>CAJQZJ010013540.1:15804859-15879819 GCA_907164525.1 Lophiomys imhausi | reverse complement strand
CCCCCCCCATCCTCTTCCCTTCTTTTTTTTTTTAATTTAAGGTATTTATTTTTCCCCCCAACAGCTCTCCCTTTCAGACCAAATAATGGTTCTTTTTCTTATAACTATAAATACAATACAAAACAACAGAAATAAATAGGCCACGATTATAAGAGTTATATGGCTTAGCATACATTCTCAATATCCAGTCCATATGTATTTGGCACCTGACTTTAACATTCTACTATCTAAGCATCTCCATGAATTTAAAGTTCTATATCCAACTCAGCTTTCATACTAACTTGCCTCATAATTTTAAAAATATCTTCTTAGATCCAGAACACCCTCTTGATTCCTAAACAACTCAAAATTTAACTATAAGACTCTAGCTATCTATTCTTCAACCACCTCAGAGACCTGAGAGGGATAAATATATCTGATTACATAGGAAGTGCAGGGCCTGCAGCTTCCAAAACTAAAAAATGACATACCAGTGGCTGCCTGGACAATTCCCATTTTCTCTCCATACATTACAGCATCAATCTTCAGCCATTTGGCCCCATTTCTCTGACAGACATTGGTTGTAGAGCAGGAATTATGAAGGACTTACCTACCCTGTCTTGGCAGAGCTAGGCTGTCGACTTATCTGCTTCCAAGTTTTGTCCTTTTTGGACAGAAGTCTGTCTACAGTTGAAGCAAGTGTTTTTTCTTGCCAAGAGAATGGCTTACCACCAATTCAATCATCTCCCACTGGAGATTCTTCGATGCTCATCTTCAACTTGGAGTAATATAGGGGGTGCTGTCAGGAGCTGACATGTCTCGATATCAAGAAATCTTAAGTTAAGAAAACATCTTTGAATGCCATATTCTGCAGATCTCTTGAGGTTTTTGAAGATGCCCTATCTATCTCTTATATTTAGATAAGCAAATATTGCTTGTCTCTTAGCAACTTGATTTCTGAGTAGCTTAGAAAATAACTGTGATAGACTGTCATAGTAACTAACAAAATGACACGTTTTCATGACTATTAGTTTCCGTTTCTTAATTATCCTAAACAGTTTATGTCGGTTGGTAGCGAGAGGTCAAAACTTGACATTTCATTTTTAAGTATTACTACGAACAATACCTTTAAGAAGCATTACCCTTAATTTTGTATCAATATACAAAGATCAATACCAATGTGGCCAAATATAATCTTAATTTTGTATCAATACACAAAGCTCAATACCGATGTAGCCCAATACAATCTTAATTTTACATTAATATACAAGGGTCAATACCATTGTGGCCAAATCGCTAAGATCGTTCAGCTCCACAGACTACTCCAGCCAGATCTTCAGTAAAGTTCTGAAGATCAGCTTCTGTCTATGAACTTCGTAGGACATTTAAATAGCTGAGCACAAAGGGACTGAACATCAAATGATTCTATTAACATTTTTAACCATTTTTCCATTCTTATCTGGGCCCCAAACAGGTTTACTACGTCCCAAATCAGCAGGAAGTCATTTTAAGAGAACAACGTCCCATCCCCAGAAGGTGGGGAGGGTGTTCTCCCCCTTTGGTTATTTGATAGATAATAGAAAATTTTGTTATTTAGGGGAAAAGACTACAAGCTGTTAAATGGTCTTGTTAAATGGGTTTTGGAGGTTAGACCCAGGGACTTCTCTCTTTTGCTTTTCTGTATCCTCCTTTCTCTCCTATATAGGAGTGAACAGACTTGAGAAAAATGGGACATAGACATAGTATAGGAAAGAACAAGAAAAAAGGACAGATTATTGAATATAGCCTTATACCTTTGTATACTGATACAAAATTAATATTATATTTGGCTAAATTGGTATTGATCATTGTATATTAATGCAAAATTAAGATTGTATAGGGCTACATCAGTATTGATCTTTGTATATTGATACAAAATTAAGATTATATTTGTCCACACAATATTTTTGATCATATTATTTCCCTTCTCCCAACTCCTTCTAGTACTGACCTCCCTCTCTATCCATCCAATCCCATGATGCATCTCTCTCTCAGAAAAAAACAAAAACACCAAACAAAGCAGCAGCAGCAACAACTTTTCTACCAATTCAATCAGCTTTTCTTCAGTAATTCTACTTCTTCACTGAATTCCATTTGCTTATCTTAAATTGGCTTCCTTACTTCACTCACCTTTGGTTTTGTTTCCTTGGAGTGTGGCCATGTCTTCTTTTAGTTGTTTGAATGTATTTATCACTGTTCTTTTGAACTCTGTCAGGTAGACCTTTGAGGCCATTCTCATTGGGATCCATTATTATAGGACGCGTCAGTTTTGTTTCTGGTTTTGTATTGGAAGCTGAATATCTGGAATTGGCTGGTCAAATGGAACTGTGGGCCTGAAGCTAATGGTCAGAGGGGTGCTTATTTGTCACCACAGGAGTTGGAGGGAAGTGCGCAAGTGTAGGGGAGAGTCCACTGGGATTCCTTACCCACTGGCTCTAGGTACTGTACAGACAGGGAAGTTTGGGTCCAGCATCAGGGTCTGAGGGTTCCTTTTGTGTCAGCCCTGGGAGCTTGGGAGGCTGGGAAAGTTTGGGACTAGTGGTGGGACTTGAAGACTCTTTACCTTTTGGTGCCAGGAGTAGGGTGGGTGGGGAAGTTTGAGCAGAGTCTCAAGTGATCCTTATTAGTATTCTCACATGAGACTAATAGAGAGTTTTGATTTCCCCCTCTCAGGTTATTTATGAGTTTTTTCTTTCCCTTTCTTCTGTTTATTCTAAGAAAACCAGTAATTCAATGTTGCCATCTCAAACTCATCATCGGTAAAGTACAGAAATCCAAGAATTAGCTTCAGCCTGGCTTGGGACTAGACAGATGCCAAAAACAACATTTAAAAGTCTAACATCAGTAAGGTTTACTTAGGCTGCACAACAGCAACAGTGAAAGGTTTTAAAATGAACTGAACCAAATAAATAAGCAATCCAAATGCATTCTGTTCTGTCATAAGCCTAGGTTAATGTTCCTCCAGATATTGGCAAATCTGCTTTGCCACATTGGTGTGGCAATCAAGGTTCCAACTCAAAGGTTGCTGTAAGGCATATGTTTCTAGATGCTGTCTGTGTTGTCTGGTATTTACATAATAAAGTTTTTCCTAAAAGGATTCAGTTCAAATTGATATACAAAATGAGAGTTCTCATACAGTTAGTCCAAATTTTCTTTAGTTCATTATGTAACAGGTATCTTAAGGGAGAAACCCCAGGTCCAAGCTCCACATCCCAATGGGTTAGGCTTAGCCACCTGTCCTAATATGTCACTTATAGAGTCAAGTGGTGTCTCGAGTCAAAGAGAGCAAGTTCAATTAATATAACTACACTGCGGAGAGTGGATAGCAAGGTCCAGCGAGTGACCTAAGTCCATTAACAGGGCACTGACATGAGTTCTAAGTTGAAATGGGGCAGGAATTGAGACAGGGGACAAGCGGTGTGGGGTGGTTGGTCATGCTCTTCACAGGGACTCTCCATTTTAGTTGTTTAGAGTGGCCTAAGAAACCCCTTGCTGATTGAAGGGAAAATTGGTTGTCAGTGGGTGATTATTTCAGCCTCCAAGGAGCAACCTCAACCTCATGGTGTCCTCATGTCCTCATACAATGGTGTCTGACCCATGAAACTTTGCTGTTCCTAGAATGCATTTGATGGAAGAAGGCAAACACAAGTTCAGTAAGGAGGAACATAGGCAGGAAGCTACCCAGAAGCAAGCAAGAAAACAAGATTCAAAACACACACAAACTGTCCTAGAGATGAGATGTGTCCTCCACGTAACCCTTCCCTCCATCCTCAGGACACTGTCCCTTACTGATCACCTTCCTTCATGTGGCTGCACATCTCTGTCCTAGTCTCCGCAGGGTGTCCTTCACATCCCTATTGCGCAGACTGTAGATGAGGGGGTTCAGCATGGGGATGACCAGGGTGTAGAAGATGGAGACCACCTTGCCCTGCTCTTTAGATGCCACGCCACCTGGCTGGCCATATACAGCGATGCCAGTTCCATAAAACAAGGACACGGCTGTCAAGTGGGAGCCACAGGTGGAGAAGACCTTGTGCCGCCCAGATCCCGAGTGCATGCTGAGGATGGTCATGGCGATGTAGCCGTAGGAAACCAGGATGATCAATGTGGCACCCATTAGGATGAAACCACAGAGAGCGAACATCACTAACTCATTGATAGAGGTGTTGGCACAGGCAAGCTGGAGCAGCGGGGGCACATCACAGAAGAAATGGTCGATGCGATTGGAGCCACAGAAGGGGAGTTGAAAAGTGAGGCTGGTCTCCACAATGGAGTTGAGGCAACCTCCACAGTAGGCAGCCAGCACAAGGCAAGCACAGACTGTGGGGGACATGGTCACTGGGTAGTGCAGAGGACTGCAAATAGCCATGAAGCGGTCATAGGCCATCACAGCCAGAAGTAAAGCTTCACTCGTTCCCAGGAAGGAGAAGAAAAACAACTGTGCGGCACAACCACCAACATCAATGAGTTTGGAAGAATAGAAGTTGGCCAGGGCTTTGGGGGCAATGACAGAGGAGTAGCAGAGGTCAACAAAAGACAGGTTCTTGAGGAAGAAGTACATGGGGGAGTGCAGGCGGGCATCCAGGGTGATGACCACAATCATGGTGATGTTTCCAAGAACAGTCACCACATACAGGGCCAGGAAGACAGCAAAGAGCAGGGACTGGGTCTCTACACCTCCTCCAAATCCCACCAGCGTGAACCCCTGTAAGGACATGGCTGAGAAACTTCCATTTCTGTGGACTAGTGTGGCCATGGGTGGGGTCAGCTGAGGAAAAGACTGGGGAGTCAGAAAGGAAACAGTCCTCACCTATAAATTCATATAACCCATGAAGTACTGACACCCATCAGTGACATGCTGTCCACAACCAAGAGTCCTGGATCTCCATCCAGATGGACCAACATGGCTTGAAAGGGGACATTTCCTCTGACTTATTAAACCTGAGGATGTGCTGAGATTTGTCTATATAGAAGTCTGAGCTAGGCACTGAGGATACAAGAGGGCTTCTGAGCTGAGTGACTCTCAGGTACAGACAGCCTATCACTGTCCCCACACTTCCCTCTGAGTTGTTTGCTCTCTACCTCCAGGGACAGTCCTGAATGGTGACATTCTTAAAGACACTCTCAAATCCCACTCTCCCCTTCCATCTTACTCATTGATTTTAGAATGGTCAAGAAACCTGCTGACCTCCCAGAAACTGGGGTAGGTGATCTTGTCATCTCTAGGCTGGACTCTGAGCTGGGAAACAGCTGTCTCCAGGCTTAGGCAGTGCCTGTGTGTTCTGCAGGACTCTTAACCCTTAGGCTGCTCTGACTCCAAGTCTGGTGAACAGCCATGATCTGTGTGCAGACTCTGCTTCCCTGAGGGTGTAAGGGGTTCCGGCAGTGTTAAGATGTTAGAGATGATGGTGAGTGTGTACCCCAGGCCCATGTCCTGACAGACACCAGGACTAGAGCCCACACATGTCTAGGACATGCTTATGGCACAGAACCTGATCTCACTGCCAGCTCTGTTTCCTGTTCCACTTCAGTTTTGGGGGTTTAAAAGATCCTGTTCCACCACCTCAAGAGATTCCTGTGTCATTGGTACAGCAGCCCCGAGTCCAACCCCCTACCTCCCAGGCTTCATAATTCACACCGACTCAAGAATGTTACAAGACTCTCCTGCCCTTGCAGATGTTGGGCTGTGTGATACTTCCATCTCTAGGCTGAAAAGAGATCAGGAGGCAGCCCTTCCCAGACTGAGGCTGAGCCATTGTCTGTCCCATGTAGTAACAAATATTCTTATTCTGAGCTGGAATTCAGTAGCCATCAATGTATGGAGAATGCCTTGGGATTCTTTTCAATGTTTTGTTGTTGATTAGAACCTGGAGATGAGATAGTCCAGTTCTGTCAAGTCAAAAGCACCAGGATGGGGCCTTGATGTATTTATGACATCCTTGTGCCCTTAAAAGTGATCTCATTGCCAACTCTGCTCTGTGCTTCAGCTCAAGTTTGGAGGATTTATTATTCTTTCCCATTTTAAAACCAGTTGGGCCTGTCCAATGCTCTCAGACCATTCCTGCTCACTTTCTCTTATCATGCTCATGGCACTGAAAAGCTTGGAGTGACCCGAGCGAGGCTGACTGTGGTCACCACTATGTTGTTACACACATGGAACCAAACCAGGAAGTTGCTATGCTGAGGTACATGTGTAAATATGTGTGACGTCCAGTCTCTATCATTTTGGGTGTTTGGAAGTTTCTCGGTCTGAGTAAACTCATTTTCTGTGCCCTCTCCTCTCTTCTACAGTTCACTTTCACACAAGAATGATATGGTGGCTGGGGTGGGAGGGGGGCACCATCTGAATCCACCGTGCACCACAAGACTAACTTTTCCACTGTGAGCTGGAATGGAATGTTTTTATAAACACACTTTTGACACATCCACCAGGGGTCCCAGTAGTGACCACACACAGGTTTTCATGGTAATGAGTGTGATACAGAAAGGAAGGCTGGTTCTTTGCTTCCTGTTAACCCCCAAACAAGCTCAGTCTCCCCAACTTTCTTATGTAATGACATTTCTGGGATGAGAGGAAAGCAAGGGATGAGGACATTTCTCTGCTGTGAGAGAGCTGGGTGATCATGATTGTGAAGGAACAGCCATGTCTCACTTCAACCCTACTCCTCAGGAGCCAACTGCGTCACTGTGTCCTGTGTTCTTAGATGCAGAGCTTCAGCCCACCTGCCTGCAGAATTGGAGCTAGTGCTCAATAAGGTTGAACAATAGTAGCCCCCCCCAAAAAAAAACTGCACACTCTAAACTGTGCCAAGGCCAGAGGTGATCAGGGTAGGAAATGTCTGCTTACTGAGGCAAGCCCCAAGTGAACACTGTTTACCCTTCTGATCTCTAGCCATAGTTTCCGACTCCTCTCAGGTGCCACAATGAACTTACCTCTCATAAGAGTCAGGTCTCCCCCAAGGTCACATAACCAACGCTCATGTTCCCAGTGCCACCATGCTGCTGAGCCTAGTGGTCTGTGGTGGCTGCAAGGAGGTGGACATCAGTTGATTCTGTTCCCAAATCAGATCATCTGTGGATTCCTGGAAATGGAGTCAGGTGACTAAGAGCAGAGGTGGGCACCATGTGGAGGTCTGGGATACGCAGGTTCTTGCTGTGATGGGTTCTGGGTTTTGTAAAGAAGAAAGCCTGGTTCCTCGGCTTGCCTGTTCTTCTGTCAGTGCAACTAGGAAAGTGTGTGGAGAGGTCACCCTGCTGGAGGGGATGCTCTGCATCTAGCCAGGCTGGGGCTCTTGGCCTCCAATGGCCAATTAGGAAGGTGCTGCCCCGCTGACAACTGGGAATCTAACTCCCTGGGCTCCAGAGGTTGGGGACCGGCTGCAGCCAATCTCTGCCTCATCAGCATCCGTGCCCTATGGGTTGGTGGGAAGCCTGCAGAACTCAGGGACCTCTGGAGGTATTGTCAGGATTATAGCAGAGACCACTAAGGAGCACCTGTGTTGAGTGTATCTCATTAGAACAGCCACCTGACGGGCAATGCGGCCACAGCCCATTACCTTGTCACTCCTTTCAGGATACCGTGTTGATGTGAGAACTACATCATAGAAGTCCTCCTGTAAGGCAGTGGGTCAGTTCATTCCACCCCACATGACCACTGGCTCTTCTCAATCCACTACCTGCAAATTCACAACCTTCAGTGTCCTTAGAAGCATGGATAAATGACCTCCATCCCCTTTTTATTCTTTCTGTGATTGCTTCTGTCTGAAGAAATATAAACTAGTAAGTAGTGATCCATCAGAAGAGACAGAAGAGAGAAAGGATGAAGTAACCCCTTCCCTCCCTCAGCAGTTAGCTGTGTTCCCACACATATCTTGGGATTTCATATGTCCTTGTGTCAAAAATCTCAACACTCTTTAGTTTTTCTCTAAAGATTTTCTCTGGGTTTGAGGGAACAATCATATTTCTGCTGGTGGGATGTCAAGGTCAGGACCTCTCCATCTGAATTCTGAGAGTCACGCTGTATATTCTTTCCCATCCTGGAAATAGTGCATGAGGACACAGCGGGGACATTGCTAATATTTCTGTCATTAATGTCCTATAGGCAGCATCCTAGGGTTTATAATACCAACCTTCATCCCAATCAACATTTCCCATTTCTCTTAAGAAACAGAACATGCTTGTACAAATGGTCAAGAGGGTATGCATTTCCTTACTGAAAAGCTGGCTCAGCATATAAAACACTTGCTGTACAAGGTTAAGATCTGAGTTAGAATCATCAGGACCCACACAATGTGGGACTATCTTTCCATGTGGTTCTCAAGTCTTTGGAATTGTTTTGAGGAAAACTTGGAAAATTTTCAAGGAGCTGGGTATCAGAAACCTAGAGTTCTCTGAGAAGAATTAAGTGGGCATGGATGATGCTGGTGGGAGCTCAGAAGGCCAGACAGCTGCTAGGAATCTGGACAGTGAAGGCCTGGTCTATGAGGTCTCTCTCAGATGCACCATGACCTCTACTGGACACTGGACTGGAGGAAGAAATGTTCCAGTCTGACAAAGAGTTTGTCTACATTTTGTCATGCCCTATGAACTTGTAGGATGCTGAATTTAAAGGTGATAGACTAATTATTCAGGCTGTGGAATGATTATGACTGGATACTCCTAGCTGGGCTTACAATGAGTATTGGAAGCCAACTGTAGGGCAGGGAGATTTAAAACTTTCAATATCAGTCAGAAAGGCAGTATAAAGTTGGGACTACGAAGGACATGATATTTGGAGAAACTCACAGAGACCATTAGAGAGACGCCAAGTACTTTGCGGCATCAGGGCAATAGGAAAGATGTCCTGAGTGCATCTCAGGAATTGGTCCATCACAGGGTAAGGACCATAATAGACTCAGAGAGACTTTCATTTCAAAGCAGAGTTCCAGAGCTCCCTACTCACACAGGCCACCTAAGAAGTATTCCAAGGATCTGTGTCCTTGTACCCAAATGCCCAAACACCCAACAGGAAGATGAACAGAGGCTATCCACTGCCTGAGCTGGGGCCAGAGCTTTGCATCATCCATTTGATGGTGGTTTTACAGATATGCAAAATTAGGTCACAGATTCTTTCCACCTAGATTACAAAGGAAGTTCTTGGGAGGTCAGACAATGGACAGGAAGGTTGCTAGACCTGTGGGCAGCCATTGTCGGTGTTTGTGTAGATCATAGACTGCAATAGTGACCCCAGGGAATCGAGGCACATGGAATGTCTACTAGTCAGGGCCAGAGACAATAGGAGAAGCTTTGTGGACCCCAACAAGCAAGGCAGATTTTTCAAGGTCAAGGAAGCTCACATCTTGACACCACATGCCCTTGGGAATGAACATTGTGCTAAAGGCATCTGATGGATTTGGGTCTTAAATTTTGACCATCCTTCCTTTCTATGCTCCCATTATCTCTTATGGAGATGCTTATTCTACATCATTACGGTTTGGGAGTTTTCTTAGTTACTGTTGTTGTGAAGAGACACCATGACCAAGGCAACTCATATAAAAGAAATTTAATTGGAGCTTGCTTACAGTTTTAGAGGGTTAGTCCATGATCATCATGGTGGGAAGCAGACAGGCATAGCACCAGAACAGTAGCTGAACATCTATTCTGGTCCATAGGCAGCAAGGAGAGAGAGAGAGAGAGAGAGAGAGAGAGAGAGAGAGAGAGAGAGAGAGAAGCATGGCCTGGACTTTTAAACACTCCCAGAGGAAGACTTCCTCCAACAAGGCCACACCTCCTAATCCTTCCCAAACAGGCCACCTAACTGTTGCTAAGCATTCAAATATATGAACCTATGGGAGCCATTCTCATTCGAGCCACCACAGGAGTTTATAAATTACTCTTATTATTTATGAAACACAACTAAGATTTTACTTTAATTCTTAGAGGAGTCTTTGTTCCTCAACTTTTGAATGATGTTTGAAGTGTTAAGAGTTTGGTGAGTCTAAGAGATGGCTAAATGTATTTTCCATCATGCATTTATCATAAGGAATCCTTATGGGGGGAGGGGTAGAATGTTAAGGCTTGGATGCAAGAATATTCTTTGTGAATGCATGTGTTGATTTCCCCAGGACATGGCATGTTTGAAGGGACTAGAATCCATATGAAGTGGGGTCTGTCCTAGAGAAAGTGGTCACTGGATCATTCCTCTGAATGGTGTACTTGATCTCCTTTCCCTTCTCAGCACTCATTCCTGGTCATCATGAGATAAAAAATCTGTTCCTCCATGTTTGCCTGCCACCATGATGCTCCAGTCATCACAGACCAACATCAACAGAGCCAAGGTTGTTGTTTGATGATGACTGATGCCAGAAACCAAAAGAAGTATTTCCTTGTACAAGTTGTTTCTTGTTACAACTCTTGTACACATATTTCATCTGGCATCTGTAAAGCAGTGAGACTCTTCAAGGGGTCTCTAGAGCTCTATGACACCTGCAGAAATATAACTCCCTCATGTTATCAAGTTTCTGTCAGCATTCAA
Organism: Lophiomys imhausi; assembly: GCA_907164525.1. Classification (NCBI taxonomy): domain Eukaryota; kingdom Metazoa; phylum Chordata; class Mammalia; order Rodentia; family Muridae; genus Lophiomys; species Lophiomys imhausi. The sequence continues at coordinate 15,869,288 of CAJQZJ010013540.1, read as the reverse complement.
ATCTCCAGTAGCTGCGTGTAGAATTTGAATGGGCTTCACGTGTCTCTGGAATCAGTACCCTCTTAGTACAGAAAAACAGAGACCATTCTCTTTGATTGGTGTATTTCTGAGGCTAACATCTTTAATTAAGTAGACCTTTCATTGTGTGGAATTTCTTATGATCTGGGCTTGATGACTTCATCCCATGATGCTGTGCATAAGCTATTCTGACCTGTCTGTCTCTTGTTAGTCAACAGAGAGTTCTGAGGGCTTAATTAGGATCAGGTTGTAACAAACACTACTGTGGCTGCCATTGAACAGCCTCACTGTGGGAGGCCTGGCTACTTCCTTCAGGGGTTCTGTGGTGTCAGATTCTCTTCTGTGACTGTATCAGTCATTGATGAGCATTGCTAATCGTCCCTCATGCACTGGGTTTTACAAAACAATTAGATGCATATATCATGTCTTTGTAACTGCAGAACTTCTATGAAGATGTCTGTTCCTCTCATTTTGAAAACAGATGTTGCTTCCTACTTGGCTGTGATCATTTACCCATTTATCCACTCTTTCTTTCTTTTTTGTTTTTGTATTTATTTATCTTTTTAATTATTTATTTATCTATTTAATTATCTATCTATCTTATATATTTATGGTTTTTCGAGAAAGAGTCTCACTATGTATCCTCGACTGTCTTGGAATTCGCCTTGTAGATCAGCTGGCTTAGAACTCACTCTGTAGACAAGGCTGGCCTTGAACTCATGGAGATCAGCCTGCTTCTGCCTCCAGAGTGCTGAGATTAAAAGGCATGCACCAATATTCCTGGCAATTTACCTACTTTTTCAGTGGTACATCTCAGAAGGAAGGAAAGATAAGTGCTCCCTGTTTATTTATAAGAATCAATCAGGAGATCAGTATCTTCCAATGATATATTCAATTACACCTATCAACTTATATCTGTCAGTCTATTGAATTTATGATCCTTCTTCATGATAAAATATCCATCTTTGACCTTTAAAATTCCCCTCAGTTCAGCACCACAAGAAATAAAATGTATCTATTGAAACCAAAGTTTATGATCCATAATCAATGTTTAAAAAGGAAGATGTGTTAAAAAAGTACAGATGATAGAAAGAAAAAGCTGAAATGGCCTATATTGTGAACACATTCGAAAAGAAAGAGGAATGAGCCGGGCAGTGGTGGCGCACACCTTTGATCCCAGCACTCAGGAGGCAGAGGCAGGCGGATCTCTGTGAGTTTGAGGCCAGCCTGGTCTGTCTACAAAGCGAGTCCAGGGCAGCCAGGACTGTTACACAGAGAGACCCTGTCTCGAAAAACCAAAAAAAAAAAAAAAGAGAGAGAGGAATGATATAAATATCTAAGTAAAATTTTATGGTAAAAGTATATTTATATAGTTACTTCATATGAATATATTTAATTCAACAAATAACATTGAAATTTTAATTTAAATATAAACAAGGATTTAAAATATGTAATGTTTGGTTGGGGAGATGTCCAGTGGGTAAAACCACATGCTACACAGGCATGAGGAATTGAGTTTAGATCCTCACCTCAGTACCTACTTAAAAGGTGGGTGTAGCTGTACACGTCTGTGACCCCAGTGCTGGAGGACGGAGACAGGGGTAGACTAGGACATTACTGGCCAGCCAGCCTAGACAAGTGATTAGGTTCCAGGGAAATTGAAAGATCCTGTCTCAGTGAAATAATGTGGAAAGTGACTGTGCACATGCATATGTACACATGTGTGCATACAACACACACACACCCCTACCTAGAAACAACAGAGAATAAAATAAAGCAGAATCATATAATTTAAGATTTATCATATAAATCATAATTTAAAATTCACCACACTAATCTTAATAACTGATAAAACTGACAAAAACTACTAATTAATGCTAGAATTGAATAAAGAATAAAAGTCACTGTGCTTAATTAACCTAGATAGAGCATTACATCCAGCAACTACAGAATATGAATTCCTTTCAACACATGGAACACAGCTGAAGTCACTGAGCAATGCCCTAAAATTCATGGCTGTCTGTAATAAGAACGTGTAGTCCTGGGAAACAAGATCTTTGTGCTACATTGTTGGCGGGAGGCAGTAAGAATGTAGATAGGCGGGGGATCCATGATGGTGGCAGCCGTGTGGACGCATTTTAATCTTGGGGAAAACATACACGAAACCGCGAATGTTATAAGACGCTGTACAAAAAAATCTGAGAGACTCGACCCCCCTGGATCTCACCCAACTACCCAGGGACCACTAAAAGTCCTTGGGCAGGATGCTCTCTCCCACTCTCGGACACACACAGAAGCCGCTGAATCTGGGAATCAGGATCCCCCCCACACACCAGGAGAGACACGCCAGGTAAATTCCAATCTAATACCCAGCGGGCAGATTCAGACCCCACACAGGGATACTCTCCAGCCTGCTGGGCCCCCCCAGGTCTCGCACAGATGATCTGGCTATCCAGCAAAGGGTTGCGGACCCATGGAAGTGTGCGGGACTTGGCTGCCAAGTACCCATCTGGCTGCAGATTGCGACCCACTGCCGTGTACGGGAACTTGATCGACCGTGATGCCACTTGCCAGTTTCGAGAGCCGGCTCCAGGGGGTGAAGGTAGATTTACTCACCACAGGATCCAATCCTGGGCAAACCGTGAAGTCTTTACTATTATTATTGGACTTTTTTGCTACTACGGGCACTTCCGGCGGGGAGCCAGAGCTTAAGTGTATACAGCTCCACCCTCTGGATAAGTGAAGTCTCCACTCGAGAAGCTGAAAAACAAACTTTACAGGAGTGGAGTCAGGCAATTCGACTGCTACACCAAAGCGCCCCCTTTGGATCCAAGCCTAGAAGACAACAGGAACAGACAGCTAAGAACTTCCAAATGGCCAAAGGCCCCAGAAAAAGCAGGATTCAAGGCGGAATGACTCCAACAAAAGAAAGCAATGCTATTTCAGCCAACCTGGATCACATCACCACAACTGAAACACATGAAAAAGATAACAATTCTACATTATGGAAAGTGATAGAGTCCCTTCAAGAAGAACTTAAATTTATGAAGGAATTCAAAGAAGCCACAATTTCACAAATGAAAGCTATAGATAATACCATTAGAGAACTTCAAAACAAGGTGGCTCAACTTGAACACGAAAAAGACAGGGCAATGGAAAACTTCCAAGCAAAGACAAGCAAATTGGAGCAGGAAATGTACAAAATGAATAAAACCATTCAACACATGAAAATGGAAATGGAAACAATAAAGAAAGCACAGAGTTAAAAGTGGAAATGGAGAGTCAAGGGAAGAGAACAGGAACTATGGATATGAGTACCAAAAATAGGATTCAAGAGATGGAAGACAGGATCTCAGGCATGGAAGATTCGATAAAAGAAATCAGTACAACATCCAAAGAAAATGAGAAAGCTAAAAAAAATCTCACCCACAACATCCAAGAAATCAAGGACTCAATGAAAAAATGGAACCTAAGAATTATAGGCATAGAAGAAAGAGAAGACCACAAACCCAGCCCTACAGAAGATCCTAGAAAGAAAATTCCAACCCAGAGAAGATAACTACACCCAAGAAAACAGAGGAAATAGAAACCTCCACAGCAACTAAACAAGAAGAAGCACAAGACGACCACCTATACCAAAATAATGGGAAATAACAACCCTTGGTCACTAACATCCATCAACATCAATGGACTCAACTCGCCAATAAAAAGACACAGACTTACAGACTGGATCCATAAACAAGACCCATCTTTTTGCTGCATACAAGAAACACATCTCACTATTGAAGATAGACACTATCTCAAAAGGGCTGGGAAAAGATCTTCCAAGCAAATGGACCCAGGAAGCAAGCTGGAGTAGCCATCTTAATATCGAACAAAATAGACTTCCAATTGAAGTTAATAAAAAAAAGACAGAGAAGGGCATTACATACTCGTTAAGGGAATTATTCATCAAGAGGACATCTTGATATTGAACATCTATGCCCCAAATACAAAAGCACCTACATTTATAAAAGAAACGCTTCTAAAACTTAAATCGAACATTGATCCCAATACTTTAGTAGTGGGAGACTTCAACACCCCACTTACAACAATGGACAGATTATCAAGACAGAAGCCAAACAGAGAAATAATGAGTCTAACAGAGATCATGAACCAAATGGACCTAACAGATATCTACAGAACGTTTCACCCAAACACAAAAGAATACACCTTCTTCTCAGCACCACATGGAACCTTCTCCAAAATTGACCATATAGTTGGACACAAAGATAGCCTCAACAGATACAAGAAAATTGAAATAACCCCTTGTATCTTATCAGACCACCATGAAATAAAGCTGGACTTCAACAGCAAAAGAATCAACAGAAAACCTACAGGCACAATGGAAATTGAACAACTCTTTACTAGATGACTACTGGGTCAGGGAAGAAATAAAGAAGGAAATCAAAGACTTCTTAAAATCCAACAAAAATGAAGACACAACATACCCAAACCTATGGGACACAATGAAAGCTGTGCTACAAGGAAAATTCATAGCACTAAGTGCCTTCAAAAAGAAAATTGTGACAGCTCATATTAATGAATTAACAGCCAAACTGGGTGAATTGGAAAAAAAAGAAGCAAACACTCCCAAGAGGAGCAGAAGGCAGGAGATCATCAAACTTAGGGCTGAAATCAACAACTTAGAAACAAAAAGAACTACACAAAGAATCAATGAAACCAAGAGTTGGTTCTTTGAGAAAATCAACAAAATAGACAGACCCTTATCCCTAATGGCTGAGAGACACTTGAAGAAATGCTCAACATCCTTAATCATCACAGAAATGCAACTCAAAGCGACTCTGAGATTCCATCTCACACCTGTCAGAATGGCTAAGACCAAAAGCTCAAATGACAGCACATGCTGGTGAGGGTGTGGAGAAAGGGGAATCCTACTCCATTGCTGGTGGGAGTGCAGGCTTGTGCAACCACTATGGAGGTCAGTATGGTGATATCTTAGAAAACTTGGAAGAGCTTTGCCTCAGGACCCAGCCATACCACTTCTGGGTATACACCCAAATGTCTCCTCACGGAATCATAAGGAAATTTCCTCATCTATGTTCATAGCAGCCTTATTTGTAATAGCTAGAAACTGGAAACAACCCAGATGTCCCTCAACCGAAGAATGGGTTAAAAAACTGTGGTACATCTACACAGTGGAATATTATTCAGCTATCAGGAACAATGAAATTATGCAATTTGCAGCCAAATGGATTGAACTGGAAAAGCTCATCCTGAGTGAGCTAACCCAGACTCAGAATGATGCATATGGCATCTATTCACTTATAGTAGGATTTTAGCTATATAGTACAGGATATCTATACTACAACCAACACACCAAAGGGAACATGGACATAGACTTTTTATTTTTTATTCTTTTTTATCTGTTTGTCTGCTTATTTGTTTGTTTGTTTTTTAGTTCTCTCTCCCTGGCAATGAGACACTTTTCACCGGTGGTACTGCCTCGTAGACCCCCATTGTATGAGGAGGCTCTTGGCCCTCATATGACCTCTGAACTGGGGTGAGGGACTGTTATATAGGGACACTCCACTCCAGAGAAGTGGGATGGAAGGGTCAGAGGATAAAGAAAAAAATGAAATGTGAAGTTTTGGCCTTTTGCTACTAATTGTCATAAACTGTTTAGGATAATTAAGAAATGCAAACTAATAGTCATGCAAGCCTGTCATTTTGTTAGGCACTATGACAGTCTACTATAGTTGTTTTCTAAGCTAATCAGAAATCAAGTTGCTAAGAGACAAGCAACAGTTGCTTATCCTAATATAAGTGATAGATAGGGCCTCTTCAAAAACCTCAAGAGATCTGCAGAATATGGCATTCAAAGATGTTCTCTTAACTTTAGAATTTTTAATATCGAGACATGTCAACTCCTGACAGCACCCCCTATTCTACTCCAAGTAGAAGATGAGCATCAAAGAATCTCCAGTGGGAGATGATTGAATTAGTGGCAAGCCTATCTCTTGGCAGGAAAAACCCCTTGCTCCAACTGTAGATAGAATGCTGTCCAAAAAGGACAAAACTTAGAAGCAGGTAAGTCGACAGCCTAGCTCTGCCAAGACAGGGTAGGTAAGTCCTTCATAATTCCTGCTCTACAATCAATATCTGTCAGAGAAATGGGGCCAAACGACTGAAGTAGGGAGGGGATTGCGATTGAGATGTAACTTGAAGAAATAAAAAATAAAGAGGAAAAAAATTATGAATCCATATAAAAAAAAAGAGTGTAGATAGGCCATGAATCAGTGACTGGTGCCCCTGGACAAAGAGGTCAGGATGCAGAAATATTTACAGAAGGAAAAAATACATGTATGGAGTTGGCAAAGATGGGGTAAGAAAGTCCTAACACAAGAAACACCATAGATCACTGGTAGCTACCATGCACTGGGAGAGGACAAGTAGAATTTTTTTCTAGAGATTTCAGGGACTTCATAACATGCCAAAATCTTGATCTGAGATATCAGCCTTCTAGATCAGTGGGGGAATAACCTTCCATGCTTTGTGTTATGGGTTCCTGAGGAAACTGGCTCAGGAGAGAAGCAGTCGGCTTTCACCCGGCAAGGTGAGCAGCGCACCCTCACCATTCTCCCTCACGGGTGTCGTTGCAACTCTGTAGCTCCAAGTCAAATCTCGGATCGTGATCACCACAAGTTCCCAAATGTTCATCACCATCTACTGCTTCCAATACCACACAAACAGACTTCCTTTCATTTGAGGAATCATCTGATGAAAGATGATAAGGTTGTTCATTATTTTCTCTTTTCAGTGATAAACAATACAGCGGTGAGGAGAAGTGAATTGCACTTAGGAAGGCCACAGCGAGGGTATTCTGCAAGCATTTTAAGTGATGATGGTGAGGGCCAGCTCCAGGGATGCAGGAGGCACTATCCAGCTCCAGGGATGCAGGAGGCACTATCCAGCTCCAGGGATGCAGGAGGCGCTATCCAGCTCCAGGGATGCAGGAGGCGCTATCCAGCTCCAGGGATGCAGGAGGAGCTATCCAGCTCCAGGGATGCAGGAGGCGCTATCCAGCTCCAGGGATGCAGGAGACGCTATCCAGATTTCCCCATCTGGTTTCAATTCTCATTTCCTTATCAGGTTACTGTGACTTTAGACTGTCTACTACTCCTTTCACGAGGACACAAGGCTGGGTTTTTTTGGTTTTTCTTGTACATATATATTTAGTTTGACTGTTCCCATGAGCAACTACATCATGCTAAATCTTTCTTTTTATCCACTCTTCTGGGCAGGTTTCTCTCAAACTCAAAATGATGGAGTAAGTGAAAACACCCAAGCAGGATCTGAGTTCTTCCCTCACATCCTGACTCATTTGATGAGTGTACTTAACCAATGCTAGTTATTACAAATTAAGCTCCTCCTTGCTGACAATTTCCTCTTGTACTTCAAAGGCCCCCTCCCCCAGCCATTTAAGGCAACTTTTTAATATTTCTATGGACATACCTAAATGCTGACATTTAATAAACTTTCTAAACACGTTTTGATTTTTGAAAGACATGTTCCTCCTCTTTGCTCTCATTTTCAAAAGTCCTTGGGATTGCTTTTTGAGGTGGCCCATCATGTTGTAGGGTGATTTGTTCAGCTTTTTAAAAGAAATCAATTTGATCAAATATGATTGAGTTTATAAATTAAGTTGAACTTATTCCCCCATGGACATGGTATATCCTGTTTACTCAGACATTTATCCACGTTAACATTACAAAATTTTTCCATTCTTCCTAAGTCATTTAGAAAATTACACATTTTAATATTTACTCTTAAATGTTACCTAGTTATCTAATAATTTTTGGAAAATGAACTTACCTTTATTGAGTTTTGGTTTTTACTTTCTACATTTTATTATATTATTATATATTATCACTATATCATAAAATGGCTTCAGGACAGGCAAAATGTTCAGTGGACAGAATGGAGTCAAGGCGTGGGCGCGTGCATGTGCGCGTGCGCACGCGCGCGCGCGCACACACACACACGGATCCTGGGGTAACAAAAGCTCAGTGGGGTGAGTAGAACTGAGAAGCACATTTAAGTATGAACTCTGGAGTATGGAAGAAATGGTCTTGCAGAGTTGCTGGTGAAAACCACACTTTACTTTCTAGGAGGTCAGTAGTTGTGTACAGGAAAAAAAATAGAAGCTGATATTATATAAAGAAAAACATGAAAAATATTTTTATATGAATAAATAAATAACAAAAGACGTTCAGAGACTCATTGACATGGTGGGCATCAGCTTAGTCCCAAATAGTGGCAGTGTGAATGTGATTAGAGTAAGCCAAGGTTTGCTGAACATGACACAAAGTGTCAACCATAAAGAAACAGGTGGCTGAACTCAAAACATTTTAAGAACTTCTATTGAGCAAAAGACACATGATGACACATAGCCCCGAAGTGGAGATGACATTGGAAAACTAAACAATCAGCAAGTATGTATGAGGTTGACATGGTAAAAATATCTGAACAGTGAAGCTGCAAGCAAAATGACGCCACTAGTTCATGAAGAGATGTTCCCACTTGTTAGGCAATGGTGATGTACAAGCTAAGCACATGGAGTGTTCAAGCAAATTAAAATAGTAGTTTGTATTAAAGATTGATTTTTTGCATGCCCTATTATCAAGCAATTGCACTTACAGCAATTTCCAACAGAAATCCACTCACACAGGAGAAATACAAGGCCATGGTAGCACTACCTTGGCCGACAGTAACTACAAATCATACCCATGTCCCAGAGAACAGAGTGCATGGTGTCCTTGAGTTGTGACCACATACAGCCATACAAACCGTGAAACTTTCACTGAATGCAAGCACATGGATTAATCTTATGAAGATAATGTTGAGCGACAGAAATCAAAAACAAAGACAAACAGCTCGAGCTGTCTTACAGACTGCTCTCAGAAGGGAATGGGAACTGTGGTCAGATCTGGTCAAGTGTTGGACTTACAGCAGAATGCCTAGGGATGTATGGAGATCACAGTGGGATTGTATATCTTGTCCCTAGCCACAATGTAGTGAACTCCCAGGATTGTAGATTACAATGAATTTATTTCAACATATGCATATAAACACATTATATATACATATATGTGCATATATTTACACACACATATATATAATATATAACATCTATATTTTCACTACTACATTAAATTCAGACTATGGCTTTTTGTGAGATAGACTCCATTCTAGATGTGTTTCACCAGAGCCATGGAACTCATTATGAGGAACACTTGGCAGTATGTTTAGAGTTATTTTATGTGACTTATAAAATTTCTTATATGTATGTGTGTTTGTTAGTATATGAGTGTGTGTAGGTACCTATGGAGGCAAAAAGTAGGTGTGGAGTTGGAGTTACATCTGGCCAAATATGTTTGAGTGAGTTTATAAATTAAGTTGAATGCTGACCTTTATCCCCCATGGACATGATAAATCCTGTTTACTCAGACATCATCCATCCACATCAATACTACTGGACTTTTCCATTCCAGAAGTTGTCAATATGGTTGGAACTGCAGAAGGGAATGGGACTGAAATTGAAACTGCGACTTGAGGCTGGTCTGCATGATGGAGTTCAGGCAGCCTCCACAGTAGGTACCCAGGGCCAGATGGGCACATGCCATGGGCACATGGTCACAGGGCACCTCAGGGGATGGCAGATGGCCATTACTAAAGATATAATTACAGGCCATTTTGAGCCTCTTGGCGTGGGTACTGGGAGCCGAACTCTGGTCTTCTGCAAAAACACCAAGCACTCTTAACTGCTGAGCTACCTATCCAGCAACTGGAGTTATTTCAGACACATTTCATCTCAGTGGTGTAGAGAAAGCTGAAAGAAACTAAAGGAAATCCAGAGACTCTTATCCTATGCTCACAGGGGTCAGCCAGATATACATCAAGGTGGGATCAGGAAGAGGGACTTAATTTTAGAAGTTTATTTCATTTTGTTCAGAATGTTCAAATATCTATTTCCTCTCACAGAAAAGAAAAAAAAATTCTTTCAATACCAAACTCTTTCAGTACTCAAAAATACAATAAGTTACCAAATGTAAATTGCGTTCACTCCACCACAGAGTAGAAAGTGGCTTAGCACTTGCTCATCTCTCAACAGAGCAGCCCTAGGTTGCCTGCTTAGTTAGTGCCTGACCTGTCATGTGCCCTCAAGAACCATTGCAGAATGGATAATGGAAAACACCTTACAGTATTTCATTAAAAAATCTTCCCTCCAGCCCCAGGACAGCCCCTCACTGCCCACCATCCATCATGAGGTTGTGTCTCTGTCCCAGTCTCTTCAGGGCGTCCTTCACATCCTTGTTCCGCAGACTGTAGATGAGGGGGTTGAGCATGGGGATGACCAGGGTGTAGAAGATGGAGACCACCTTGCCCTGCTCCATGGATGCTACAGCTCCTGGCTGTGCATACATGACAAATACAGTTCCGTAAAACAAGGACACAGCTGTCATGTGTGAACCACAGGTGGAGAAGACCTTGTGCCGCCCTGACCCTGAGCGCATCTTGAGAATGGTCATTGTGATGTAGCCGTAGGAGATAAGGACGACAAGAGTGGTGGACACAATGATGAGCCCACAGATACTGAACATGACAAGCTCATTGAGAGTTGTGTTGCTACAGGCAAGCTGGAGCAATGGGGGCAAGTCACAGTAGAAGTGATCGATAAGGTTAGAACTGCAGAAGGGCAACTGGAACGTGAGGCTGGTCTGCACAATGGAGTTCAGGCATCCTCCACAATAGGTACCCAGAACCAGTCGGGCACATGCCACAGGGCACATGGTCACAGGGTACCTCAGAGGACTGCAGATGGCCATGAATCGATCATAGGCCATTACTGCCAAAAGGAAGCCTTCGGTGGTAATCAGAAGGGAGAAAAAGAAGAACTGAGTGGCACATCCTGCAAAGCTGATGACCTTAGAGGGGGAGAGGAAGATGCTCATGGCTTTGGGGGCAATGACAGAAGAGTAGCAGAGGTCGACAAAGGACAGGTTCTTGAGGAAGAAGTACATGGGGGAGTGCAGGCGGGCATCCAGGGTGATGACCATGATCATGGTAACATTTCCCAGGACGGTCACCACATACAGGGCCAGGAAGACAGCAAAGAGCAAGGCCTGGGTCTCTGTACCTCCCCCAAATCCCACCAGCACAAACCCCTGCAGGGACGCCGCTGAGACACTTCCATTTCTGTGGAGTGGTGTGGCCATGGGTGGGGTCAGCTGAAGAGAGTTGGGTGGAGGCAGAGAGAGGGAGCAGATCTCACTGGTGCACCCAGATGTTCCACAGGCTGCAGGAACCTGTTGGTGACATGCTGCCTGAGGTCCAAAAGTTTGATAGCTGCTGTGATCTACCGGATGATCTTGAGTGACCTGAAAGTGGGACATTTCTTCTGATTTACTTAGTTCTCAGGGATTTACTGGACCCTCCCTCTGCAGGAGGCTGGGGCATGCTCTGAGGATGCGGGGAGACTTCCTGAGCCATGTGACTGAGCACAGACAATCTTTCACCCCATACCGGCCTCTCAGTGAGTTGTCCTGCAGTGTCACTGAGGTGCTCCAGAGCAGCTCCATTGGCAGAGCTGCCTGCTGAGTCCCTTGCCCCATTCAGGTCTCACTGGTTCAAAATGTTCATGAGGACTTCCTGCCCTCCCCAAACAGGGTGACCCTGTCCCCTCCAGGAGGAGTCCCTCTTAGTTAAGAGTAGGGAACAGCCATCTCCCTGCTGAGACTGTGCCTCTATGTACCCTGCAGGATACTCGACAGCTCTAGTTCCAAGTCTAGGTCACAGGAATAATCAATATATAGATCCTCTGTTTGCTGGAGGATGTGAGGGTCTCCAGCTAATGACTACATGTTGGAGATTGTGGTGAAGGGATAGTGAGGCCCATGTCCTGAGAAACAGAAGGACTGGGTTCCAGACATATTTGGGACATGCTCATAGTCTCCCATTGGATCTCACTGCCAATTCTACTCCCTGCTCTATCTCATTTTGGGGGAGTTATAAAGTCTTCTTCTTTGCCACATAAAGCCAGAGAGAGCTGGCCTCTGGCCTTCTGCCCATTCACAATCACTTTCTCTTGTTCATAGTGACCATCAGCAGATCAGGGCTTGTCCTCTAAGCGGCTGACTTTGATGACTATGTTATTGACCAATAAATCAATTCAGGGAGCTGCCGCCCTATGTCCTGGATGGAAAGCATAGGGTGTCTGTTCTCCATTACCCTGGAGGGTTAAAGGACTTCTCTGGTTTGAGTGGGCTCATCTGCTGTGCCTGCCCTCTCCTCTCCTCCATAGTTCACCTTCACACAGGAGTGACGTGGTGGTTGGAGGACACAGCTGATTTTTCTCACTGTGAGCTCAGAGGCATGCATGGAATGACTTTGTGCTCACACTCTTGACACACCAGCCAGCAGTCATAGTACTGACCACATAGGTTTCCACAGTGACTATATGTGATGTGGAAATGAAAGTTGGTCCTTTGCTTCCAGTTGGAACAAGAAGAACAAGCGTGACCTTCCCAGGTTGCTGAGGAAAAAACATTATTTAAGGATGCTTGTGCAAGGAGAGGGAGGCACAGGCTGAGAACACTGTTCTGCTGTGGGAGAGCTGGCAGACATTGTGTGAAGGGAAAGCCTGTGTTTTCTCTTTGGCATTGAGCAAGCTCCATCAGTGTCCTGTGAGTTGGTTGGATAAAGAGTTTCGGCCCACCTACCTGCAAATTTGGAGCTGGTGTTTAATAAGGCCTGCAAACTGCATACTCTAACCTGTGCCAAAGCCAGGGATGATCAGGATAGGACATGTCAGTTTGCTGAGGCAGGCCCTGGGTGCACACTGTGTGCTCCACCGTTCTCACCATCCACATAGATGTCTCCTGCTCCCTACAGGTGACATATTGAACTTACCATTCCTAGGTTAGAGTCAAGTCTACCCCAAGGTCACACAGCTGGCACGCATGCTCCCAGGGCCCCATGCTGATGAGCCTGGTATGTGATGGATATCGAGAGGCAGACCTTCATCGAGTTGTTTCTGGACCTTCATTGAGTCAGCCATGGAGTGAGGTGGGTACCTGGGTCCCTGTAAGAGACTGGTTGTGTGCTGGGTGTGCCAAGTTCTAGGTCTTGTATGAGAGAAGGCAAGTCACTTTGCCTGCTTTCCTGTCACCTTTACAGGTCATTGTGTGGAGGTGCCTGCCCTTGGGGTCGCTCTGCTAGATAGGAAACTCTGCACCTGGTAGTTCTGGGGCTCTTGGTCTTCAGTGGCCAATTAAGGAGATGCTGGCCTCTGGCAACTGGGGCTCTAACTCCCTGGGCTCCTGAGGTGGAAGGCTGGCTGTGCCAATTTCTGCTTCTTTGACACTACTCTCTGTGGGTTGGTAGGAAGTCTGTGGTCCTCTGAGAACCATGAAGGCACCTCCAAAATTACAGCAGAGACAACCCAGGACCACCTGTGTCCAGTGTCCCTCATTAGAGCAGTCACTTCCATGGGGCAATGTGGCCCCTTGGCTACAGCCCATTCCCTTGTTCCTCTCTTCAGCTCACCATGTTAGTGTGGGAAGAATAATGTGGGGAGATGGCCTAGGGTAGATGGCCAGCTCACTTCATCCTAGATGGCAACTAGACCCACACAGTCTGCTGACTTTGCAAATATGGAAACCCCAGTGTCATTTAGAAGTCTGCCTAGATGACCCTCATCACCTTTCTGATAGTTTCAGGTTTAAAAACCTAACACTATAAGCATATAATTTTTTATATAAAACATAATTTTTTAAATGTTTCTGCTTGAAGGAATTCAAGCCAGTAGGCAATGATCCAACCCAAAGAGACAGAAAAGGCAAAACTCACAGTGGCCAGAGTAACCCCTTCTGCCCCTCAGCAGTTAGTTGTGTTCCCACACATGCATCTGTGTCTCAGGGTTACATTACGTCCTCATGACACAGACACACCTGTACACAGTAGCTCACATCTAGGAACTGAGTTCTGGTTTTAAGATCTTTAGGTTTGCTCTTAAGATCTATCTTCTCTAGGGTTGAGGCAAACACCACGTTTTCACTGGTGGATGATGAGGTCATAACCTCCACATCTGAGTTCTGAAAGGCAGTCTGCATGTTCTTTCCCAAGGGCATATTTCAGACAATGACCAGCAAGGTTGAATCTGGGGTGCAAATGTGTACTCCCTGAAGCAGGTGTGAACTCCTGGGTGCAGATATGAGCTCTTGGGTACTCTCTTACAGGTATATTGTGATTTATTTTTCCCTGACATTAACAACATGGCAAACTGTGTCTTCCTAGTAGGAATTCCATAGGCTGGCAGCTCATTTCTATTTCCATTCCATCCTTGCACTCTACATAATCCTTGAGTTGCCTCCTACCATTGCCATGTACATCTCAACACGTCTCAATGCCATCATTTTTAAATATGTTTAAGGACCTAATATAGTGTGATAGGTAATTTTATGTGCAAGCATGACTAAGACATTGGGTATCTGGAAAATTGGTCAAATATTATTCTGGCTGTTTCTTTGAAGATGTAGATACGCTCAATGTGGCAGTCCATGGCCTGAGTAAAGTAAATTTCCCATTTAATGTGGGTGGTCCTTGTTTAATCAGTTGCCAACCTGAATAGCACCAAAGGGCTTGTCATTCCCCAAATACAAGGGAGCATCTGCTGACTGCCTGTCATGGAGCTGAGACAACAGGTTTGTTCCTTCCCGTGACAGCAAACTGAAAGCTCCAGCTGTCCTGTGTCTCCTGCTTTTCTTCTGCAGATCTAGAGACTTGCTGACCACTGTACCCAGGGGAGCACACTCTCTTTGGCCTTACTGCCTAATGCATACAATACTTCCTTTTAGTGACTGCAATTTTGCTACCATGGCTGGTCGCTCCTTCACACATCTGCCATCCATCTCTGACCTGCTCCTTTGTACCACAACCCCCAGGCTATGGTGATTCAGTTCTTCTGGGGTGTGGTTACTCCGGCAGGCAGGGCACCTGAGCCTCAACAGGAGTCTTGCCTTTACTGGCTGCAGACCATGTCCCCAAGTCTAATAGCCCACATTACCAAGGTCAGTACCCCACAGTGCTTCTCTTGGGACCCAGCACACAGCTTGTTCCCATTCTTGTTAGATCCTTCCCTCAGCGGCACTCGGGCTGGGTTTACTTCCCTACTGCGAAGGCAGCCCTCAAGAGCTGTTACCCTCTTTATCTCTTCTCTTCCACTCGTGTTTCATTCTCCTCACTCAATCCCTGAGCCTTTTCTTTTCTTTTCTTTTTTTTTTTTTTTTTTTTTGGTTTTTCGAGACAGGGTTTCTCTGAATATCTCTGGCTGTCCTGGACTCGCTTTGTAGACCAGGCTGTCCTCGAACTCACAAAGATCCGCCTGCCTCTGCCTCCCAAGTGCTGGGATTAAAGGCGTGCGCCACCACCGCCCGGCTCCCTGAGCCTTTTCTTGTTGCACTTTGTGAACTCATTACATATAACGGACCTTTACCTCCTACATATATTGCACATATCTTGTTTGTTTGTTTGTTTTTTCAAGACAGGCTTTCTCTGTGTAACAGTCCTGGCTGCCCTGGAACTTGTTGCATAGACCAGGCTGGCCTTGAACTCACAGAGATCTGCCTGCCTCTGCCCCCTGAGTGCTGGGATTAAAGACATAAATATCTTTTCTAGTTCATTGCTGGTGTCTGGCCCTGTCACTCCTTAGTGACCCCTGTAGGACTGTCTCCATGTGCACACTGAAAGGCACCCTCAGAAATGGAGTGTCTTTCATGCTGCACACTCTTCTTTTTCTATTTAAAAACATTTTTTTATTATTTTTATTACGTTTATTTATTACTTCAAATTACATCTTCCTCAAAGCCCCCTCCCTCCACCCCTCTCTCTCCCACCTTCCCACCCTCTACCCCTTCTCCCACCTATCCCACTCCTCCAGTGGGTGGCAGCCCCGCATCTCAGCCCCCTCAGTTCATTGGTCATATGAGGGCTAAGAACTTCCTCTTGCACTGGGAACCTACATGGCAGCTCCACTAGGGGAAAGTGTCCCACTAACAGGTAACGAAGTCTGTGTTCCTGTTCCTTTTGGTGTGTCTGTTGTAGGATAGCTATCCTATACCAAATGGCTAAAATCCAGTGAATTTTACTTATTTTATATCCTGATCTCAGCTTCTCTTCCCTCTTCTCCTCCTAGTCCTTCCCTCTCACCTCACCTCGCTGCTATCCTCCCATCCACCCTATCTCCTCAAAAGAGGCTCAGAGAAAGGGAGGCCTCCCACGGATATCAACCCTTCTTGGCATACCAAGTTACAGTAGGGCTAAGAGCACCTACTGCTAGGCAAGGCAGCCCAGTTAGGGGACAGGGATCCAGAGGCAGGCGACAGAGTCAGAGACAGCTCCTGCCCCTGCTGATAGGCGTTCCACATGAAGACCAAGCTGCACAACTGTAACATATGTGCCCAGGGCCTAGGTCCATCCCATGTATGCTGTTGGCAATTCAGTCTTTGTGGCTCCTTGTGGCTCCCTGTGGGCCCAGGTTAGTTGATTCGGTATGTTTTCTTGTGGTATCCTTGACCCCTCTGGCTCCTTCAATCCTTTGTCCCCCTCTTCCATGGAATTCCCTAAGCTCTGTCTAATGTCTGGCTGTGGGTCTCTGCCTCAGTTTCCACCAGTTGCTGGGTGAAGCCTCTTAGATGACAGCTATTCTAGGCTCCTGTCTGGAAGCATAGCAGAATATCAGTAATAGTGTCAAGGGCAGGCTCTCTCTCCTAGCATGGGTCTCAAGCTGGTCCAGTCATTGGTTGGCCATTCCCTCAATTTCTGCTCCATCTTTACCCCCTGCATATCTTGTTGGCAGGAGAAATTGTGCATCTAAGGTTTTGTGGCTAGATTGGTGTCCCATTCTCTCCATTGGAAGTCTTTTCTGGTTACAGGAGATGGATGTTTCAGGTTCCATATCCCCCATTTCTGGGAGTCTTAGCTAGGGTCACTCTCATAGATTCCAGGGAGTTTTCATTGTCCTATGTTTCTAGCTTGTCCCAGAGATCCCTACACACAACCAATTCCAGTTCTTTTTCCCCAAACTCTCTCCCAAATTATCCCTGTTACTCTCCTCCCTAATTCCTCCCTCACTCAGTTCCTTCCCTCCATCCCTGATGTCTGTTCTATTTCCCCTTCTCAGTGAGATTCAAGCTTCCCCACTTGGGCCCTTCTTGCTACTTAGTTTCTTTGGGTCTGTGGATTGTGGCATGGTTACCCTGTACTTTATGGCTAGCATCCACTTATAAGTGATACATACTATGCTTATCTTTCTGAGTTTGGATTACCTCACTCAGGATGAGCTTCTCTAGTTCCATCCATTTGGTTGCAAATTGCATGATTTCTTTGTTTCTGATAGCTGAGTAATATTCCATTGTGTAAATGTACCACAATTTCTTTATCCATTCCTTAGCTGAGGGACTTCTAGGTTGTTTCCAGTTTCTGGCTATTATGAATAAAGCTGCTATGAACACAGCTGAGCAAATGTCCTTGTGGTATGGTGGAGTGTAGAGAGCTGCGATGTGCCGCGCCTTAAAGATGGCGCCGGTTTCCACCTTCCACCAGCCCGACGGTGAGCACTCTCAGTGGTAAACAAGTCCATATTTGGCTAAGACCGCTGATCTGGCTTGCTTCCGCATACGTGGGCCTCTAAGATAGCACCACGTGGCTTTACTTGATTGGCTGTTCATATAGTATTTAGCCTGTGGGTTGGGTCTGCCCGGGCATTCGGAAGACTGTTTTCAAGGGACCTGAATAAACTGCTGGAGAAGAGCTTTTGCGAGTTGCGTCATCCTTGCTGGTCGAGGGGGACGCGACAAGTGGTGGCCCGTACGGGGACCCAAAAAAGACTCAGAACTCCTGCAGTCAGGGGCAGTGCGCTGGTAAGTTCCTGGGATAAATTAGGACAATAAAGTTTCATGGAGATAGCGAACACAAGGTAAAGTTTCGCGGAGATAGCGAACAAAAGGTAAAGTTTCGCGGAGATAGTGAACATACGGTAAAGTTTCGCGGAGATTGCGAACAAAAGGTAAAGTTTCGCGGGGAAGCTGCGAACCGAAAGTAAATTTTTAATCATGGGATTGCCTGAGTCACATCCAATTTTTCTGGCTCTTCAGGAGCTACTTTTAGCTAGGAATTTGAAGATTAAGAAGTCTACCCTAGAAAGATTTTTCAATGAATGCGATTCCGTGGCTCCGTGGTTTGTGGTGTCCGGGAATCTTATGGTATCCTGCTGGGACAAATTAGGCAGGGACTTGGATTTTGCCTGGGAGCAAAGTACATTGCAGGGAGGAGCACGGCCTATTTGGAGACTTGTTCGGAGTTGTTTAGGAGATCAGAGATATTGCAAGGCAGTGGAAAAAGGACAAAAGGCATTAGAACAGTTAAAAAAGGAGCGCTCCGACAAATCTGGGAAAGATACTTTGGAAGAGGATAGCTCAGAGTCTAAAGAGGAACTTAAAATGTTAACAAAGAAAATGGAGAAGTCATCTTTGAGGAAGAGTTCTGACTGCACCCGGATAGAGCCCTCAGGTCCGGGGCCGCCTGTGCTGGCGCCGCCTTCATATAATGAGACTTCCCTTCCGAGTGGTCCTAGTGGGCGGTCATTCTGTCCAAATGTCTGGAGAGAAGTGAGACATGAGCTGTACTACCCTGTCTTTCAGGATGGAG
The DNA here is from genome assembly GCA_907164525.1 of Lophiomys imhausi. NCBI lineage: Eukaryota > Metazoa > Chordata > Mammalia > Rodentia > Muridae > Lophiomys > Lophiomys imhausi. The sequence goes on along the minus strand of CAJQZJ010013540.1, from coordinate 15,850,502 downwards.
GGGGAAATTGTTATCATGAACCCCTCGATTTTAAGGTAATTAAAGCACTTGCTGAGTCTGTCCGCACTTATGGGATTAATGCTGCTTTCACTGTAGCTCAGGTGGAAGCTCTTTGTTGTTATTGCATGACTCCTAGTGACTGGATGAGCTTGGCACGTGCCTGCCTGTCCTCTGGGCAGTATTTAGATTGGAAGGCTTTCCTGATTGAGTTTGCTAATAAACAAGCTGCTGCTAATCGTGCAGCAGGAAACCCAGCCTGGGATGTGGTCATGCTTCTTGGGCAAGGTCGATTTGCTCAACAACAAACTGGGTATCCGGCTCAGGTGTTTGAGCAAATCAATTTAATCGCAACCAGAGCTTGGAAATCATTGCCTAACAAAGGGGAAGTAGATAACAATCTAACCAAGGTTATTCAAGATCCTCTGGAGCCTTTCTCAGACTTCATGGCTATAATGGTTGAAGCAGCTGGAAGGGTATTTGGAGACCCTGATTTAGCAATGCCCTTAATTAAACAACTTGTGTATGAGCAATGTACAAAGGAGTGTAAAGCAGCTATCACCCCTTATAAGAACAAGGGGTTGGAAGCCTGGATGCCTCAGTGCAGACTGCCGCTACCTTGAATAATTTGTCAGCCAATGTAGCCACGGCCTTGGATGTATTGTGGCAGGTGGCCCAGATTGGCCGTGAGTGGAAAATGACTGGTTTGTGTGTGACCTCTGTGCCATATCAAAATTATACTGTAGCTGCAAATTTGTCTAAGCAACTCTCTCAGTATCTTACAGGAAATTGGTCTGGCGAGTTTGATAAGCTGATGCAGAATCTGAGAACTGCCATCGTGCATGTGAATTCCACCCGGGTTGATGTCTCTGTTGCTGAAGGACTGTCAACATGGATCCTCCGAGCCATGAATCATCTGAAGGAATGGGCGGGAATGGGTGCCCTAGGAGGCATGCTCTTCCTAGTCAGTTTCATTGCCCTATGGTGTATCTGTAAGATGAGGATTTCACAGAGGAGAAGCAATGCCATGCTGGTGCAAGCCTTTGCTGCCTTGGAGGCTAGACAGCCACAAGCTTGGTTGACTGTCCTAAAGGACTAAGCTATCATCACGCTCAGGATGCGAGGCTAAGCACTGCACTTGGGGTCAGCTTCTAGCGACTTCAAGAAGGGCATGTTTGATTGCATATGGGTTGGTATCCTAGTTTCCCATCTCTGAGAAAAAGATACCGGACGGGTATGGCACCAGCCTGGTTGGCTACTGGGCGTGGGGTCATTACAATGTCCTTTACATACATATCAAAGATCAGATGCTTGATATATCTACTAGGGATCCTCAACAGACTGCCACCAATCCTTTTGATTTATGGCTTTTGTGTGGAGCAAATGGTAGCTATATGGATTTGGGACCTATACTTATGCTTGGAGGAGGAATTTATCAAAGAGGTAGTTTTTCCCTAGGGTCCGCTACCAAATTGGATTTTTCTAGTGGTAGTGGCTCTGGTACTTGGAAATCTTTGTTTCATTCTTACCGCAATAAGACCTTTTCAGCTTCGCCAGTATGTCTCTGGCCTCCTTTTCTGTGGATTGTAAGTAATGGGAGTGCATCCTTAGGTGAAGAAAAGTTAGTATGCACTCCGGGCACATGTTTTTATGCCCTATGCTGGAATGCCACAGCCTTTCCTGTGGCTGTGGTGACTAGAATGCCTCGATATGTTCCAGTTCCTGTAGAGGCTCCTAATACCATGATGCTATTCAGGTTTAAAAGAGATTTTGGCATCACTGCAGCTATTGTTACTGCCATCACTATTGCTGCTGTGGGAGCTACTGCCTCAGCTATTGCCTTGTCTAGTTCTATACAGACTACCAATGCCCTGAATAACATCTCAGCCACTGTGGCACAGGCATTGGATACTCAGACCTCTATGAATTCTCATCTCAAAGGAGGCCTTATGATAGTTAATCAACGCATAGATTTAATACAAGAACAGATTGATTCTCTTTGGCAACTAGCACAATTGGGGTGTGAGTGGAAAATGCAAGGTTTGTGTGTTACTTCCATGCAGTATCAAAAATTTACAAAGGCTGCTAATTTGTCTAGACAATTGTCAAAGTTCCTCTTACAGGATTGGTCGGCTGAATTTGAAAATTTTATGAGAGAGCTGAGAGCGACAATTGTCCACATCAACTCCACTCGGGTGGATCTGAGCCTGGCTACTGGTTTGACTTCCTGGATACAGACGGCTATGGATCATCCTAAGGAATGGGCGGGCGTAGGCTCTTTGGCGATACTAATGATACTAGCCTCTCTGTTTTGCCTATGGTGCATCTACAAAATGAGAGCCACACAAAAGCGTAATGCAGCCATGATTATACAAGTCCTTGTCGCCATTGAGGCGGGCCAGTCCCCTCAGGCATGGCTCGCTGCCGTGAAGCCTTAAATCTTCACTGAGCATAGTCCCTGCCCACTGAGGTATTCGTTCCATGGATATTAGGGTCTGGCAAGTCAGTGACGGAGTTGACGGGTAAGTCTCGGCCACCTAAGACAGGGCAGTCCTGAGTGGGGAGGCTGACCCAGAGATGGGTAAGAGTTTGAGCACCGCCCTCCTACAGGCTCAGGCCCACCGTGAGATCCCCAGATATGGGGATTACATAGCCTTTCCAGGGACTTCTACCAACTTAAAAAAAAAAAAAAAAAAAAAAAGGAGGAACTGTAGAGAGCTGTGATGTGCCGCGCCTTAAAGATGGTGCCGGTTTCTGCCTTCCACCAGCCCGACGGTGAGCGCTCTCAGTGGTAAACAAGTCCATATTTGGCTAAGACCGCTGATCTGGCTTGCTTCCGCATACGTGGGCCTCTAAGATAGCACCACATGGCTTTACTTGATTGGCTGTTCATATAGTATTTAGCCTGTGGGTTGGGTCTGCCCAGGCATTCAGAAGACTGTTTTCAAGGGACCTGAATAAACTGCTGGAGAAGAGCTTTTGCGAGTTGCATCATCCTTGCTGGTCGAGGGGGATGCGACAGTGGAGCATCTTTTGGATGTATGCCCAGGAGTGATATACCTGGGTCTTGAGGTAAAACTATTCCTGATTTTCTGGGAAACTGCCAAATTGATTTCCAAAGTGGTTGTGCAAAGTGGTTTGCACTCCCACCAACAATGGAGGAATGTTCTCCTTGCTCCATAACCTCGTCAGCATGTGCTGTCACTTGAGTTTTCATTCTTGGCCATTCTGACAGATGTAAGGTAGAATCTCATAGTTGTTTTGATTTTCATTTCCCTGATGACTAAGGGTGTTGAACATTTCTTTAAGTGCTTCTCGGCCATTAGAGATCCCTCTGTTGAGAATTCCCTGTTTAGATCTGTACCCCATTTTTAATTTGGTTATTTGCTTTGTCAATGTCTAGTTTCTGGAGTTCTTTATATATTTTGAATATCATCCCTCTGTCAGATGTACGGTTGGTAAAGATCTTTTCCCATTCTGTAGGTTGCCGTTCTGCCCTTTTGACAGTGATCTTCACCTTACAGAAGCTTTTCAATTTCATGAGGTCCCATTCATTAATTGTTGATCTTGGTGCTTGAGCTATTAGTGTTCAGTTCAGGAAATTGTCTCCTATACCAATGCGTTCAAGGTTATTCCCTACTTTCTCTTTTATCAGATTTAGTGTATCCAGTTTTATGTTGAGGCCTTTGATCCACTTGGACTTAAGTTTTGTGTAGGGTGATAAATATGGATCTATTTGCATTCTTCTACATGCAGACATCCAGTTAGTTCAGCACTATTTGTTGAAGATGCTTTCTTTTTTTCCATTGTATACTTTGACTTCTTTGTCAAAATTTGAGTGTGCATAGGTGTGTGGATTCACTTCTGGGTCTTCAATTTGATTCCATTGATCAACTGGTCTGTTTTTATGCCAATACAATGCTGTTTTTATTACTATTGCTCTGTAGTACAGCTTGAAATCAGGGATGGTGATACCTTGAGAAGTTCTTTTATTGTGCAGGATTAATTCAGCTATCATGAGTGTTTTGTTTTTCTATATAAGGTTTAGTATTGTTCTTTCAAAGTCTGTAAGAAATTGTGTTGAAATCTTGATAGGAATTGCATTGAATCTGTAGATTGCTTTTGGTCAAATGGCCATTTTTACTATGTTAATCTTTCTGATCCATAAGCCTGAGAGAGCTTTCCATCTTCTGATATCTTCTGTAATTTCTTTCTATAGAAGCTTGAAGTTTTTGTCATACAGGTCTTTCACTTTCTTGGTTAGAGTTACACCAAGATATTTTTATATTTTTTGTGGCTATTGTAAAGGGTGTTGTTTCCCTAGTTTCTTTCTCAGCATGTTTATTGTTTGTATATAGGGAGGCTATTGATTTTTTAAGTTTATTTTGTATCCAGAGACTTTGCTGAAGGTCTTTATTGGCTTTCAGAGTTCCCTGATAGAATTTTTTGGGTCACTGATCTATACTATCATATCACCTTCAAATAGCAATACTTCAACTTCTTCTTTTCCAATTTGTATCTCTTTGATCTCCTTCAGTTGTCTTATTACTCTGGCTAGATCTTCAAGTATATGTTGAATAGACATTGAGAGAGTGAACAGCCTTGTCTTGTCCCTGATTTTAGTATAATTGCTTTAAGTTTCTCTCCATTTAATTTTATGACTATCGGTTTGCTGTTATTACCTGTATTGTGTTTCGGTATGTACCTTGTATCCCTGATCTCTCTAAGACTTTTATCTAAAGGGGTGTTAAAATTTGTTAAAGGCTTTTTCAGCATCCAATGAGATGATTATGTGGTTTTATTCTTTCAGTTTGTTGATATGGTGGACTATATTGATGGATTTTCATATGTTGAACCATCCCTACATCTCTGGTAAGCCTATTGATCATGGTAGATGATATTTTTGATGTGATCTTGGATTTGGTTTGAGTGTATTTTATTAAGTGTTTTGTATCAATGTTTATGGGGAGATTGGTGTGAAATTCTCTTTCTTGGTTAAGTCTGTGTGGTTTAGGTATCACAGTGCCTGTGGCTTCAAAAAATTAATTTGGTGGTGTTCCTGCTGTTTCTACAATGTGGAATAATTTGAAGAGTGTTGGAATTACCTCTTCTTTGAAAGTCTGTTAGAATTCTGCATTAAACTATCTGCACTACCTTTAAATTCAGCCTCATGAAAAGTTTCAGAAGATAAAATGTAGACAAGTTCTTTGATAGAATATAATGTAGACAGACTCTAGTCCAATTCCAAGAAAGCCATCATTTTCTTTTGAAATCTCATGATTCTTGTCTTTACTGTCCAGTCTGGTCTTCAGAGCTCCCAAGAGAATTATTTATCTGTGTTTATAGAATTCTAGGCTTCTCTGGCCCATATCTGCAAACTTTCCCAAAGTCTTTCCACAAAACAGTTCCAAAGGCTTCTGAACTATATTCTCGGGGATCACAGCATGACCCTACTCCTGGTAGAAAATTCCTGTGTCAGTCAGCTTTCCATTGCTGTAACAAATACATGACAAAACAACTAGAGGAAAAATATTTACTTTATCTCCTTTTCTGGGGTCTTCAGACCATAGTCATTGGTTCGAGTGCTTCTAGGCCTGTGATGAGACAGAGAGTCATGGCAGCTGGATTATGTGACAGAGACTAGAGGCACAAGGAATCAGGAATGAAAGAAAGATAAGGTGCAACCTTCAAAGTTACATCTCTAGTAACCTACTTTATCCAAGCAGGCCATGCTATCCAAAGTTTCCAGAACTCCCTATAAAAGTGGTACCAGGAACGCACCAAGGAATGAACACATGATCCTATTGGATATTTCACACCAAAATCATAATAATTACAAAGGTAATGCTTTATTATAAAACACCATGAATTTTATAATAGGAATGTATTGTCACAACCAATTTTAAGCAATAAGGGTTACGAGAGTCTTACCATCCAAGTATGGCAGGCAGCCAAGAACAGTGGCAATAATAGCTTGTGGCCTCCAACCTCGTCATGACCCATGTCTAACACTGAAGGTCTCATTTAATAATCCCTGTCTTTTGGTAACAGCGTTGTCTACCCATGCAGGGTGCCTCTGTTCAAACTTTAACTTACATTTTTAATTAGCTTAAAGTGTAGTGGGTTTCATAAGGCTTCTTCATAATTCTTAGTTTTGGTTAACCCACCATCTGCCTCCTTTTTGCCCCCTCTCTACTTAAGCCCCTAACTCCCTGATCCCCCCATTTTTTATGTCACGTATATTCTACTGTCCCCTCTTATTATGTGTCTTAACTTGAGTCACAAGATCATAGGTTTCTGTGAGCCTTGTTACACATCCTATGTCTTGCTAACCCTTCTCCCACCATCTTGTTTACCCATACCTATTTCATGCTTGGAACTTTCTGCCAAGCAATACCCACCCCTTCTCATTTTATCTGTATTCTTCTGCCCCTCCCACACTAATGAATCCCTCCTGCAATGGCCCATTTCTAGTTTCTTGGCTTTCACATATATTCCATTTTAAATGCACAAAACAGAAATATTTGAAGCCAGGAATCAGCATGAAAAAGAACATGTGATGTTTGTCACCCTGAACCTGGGTAAACTCACACAGTTTAATCTTTTCCATTCTACCCATGTATTTTCAAATTCATGATATTACTTTTGCTTATAGATTGAGTAACATTACAGTGTGCGAAAGTACTACATTTTCACTATTCATTAGTCAGTTCATGGACATCTAGACTGTTTCTATTCCCTGGCTACTGTGAAAAGAGCAGCAATGAACATAGATGGGCCAGTGTATTTGTAGTAGGATATAAATTCCTTTGTGTCTATGCCCAGAAATGGTATAGCTGGGTCATAAGTTAGATCCATTTCTAGAAACCTGTAAAGTGATCTCCACAGAGATGTCTACACTTCCACCAGCAGTGTATGAGGTTCCCCTATTCCTGCAGCCATGCTACCATTAGTTGTCATTTGTATTTCTGATAATGGCCATTTCAACGGGGGTGAGATAGAATGAGAAAATAGTTGTAATTTGCATCTCCCTGATAGCTAAGGATGTTAAGCCCATTTGAAGTGTTTATTGACCATTTGTCTTTCTTCTTTTGGAAGTTTTTTTTTGTTTTTTTTTTTTTGTTTTTTTCAAGACAGGGTTTCTCTGAATATCTCTGGCTGTCCTGGACTCGCTTTGTAGACCAGGCGGGCCTTGAACTCACAAAGATCCACCTGCCTCTGCCTCCCAAGTGCTGGGATTAAAGGCGTGCGCCACCACCGCCCGGCAGGAAGTTTTTTGTTTAGCTTCCTAGGCCATTTTTTTATTAGGCTGTTTATTTTCTTGCCATTTAGATTTTATTTGGTTCTTTATATACTCTAGACTCTGATCCTGCCAGATGTATAACTGACAGGATTTTCTCCCATTCTCTGAGCTGCCGTTTCACTCAGCTGACAGTTTCCTTTGCTGTATGGAAGCTTTTAAAATTAATTTCACATGGATGCATTTGTCAATCATTGATCTTATTTCCTGTGTTGCTGAAGTCCCATTCAGAAAGCCTTTACCCGAGGCTGTGAGTGAAAGTGCACTCCCTACCTTTTCCTGTTGAGGTCCATGGCTCTTCTGGAGTTGTTTTGTGCAGGACAAGAGATAGGAATCTGTTTTTATTCTTCTTCATTTTGAAAGATGGGTTTCCAGCACCATTTGTTAACTATAATGTCTTTTCTGCATATTTTTATTATTTTTTTCTCAAAAATCAGGTAACTGTAGATGTGGACTGAGTCCTCTATTCTATACAATAGTTCTATGCTTTTGTGCCAATACCATGCTGTTTTTTATAGCTATGCTCTACAGTATAATTTGAACTCAGGTGTGATGATATCTTTCACAGTATTTTTTTGTTCAGGATTGCTTTGTGTATCTTTAGTCTTTTGTGATTCCACACAAATTTTTTTTCCTATGTCTGTGAGGATTGGCCCTGGTATCTTAATTGGGATTTCATTGAATCTTTAGATTGCTTTTGGTAAAATGGCCATTTTCACATGATTAATTTTCTCATCCAGGAGCAAGGGAGATTTTTCTATTCTTTAATGCAGTGGTTCTCAACCTGTGGATCATGAATTCTTAGGGGGTCGAAAGACTCTTTCATAGGGGTTGCATATCAGATATTCTGCATATCGGATATTTACATTACAATTCATAACAGTAGCAAAATTACAGTTATGAAGTAACAACAAAAATAATTTTATGGTTGGGGTCACCACAATATGAGGAAGTGCATTAAAGGGTGGCAGCATTAGGAAGGCTGAGTTTAATGACTTCCTCTATTTCTTTCTTTAGTTTCTTATGGTTTTTATTGTAAAGGTCTTTTGTTATCATTGGTTAGGTTTTTATAACTATTGTGAATGGGATTCATTTCCCTTATCTCTTTCTCATTGTATGTCACTGGTATAGAAAAAGGCTATTGGTGTGTGTGTGTGTGTGTGTGTGTGTGTGTGTGTGTGTTAATTTTGAATATTGCCATTTTACTGAAAGTATCGGTTCTAAGAGATTTTTAGTGGAGTCTTTGTGGTCTCTTATATAAAAAATCATATCATCTGTAAATAGAGATACTTTGACTTCTCCTATTTGTATGTCTTTTATTTCTTTCTCTTGTCTTATTGTTTTAGCTAAGACTTCAAGCAGCTTATAGAAGTGGAGGGAGTGGTCACCCTTGCCTTATTCCTGATCTTAGCGTAAATGTTTTGAAGTCCTCTCCACTGAGTATGACACGGTGTTGGGTATAAGTATGTTATTGTATATAGCCTTATTATCTTCAACCATACTCTCTCCAGCCCTAGGTTCTCCATGACTTTCTGTCATGAAAAAATGTTGTATTTTTCATGTATTTAAGTGATTGTGACAAGCCTTTATACAAATTAAACAAAAGAAGGAATAGAGACCCAAATTTAAAAAAATTACAACTGAGAAGGGAGAGGCTGCAGCCAACAACAATGAAATTAAGAAAATCATAAAGAAATACCTTTAAAATTTGTATTCCATTAAACAGGAAAATCTTAAAGAAATGGGTGAATTTCTAAATGCATATGACATACCAAAATTAAACCAAGATAAAGTAAGTAATTTAAACAGATCCAGATCCACAGCTAGCAATGAGGATGAATCAGTGATTTAAAAAAATTATATACAAATATGGAGGTAAATATGGTGGTGGGTAATAAGAAAAAAATTGGAGGAGAAGGACTGATAGGAGGATTTGATCCAAACATATTATAAGTATGTAATATTATTAAATAAAATATAATCTCCCAATGCCCAGGACCAGATAGATTCACCACAGAATCCTCTCAGAACTTCAAAAAGGCACCAACATCAATGTTACTCAAATTATTTCATAAAAGAAAGGGGAGCTTCCAAAATCTTTTTAAGAATCCAATGTTACTCTCATTACCAAAACCAGATAAATGCGACAATTAGAGACTAATCTTCCTGATGAACATAGATACAAACATTCTCCACAATATTCTTGCAATATGAATTCAAGATCATATCAAAAAGGCCATTCATCATGACTCAAGTTGACTTCATTCCAGACATGCACATTATTTTTGAACTACCATATTCAAATTCATATTCCAAGATACGTCAATCAACCCACCTTATGTAACTCTCAATTCAAGTTAAAAGTGAACTCACACAGCTTCATCTTAGCACACTGGGAGCCAAAACACTAGCAGTGTTTGGGCATGTTTTGTGTCTGTCCAGAGAGTTTAGAGCTGTGCATTGTCTTCTGAACACAAAGCACAGCACTGTCTCCACCTGAAAGCTGACCTTGGCTGCTTGCCCTCTGTTCTGTCTCTATTGGAAATGAGGCACCCATCTCCCTAGGCTATGCACTAACAATGTAGAACTTATTTTCCATCCCCAAAGTAGATGCTCCCCTGGGTTCTATCTTCAAACAACTTCTGCTAATTCGCTGGAGACTCTGCCTGGTTACTGACTTTCTAATGAGCTCATCAAACATAAGCGACTGGGCCAAGGACAGGGCCCCAGAGGGTCTGGACTCTGAGCCAGTGAGCAGGGAAAGAAGCCTTTGAGGATTCAGCCTGTACACTTTGGGGATCCTAATGAGCAAACCTGACTAACAACCAGGTCTCACTGAGCAGAAATCATCGAACAGAATTATAAGGAGTTTGGACTTCTGACCTAGCCCTCAGTAGGCCAGCTTGGCAAGCTGCTGATTCTATGATTTTCAAATTGTTGCGCCACCATCATATGCCAAGTGAGACCTCATAATCCATAGACATAAGTTAATCAGGTGAACACCTCACTCTTTCTCCTGTTTAAGCTGATTCTGAACATCTTGGTGCCACACAAGGCCAGAATCAAGAAACATGGACAACCCCAAATGTTCACTTAGTCAAATACCATCAAATAGGGAGGAAGCACAGACAATGTAAAATTTTATAATTTTGTGAGTTGCTTTATATTAATCATAAAGTGAAGATCCATAAATCACAAAGCCTTCACAAAGAGGGGCCATTACAGCAATATGGAAGACTCAAACCAGCTGCATCATCAAAAAGTCCCACTTAGCATCGGTGATGAGTCATGAAAATTGCTCAGTTTAAGCTCCATTCATAATTTTCAGGAATCTCATGGATGGATCCTTGGGGAATTTCTTCCCATGAGTAAAATTGTTACTGCTCATATAACCCTAAGGGAGGGCTGTGTGCATCTGCTAAATTTCAGGAGCTTCCTAAGACTTATGAGTTGTTTATTTTATAAGCCTTGTAACTTTTGCCTAAATTCCTAAGCCTTAACAGCTTCAGGATAAAATGCTTCCAGTCATGGGTAACTACTATATAACAACACATTAAGTCATCTACTCTAATATAAAAATCAACACTGTGAGGAATGTGGAGAAGAATAGGAAATCTTCTGTGTTCAAGCTGTTGAAGGAAGCTCCTGGGCTTATGATACACAGGAACAGAACCAGCACGGTTAAGGACTCTTAGTACTTACTTTTAGTTTTCAGCACAAAACATCCTGAATTATTCAGATACATTAGCTAAAACTGAGCATTAGTAAGGGACTACACAGACACATGTAAATGTGTATTTCAAACCAGTAGAGTTTGGGGCAATGAGCCTTTTATTTGGAGGAGAAGTTGAAGTCTACCTTACTTAATAGGAAAATAAATTCAGATGGATTAAAATCAAAAGACCTGAGGTGGTTGAAGAATAGAGAGCTAGAGTCTCATAGTTAAATTTTGAGTTGTTTAGGAATCAAGAGGGTGTTCTGGATCTAAGATGATATTTTTAAAATTGTGAGCAAGTTAGTATGAAAGCTGAGTTAGATATAGAACTTTAAACTCATGGAGATGGTTAGATAGTAGAATCTTAAAGTCAGGTGCCAAATACATATGGACTGGACAATGGGAATGTATGCTAAGCCATATAACTCTCATAATCGTGGCCTATTTATTTCTGTTGTTTTGTATTGTATTTATAGTTATAAGAGAAAGAACCATTTGTTGGACTGAAAGGGAGAGCTGTTGGGGGGAAAAATAAATACCTTAAACTAAAACAAAAAAAGGGAAGAGGATGGTGGGGCTGAGGGGGAGGAGGGTGGAAGGGTGGGACTGGAGGGGGGAGTAGAGAGGGGATTGTGATTGAGATGTAACTTGAAGAAATAAAAATAAATTATTTAAAAAACACTAGAAGCTCCCATAGGAATGTCATGTAAATGACTAAGAATGATTTTACTCACTACATATTAGAGATATTGTCTGTGAAGGTACAAACCCTAGAAGTGATAATGTAACAAAAGGGACTCCACAGACAAAGATAATGAGCAAATACAGGGCATTGAAACAGTGTGAAGACGCAAAGCAAATATGACCGGTACACACAGAGAGGCACTACCCAGCAAGACAAGTATTTTAAAGCTGGGGAAGGGGGAAGGATTGGGCACAGCACACAAGATAAGATTCAAATGAACACTCAACGGGAAAGATTTTAGATCTCAATGACCGAGATGCCAAAATCACAGATTGGTCATCTGTGAAAATTTGAAGTGTGATGTCGGATATTGTCTTGTATCCTTGTTGCTGTGGTAAAATATTCTGACAAGAGCAACATATAGAAGAAATGGCTTGTTCTAGTTCACAGCTGAAACTATGTGCTAGCAGAGTACTACACAGACAGATTGGTTCATCACTATACAAAAGGGAGCTGCAACTGAGCAAATTTCATGACTCATCACCCATGCTGAGCAGAGCTTTTTGATGATGCAGCTGTTCTGTGTCTCCCATATTCCTGTAATAACCACTCTTTGTGAAGGCCTTATGATTTATGGATATACTCTTTATGATTAATGTAAAACAACTCACAACAATTTTAAAATTCTGTGTCATCTGTGCTGTCTCCCTATTTGATGGTATTTGACGAAGTGAACACTTGAGGTTGTCCAGGTCCCCTGATTCTGGCCCTGTGTGACAGAGTCAAGAAGCAGAGGGTGATGACTGCAGGTTGCTGATCAGGCCCCTTTCTCTTGTACACTCCAGGATCCCACCCAGGAAATGGTGCCACCCACAGTGTGCAGCTCTCCCCACCTCAATTAATATAATCAAGACAACCTCCCTCAGGCACAACTGAGGCACATTTACCAGGGAATCGGGATCCTGCCAAACTGACAACACTGATCATCATAAACATGTCCAACCTCAAGGAGGAGAAATTAAACTTTCAATTGTTAGAAAACCAGAAATGGTTTAAACACTTAAATTTCATTGATAAATTAATATAAATGTTTACAAGATTGATAGCATCCTGTGTGGGACAGGAATGTGATCTTTCGCTGGATACCTCACAAGAACTCTCAAAATGGACACGTCCGGAAAAAACCCTTTATTGTTCCCTCCCCAGCATCTTCTTTACCCACTTCTGACTCCTCCACTCAAGCCCACCACGGATTCTCCTCCCTTTGCCCTTTCACACTACCATCCATTTCTCATCATTTTCTACATCATAAGAGCAAGTTTAAAACTGGAAGAATGACACATGTTTTAGAATACATACTGACATCTTCCCCATTGTTTCCAGAGGACTGCCAGGAATCTTGCTCTGCAGCTGAACATTGGTCTCTGTAGATCCATGACAGTAGACAGTCAGTGTCAGATGTGAGCTGAATTCATTGTCCTCCAAACACGAAGTCAAGTTGACACTTCATAGTGACTAGACGACCCATCTCCCCACATCCAGGGGTCACTACACTTATCATTTTTTAGACTTTAAAATGTGGTAAAATATACACAAATCCAATTTATTTCAACTATTTTAGAATACCTTTTATGTAACTCAGTACATTCCCTTCTTGTGACACCACCAGTACTGACCATCTCTGGAACTCTACCTTCCTCACTAAAATCTGTATCTGTAGAAAAGAACATGTCTGTAATCTGTAGCAACCAGAAAAACATCCTACTGGCATGAAAGAAACCACAGAGACCAGTGGGGAAAATGGAAAGCCCAGTAATCAACACACACACACACACACACACACACACACACACACACACACGAGTCAATTTTTTTTTCCAACAGAGGCTCCAAGAGTTTGCAGGGTGTGGGATGCTGTCATAGTGAACAGTGTGTCAAACTGGGTGTCCATATGCAGATGGAACCAAAAGTCTTGTCACTCACACATGCACGAGTATGAGCAAAGATGTAAGTGTGAGCGTGAAGGCATTGAAGCTTTCACTTTAGAATAAAGCTCAGGGGCCGGGCAGTGGTGGCGCACGCCTGTAATCCCAGCACTTGGGAGGCAGAGGCAGGCGGATCTTTGCGAGTTCGAGGCCAGCCTGGTCTACAAAGTGAATCCAGGACAGCCAGGGCTACACAGAGAAACCCTGTCTCGAAAAACCAAAAAAAAAAAAAAAAAAAAAGAATAAAGCTCAGGGGTAATCTTCAGGACATGGGTACAAGTGAAGAGGTTCTATATCCCAACAGCTAAGCAAAAAACAACGCAGACAAACTAGACTACACCAGACTAAAAAGCTTCTGCACAGCCCTGGAGACAATTGGAGAGAGAGGAGTAGGCGTCTGTTGGGAAGGGCGGCCTCTTTAACAAGTGCTGCTGAGGAAACAGAATCCAGATGCAGCATATTGACCCTTGATCCCAATCTCTACCCTTTACAAAAATCAACCCACAACACAGTGAGGAATCTAGCATGAGACTGGAAACTGAAAGCTGTACAGGAAATCATAGGGGACCACCTGAAGATTGAGGGAAGGATAGAGACTTTCTGAATGAGATGGAATAGTCCAGAAATAATAGCAAGAATAGGTAAGTAGAAATGGATCAAATTAAAGTAAGAAATAATTGTAGAGAGCTGCGAAGTGCCGCGCCCTAAAGATGGCGCTGGTCTCTGCCTTCCACCAGCCCGACGGTGAGCGCTCTTTATGATAATAAGTTCATATTTGGCAAAGACCGTTGATCTGGCTTGCTTCCGCATACGTAGACCTCTAAGATAGCACCACTTGGCTTTACTTGACTGGCTGTTTAATTAGTATTTAGCCTGTGGGTTGGGTCTGCCCCATTATTCGGAAGACTGTTTTCAAGGGACCTGAATAAACTGCTGGAGAAGAGTTTTATGAGTTGCGTCATTCCTTGCTGGACAAGGGGGGACGCGACAAAGTGGTGGCCCGTACGGGGAACCAGAAAAGACTCAGAACTCCTACAGTCAGGGGAAGCGCTTGGTAAGTTCCTGGGATAAATCAGGACAATAAAGTTTCACGGAAATAGCGAACACAAGGTAAAGTTTCGCGGAGATAGCGAACAAACAGTTAAGTTTCGCGGAGATAGTGAACAAACAGTTAAGTTTTGCAGAAATAGCAAACAAAGGGTTAAGTTTCGCAGGCAGTTGCGAACAAAAGGTAAAGTTTCGCAGGAAGTTGCGAACCTAAAGTAAAATTTTTAAACATGGGATTGTCTCAGTCACATCCAATTTTTCTGGCTCTTCAGGAGCTACTTTTAGCTAGGAATTTGAAGATTAAGAAGTCTACCTTAGAGAGATTTCTGAATGAATGCGATTCTGTGGCTCCGTGGTTTGCGGTGTCCGGGAATCTTACGGTATCCTGCTGGGACAAATTAGGCAGGGACTTGGATTTTGCTTGGGAGCAGGGGACTCTGAATCATGGAGTAAGACCGATTTGGAAAATGGTGAGGAGTTGTTTAGAAGATCAGAGGTGTTGTAATGCAATCAAAGAGGGAGAATCAGCTTTGGAACTGCTACAAGGGGAGAGATCTGAGCAGGCAGACAGTGAAAAGGGAAGTAACAAAGGCGAAAGATTTGAGCAGGCAGACAGTGAAAAGGAAGACAAAAAGAAAGTTCCTCTCTATCCCGATCTTAGAAATTTTAGAGATTTTAGAGATTTAGAGGACTCAGAGAGCACGGATTCTGAAGGAGAGCTACACGCTCTAATAGAACAGTTGGAGAGGACTGTTATTAGAAAAAAGGAAAAGAAAAAAGTAAAACAGAAGGGCGTATCGGCGGCAGTCGGTGTGGGAGGAGCTGTTGCCATGGCGCCTGACACGTCAGCAGCAGTCAGAGTGGGCGGAGTCGTCGCTACAGCGCCTTCAGCCACGCTGGCGGCAGCTGATGTAAACAAAGCCATTGCCATGGCGCCTTCGACTCCTCCCCCATATCCAGAAGCCACTCAGACAGAGCAGCCAGTTCAGTCCCTGAAAGTAGGGAGATCTTTCTGCCCGGGGATGTGGACACAAGTAAGAACAGAATTACAGTTTGCCTATCCGGTATACTAAGACCCAAAAGGGAACAGGTACGAGGAACCGCTTGATTTTAAAGTAGTAAAATCTCTTGCAGAGTCGGTTCGTACATATGGTACTACCGCTTCTTTTACAATAGCTCAAGTGGAAGCATTAAGCAGACATTGTATGACTCCGAGTGATTGGAGTGGTCTGGTCCGTGCCTGCTTAAGTCCAGGGCAATACTGAGACTGGAAAGCTTTCTTGATTGAGTATGCCACTGAGCAAGCAGCCATTAATCAGAGAGATGGAAATCCAGCCTGGGATAGAGACATGCTGCTTGGGCAGGGGAGATTTGCCAACCAGCAGATAGGATATCCTATTCAGATTTATGAGCAAATAAACAAGATAGCTATCAAGGCTTGGAGATCTCTCCCTAATAAAGGGGAGGTGAGTGGGAACTTAACTAAGATTCTACAGGGCCCTATGGAGCCTTTTTCAGATTTTGTGGCACGAATGGTGGAAGCAGCAGGGAAGATTTTTGGTGACCCAGATGCTGCTTTGCCACTAATAAAACAGTTGGTCTATGAGCAATGTACCAAAGAATGTAGAGCTGCTATCACCCCTTATAAGAACAAAGGCCTAAAGGCTTGGATGAAAGTATGTAGAGAGCTTGGAGGGCCGTTAACTAATGCTGGTCTTGCTGCTGCAGTAATACAGTTGGCCAGAAAAGGTGGAGGAAGTTCAGGAGTTTGTTTTAAGTGTGGCAAGATGGGACACTTTAAAAGACAGTGCCCCAGGGGAAGGAGTACAGAAAGTACAGGAAGTGCACAACGCCCCAGGCGGCCGACGTTGTGCCCAAGATGTAAAAAAGGAAACCATTGGGTTAATGAATGCCGTTCAGTGATAGACATCCATGGCCAGCCTTTAACTCAAGGTTATGGTAGCGCTCGTCCAAAAAACGGACAGTGGGGCCCACGACCTCAGGGCCCACAAATATATGGGGCAATAGAGAATCAGGACAAAGAACAGAATCAAGAGAGATGGCCAACCCTCCGCCATCCGAGAGACCGCGGAGAGCCACTGCAGGCTCAGCAGGATTGGACCTCTGCTCCACCACCAGACTCATATTAACACCCCAAATGGGGGTCCAGTTAATTGAAACAGATTATAAAGGACCCCTGGAACCTGGTACAGTTGGTTTGTTGTTAGGTAGGTCATCATCAGCCTTGAGAGGACTTATTGTCCATCCTGGAGTTATAGATCCAGATTACACAGGAGTGGTTAAGATCATGGTAGCCTCCCCCCGTGGTATAACGGCTATCTCTCCTGGAGATAGAATTGCTCAATTGATTATGTTACCGAGCTTACATGACCGCTATGCAGCAAAGGATAGAGAGAGAGGAAAAGATGGTTTTGGGTCCACAGGCACGGATTTGACTTTTCTCTCCCTGGATTTGGACCAACGCCCTGTCTTAGAGTTAAAAGTTGATGGTAAAAAGATCCTGGGCCTTTTGGATACTGGGGCTGATAGGAGTATTATAGCAAAGAAAGACTGGCCTTCAGGTTGGCCCGTACAAGCCTCTTCTCAAACACTTCAAGGCCTGGGTTATGCTAAGACTCCATATATGAGTGCAAGGTTATTAAAGTGGCAGGACCAAGAAAACCACTCAGGAGAAATGCAGCCATATGTACTTGAGCTCCCTTTCTCCCTTTGGGGAAGAGACCTTTTAAAGGATATGGGATTTAAATTAAGTAATGACTATTCTGATTCAGCCCAACGTATGATGCAAGATATGGGATATGCTCCAGGTTTTGGAATAGGAAAATATTTGCAAGGACGAAAGAGTCCCATACCTATGCAGCAAAGACAAAAGAAA
Source organism: Lophiomys imhausi (assembly GCA_907164525.1). Classification (NCBI taxonomy): domain Eukaryota; kingdom Metazoa; phylum Chordata; class Mammalia; order Rodentia; family Muridae; genus Lophiomys; species Lophiomys imhausi. The sequence goes on along the minus strand of CAJQZJ010013540.1, from coordinate 15,832,877 downwards.
CAGGGCCTGGGTTTTTCCTAGGGGCCACTGAGGAGGGCATTCCCATAACTTGGAAGACGGAGGATCCAGTATGGGTTCCTCAGTGGCCACTTTCCTCTGTAAAATTAAATGCAGCCAAAGATTTGGTGGATGAACAGATGTCTTTAAAGCATATAAAACCATCTGTATCTCTCTGGAATACACCTATCTTTGTCATTAAAAAGAAATCTGGAAAATGGAGATTATTGCATGATCTGCGTGCCATAAATCAACAAATGCAGATCATGGGCCCAGTGCAGCGCGGCTTGCCGCTTTTATCATCTTTGCCAGCCTCATGGCCCATTATAGTTATAGATATAAGAGACTGTTTTTTCTCCATCCCTTTGTGTGCCAAAGATAGTGAGAGATTTGCATTTACTGTTCCATCCTGTAACCATGAGGAACCTGATCAGAGGTTTGAATGGGTAGTATTACCCCAGGGCATGGCAAACAGCCCCACTATGTGCCAACTATATGTGGGGGAAGCCATTGCTCCCTTGAGAAAGAATTTTCCAGATTTGAGATGTGTTCATTATATGGATGATATCTTACTAGCAGCTAAGAGTGAACAAATGTTAGATTGGGCCTATGAAGAATTAGTTCAATTATTAAAAAAGAAAAGGTTGTTTATTGCTCCTGATAAGGTTCAAAAGGAAAATGTGGTTAATTATTTAGGAGCTAAGGTTGGACCTGAAAAGATAATACCTCAAAAGATTGAGATAAGAAAAGATAATTTAAAGACTTTAAATGATTTTCAAAGGTTGTTAGGAGATATCAGTTGGGTAAGAGGCTATTTAAAGCTACCAAAGTATGAAATAAGACCTTTATATGATATTTTGAAAGGTGATTCAGCACTTAATTCTCCTAGGCAATTAACAGAAGAAGCAAGAAAAGCTTTATGTAAAGTGGAAGAAAGGTTACAGAGTGCCTTCCTAAAGAGATGGCAAGAAGGACAGCCCATTGCATTGTGCATATTTGCCACCTATGGTCAACCTACAGGATTGTTATGGCAGGACGGACCATTATTATGGACCTATTCAAAGATTTCTCCGAAAAAATCCATAGAACATTATCCCACTGCACTTGCTGCTTTAGCCTTGAATGGTATCCAACAATGCTTGCAGTCTTTTGGAGTTGCTCCTGCCAGTATAATAGTGCCTTATTCCAGTTATCAAATTAAGATTTTGTGTGGCACTGTAGATGACTGGGCAATATTGCAATGTAGCTTTGAAGGAGTGATTGATAACCATTATCCTAAACATCCATTGCTATTATTTTTTAAGGAGCACCCAGTGATATTCCCTAAGGTTACTTCAGCAGTACCACTTCAAGGATCACCAAATGTGTTTACTGATGGCTCAAAGACAGGCTGTGGAGCCTATTTGATAGAAAGACAAGAGCCCGTGTTATGTCAATTTCAACCGGGCTCCCCCCAAATAGTAGAGTTGAAAATAGTAATTGAGGTGTTTAAAAGATGTCAATTTGCATTCAATTTGACTTCAGATTCAGTTTATGTGGTCAACGCAGTGAAAGTATTAGAATTAGCAGGTCCTATTAAGAATAGTAGTACTGTATGTGCCTTATTACAAGAGTTACAAGTTTTAATCTGGCAGAGAAAAAGGTGTTTTTATATTCAACATATCAGAGCACATACAGGATTACCTGGACCATTAAGTGAGGGTAATAATAAAGTTGATCAATGGACCAGGATGGAATGCATTTTTTGGAGCTCATTCCTGGATCAAGCCAGACAGTTTCACCAATTATTTCATGTAAATGCAAAAACTCTACAGCAGAAATTCCATTTGTCTAGAGCAGATGCTAGACAAGTAGTTTTGGACTGTCCTCAGTGTGTGATTCATCATCATCCTCCCAGTGTGGGAGTGAACCCTAGAGGGCTGTTGCCACTCAAAATCTGGCAAATGGACGTTACCCACATTTCAGAGTTTGGAACCTTAAAATATATTCATGTATCTGTGGATACCTGCTCAGGTATCATACATGCTACACCTATGAGTGGAGAAAAGGCTCGCAATGTCATAGGACATTGCTTAGAAGCCTGGGCTGCATGGGGAAAACCACAGCAGCTAAAAATGGACAATGGACCAGCCTATACAGCTCAGTCCTTTGTCTCCTTCTGCAACCAGATGGAGGTACAGCTTAATCACGGATTACCATACAATCCTCAAGGACAAGGAATTGTGGAGCGTGCTCATCGCACCTTGAAAGAATGCTTGCAAAAACAAAAAGGGGGAATAGGCCAAGGCCGTACCCCCAAGGAAAGAATGTCTTTAGCCTTATTTACTTTAAACTTTTTCAATTTGGATGCTCAAGGCCGCTCAGCAGCGGACAGACATAAGGATTCCCATGGTTCACCTCAAAGCATGGTGAAGTGGAAGGATATTTTGACAGGCTCTTGGCGGGGGCCTGACCCTGTGCTAACATGGGCGAGAGGGTCTGTTTGTGTTTTTCCTCAGGATCAACAAGATCCAGTGTGGGTGCCTGAACGCCTTGTGAGGAAGATTCGTCATGAAAACCTTCCTAAGGATCCTGGTGATAGTAGCAGTGAGTACGTCAGGAGCGCAGAGCAGTTTGGGTTCAACAAGATCATTTTTCCTTTAGCCCCATGATTAGTAATATAGTGAATAAGTCTTGTACAGGAATGCTTGATATATCTACTAGGGATCCTCAGCAGACTGCCACCAATCCTTTTGATTTGTGGCTTTTGTGTGGAGTAAATGGAAGTTGCATGGACTTGGGACCTGTCATTATGCTTGGAGGAGGAATTTATCAAAGAGGTAATTTTTCCCTAGGGTCTGCTACCAGATTGGATTTCTCTAGCGGTAGTGGCTCTGGTACTTGGAATTCTTTGTTTCATTCTTATCGCAACAAGAGCTTTTCAGCTTTGCCAGTATGTCTCTGGCCTCCTTTTCTGTGGATTGTAAGTAATGGGAGTGCATCCTTAGGTGAAGAAAAGTTAGTATGCACTCCAGGCACATGTTTTTATGCCCTATGCTGGAATGCCACAGCCTTTCCTGTGGGTGTGGTGACTAGAATGCCTCGATATGTACCAATTCCTGTAGAGGCTCCTAATACCATGATGCTATTCAGGTTTAAAAGAGATTTTGGTATCACTGCAGCTATTGTTACTGCTATCACTGTTGCTGCTTTGGGAGCTACTGCCTCAGCTATTGCCTTGTCTAGTTCTATACAGACTGCCAATGCCCTGAATAACATCTCAGCCACTGTGGCACAGGCATTGGATACTGAGGCCTCTATGAATTCTCATCTCAAAGGAAGTCTTGTGATAGTTAATCAACGGATAGATTTAATACAAGAACAGATTGTTTCTCTTTGGCAACTAGCACAGTTGGGGTGTGAGTGGAAATTGCAAGGTTTGTGTGTTACTTCCGTGCAATATCAAAATTATACAAAAGCTGCTAATTTGTCCAGACAATTGTCAAAGTTCCTCTTACAGGATTGGTTGGCTGAATTTGAAAATTTGATGAGAGAGCTGAGAGCAACAATCATCCACATCAACTCCACTCGGGTGGATCTGAGCCTGGCTACTGGCTTGACTTCTTGGATACAGACGGCTATGGATCATCTTAAGGAGTGGGCGGGTGTAGGCTCTTTGGCGATACTAATGATGCTAGCCTCTCTGGTTTGCCTATGGTGCATCTACAAAATGAGAGCCACACAAAAGCGTAATGCAGCCATGATTATACAAGCCCTTGTCGCCATTGAGGCAGGCCAGTCCCCTCAGGCATGGCTTGCTGCCGTGAAGTAAATCTTCACTAAGCATAGTCCCTGCCCACTGAGGAATTCGTTCCACGGATATTAGGGTCTGGCAAGTCAGTGACGGAGTTGACGGGTAAGTCTCGGCCACCTAAGACAGGGCAGTCCCGAGTGGGGAGGCTGACACAGAGACGGGTAAGCGTTAGAGCACCGCCCTCCTACAGGCTCAGGCCCACCGTGAGATCCCCAGATAGAGGGATTACGAAGCCTTTCCAGGGACTTTTACCAACTTTAGAAAAAATAAAAAAGGAGGAACTGTAGAGAGCTGCGAAGTGCCGCGCCTTAAAAATGGCGCTGGTCTCCGCCTTCCACCAGCCCGACGGTGAGCGCTCTTTATGATAATAAGTTCATATTTGGCAAAGACCGCTGATCTGGCTTGCTTCCGCATACGTAGACCTCTAAGATAGCACCACTTGGCTTTACTTGACTGGCTGTTTAATTAGTATTTAGCCTGTGGGTTGGGTCTGCCCCATTATTCGGAAGACTGTTTTCAAGGGACCTGAATAAACTGCTGGAGAAGAGTTTTATGAGTTGCGTCATTCCTTGCTGGACAAGGGGGGACGCGACAAATACTCTCAAAAACAAAAACAAAAAAGAAAGGTAGGAAGGAAGGGCGGAAGAAAGAAAGAAGGAAGGAAAAAGCAAGAACAAGAAAATAGAGTGAAGAGACACTCTACAGAATGGGGAAAAATGATGGCAGCTATTCATCTTGTGGAGGATTAATTTCCAAAATATGTAAAGAACTAAAAACATAAAATATCAGGGCAGCAAATAATCCAATCACTATTTTAGGGAGTGAACAAGACAGACAATTCTCAAAGAAATGGATATGGGCAATAAATACATGAAATGATCAACATCTTTGGCCCTCAGAGAAATAGGAACCAAATCAAGAGAAATTCTATTTCAGCCACCACATAATCACCGTCATCAAGAAAACAAATACCAAGAACCGTCACAGAGGCAGGGCTGAGTGGGGTGAGACTGAGACACTGTTGATGGGAATGTAAATTAGCCCTGATGCTAGGGAAATCAGTCTGAAGCTTCTGCAAAAACTAAAACTGTAATTTGCATATAATCCAAATATATCACTGCTGGATACAGAAGCAAAATAATCAATGCCAACTCACTAGAGACACCTGCAAATTCATGTTTACCCAACACTGTTCCCAACCGCCAAGTCATGAAATCGGCCTACGTACGGATCGGTGGCTAGATGGATCAAGAGCATGTGCTGTACCCGGGCAAGGGAGTTTTATTTATCCATAAAGAAGAATGAAACTGTACTGTTCTCAGGAGAATGAATTGAATTAGAGGCCATGTGGTTAAGTGAAGTAAGCCAGTCAATCATATACAGTTTTATGTTTTTTCTCACATGTGGATTTGGGGGAGGCCTGAAAGTAAGAGAGAGACCTTTGGAAGCAGGGCACTGAGGGTCATAGAGAGAGTGAATGTGACCAAAACATGTTATATGGTGTATGAAAATTTTGTAATAAAGCCTGCTGTTTTGTACAATCAATATGAGCTACAAATGCTTACTCTAACAGTCTCATCACCACAGAATTCCCAAGAGAAGTTATAGTTGTGCCATAGCCACTGTGCCCAGGCCTCGGCTCTGTTTCAGGGAATTGTGGAGACTTCCCAGCTTCCAAAGCAGCAAATACCCGAGAAGATAAACTTACAAAGAGAAAAGGTTAGTTTGGATCTCCTTTCTCTCCCTTATAATTTAAGTAAAAGCTTCATTTTTTATTTTAACTCTTTCTTCTTTTTAATATTTAAATTTACAGAATTTCCCATGAGTGCTGTTTTAGTTGAATCCCTTAAATTCTGATATGTGGTATTTTCAATTTCATTGAGTTCTTTTAAAAAAGATTATCTTTTATTATTGGAAAGTTCATGCATGTATACAATGTACAGTGATCACATTCATCCACCACTACTCCTTCCAGCTTCTCCTCCAGTCTCACCTGTCTCCTTTTCAGCTTCAATTGCTTTTACTGTTTTTATCAAGAACCCCGAGTCCAATCAGTGCTGCCCCTATGCACTTGGGTGAATCTCCTTCCCTCAGAGAGTTCAAATACTTTCTAAATTCCTTTGTAATTTTTTTGACAAATACTTTATTTGTAATTTATGTAATAATATATACTTTATATTGCACATGATATATTATTGACAAATCCCTGTGAGTTTGATAAAGTAACACCAATTGTTGATTTTTGTGGTAAGCCAGAGTAAATCCACTTGCATGATTTTACACTTTTAAATGTATCTTATGGCCTAGCTTATGATGACGGATCCTGAATAATTTTTCATGTGGGTTTGCAAAGGATATATTGATGTTGGGTTAGAGTTTTATGAACAACTGTAAGGATGTGTTGGGTAATAGTCTTGTTCAAGGGTTCTAAATCAGCATTACTCTAATGTCTGTTGCTAAAACAAACTACCCAAATGTGGGTACTTTATAAAGACAAGAAATTTATTTAGTGAGCATTTTGGGGTGGTGAAAATCCACCCAAGAGCCCCTATATCCAGACTTTGTTGTGGGTCCCTTTGGCTAGGTCACAGCATGACAGAGAAGGAAATGGAGGAGTTTGCCAGCTGGAGTTGTCCAGGACAGGAAACGGTCTCACTTTCTGGTAACCTGCTCTTAGCTGGATGTGACAGGATATGCCTCTAATTCCAGATCTGTCCGGATCATATGGGAAGCAGAGGCAGGAGGATGCTGAAAGTTCCTGGCCAAACATGATGGTAAAATGAGGCTCTGTCTAAAGAGTGAAAAATAGATTAATAAACAACAACAAAACAAATCAAAAACCCTACTCTCATGAGAACTACCCCACAGGCCCAACATGAACCCTCCCACGGGCCACGTCCCACCAGCCTAGTCATCTCACACTGAGAATCAACAACAAAAGGGGCCAGAGGGAGTGAAAATCAAGGTGTGAAGAGAACTGTGGACTCCAGAGGAGAAACTGGCCCTGCTTCTACCGCTGGAGGTGCCCGTGCTCCTGTGCGTAGTGACCCGTCCCCCTCACCTCTTCTCTCTGCTTCCCCTTTCATGTTTAGTATCTATCTATGGAACAGAGAGGGGGACTTCGTTATACCATCTCCACGGATGGATACCACGTAAGTAGCTTAGCTCTTACTCTCTTGAAACCCTTTCTCTTTCTTGTCCCCTGTCCTTCCTGGTGGCTCCCATCTCTTCCTCACATAGTCCCCTTGTACCGCCATGCTTTTGTTGTTAAATCTAAGTTTTGCATATGAAAGAGACATAATATATTTGTTGCTTTTAGTCTGGCTTATTTTGTGCAACATCTCCAGTTCCATTACATGAAAATGATGTAATTTCATTTTTTTATGGTTAAATAAAACTCCATCACGTATTTATATCACATTTTTAAAAATTAATCTGCTGATGGATGTCTAAGCCAATTACACAACTTGGCTACTTTAATTGTTCCAGTGAACACAAATGTGCAAGCATCTCTGTGGTAGGACTTAGATTCCTTCAGATGAGCATCAAGAAATAGTTTGTCAGGATCATATGGCAGTTCTGTTTTTAGCTTTTAGTATAAGGGTTGGTTTTTCCTCACATCCTTGTCAATATTTGTTATTACTTGCTTTCTTGATAACGCTGTCCTGATTGGGGTAAGATGGAATCATAATCCTATTTTTATTTCCCTGATGGCTAAGGATGTCAAACATATTTTCATATATTTAGTGATCATTTATAATTCACCTTTTGAGGACTGCCTGTTCAGTTCATTTGCTTGTTTATTGATTGTATCATTTGGGCTTGGGTATTTTATTTTTAAGTCTTTGCATATTCTGTTAACTGCTGTCACGTGCACAGCTGGTCACATCCTCATGACCAATAACCTCTTCTCTGATTAGTTGGTCTCCATGTGGTCTGCGAGCTTGTGAGTTTCCCACAGTCCAAAAGACCAAGCCCGGCTCTTGTCCTCTGGGCTGTTGGAGCCCTCTGCAGAAAACCTTTGTCTCTGTTTATTCCCTGAAATGCCAAAGTGTCTTTTCCCAGAATTCTCAGAATTGTTAAGGTCTTTGATCCACTTTAACTGGTTTTTATACTAGGTCAGATTCAGGATCTAGTTGTATTCCCGTACGTGTGGATATCCAGCTTCCAGAACCACTGTGGAACACACTCAACTCCCCAATATTTTTGGCAGCCACATCAAATACCAGTGGCTGCGTCTGTGTGGTGTTTTTTTTTTTTTTTTTTGAGTTCTCTACTCAGTAACCTTGGTATGTCTGCTTTGCATCGGGCTGGGCAGTCAGTCCTGCAGTCAGATGTCATGACCCCATAATTGCTCTTTCTTCTTAGGATGCCTTTGGCTCTTTGTGGCATTTTGTGCTTCCATGTGAATTTTAGGGTTGTTTTATCTAGTTCTGTGAAGGACCTCATTAGAATTTTAAAGGGGCTTCAGTAAATATATGATTCACTTGGGTTGTGCAGCCATTTTCACATGTTGATATGCGGTCATAGGAGGGCTTTCCATTTTCTAGTGTCTTATTTTTTTTCTTAAATGCTTTAAAGTTTTCATCGTAGAAGTCTTATTCCTTTGTACTTTTTCTTGTTGCAAATGGGATTTTCTTCAGTTCCTTTCCCAGCAAGCCCATTATTGGTGCATAGAAAAGCTGGGGGATTTTGTATGTTGATCTGTATCCTGCTATTTGCTGAAAGTTTTCATCAGATTTCGAAGGTTTCTGGAGGAGTCTTTAAATATAGGACCACGTTGTCTTAAAAGAGTAATAATTTTACCTATTGTTTGTATCTTTAATTTTTGTCATTGCATTGTTGATAATTCAATTATAACATTTAATAAAAGTGGAGAGATGCATACACTCTTCTTGTTATGAATTGGAGAGGAAATACTTTCAACCTCTCCCCATTTAGAATGATGCTAGCTGTGTGTTTGGTTTATGCTCACTGCTACACTGAGGTATGTTTCTAATACTCCTAGTTACTTCTTAGGTCTTACTTTGAAGGGATGGTGAACTCTTTCAGTCCTTTTCTGTATCTATTTAGATAACCATGCAATTTCTGTCCATCCGTGTGATGTGTTTTACTTCTACATTTGCAAATGTTGAAGCATCTTTGCATCCCTCTGGTCATGGTGCGATCTTCCCTGTGTGTTGGAGAATTTAGTTCTGATACTCTTTGCATCATGGTTCATTTTAGAAGCTGCCCCAAAGTTTTCTTTTCTTGTCTCCTTATCTAGTTTAGGCATCTGGAAAACACATTGGCTGTATAGAAGGAGTTTAGCAGTTCATGAAACCTTCCCTTCATGCCTTCACATCTCATGTAATGTTTTGAGGAGCATTGATGTTGATTCTTTAAAGATCTGTTGGGAATCACCTGTGATCGCCACAGCTGGGGCTTTTCACTGCCAGGAGTCTACGACTTCTTCAGCTCAGTGCTTAGTGTAAAGCTACTTAAGTTGCTGTGTCTTCTTGATTTAATTTGATGGGCCATATGTGTCCAAGGATTCACCTATTTCTTCTCAATTTTCCCACACATTGGATATGTTTTCAAAGACTCTCCTAGCTGTGACAACTGACTCCCTTGCACTTTTTTAGGTGTTCTCCGATTTTAAATTTTTGATTAGGCTAATGGATTGTTAATTGTCTTTATTCTTTGAAAGAATCATCTCTTCATTTCACAATTCTTTGTATTGTTTTTAATTTTTCCTTTCAATAATTTCCCCCTGATATTTGTCATTTATTTCCATATGCTACATTGTTTCTCTGAGAGTTCTCTGGTTTCTTTTAATGTAAACACTCATAGCTAAAAATACCCTTTTTAGATCTGCCTTTGTTGTTGTATTCCAAGTTACTGGTAAGTTGTATTTTCATCTTCATTTAATTCCAAACATTTCTAAATTCCCTTGACTATGTCTTCAATGGCCTATTGGTCACTGGAAAGTGTGCTGTTGAGTTGCTGGGTGTGTTTGTAGTCTGGAGTTTCCAGTACTACTAATGTCCAATGCTACTCCATTTTACTCTAATAACATAATGTATTTACTTTGTGCATATTTACTTTGTATTTGTTAAGACTTGTTTTATAGCATAAAATATGATCTATTTTAGCTGGGCGGTGGTGGTGCACGCCTTTAATCCCAGCATTTGGGAGGCAGAGGCAGGCGGATCTTTGTGAGTTCGAGGCCAGCCTGGTCTACAAAGTGAGTCCAGGACAGCCAAGGATACACAGAGAAACCCTGTCTCGAAAAACCAAAAAAAAAAAAATTATCTATTTTAGAGACAATTGTAAGGGTTACTGAGAAAAATGTGTGTTCTATGGCTGTTTGGTGGAACATTCATTAGGTAACTGTAAGTAAATTTGATCAATGATACAACTTAAGTATGAAATCTCTTTGATGGTGTTTTGTCTGAATACTCTATTAGCTATTTTTCTATTGCTGTGATACGACACCCTGACCAAGGCAACTTACGGATGTTTATGTGGGTTTGTGGTTCCAGAAGGTTTAAGAGTATATGATGGGAGTAAGTGGCAGGCATGGTGGCAGAAGCAGAAGACAAGAGCTCACATTTTGAACCACAACCAGGAAACAGCAAAGTGAGAATGGCATTTGTTGAAGTCTCAAAGTCTACCACAGCCACATACCCCCTCCAGCAAGACCACACCTTTAAAACTCCCAAACAGTGTCACCAACTGGAAACCAAGTGTTCAAATGCCTCTGGGGGACACCTCATCCAAACTACCACAGATATTATGTTTATTGATAAGAGTAGGATACTGAAAATATCCACTATTGTTGTGTACATAGTTATCCATTCCTGATTCATCACTACTATTTGTTTTATAAAACTGATTTTGGTGATAAGCGTTTACAGCAACTCCTCCTCCTCCTCTGTGTTGTGTTCCTTTAACTGTCGTCTGCAATGCTGGTACAGTCAAGAATTGCCTTGGTTTATGCTTTCCTCAGAAGGTCTTTATTTCTCCATCCATTTAAAAAGGTAACATTGCTATAACTGAACTTTTAAATTATTATTTAACACTTATTTATTTATTACTAAATTATTCACTTATAACAAACACCAACAATTTCTTAACTATTAATTCTATAAACTCTTACAACCCCTTTAACCTATCCACTAAACCTATTGATAATTATAACAACTACTTTCATAACCTTTTAGAATGATACAGTCTCTGGGGCAGGTCCTCAGTCGTCAGGAACACAGTATTTGTTGTAGATTCTTTAACACACTTAGCAGTCCTTTTTCTGGATCTCTCAGATGCAGGTTCGTCAGGGTAAGTTGGTTATTGCAGTCTCACCTTAAATAAGGCTTCATGCTTTCTTCTCTGTGGGAGACCCCAGCCGTCTGCAGGCCTACTTACTTCTTTTGAATCAGGAACTCAGCTGCCCTGCCTCAGTCCTTAAAGCCAGGCACAATTTCTTTTAGGTCTCTGTTCGGACAGATCAAAAGCTGAGCCACAGGGTTTAGTCCTTGGCGTTCTGGTGTCTTGCTCAGGCTTTCTTTGCTCACCGGCTTCTTTCTGCTTCAGGGAGAGAGCTGGCCATCAATGGCCAGCCCTTTTTTCAGCAGGACTCTTGGAGCTCTCTAGCATCAGGGACCTCTTCTCCTTCTGGGCTGCATGCACTGTCCTTAAATAGGAGGAACTCTGTTTCAGCTTAATTTGGGCTCCGCCCACTTAGCAGCTGAAAACAATGTCAGGCCAGATACTTTGTATCTTCAAATCTATTGAGTCTTTCCTGTTTTTCCTGACTTCAACCTTGTTTTTCAGTCTATTAAGTCTTTCCTGTTTTTCCTGACTTCATGCTGATAATGCTCTTCAGGCCCCGAATTAAGAGACAGTATCAGAAACTCCTATATATTTTCTAAATCTAATTTATCTAATCCCTACACATTGCTGACTACAGGAATCTTGATTAGCAGTTGTCTACTCCCAAGTCTTGAAATATAACATTTCACTCTCTCCTGGGTTTTGGTGTTTTTGCTGAGAGGTCTCATGTTTCTTTCTTCTTCCTTTTTAAAAAAAAAAATCTTTTCATTGTTTTTTGTTTGTGTGTGTGTGTGTGTGTGTGTGTTTGAATTTCACATCATGTTTCTAATTTTCAAATTTCTTTTTCAGTTTTTAATGTTATTTTTTACTTTGTAGGCTTAGAAATTTAAAATAAGGTGATACGGGCAGGTTCTCTTCTGGTCATGTGTTTGGGCTTCTAAGTACTCTTGTACTTGTGTGTCCATATTTCCTAGACTCAGAAGTTTTTCTCCCATATTTTATTAAATAGATGTTTCTCTGTCTTGTATGTGTGTGTGTTTTGTCAGTGGATTCTCAGCTTTGGCTGTTTCTATCTCAGAATGGTAAGTTTTTCATCATGCTTGCTTCTTTTTTTTTTTTCTTAATTGTTTGAATATAGTATTTCCTTCATCTTGCCTCAATCCTTGGTATTTTATTTTACTTTATCTAGTTTATTAGTGATGCCTTCTGTTGTATTTTATTTAGTTGTGTTTTAATTTCCAACAATTGTTTGTTTTCAAAATCAACATTTTGCTGCTCAGCTTTGCATGTATGTTGCTAATTTTCTGGTTCAAGTCTTAAATTAAAACTCGTACTTTATTCATCTGCTGATATGAATCCTAGATGATGGTATCCATCATTTTGAAATTAGACTTTTGAATTCTTTGTCTGGCGCTTCTATCATTTCAGTACCTCTGGATTCAGTAATGTACTTGCAAACTTTTTAAGGTGTCACGTGCCTTGACTTTTCATGTCTCTGAATTGTGATTTGTTCCTCTTTGGGAACTGATGCATCTCCCACTTTATTTGGAGACTTAGTGAGAAACCTTCTCATGAATAGTCAATACCAAGAACCACTCAGAAAACTAAATTGTAGCAGCACCAGCACTAAACCAAATAAGATACACAAATACAAATAGAATTCAATTAAAGTCAATTTCTACAGAATCAATGACCACTGAAAATAAAATGAAAATATAATATGGAGAAAGATGTGTTTAAAAATAATAAAGACAAAATTAACAATAATAAATAAATGAAATAAAGAAAAAAGAAGCTAAAGTTAAATAAAGCAAAAGAGAGAAAAAGGAATAAGAATGTTAGGAAGGAAAAGAGGGAAAGATTATAACTTGATTACAAGATAAAGGAAAATACATAAATGAAAATGGATAAATGTAGAAAGAATAAAATTCAAAATATTTTAGAAATAAAGTAAAAACAATATTAAATATAATTTAAAAATAAGACAGAACACAAAGTAGAAAATTTTAAATGTTTAGAACTAACAAAGTATTAGGAGCTTCCTCCTGGGCCCTAGACCCGTGCAGGGGAAGGATAACTGGCTGCAACTGGGGCTTCCTGACTTTCCTGCCATTCAAGCTTGTGCTGAGACTGGATGGGCTTAGGGTCGGTTGTCTGCCAAAGATGCAACCACTTTAGAGGCTTCCCTTCTCTAAAGAGCTGTTGCCGGCTGCACTTAACTGACCCATGGGCTGGAAAGGTTCTTAACTGTTCCAAAGACCTTCTAGGTGGTGTACCCAGGGTGGTGAAGGCTTGTGCTAAGAAGTGTCCCCCAGGCACGTGTGGGAACAAGCAGAGCACTGACAGCTGTACTGAAGGGCGAGAACTGAGGGAAGCCGACCAGTCTCGGTGCTCTCAGAACCTGGCCCGCAGTGAAGGAAGTGTAAGGAAGAGGCTGTGGACACCAGCAGACCCACCAGACCTGGGCTCCAAGTTCCCAGTCCTGTTGGCAACAAAGCACACATAGTAGGAAGGCAGCTCCAGAAGCTGAGCAGTATGCTGACCCAGCACTCAGGCCTGTCAGTCTCCAACATTAATCTCAGGTGAGCAGTTTTGCTCATTGTCACTGAAGGTAGGCCCCCAGCCACTGTGCTACACACAGCCTAAGCCTCCTGCTACCTGAGCCTAGCTTGTCCACAACCCTCCCCCTCTGCACTGGGTCTCACGCCCAGTCACCATGCCCAGGTGTCCTCAGGCCCCATGAGTAGTGATATTAACATTAATATACTGCTTTGGGGATGAATAACAAAGAAAAGTTCCTAGTTTTAAAGTGATGTGTTTGTGCGTCAACTTGACAAGGGGGCAATAGTGCTGGATAATTTTAGGTCAACTTGAGTAGAAGCATTTTGGAAGAGGGAACTTCAGTTGAGAAAATGCCTCCCCCCCCAGATTGGCCTGTGGGCAAGCCTGTGGTACATTTTCTTAATTAGTGATTGATGTGGGATACCCCAGTCTGTTGTTCTACATCTGGACAAGTAGTACTAGGTGCCATAAGAAAGAAAACCAGTAAGCAGCACTCCCCTATGGCCTCTGCATCAACTCCTGCCTCCAGGTTCCTTCCCTGATGTCCCTAATAATGGATTTCAACCCCTTCTTCCCCAAGTTGCTTTTGGCCAGGGTGTTTTATCACAGTAATAAAAATGTAACTAATGGAGTTTTTTTTTTTTTTTGTTACCTTGATGAGAGTTATTCAGAGGATGCTTTTTTAATATTTATTTATTGCTTCAGGTTACATCTCCATTGCAGTGTCCTCTTTCTGCCCCTCCCAGTCCCATCCTCCCACCCTCTACCCCCTATCCCTTCCATCCCACTCCTCTGGAGTTGAGTATCCCTACATAACAGTCCCCCACCCCAGTTCAGCAGTCATATGAGGGCCAAGAGCCTCCTCATACACTAGGAGCCTACAAGGCAGCACCACTAGGGCAAAGTGTCTCATTGTCAGGAAACAAAGTTTATGTTCATGTTCCCTTTGGTGCATTCATTGTAGTATAGTTATCCTGTACTATATGGCTAAAATCCAATTATAAGTGAATAGATGCCATGTGCATCCTTCTGAATCTGGGTTGGCTCACTCAGGATGAGCTTCTCTAGTTCCATACAGTTGGCTGCAAATTGCATGATTTTGTTGTTTCTGATGGCTGAGTAGTATTCCATTGTGTATATGTACCAGTTTTTTAATCCATTCTTCGATTGAGGGACATCTGGGTTGTTTCCAGTATCTAGCTATTACAAATAAGGCTACTATGAACAAAGATGAGGAAAAGTCCTTGTGGTTTGGTGAGGAATCATTTGGATGCATACCCAGAAGTGGTATGGCTGGGTCTTGAGGAAGAGCTATTCCAAATTTTCTAAAATATCGCCATATTGACCTCCATAGTGGTTGCACAAGCCTGCACTCCCACCAGCAATGGAGGAGAGTTCCTTTTTCTCCACAACCTCGCCAGCATGTGGTGTCATTTGAGCTTTTGATCTTAGTCATTCTGACAGGTGTGAAATGGAATCTCAGAATCGTCATGGTACTGGTATAGAAACAGACCAGTGGATCAATGGAATCAAATTGAAGACCCAGAAATGAACCCACACACCTATGGTCACTTAATTTTTGACAAAGAAGCCAAAATCGTACAATGGAAAAAGGACAGCATCTTCAACAAATGGTGCTGGTCCAATTGGGTGTCAACATGTAAAAGAATGAAATTAGACCCATACTTATCACCTTGTACAAAACTTAAGTCCAAGTGGATCAAAGACCTTAACATAAGGCTGGACACACTAAATCTATTAGAAGAGAAAGTGGGGAAAACCCTCGAACTCATTGGCACAGGTGACAACTTCCTGAACAGAACACCAACAGCTCAGGATCTAAGAACAACAATCAATAAATGGGCCCTCATGAAACTGAAAAGCTTCTGTAAGGCAAAAGACACTGTCTGTCATTAGAACAAAATGGCAAACTACAGATTGGGAAAAGATCTTTACCAACTCCACATCTGACAGAGGGCTAATATCCAAAATTTACAAAGAACTCAAGAAATTAAATGTCAAGGAAAGGACGAGGGAAGCATACCAAGGGAAGAGATTGAAAACAGAAAGTGCAGACAATTCCACACACCTCTTAAGTTACATTGTGCATAAGTAGAATAGATGCTCTAAGCAGAGAGTAAGGTTGGCCATTTTGGTTTGTTTGTTTGCTTTTTTTTTAATGTGTGGTCTGATCTTAAAGTCTGGGTTTGCCTTTTAAAGGCAGGTTGCTTTGCAAATGTTAGCTTACATTGGTGTGGTTGTTTGTCCAAGGATCCTGGGAGGCTGTCTCATTTCTGGTTTCCTGAGTTGTCAGTGGGAGCAAGCCCCTTTTTCCTCACACACGTGTCCATCGCAAAGACTGGAAAGCATTAACTCAGCATTTCCCCTCCGCAGGAAGAGGGCCAGCGCAAGCCAAGAAAAGTAGAAGCATTTTCCAAACATCCTTGGCTGCACGATGGCCCAATACAACTTGAACAGTCAAAACAAATGTCCAAACTCCACACTCCACAACTAACCTGAGGTAACCCTGTGGTTAGTGTCACTGTCACATTTCTTAGAGAGAAGGCTGTCCAGCAGGACTGTCACATCTGAGCACCGGGTCTTCACAAGCTTCCAGGGAACAGTTAAGGTTAGCAGAATGTTATTGCAAAGAGTTAGGAGAAAATAAAGCCAGTGGGACAGAAAACACGCCAGACATTTGTGCCGCTTCTCCGTCTGTCAGCATGTCTTGACTGGTCTATAGAACACCCTCCCCAGCATGTGCTTTGATAGTGTGTTACCCTACACAGCCAGAGTACTCATTCCTCTGGTCTGTCAGGGGAAGGCATCTGGCAGAAACCGGTACAGAACCCTACTCCACACCCAGGACTTTTAAAAACTGTAATCAGAAGTGGCGCTCCAACCTCCTGCAGAGGTGAAGAAGGAGACTGGGAACATGGACCCTGCTGGCCATGTTTGCTATGTAGAGAAAAACTGTCTGAGCCAAGAAGCCAATGGATATATAAAGATAAACCAGGAAGGTCAAATGTCACTGACCTATGTCCAGGCCACCCACATCTGCTCTGCACCAGCCCTTTTAGAAAGTCCTTATGGTTTTCTGTCTGAGGGTTGGGGAGGGCTGGCCCAGCTCCAGGTACTCTGTGTTGGGTGGGATAACATCAGGCTGTGCTACCCCATTTTATAAAGCAATAGTTTTGACTTGAGTCATTGCATTTCAAGTATACAAGTGACAGGAGAGAATGACATGCCACTTATATGCATGCCAGAAGGCACAGATAGATCAATTATTTATCTGCATCAATAAAAAATGACACCTTTTCACAGAGCAGATTCATCAGCAATGCTGGACAGACTCTTCAATCACACCAGAGGCAAGCTCAACTGGGATTAAAAAAACAAACAAACAGGAGTTTTAAAAGCAGGCAAGATTCTGCCCCTTCAGTAGCTATTAGTCCTGTTCTTCAACCGGGAAAATTATCACAGTGAAGAACTCCAGCCACTTCCCAGCTCCAGCTGAAGCATGGCTCCTCCTGCCTGTGGCATGCAGCCTTCCTCAAACTCTCAACACTGCCCATCCCTGGACCTTCCCTTGACAGCTCTGCGCTGAGCAGTTCTGTGCCCAAGCTCTGTTAAGAATCTCTTATCTGGCCACTGAGACTGCATGCACATCCCTGCTCCGTTTCAGTTCTGCCCCTTCGGAGCCTCTGCAGTCCGTTCTGAGCCATTCTGTGATAACCTCATGTTATATTGCTACAGCGAGTGTAATGTTTGATCTGAAAGTTATTGAAATTAGTAATGGAGATTAGAATGGAATAAAAGGTCCTATGGTGGCCATGGGCACAGGGTGAAATAAAGAGTGCTCAGGAGTAACAAATGAAATTGACAGCCCATGAAAATACAGTCACTAAATAAACCAGAACTGTACAAAGAGACATATGTGTCCCTCTGTTATTGGCATAGCTGGTTCATGACAATGAGGACTGAACCGCTGTCCTTTCCAAGGAAGAAAACACCTGCTCTTTACTGAAAGCATTTCCCACAAGCCTCCCCTGGAGTGATTCTTCCCTAGCAGTTAATTCTTTGCTATTATCCAGTGAGAGTGGAGGACCCCCTAGGCTTGTCCCTCTGGCGTGATATCACCTCCTGACCCCAGGTGCGCAGTCAGCAGTGGCATTACCTCCATTTGTTGCTGGTTTTGTGGACCAGGCAATGACAGTTCCATGGGCGTCTCTGATTGTGGCTGTTACACAAAGGGGAGGGGGACAAAATGATGCTCTGTCCATGTCAGAGAAACTGTTCCAGGAGACAGCTGTTGCTGTAGGAGTGTGTCAATAAATGCAACAACTTGTATGTAAATGTAGATCCTCAAAATTTCAGCTCATCAAAGCTGGAGGGGACAGAAATCCTGAGAGCCATGTAATCTGCTGAATAAATGAGAAGCCAAGTAAAAATTCCTCAAGGAAAATGCCAGGTTAGCAAGTTTCATAGAAGTTGCTATAAAATATACTAAGAAATAATTTCCATTTTAAATAAGCATTTTTTTCCTGAAAATAAAGGCGGGGCCTATGTTCCAGTTTGTGACCGAAGCTAGGAAGACACGGAGGACTTACAAGAACACAGCTGACAAAGCCCTCATTAACTGAACCACAAAGTCCCCAAAACACTAATAAGCCCACAATGTAAAGATACCACATCCTTACCCAGAGGGTTTTCTCTGTGAATTCAAATTCCCCATATTAATGAAAAATAACCCAGCAGAACTATTTGGTTATCTGATTAATGCAGAAAAACATTCAACAATAAGTCAGCATCCATTTAAAGGTAAGATCTGAGAAAGTGAGATTAGATGAATTAGAAAAAAAAAAAAAAGAAGACTTTTTCCTCAAACCAGAAAGGTAATCTTCAAAACTATATGGCTATCTCATGGCTGGCTCTAAATAGTGGAAATTTCCCTCAGATCTAGAAGAACACTACAGTTAAAAGGACCAGTATTGGTCCCCAAGACACCCCAAGACCAAGTTCTCAGCACAAAGGAGATTTATTTGCCTCAGAGGGAAAGAAATCAAGGAATAAGAGATAAAGTCAGGAGGATGGGGGAAAGGAGGAGAGGGGGAAAGGAACAAGGGAGAGAGGAGAAAAGGGGCAAGGAAGAAGGGGAAAGAATATTTGCCCCAAAGGGACAAAAGAGGAGACAGATGTGGCCCATAGGAAATGTCGGTTTATAAAGGTACAAGGGGAGGGCTGGAGAGGTGGCTCAGAGGTTAAGAGCACTGGCTGTTCTTCCCAAGGTCCTGAGTTCAATTCCCAGCAACCACATGGTGGCTCATAGCCATCTACATTGAGATCTGCCCGGGCATATATGTAGAACAAATACTGTATACATAATAAATAAATAAATGTTAAAAAAAAAAAAAAGGTACAAGGGGAAGCCTCATGTGGGGATGAGGTGCTTAATTTTGATTGGGCAAGTTAATCAGGTGAGCCAAGGGGGGCTTTTGATTGCTGGACTTCAATACTTTATACCTGGACATTGGCGGCCTATATGGGTTAGCTTATTTGGTGGAAGGACGACCTTGGTGGGTAGCTTTAAGAATGCAATCTAGCCGGGCGGTGGTGACGCACGCCTTTAATCCCAGCACTTGGGAAGCAGAGGCAGGCGGATCTTTGTGAGTTCGAGGCCAGCCTGGTCTACAAAGCGAGTCCAGGACAGCCAGAGCTGTTAAACAGAGAAACTCTGTCTCGAAAAAACAAAAAAACAAAAAAACCAAAAAAACAAAAACAAAAAAAAAAAGAATGCAATCTAATGGTTTTTGGGAGGCAGAAGGAATGAGGGAACGGCAAGGCCTGCCAGAGCCATGTTTGCCATGCTGCGTACTGCTAGAGCCCCTTCAATGGAGTCTGCTCCCTCCATTGTATTTGACGGTGTGCCAAAGGTCATCACGCTTAATGAGCCAAGGAAAACGAAGACAGAGAGAAAGGACCAAGCGGGTCAAAGCATCAAAGTGTTTATTCTCAACTAACTTGACTTTCTACATGTAGTTCACCTGGTAATCAGCTGTCCAATGGATGAATCCAATGAAGTCAGCGAGGACACGCTAAGAAATAAAGTTGAGCTGTTTTCTATGGGCTAGAGACAAGGAAAATCAAACCTCTTGTGATGGTGCCAATAAAGTAGCAGGCATTAATAATAGCTGCAGGTTGTCACTAAGAACACCAAAGCCCTGCAGATGGACGTTAGTGAAGAGCGTCCAGATAAATGTGTGGGTTAAGATGAAAACCGGAGTTTGTGTGACGGGGATGCATCCTCCACCCATTGCGGGAGGGGCAGTCAGGTCTGACCAGGGGAAGCCTGCCTTGTCTGGCCTGACTTGTGGGTCAGTTCGCTTAGGCGGATATTAACTAGACACATTTGTGGGAGCCCATAGAACTGCTCCAGCTGGCATAGATAACTCCTTTGAAACAGCTGACTGGGGAAAAGGGAACCATGACTTTTAATTAGCATGTTAGAAGCTGGGGTGCTTATGAACAAACTGTTACACAGTACCCACATCGCCCAGAAAAAGGACACCCTGAGTACTCAAAGCACAGTTCCCTTAGCACGACAGCACGTAGAAAGGCAGGACAGTGTGCTGAGCTGCTGGTCTGAAAACTCTTTTCTCTACTGCAGTCTTCCTCCATGGAGGGAGGGTGCCAACCTACTGCCATGGATTGTTTGATTTCACCAGATTATTTGGTTGGGGCGGATTCAGATCTAGCAGAGAGCGGAGACCTCTCCTGTCCAAGAGATCTCTGAGGGAAGGCAACGAGTGAGGTCTGAACAGAAGTAAGCTACCGCTGACTGGCGAAAGGAAATGCAGTGGCCCCTCACAAGGATTCTGGGAATAACTGCAGCTCCTGCTTTGCAGACCCAAGCTCCCAGGTAAAGCCCACGAGCGCCACCCAGCGGCAGGTACTGGAATTTGGGACAAAAAAAGTGGGTGATGCAGTGGCATGCTCAAGAAACAAGGATACCCAGAGTGTTACAGGCAGAGACACTGACTCTATTCCGATCGACATAAAATACCCCGGGAACATGAAATTCCCATAATGTCTGAGTGAACCTCTAAAAATCAGTGGTCAGAGAGTCCCAGAACAAATGGGAATGGCTATCACGGCCGTGGACCAGGGTCTGTGGGACGTGTTTTCTTCCATGGTCCAAGTGAAGCTAATTAATTGAGAGACTGTCAATCTAGTCCCCAAGTGGGCAGGGTCCAGGACACAGCTCTCAGAAGGTTCTCTCGGCAACCAGCTGATGAGACTGCTGATGGAAGAAGGAAGTCTCTAGAGGCTGTTGGAAAGCCTGATTCGGGCAGTGACCAAGGGCTAAGCTGTGTGACCAGTGGGAATCTTCTCTAGTGAAAGAAGAGTGCTCACATGGGGTTAAGGCCCTGCTGGAGATGAATATGGCCGCCCCCACCATAACTCTTGTAGCAGCAATGAGAGATAGGAGCCATGTGGGAGGTACTGAAAGCATGGTTGGAGTCCTCCTGTCAGGCCAATGCTAGTGCTCCTGAATTCTTCCTCCAGTGGGACTGGGTTGGTTAGTTTGAGAGTGAGTGTCAGGGTGTTAGAAAGCTGAGCCTGGCTTCCCACACACTTAGACACACATGCCTGCTCATTACCTTATATGTGCTCTTGCTGGGCAATATGCTTGCCCTCTCATGACACAGCAAGAGTCCTTTGCCAGGTGAGATCCCTGATCTTTTTTAACGTCTCAGACTGATGTGATATTCTGCTAAGCAATCTCTTTTCTTTATACATTATGCAGCATCAGGTATTTTGTTGCAGCATCTGAAAGTGGACGATTTGTGGGCATCGTTGGAAATTTGGTAAATTGTACTATCAGCCTTAATCAGAGAAGCCTCTCTCCCCCATGGAATGGTGGCAAATGCAGACTCACGGCTGCTCAAAGTACTGAAAATAAATGATGGGTGAGTGGTCAGCCCTAAACAAGACATTGATACCCCTTCCCAGACTCAGGAAATGTTGTTGAAGAAAAGACAGAAAGACTGTAAGAGCTGGAAGATAAAGGCAAGGACTGTGTGGTGCCATCTGACAAGACATAGCCACCTGAATCTTACCTGCGCTGGATCTGCATGATAATGGACCTGTCAACAGACAGGCGTGGGTGGGGGTTGTCTCAGGGGCTCTACCCCCACACACACACTGTTGAACTCTTTGCTCCTTGTAGATTCAGAGAGAGAGTCATTCATTGCCTTCAGTTGTTTACCCACTGGTGACTCCACGTGGCTCCAATGAATGGGTCTAATCCAGTGATTACACAGATAGTCCGTGTTAAGCTAAATGCATCAAAAAATGAAACTTAAAGCCACGAATATGGGGAAGGGTCTGGTAGGGAGGAGGTGAGCTGATAGGGCTGGGAGGGAGAGAAGAGAAAGTAAGTAAGGAGAGAGTAATCAGGATGCATTATGTACGTGTGTGAAATTGTCAGTGAACCAAATTAATCAATAAAGAGTAATTTCTAACATTTAACACAGCACTCAAAGGAGGAAACAAGGCGGGAGACCATGAACACAGCAAGTCTCCCTACTGCTAGACAAGAATCCCTTCCTGCCGAATGATGGGCGTGGCCACACAAGACATTCACCCTCCCAGACAGTGCCAAGAGTTTGGTCTCCTTAATTCTAGCATTTATGACTTCATGAAGTATAAGGAAGATGTTATAGCCATGATTATTTTAGAGGTCTGGGTTGGTCAATGTTCCCCAGGAGCTGGGAAAGGCCCAACCAGCCCTGAGTTTCACAGGCTCCTAGAGGGGCAGATGTCCAGGAGGTTGGCTCTTCCTGGAAACCTAAGAAGATCCCCAAATGGGCAATGAGAATATGGAAGCATAAGACCCCACACACCATCCTGTGTCTAGACAGCTCACTTGTGGCTACAGCTGAAAAGGGGAAGGGTTCCAAACTGCTCAGCAAATAACACATTGCAGGACATCAGGCTATTTCCAGCTTTGATTATGAAAGGAACAGCCAACTACACATCTTATATGGAGTTGTACATGAATATAAATCTAGTTTTCCAGTGTAGTAAGAAACTGCTAGACTTCCCTTGCAGAGCAGCTGGACCATCTCACTCACACCAACAGTATAGCGGGAGTCTGCACCCACCACCATTCGTAGCTGTGTTGTATTCTAGCTTAGCCTCTCTGAGAGGCTAGAAGTCCTGCTTGGTCACATTTGATTTGCGACACCTATCGACTGATGGTAGTTTATGAGTCTCCTTTGAGGAAGGGTTGGATGAGTTATCACCTCACTTCTAAAGGGGCTGAGCTCTGTTCTCTCGGTTGGCCTTGCTGAAGACATGGGTAGGTTGAGCATTTGTTTATACCCTGGGGCTCACTCTCCTGCCTGGGCTGGCTCCCATTACTGCCCATCTGGCAAGTCTGTTTGCCTTAGACTTAAGTCATGGTATTTGTGCTGGTCCTACACACACACACACACACACACACACACACACACACACACACACTGTGTTTGTCTGTGTCAGAAGCTCAGCCTTTCCTTTTCATGAATGATGTCATGAATGATGACACTCACAAACTGTAGGACTGAGTAGGGCCCTATCTCATCCTCTCCTGGACTAGACCTGGTCATAACTCCCCACAGAGTCATGTTCCTCCCTGCCTTAAAGAGAGAAGATGGCTATGGTCAGGACAGGACCATGTGGCCAGAGAATGAGTGAATGGGGAGGAAGTTCTGCCAAGAGGCTGACAGCTTGGACAGGATACTGGGGACAGACAGCAGTGTCACTGAAGGGGCGGAGTTCCTTGCCAGCCCATGCCATCCAGCACAGGAGATCAGAGTTAATTGGTGGTGTGGGGCAGGTACACTTTACCATGGGGTAATTGGGCCCTAGAGTCCAACATCCTTGCATGTGGGGAAGGAGGCTTCCCATCTTCCTCAGTGCCTCCTTTAAACCAGCTGTGGATCAAGCTGGCCAGATGCTCCCAGGGTTAGTAAGGCTGTGGCAGAGGCCAATTGTCTGGGGGTGACAGTGGGCAGGAAGAAGTGAATCTTTGGGTTTCAGTAGACTAAGGACAGCCACACAGACTCTGGCAGGTCTCCAAGGTAAGGGCCCATGGCATCCTTCCCTCTCAGTAAAGGGATCACTGTTCTCAGAGCTGATTGTATCATAGAGATCTATGCCCCCAGCCCCCTGCCTCCCGTTGATATTTGCATGCATTCTCCAGCCTCCAGCACCCCTAAACCCTCTGTATCTAACATCTTGTCCAGATACTACTCTCATTTCCATTTTTTTGCCCCAAATTCATTTGCATGCCCTCCCAGGAGATGTCCCTTTGACCCTCACTCCAGAAAAATGGAAGAAGCGTTCTGAGTCTTAGGAAGTGCTGATGTCTGCCCTGTTCCACTTCTTCTCACAGGAAGCTGGCCTTGTCTCCTGCATACACCTCTCTCCATGCATATGGTCAGCTGGAGGGATTAATGCAGGGACACCAGAAAACCCACCCTCCCAGTGTCCAATGCCAATAAGCCAACCCCATGTACTACCAAGGCAGGAAAGACTATGGGCCAGCTGCTAATTCCAGAGCCCATCTTCACTCTAGCCTTGGGGTGTTGATGGATCAGAACGAAGGACCCAGCCTCTGGGAGGACTTCCCTCTCTGCCTCCCCTGCCTTTCTTACTCTCTTCCTTGTTTCCCTGCTCTTTCTGGCTCCCTCTCTCACCCATTTAAACTTCTGTTGCCCATCTT
Source organism: Lophiomys imhausi (assembly GCA_907164525.1). Classification (NCBI taxonomy): domain Eukaryota; kingdom Metazoa; phylum Chordata; class Mammalia; order Rodentia; family Muridae; genus Lophiomys; species Lophiomys imhausi. The sequence continues at coordinate 15,808,440 of CAJQZJ010013540.1, read as the reverse complement.
GGTGAATCCAGAAATAACTGCAAACTTTCCTAGCAATTTGGAAGGCCACAGGAAGTACAGGAATCAAAGGAATGCTGACAGCAGCTTCCCTCCAACATTTCTCTTTGGAAGTGGGACTGCCCTCTTTCCTGACCCCACCCTGGGCTCCTGCCCTGACTCCCTCAGTAGCTAGTCATGCCCCAGACTGTAATGAAGACTCAGCACTCTTCCACCTCCAATCCATCCCCAAACTCCATCCCAGTCAAGCTCCAGAGAGAACCACTCACTCTTCCAGAGTTGACCTGGACTCTAGGCAAGGCTAGGGACTCTGGGGATAGGCATGGCAGAGGATAACCACATTTCCAGGGCCCCTAACTTCTCAGGCCCTGTCATACCCATCTTCTCGCCTGCCTGTTCCTGTCCACTGCCACTCAAACTGAAGAGAGGGAACGTTTCCCTGGCTTCTCTTGGAAACTGCCCTTCACCTCCACACTTGCCAAAGGTCTCGCCAGGCAAAGGAGGAACAGATACTTGTGCCCTGTGCTGTCTGCATTGCTATTGTGAGCCCATAAAGCTGAGCTCTCATGCCTCCATACCTGGCCAGCTAGTTCTCCTCCAAGGTGACAGAGAAGCCAAGGGTGAGCTGAACTGAGAAGTGGCAGATAGGCGAGAGTCCAGATTTTGCTGTTGTCCTCTCCTGGTCCCAGAGAGATCAGCAGGTTCGTATTTGTACCTTTCCTCTCTCCCTTCCTCCACTGGATCTCACTGCGCCGGTCATTTAGAACGTGGACCGGCCCTGCCACCAGCCATCAGAATGACACCAATCTGTCAGCCTCACATGTCCTGCAGGCTCTCTCCCCCTCTAGTCCACACCATCCCTCCAACTGGACTAGTCCTGACAGTCTTCACATCTCTCAACCATGTAGTATGTGGTTTCTGCCTTCTTCTTCCCAGGGGGCCATGCAGCAGATCCTCATCTCTTGGAAACTCTTCCGGAGTGTCAGTTCTTGCTGCTGTCCCCACCCAGCGGTGCCCCGTCCCACCGACCCACCCACCACCTCCTCCAGGCTCTAAGCTATACATGGTGACTGCTTTCTGCTTTACAAAACTTCACAGTCCACAAAGGTGATGGCTTGTGGCTGGCACTTTCTCCTGATTGATCCAGTTGCTTGGGATGGCTGCCACATAGTGAGCACTCAGTGGAGCTAGATGGACGATTAAATGATGAAGGTCCCCACCCCAGTTTTGCCACCCATTTCTTGGTGAGTCTGTATATCACTGTTTACTCCTGACATGTTTCATGGTGATTGTGGGCACCCAAACCCAGCTGGCACGTCCCTGATTTCTAGGTCCTCTTCTGCTTATGCACTTCCCAGTACCCAAAGCCTCAAGAAGACAAAAGTCATCTTTATGATCTTCAAAACAGTCTTCATTTCCATCCAGGAGGGTCCTAGCTAGCAGGGACATAGGAAAACACTACTTTTTTGTTTGTTTATTTAATTTTGAGAAAGGATCCCACTGTGAAGTCTAGGATGGCCTTAGGCTCATGATGATCCTCCTACCTCACCCTCAAGAGGACAATTTTTAGTATCTATTTAGAAATTCCTCAGTTATGACAGTGTATGGATTTTCTAGATGAATAGTTCATGTCCTCTGAAAATCGGGACAATTTGTCCATGTCTTTATCCCTTTTGTAGCAGGTAACACAAGGGAGCATTGGTATACAGTGACCATTGTGAAGAGCCTGCTAAGCCTCATCATGGGTGGAGGTGACTTGGAAGGCTGTGGGTTGCTTTGACCTGAGAACAGCCTTCCCTGCGGCAGTAGATGTGTGAGCGTTTTCACAGCTCACTATCTAGCCCTGACCTGGGAGGTGAACTGTGCTCCTGTGCAGCTTTTGTTCTAACCAACCCCATGGCTACTTCCTGGGATCTCCTCAAGTTCCCAGAGTGTAGTAAAACGCAAGACCACTGTGTGTGCTTTCCCTCCGCAACCTTGGTCAAGTGAGGAACTGGCAACCACTAAAATAAACTGGGAAGAATTCCCCATGCTCAGAAGTGGTTCACGTGGAGCAGGGAAGATCTAAGGTCTGCACAGGCGAGGCTTTTGGGCCAGTCCCTCTTCTCTGAAGGCTCATCAACAGCCCTATTGGCTTCATGGTGACACCCACTCTCTGTTGTCACCATATCAACATTCTCAGAAAACAGCCCCTCACCTGAGACTCTGGCATTCACCCTTACAGGACTAACTGCATTTTTTTAAAACACTGTGTCACAGGGTGCCTCCTCTCTCTTGTGAGGGAAGCTGTAAGAGAACTGAGGCAGGTGGCACACCTGCCGTGTGCTCGGTATAACATGTGTTGGCATTTGCTGTAGTTGCTCCCGCTTGCCGCCTCCTCCTCCTAATACTGTTCTTTGGAGGAGGGGCAGTTCTAATACCAAGTTGAAGTAATGATTTTGATAAAAGGCTATATAAGTAAAACTCTCTGTTGGAGCATGCATTTTACTTGATGAGATAGTAACTCTGGACTCCGGCTCTCTTTTAATTTTCATCCCTGAGCCTAAGTGTAGTTTCCACCTGAGTTTTCAGGTCCTTGTGTGTATGATATGTGTAGGCAACTCTACACTGGGGTGAGTAGGCCCCTTGGCTGGGTGACCCTATTCTATTTGCATTTTTCCTCACAGCTGGTATTTCTCTTTCTTTTTTTTTGGTATTTTTCTTAATCCAGTCCTTGTTCTACAACACCTCGAACATTTTCCTGTTTCCTTTATTTCTATACTCTTTTGTTGTTCCTTTGACACTTAAAGGATCCATGATGTGTTATGTTAAACACTTAGTCCCCTTGAAAAGATTTGAGATGTTCTAGTTACAAACTCTAAGGATTAAAAAAAAATGGTCTTCTGACTTCCTCCTTTGAAACAAGGCCAAACATACAACTACTTAGTACAATCACAGCCTCACAGCTTGTCATTTTTCCAAAGTATTATCTCCCATTGTGTAGCTCCTCCATTAGTAAGGACTGATGTGTGCTGCTCTGCCGATGTGACAATAGCACCTGAAGGTCGGAGGGGTGTTTAAAAGGTTTACTCCTGTCCCATAGCCCTCTCCTACAGTGATGCTCTTGGTCCAGGATTACTGTTTTGACTCTGGTTAACAGCTGTGACACTAAGTTTCCCCTGAGGGAGAGTGTAGAAGTCACCGTTCAGAACAGATGGTCAGAAATCTGGCCACAGTCACATACAGATGGCTCCCAGCCTGGGGACAACTGGTCACATAGTCTCTCTCCTCCATGGACACTACCCTGTTATATTGTGAACTCTCAGTGTTTGGGACTGGAGAATAAGTCCAGACCAGTTAATCTTCCATTTTAGAAACTATTTTATTCTGTCTGGATGCTTTAGCATTCTTCTGCCTTGAAGTTGCTTGGGTATGTGTCCTGTTTGTCTTTTGAAACCTTCACTTCATAGGCAGAGTTTGTTGTTGTTTTTCCTGAGTGTCCACTGCATTAGTTACTCTGTGTCCACTGTATTAGTCACTTTGTGTCCACTGCATTAGTCACTTTGTGTCCACTGTATTAGTCACTTTGTGTCCACTGTATTAGT
>CAJQZJ010013540.1:15755235-15804179 GCA_907164525.1 Lophiomys imhausi | reverse complement strand
TCTGTGTCCACTGTATTAGTCACTCTGTGTCCACTGTATTAGTCACTTTGTGTTCACTGTATTAGTTACTTTGTGTCCACTGTATTAGTCACTCTGTGTCCACTGCATTAGTCACTTTGTGTCCACTGTATTAGTCACTTTGTGTTCACTGTATTAGTCACTTTGTGTTCACTGCATCAGTCACTTTGTGTCCACTGGGTCAGTTACTTTTTTTGCCCACTGTGACAAAATGTCCAACAGGAACAGCTTACAGAAAGAAAGGCTGGTCATGGCTCACAGTTGCTCCTGCTTCCCCTTCGTAAAACATGAAGAATTAAGAAGCAGAGAACTTTCGCATTCACCAGAGTCATATATGGCCTTCAAGACCCACTCCACCTAACTAAGCTATATGTCCTAGCTGGGATTCAAATATTTAAACAACACGAGCCTGCAGGAGACATTTTACATTTACATTCATACCATGTGTCTTTTGAAGGCCCATATGTCAAAGGTCTGACCACATCCTGGGGAGTTACAGGGGAATGGCGAAACTTTGTGTGTGGGGGGGGGGGGGGGGGGGTTGCTGATAGGAAGGTGTTAGGTCGCTAGACATGCTCCTGAAGAAGATGCTGAGTATCCTAGCCACTTTTACCATGATCCTTGCTGTCATGGGGTGGACAGCTTTCACCACGTGCTCCCACCATAATATGCTTAGATCACCGGAGTTTGAGAGCAACAGGCCAAATGTCCATGAACCAAAACCTCTGAAACTGTGAGACAAAACAAAGCTTTCCTTTCTTAAGTTGAATCTCTCTGGTTTGTTCTAGTTACAGTGACCAGATGTGACTGATAGGCCTGCCCTTTTTGGATGGCTGAAAGAATATTCTATAGTATTAAGCAGAAAACATAACTAAACCCCTCCTGAGGGAACACTGGATGGCTTGTTAATTTAAATAGTTGCTTTAGGGTAATAAAACTGCCTTCTCCCTGTAGCCCTGAATTGTTTTATTACAGAGGATTTTTTGCTTTTCCTTTTGAACATTATTTGCTCATCCTGTAACCTTTTCTGCTTTTGTAGTCTATGAGAGTAACGCTAGATAGTATTATCCACTGCATTCACCCATCTTAACATTCCACATTTCTAGCTAGCACCCATATGGGTCTACTTTTTCTGTTGTTGGTTTCTCATGAAGAGAGAAGTGGCCCTGGCATTAGGAGACCCTTTTTGGGGCCTTAGTGCAGCTATGGCCTCAGGTAAATCCACAGACTGAGAGTGGAGCCGAGCCTCATTCCCACTGCAGTGAGGGATGAGGAGGTGATTCATGTTACATATTTGGACATGATAAGAATAAAGATGTTCTTCATCTTGTTGAATCTGGCTCTGGTGACTTTGGTTAAGGGTAACTACTAGACTGGTACAGAGTGTATGGCCGCAGCTTCCAGTCTGGTGACTCCTCTTTACTCTAGGCACCTTGATACTATTCTAGACTTCCTTCACTCTGCAGCCTTCAAACACCAGAGATCTAGCTTTCTCTGACCCAGAATGGTGCTAAAATCCCACCATTGTTGATGTGTCATGTGGGTTATAGAGACAAGGAAGGAGCTACATCCTTGCCTGAAAACCAGTCCTGAGGAAGTGCCTGATTATAGGATCTCCATTACCTGAACTGACCACCCCAGGAATCTTGCTGATGTCATGTCTATTTTAAAAATCTTCTCTGAAGCCAAGCAAAGGCCCAACTTCTGCTAATGTGGATACGATTACCTAAGGTTAGATGTAAAACAGTAACCTCAGGTGACCCTAGCCATTGTGAGTCATATGCCCAGAGAACAGGCTCAAGGGCTCCACCACTCTCCCATGTTCACAGATTTCCTGGACTGTTCCAGGGTGCAAATGACAGTCTCACCCTCACTGTGGCTAGAGAGGGATATGGCCAGGCTATTTCCAAGCTCAATACCAGAGCCAAAACATCTGATGTTAAATACTAACTACACATGTAGGGTTTTTTTTTTCCTTCCATGGCATTTGTAGCAGCCAGGCATGCCACTTTCTGGAGGTTTGGCTGCCTGTTCTCCCTGCCAGCTACCCTTCTCCCATCCCAATGCCTTGTTGACTCTTTCAGGTGCAGAGGGATGAGAGGCGAGAACATCACCAAGGTCAGTACATTCATCCTGCTGGGCTTCCCCACAGCTCCTGCGCTGCAATACCTGCTCTTCCTCCTCTTCCTGCTCATCTACCTCTTCGTGCTGGTGGAGAACCTGGCCATCATCCTCACTGTCTGGAGCAGCACCTCCCTCCACAGGCCAATGTACTACTTCCTGGGCATCATGTCCACCTTGGAGATCTGGTATGTTTGTGACATCATCCCTAAGATGCTGGATGCCTTCCTCCTACAGAGGAAACACATCTCTTTCATTGGATGCATGACCCAGCTCTACTTCTTCAGCTCCCTAGTGTGTACAGAGTGTGTACTCCTGGCTTCCATGGCCTATGACCGCTATGTGGCCATCTGCCATCCCCTGCGCTACCAAGTCATCATGACCACGGGGCTGTGTGTCCAGCTTGTGGCCTTCTCTTTTGCTAGTGGCTTCACCGTCTCTGTGATCAAGGTCTACTTTATCTCCAGTGCCACCTTCTGTGGCTCCAATGTCTTGAACCACTTCTTCTGTGACATCTCCCCCATCCTCAAGCTGGCCTGCACTGACTTCTCTACTGCAGAGCTGGTGGACTTCATCCTGGCCTTCATCATTCTGGTGTTCCCACACCTGGCCACTGTTCTCTCCTATGGACACATCACCCTGGCTGTGCTGCACATCCCTTCAGCCACAGGCCGGTGGAGGGCCTTCTCCACCTGTGCCTCCCACCTCACTGTGGTCACCATCTTCTATACGGCCTTGCTTTTCATGTATGTGAGACCCCAGGCCATTGATACCCGGAGCTCCAACAAGCTCATCTCTGTTTTGTACACAGTTCTCACACCCATCTTGAACCCCTTAATCTACTGCCTGAGGAACAAAGAGTTTAAAGATGCCTTAAGAAAGGCCTTGGGCTTGAGTCAAGCTCCATTATAGAAGAGAAGGCACCTTCTGATTCCAGAGCCTTTCTTGAACATGCATTCTTGGTGATGAGGCAGTGGGAAGACTTGCCATTGCTGTAGTGCTGAAGGTATTTAGAACATTGCTTTTTTTCCCTTTGTGGAGTGGACATCATGGGCACTGTTTGTGTAGTGATATCATTCTATCCCCTTTTACATGTGAGCAGGGCAGGACTTGATAAGATAGAATGCATTTCCCATCCCTTTAAAATTATCATCCACATTTTGGGAGATAGTAAGCCTTGCTGGGCCAGACAAGTGAGGTCTACAGTATCAGTAGTCCTCGGTATGTGGAAGTGTGCAGATACTGAAACATGGCAAAACAAGACCCAAGAGTCCCCAAAGCACAGTGTACCTGGGAACTGTGAGAGTCCACAGACTTGTTTTAACCCACAGCACATCCTCTGTGACAGTTCTGAGGAACAGCTTTAGCTTTCTCTCTTCAGACAGCCCTCCCTACACCCCTCCCACTGCCAAGAAAATAAAGTCCTACTACTGCTTGAGTTGATCCCAGTTGACAGTCAAGTGAGGACTATGTCTTCTTGTCATTTTTGGTTCTTTAAAACTCACTACAGTGTCCAGTGTCCCTTAACCAACCAGGGGACAGGCTGGGAGTGGTGGCTTGTGGCACGTGAAGCAGAGGCATGTGCAGGAGGCTCCTGGGACAGAAAGATAGAAAACCTATAGGAGGCAGTTGAAGAGAAGGTGGGTGGTGTGGCTCCTACATTTTAGAGCATGCGTGAGTTGTATTGAAGGGTGGAGAAGAGGAAATGGAGTCCAGCAGCAGAGAAGCTCAGAGCCAGGAAACATTTGAAATGGGGCAGAACACAGAGATTCTATAGATTCACAGCTTGGTGTTTGCAAATGAGGGAGATGCCATGGGGGTGGGGAAAGAGCAGAGTCTCAGCGTGCATGAGTCTGGCCACTAACGCTTAAAATTCTGCCTAGGCCCACTTGCAGCTATTTAACAGAAGGATCCGAAACCCCTGGGGGGAGGAGAGACTGGGCAGGAGATGTTGGGCATTTCTAGAAGACATGAACACTCCTGGGATGAACAGTGAACGTGAGGGTGGGATGCTGTGCTCAGAAGACAAGTGAGCATTTATGGTTAGGATGGAGAAAGCACACAGGTGCCCCAGACTAAATAAAAAGGAGGAAAACAAGTGAACACAGACCATCCTCTCTCTCTTCCTCCCTCCTGACTGTGGACAAAATGGGAATGGGTATCTCATGTTCCCACTGCCAAAGCTGGAGCCGCCATCAACACACCTTCAGTGACATAATGAACCTTACCCTCTAACGGTGAGCTAAAACAAACACTCGTTTCCTCCTGTTGCTTTTGTTGGATATTTATCACAGCGAAGAGAAGAGCAGTGAACACAGGCTGGTCAAACAATAGTCACGGACAGAAAGATGGAAGTGAGGTTTGAACGGTTGGCTGTCTGTGATTGGCTGAAGTTTCCTTGTTATCTATTAAGTATCTATCCCATTTTGTTGTTACTTTGGTAACAAAAGTCATGCTAACCTGGAGATTCATTAGAAAAAAAACACAAAGATTAAAAATCCTCAGAGATCGTGGCTTACCCTTCTATTACTTAGGATAGCTACAAACCAACCATTACAGTTGCTCTGTAAATACTACATGTTACATTCTCTTGAGTGACATCATTAATGCATTTGGTGTGTTAGTGTCTAAAGAAGCAATGAGAGATGTCACGTTTTTGTTTATTTGTTTTTTGTTGTCCAGATACATCTCAAACTTGATATACCACCAAGAATGACTTTGAAATGATCCTCCTGCCTGTACATTTCAAGTGCTGGGATTGTAGACCACCGCACCTGGCTTCTTACCTGGCTTTTCAGTCAAGCTTTCTATAGTAGCAAAGTCAGGGTAGAAATATATGAGCAGTAAGTTTGTTTGATGCCAGACACAAGAACCAACTCAAAAGCAAAAGGGGACATGGAAAGCTGCCACTGTTTCCTTCTATGGAAAACACATTATCCTCACTATTCAGGAGCAGCTCCCACCTGTCTGACACCTGGGAAATCTGGCTCACACAGACTCAAAGAGTTTTCCCAGTTTACAGGTAAGTATCAAACTCCAAACTCTAGGCCTCCACTATTTCAAAAAATGAGCTCCAAAAATCTTGGTAGATCTTTTCTCATTGCAATGATCTATAAAGATAAAAGTATGGTCTTTTCTATGCCCAGTCTCATTCCCAAATAATGACATGGAGACCTATTAGATTTGTTAAGTTTTAAGCATTGTAGCGGGGCAGATTCTCATCTATTCTAACCTGACTATGCTGGCCTCGGCCTACTTCCTAGCCATGTGTCCTGTTACCTGCCATCTTAGTCTCGCTGTGACTGCTCCTGCTCCATCTGTGCCCTTATAGCAACCTCCCTCATGGTAACCTTCTTTCTCACCTCCACCTGGATCCCTCATTAGGACTGGCAGTCCTACCCTCATCCTCCTTCCCTGTTAAAGGCTGTTCAGCTCTTTATTAACCAATCAGAGATGATGAAGAACAATTTTTACACAACATTGAGACAAGAGATACTTAAGTAATAAAGACAATGCCACATTGAGACAGCAACCAGATCTCTGGGTACAGAAATCAGCATTGAATACACAGTGCACAAAACCATCCCCCAACAATGATCTTTTCCAATTTACAGTTGGTATGAATTTCAGCTATCAATCATATGATCATGTAGAGATTTTTAGAGAAAGATGGTGGGAGTGAGACAGTGTAAAAAAAAAGTAAGTATAAGTCAGCAAGGAGGCAGCAGGAAGGAGAGTATTCTACAAAGCCCCAGCACAAATCCTCAGGGCTTGGAATGGTTGGCTTCATGGAGTGTTTGAGCAGGGATAACTTACATTTGTTCTCCTAGAAGTGTATGATAACATAACACAACATAACATACCTAATGTGTGTGTTATCCCTTTATAGCAATATGACCATGTTTAGTGAAAAGGACACTGTGGACTTACTCTGGTGATCTCACATAGGTAATCACTTGGACTTACAGAGGCACTCTGAAGGTCTTCAGTGTGTGATCCCTAGATTTTTAAGGTGCCTTTTCCAAGCATCACTCAGAGAAGGTACAAACTGGAAATGCTTCTGATGTCTCCAGTGAATTTAGAAAGACAACATCAGCAACACCTACATCATCAGAGACAGCTTCCCAAGCTTCCCTTGCAGGATGAGAACCCCAAGAAGCACTTGCATTCCAGGAAAGTTGTCTGACTGCTAGCCCACTGCCAAAGTAACTGCTCTGACTTTTTCTTCTGCCAGAGCAGAAGCCCTAGCTAAAGTCACCCATGACTGTAAGGAGCTGAGAGGAGAAAAGACTAAGACAGCAACAAAGAGAAAGAGTAAGATTTCCATCAAACCAGCCAAGTCCTGCCTACATTCTTGGGAAAGCTGTCCACCTACTTAGGAGAAACTCGCCAATCTTCTCAGCATTACCTTAGGTCTTCAGCAGATGTTCTGATCAGAAGTCTGAGGGTGGGAGGAGTAGCTTTGGAGTTATCCATGTGAACTACAGTTTCAGGATTTCAAAGTCTTAGGGAAGTGAGGGTGTTGCCAGGGTTTGGTACAGCTGCTGCCAACTTGCCTCGAAACAGTCTTTCTCTGGTGAGAAGGGGCTCTCTGGGTTCTGGATTATGAAGGGTTTGGTTGTCTTTGTCTTCAATTCACAGATCACAGGCTCCTTTCACTTGCTTAAAACTCACCTGAACATTAATGCTAGGTTTAGCAGGCTGAGAGGTGTGTGGCCTTCCAGTGTGAGAGCTACAGGGCTTCACACACTGTTTCCACAGGATCAGCATGTGCTTTCCAGTGGGAGTGGATCTGACTGTCTTTACTGACTTTTACCATCACTTTCCAGTTGACTCAGTTAACTTGCCAATTAGTGAGATGGGTCTCACAAAGCTAACATTGCTTAGGAGCTATGCTTGAACAGGGGAACAGTCACCTCCCAGTTGTCTTGTCACCTGGATGATTCCCCATCCCCAAGCTTCACAGAGTTGAGCTTTTTTTCTTTTCTTTTCTTTCTTTCTTTCTTTCTTTCTTTCTTTCTTTCGTTTGTTTTTTCTTTTTTTAAAGATTTTATTTATTTATTATATATACAGTGTTCTATCTGCATGTACGCCTACATACAGACCAGAAGAGGGCACAAGATCTAATTATAGATGGCTATGAACCATGTGGTTGCTGGGAATTGAACTCAGGACCTCTGGAAGAGCAGTCAGTGCTCTTAACCTCTAAGCCATCTCTCCAGAACCCCAGAGTTGGCTTTTAACAAAACAGCTTCAAGAGCTCCGGAGTGAGCAGCTGTTGAGTCTTCTGTGAGGCCATAGTTACAATCCTTTCAGACAGCAGCTTTGTGTGTTCCAAATCAGGAGCACAAGTGCTGCTTAGTAAGTAGATTATTCTTTCCAAGGAGACTTGGGCCAGAGTGTGGGAAGCAGTAGGTTACTTCTTATCAGTGTTGGCCCTGGCAGGTGCAGACTATAACCCTTCCTTGATGTTGACTGACACGCATAAGCTTCACCCTAATAGTGGCAATGTGACACTGAGACAAAGGAAAGGAATTTGACACTTGGGTTGTTTTGATGACAGTGCCACTGTACCTGAGAAGTTCTGTGTTTCCCTTACAGGTCCCCAGTGTGGCTACCCTACAACTGTAAATGCGTATGGACATTTGCTGCTTTGTCCTAAACGATATGATGGATGTAGTGCAGGAAGCACCATGGCTGCGCTGAGTCGAATCCTGAACCGTTTTCCTTTGCTGCTAGCTTACTTGGAGCTTGAGCGTCTAATCTGCCCAACAGCCTCCCTCTGAGTCTCTGGCATAGGATGCATTAGGAACATATAGCTAAGGACCGTCCAGTACATCATCTCCCACAGCAACACCATGAGCCTCCGCCTCTGATCCTACACCTGCTGAGCTGATGGCTCCTCCACCATCAGATGGCAGTAAGACGCAAGGTCTAGTAAGATGTCACCTTAGACCAGGGCTTCTTAAACTCTTTCTATTTAAAACTCTTCCCCCCCCCCCACAAACCTGAATTCACAGGTATGCAAACCAGGCCTTTGTTGATATTCAGTATAAAGAAAATGATTTTTTGAACAATTCTTCTATATGTATAAAATTTTGCCATTATTAAAGATGCAAAGCAACTAAAAAGGTAAATCTGTCTGTTTATTTTTATTTATTTTTTTTTTTTTTGGTTTTTTCGAGACAGGGTTTCTCTGAATATCTCTGGCTGTCCTGGACTCGCTTTGTAGACCAGGCTGGCCTCGAACTCACAAAGATCCGCCTGCCTCTGCCTCCCAAGTGCTGGGATTAAAGGCGTGCGCCACCACCGCCCGGCTTATTTTTTTTTTTTTTTTTACACAAAGAATAAGATCTTTAGAGAGGGAAAATGGTGCTTCCCATTACAGAGAAACTCTTGGGATTTGTAATACAATTCTTAAGGAAGACTGAGCGAGAACAGGACCATACATAGTAGAGAAACCCCCAGAGTTGAGACAGGCTTCCAGTAGCTGAGGAGTGAAAAGCAGTTTTCATATTCTGCTTCTCACCCAGCAATCTCATCCTTCTCCATCCCATTCCTTTATCTACCACCCAGTGTCCATTGAGAAGGAAGGCCTCCTCAGTGCTGCTTGGATCCAGCCTTATATAATATTTTCTTCTTCTTTAATCCTTACTCTTTCTCTTTTTATCTCTCCACCCCTCCCCCCAAAAAAACCCAACACAGACTAGCCCAGTTTACAGGGCCTCTGTGGCTCAGCCTCCTGAGAGATGGGACTGTTCTGTGTTACCTGGCATCTTGTTACTTCTCTTTTTTTCAGTCTACCTATAACTGGTCTTTCACTACTTTGTAGGTTTTTCTTTCTTCCACATGTCTCCACCCCTTTTATTCCACTCCTTCAACCCCCTAACACTAGCTAAAAGAGAAAGGATAGAGAGGAAAGGAAAGAGTTCCCTGAATCAGGGGTTAGAAAGAAGGCCACATTGTCATTAGACTACTTCCTGATGATTAGGGGTGTAGAGTTCCTAGAAGCAAGTTTGAGCTTCACCATCAGGATATATAATTTCTTCTTTTTCTTGTTTCTTCTTTGCACATTACTACTTAACAAACTGAGACCAACAACCAACCAACAACCCACACCCAACTCTGTCTCTTGGGGCCCTAGCATTTATATACCCTCTGAAAAGTCCCCAGAATTCCAAAGTCACACAACCACAGAAACTATGTGCAGCTGGCAAAATCATGCCCCTGCTGGAGCATGAGGCACATCATAGCCAGCTGCTGTGGACAGTCTGAAGCAGCTCATATCCTACATGTGGGATTAAAATGAAAACATATTCTTGTAATATTTCTGTGTTGTTTCAAAGAAACCAAAATTCCAAAATTCTCACTACATCTACCTTTAGCTAAAATATACTCATCTCCAACTCCCCCTTTGTCCCTACAGTTCCCCTTTCAATTAAGTCCTCCTCCTCTCCTTTTGATTTGAAAACTCAAACTGAAATGAAAAATTCAATAAATCTAATGAAAAGTTAAATTCAATAAAATCTAATGAAAATATCACCAATAGAATGCATTTTGGGGAAGATGGACTATCAGGACTTAAAGACACAGTAGGAAAATTGGAACATTCAGACAAAAGTACAAAGATGAATAATAAAAATGTATGAGTGAAAAATGGCAATATAGTGGATTCTATGAAAATATCATTTCCATGGATTCTGGCTATAGAAAAGTGAAAATTTTATACCAAAGGTGTAGAAAACATTTTCAAAAGAAAGCATACCAGATAATTTCCTAAATATGAGGAAAGGGATGCTAATCCAGGTACAAGAAGCATATAGGACACCAAATGGAAAGGACAAAATGAAAGTCTGTACCATATTATAGTTAAAACACAAAATATATTTTAAAAGGAAGAAAACTGCAAGAGAGAAACATCAGGTCGCATTTATGAATAGACTCATCAAAATAACAGATGCTTTACCAATAGACTCTAAAAGCCAGAGGGTTGGAAGGATCTATTTAATATTCTGATCATAGTTTTTAACATATCCTACTTTACCCAGAAAAACTGTCATAGATGAAGGCTAAAGAAAAACTGTCCATGATCACTAAGCCAGGTATACAGAGGAATTTTGGGGGGTCAAAGAGATTAAAAAATTTACTAGAAGTTAAGGGTAAAGAATATACCACACTAGAATAATAATTAAGAAAATGATGAGTTAGAGAGCACTGAACACTGCATCAACAAAATGGCACAAATTAACACACACATTTCAGTAATAACTCTGAATATTAATGGTCTTATTAATATTAATAGTCTTCTCCAAAATCAGACCGGATTAAAAAATGAGAATACAGGGCTAGAAAGATGGCTCAGCCATTAAAGAGTAGGCTCAAAACCAAAAAATACATATACATATACATGTACATACACATATACATACACATACACATATATATACATATATATAAAGAATAAAGATCCATCTATTATTTGCCTCAAGAATCACATCTCACTATCAAAGACAGACATTGCCTTAAGGTAAATACTTTTGTGAAAGACAAAAATATCCCAAGTAAATGGACCTAAGAAACAAGCAGGCATCACTGTTTTAATATCTGAAAAATAGACTTCAAACTAACACTTATCAGAAGTGATAAAGAAGGTCACTTTATATTGGTTAAGAGAACAATTCATACAAAGGACATTACAATTTTAAATATACACACCTGAAGTGGGTACACCCAATTTCATATCATGAATGGTATTGGATATAAAATCACATATTAACCTTAACACAATAATAGTGGGTGGTTCTACTTCTCATTCTTCATCAATAATATTTGAAGTTGGGTCTTCTCCCTTTGTTTTGATTACTTTCACCAAGGTTTTGTGAATCCTATATATTTTTCATAAAATATATAGAATGAAAATATCCCTTCTACCTGCCTTAGCTGCCTTTTTCTATTTCTTTAATAAAATATCCTAACAAAAACAACTTATCAAAGACAGTTTATTTGACTCCCAGTTAAAGTTCCAGTCCAACTTGGTAGAGGAGTCCCAGTAGCAGGAGCTTGAGGCAGCTGGTCACATTGCATCAGCAGTCAAGAACTAAAAAACAACAAACACTGTGCTCAGCTAGATTTTTCTTCTTCATACAGTCCAGGATAAGAGCCTAGGGAATGGTGCCGCCTACTTTTAGTGTGGCTCACCTCAATGAACTAATCCACAGAGTCTCTCAAATGCATGTACAGAGGTTATATATTCCCTGGCAGGTGTGCCTGGAGGTCTGTCCCCCAACATGCCAGGCCCTGTCAAGTTGATGATTAACATTAAATGTCACAATGTCAAAATCGGCCTACAGAGTCAATACAATCCCAGTCAAAATTCCAATACCATTCTTCACAGAGATAGATGGAAATCTTAAAATTCATAGGGAAAAACAAAAGGTCAAAGCAATTCTGAGCCAAAAGAATAATGCTGGATGGTTGCCACCACTTCAAGTTATACACAGTGTAAGAGCCATAGTGACAAATGCAGCATGACACTGGCACAGAAACAGATATTCATATCCATGCAGCGGAGCAGAAGACCCAGATATGACCATGCACACCCACAGCCTCCTGATTTTTTTTACAAAGATGCCAAAATACACATTGAAAAAAAAGACATCTTCAACAAATGGTGCTGGGAAAACTGGATATTTAGACATAGAAGAGTGAGGTTCAATCTCTATATTTTATCCTACACAAAAATAACTCCAAATGAATGAAAGATCTTACTCTAAGACCCAAAACTCTGAAACAATTAGAGGAAAAAGTTGGGGAAACATCTGAAGATATAGGCATAGGCCAGGATTTCTCAACACAACTTCAGCTTATCAAGAAATAAAGACAATTGACCAATGAAGCCTCATGAAATTAAAATTTCTATACAGCAAAGGAAACAGAGAAAACTGACTGCTCCAGGATGCAAGGAAATCTGCAAGTTACACATCTGGCAGAGAATTGACATCTAGGTATACAAAGAACTAAAAAAAACCTACACAAGAAATAAAATGACCCAATCAATAAATGGGCGAATGAAATGAACAGATAGTTCTCAATAATTACACATGGCATTAAACACATGAAAAGCATTCAATGTCACTAACTATCAAAGAAATGAGACTGGCAATGCTTTTTCCTGAGACTTCTTTATTTTTAGTCATCTTTTTGGAAATTGTCCCCAACTAGGAGGAAGAGACTCCCTGCTTACTTAGGTAATATTATCTCCAGATGCCTTCAGAAAGCAGCCCAAAGATGTGTCTCTCTGTTAAATACAGATCCCACCAGGTAGACAAACAATCATGGCTAACCATCAGAATGGGATTTGGGGCATGTATAACATAAACAGTATACTGTCACTATAATTAGCTGGAAATCACCCAATCACCTTGTCATATCTCTGAAATCTATGAATGGTAGCTCATTTGGGAAAAAGGCTGTTTCATATGTAACTAGTTAGATAACTCATGTCACAAGTTTATTATGGATTGCCTGCTTGGCATCAGACACAATGACAAGGGTCCTTGCAAGACAGATACAAGCAGAATTGACGCACAAAGAGGAAGAGATGAAAATAACATGGAACAAGGCTACCACAGGAGAGGCAGAAAGAGACTAATAATCCAGAAGGATGAAGAGACTGAAAAAAGTGAGGGAAAGAAGGCTGAAAATGTATAAAGAACAGTCCACAAGGAATAGCTTGTCCAAAACCCTCCACAGAGGCTGTAAGATGCATGAGCTGAGGGAAGGAGTGGAGACAATTGAGAGGTCAAGAGAACTGAGCTATGGGAAGTGATGCCTGAGTGTGGAAGCCTTGCGGGTACATCAGATCCTTCCATGCAACTAAGGTCCTGGGGGTCTTGACATTATCAAGATCTCCCAAGACATCCAGTACCTCTGATGCTTTGTGGTTCCCAAGGGCTCAGCTGAGCTGTCTCTGTGTTTACCTCCCTTCTTCTCCCACCTAGCTACTGCACACAGGCCTGGGTTCCCACTGAGGACCAGCTTGACTCTCAACACAAACACTTGTATAACTGCTGAGCCCAGGGCCATGGGTGACCCAGGGATCCTCAATACAATGTTCCTCCAATAGTGGGGTGCAGCAGCCTTCCAGCCAGCCAAGTGGAGTGGAGCCACCAAAGCCAAGACACTTCACATGTTGATAGGCATTGACGGTAGCAGGGACAGCCTGCCTCAGAGGCCCTGATCCAGCTCATTACCAGTATGGGCAGCTTCATCAGTGGCAAGGGGGTAATTGGGCCCTGGAGACACTGGGCTCCAGTTACAAAGCCATAACTGTTCCTTCTCTCACTTGAGGAGCCCATGTCTTAAGAATCTGTCTGAGGCTTGTCTAGTCACTGTGGCCAGTCAGGAAGTCACCAGCCAGGAAGAGGCCTCTCCTTTTTCCTAAAGTCTGTCCAAGTGAGATTTCCAGGGCCCCAGGTAGGATGAGTGCTTCTCAAGCCAGGATGGACCCATGCTGTGATTTTAGAGTACGTTGTATGATGTGCATCATAGAAGAGCTATGTGTGCAGTGTGACTGAAACCCCATCATACATGTCCACACTGAGGCTGGAGGAAGGCTCACAGTGCTACATCAAAGGGTCTTGCATCAGTAAGTGCTGTGCTGAGTGGTCATCTGTGGGTCCTGCAATGAGTGAGTATCCATGAGTCCTGTGTTGAGTAAGCATTGGTGGGGACTGTGATGAATAAGCATTGGCAGGGGCTGTGTTGAGTATGGTATGAGAATTGTACTGAGTGCATATTTAGAGGTCCATGCTCAATGCATAGTTTGGGGTACTGTGCTATGTCCTACTATCTAGCAGCACACAGCCTTAGTCTGCATCCTCACTGCACTGCACAGATCAGAATACATCTTCTCCCCACCACAGCTAGGTTCTTATCCACCTGATCCTACCAGGTAGGAGAGTAGCCTCCGAGCACACAACTACAGGGTGACAGGGAGTAGGACCCCCTCACAGACTCCCAGAAAACCCCTATTCTGCAGACATCTTCCTTTCCTCTCTCGGTTTCTTGTATGGACCTGAGCTTGAACTCTGACCATGCAAGAGCATTCTGTCTGAGGCATATGACAGACCTGGCTTGGGATGAGAGAACCCTGGCTCCTCATCAGAGCCCATGTGGCCCCTCAGTCTCCATGATAACCATGAAATCTAGTGTGAAAATGCAGATCAGTGGGGACCTGGGGCAGGAAGGACATGGGAGTCAACAGGTGAGAGCCACACAGAGTGAGGACAGCTGTGATCAAGTGATTACAGCTGGTCTCACCCCTCATTCTGATAGCATGCTTCATTACACTGACCATTAGCCTTGAAGGAGCTGAACTAAAGGTTCATAGAGTTCTGTCAGTCTGGAGTGGTTCCAAAATAGAAGGTTTGTTTGAAAGAATGCATAGCTATGCCCAAGGTACACAGAGGGGCATGCTACTTTGAAGGGGCTGTCTGAGGAATGTAGCAGATCTGCCTTGTGATGAGAGAACCCTGGCTCCTCATTAGAACCTGTGCGGCTCCTCAGTCTTTATGATAACCATGAAAATGCAGTCACCTGAGTCCTAGACCACTTCTCTCCTCAAGATCACTGAAGATCATAGCCCGGGGCTTCACACAACAAGCATATATTCACGATCAGGAAGACTAGGAGTTCAAAATCAAGTGGGGACCTGGGTCAAGAAAGGACATGGGAACCAAGAGGTGGGAGCTACACAATGTGGGTGCAGCTGTGAGCAAGGTGCCTGGGTTCACCCCTCACTCTGACAACCATTAGCCTTGAGGAAGATGAACAAAAGGCCCACTGACTTCTGCAAGTCTACAATGATTCTAAAAGAGAAAGTCTGTTTGAAAGTGCACACAACCATGACCAAGGTTCTAGGAAAATGAGAATGCAGCTCTGAAGATGCTGAATTTTGAGATCAAGGTTTTATCTATCCCATTAAATCCATTATTAATTATCCCACCCACAGTGATGGATAGCCACATCCTAACAGCAAGCATAGTCTGTGGGCATGTGCAGTCTTGGATGGAGACATGAGACACAGCAGCCCTAGGCAATCCCAGTCTGTAGTAGAGTGCCAATGGCCCTCCTCTGAGTATCTTATGTGTGTTTCAAAGCCCTCTGTGGCCACTTAGCTTGGAAGAAACACAGTCACACTCTGGACTGTGTCCAGGACCAGATGTTTATTTCCCAATGGCAGTGGCCATTACTGACTTAAAGGAGGCTGTATGGTGTCCTGGAGGATGTGGAAACACACACTAACATTTTACAGCAGGAACAGCTGTGTTAATGGCATTGAAAACATCCCCAAGTTAATACCTGTCTCTGGAAAACTCATTTCTAGAAGTTTCTTTTTCTACCAAGAACACCCATGAAAACTCCAGGTCTGTAGAAGTCATCTACAGGGCAGTGATGTGGCCCAATAAACACACCACACCTCCCCAAGTGGACAGAGCTCCTAGACACTCCGGGGACCATCGCCTGGGGATTAAGGCAACAGGCACTTGGAGGAACAGAAGTTCAAAATCAAAGTACAGCAAGGCCATCTTTTCTCTCTTTGAGGAGAATCTTCCTGCCTTTTTAAAGTTCTTATTATTGGAGGATTTCTCAGCCCTATGGTTTCCTGGCTTGGGTCTTCACACAAACTTCTATTCTTTGCTGTCTTTCACATGGACATGACATGTCACTTAGGGTCCAACAGTAATGAGGCCAGAAGTTTGTGAGATCTGAGTCAACTTTGTAAAAGTGCGAGCTAGAAGTAGCCACCATCAAGGAGACTCCACCCATGAGGAGGCCCTGAAAACCCGTGACTCTGGGGGTTCCCACATCACAGCATTCCTAGGAGCTGCTACCACTTTCCTGTAAACCTTGACCCCTGGTATCTGCAGGATGCCAAGGTCTTCTCAAAACTCCTCAGATCTATGCAAACCACAGTGCTGCAATTGGAGCTCCCTGAAAACACTGGCCCTAAGTGCTCCTTTGCCCTCCCTCCCCCAGGGAAGCCTGGTCCCGGCCCAGTGCCTTACCTCTGGTCTCATTTAAGAACTTGGTGTCCATCTCACTCTCAGCACAGTGGTGAGCTGGGCCTGTGGCTGCATGGCTTGGCAGACAGAGAGGGAGGTACCAGGGGTCATTTACAGAGGACCTGAGCTGAGCAGGCAGCTTCCAGCTGGTTGGAGGGGCTACAGCTTTCCAAGCTGCTCATCTTGCTGGACGGGTCTCTGGAAGACTGGGCAACTTCTATAGAGCCTTCTTTGATGTCTATTAATTTGGGGACAGCCAGACCTTATGCTGAAACTCACTACCTAACCTTCAGGAAATTTGCAAGGCTGTCCCTTGTGTGTTCATGCCTCCATGTTTGTGCCCACTGAAAGCATGTCCCCTCCAGCCAGTCTTGGACTGTGTCATTCCCCTAGTCTCAGAGCACTGAACTCTGCATACTCTTGAGTCCCTGTCCAACTCTGTTAGTGTTTCTAGATGCCCCCAGCCTACCCCCTACTCCCCTGTGCCCTCCTCAGGAGCCCCAGAAGTGAATCACTTCACAAATGTCAAGAATCATCCCTGATCTTCCTTCATGTTCCCTTTGTTAGATTCTTTATTCACACCTGCCAGCTTAATCCCATAGCTGCTGCTTAAACTCAGGGCACGTGGATTATCACGCGGTCTAGATTCACTCTAGTTTTCATTATGAGGACCAGGACAAGTCCCATGAGTTACCCTGATTCTCACCCACCCACCTGCCAACAGGAAGAGCCAAGACCAGGAGATGGCACCAGCACTTGCCACCTAGGTCCTCGGGTGTACCCAACCCTACTGTCCCCACAACCCCACCCTTACCTGTACTCACTTCACCCAATGCTCCTGGACACACCCAGCTATAGGACCTCCCTCCCTGACTCTGAATGGGGTACTACAGTCCCTTTCCCTCTCCAACCCTCTACTCTGTGTCCCTCAAGATTACAATCATGGTCATGGAGGGGGCATTCAGATACTATGAGACCGATCTTCCCCACTGTGATGTCAGGGATTGCCCTAGACCTCTTCTGGCCTTAGTTTCTACATGTTCAAGTTAAGCTGGCTTTCCAGCTACCATTTTGTCTGAGGCCAAGCAAAGCAGCAGTGCTATCATCAGTCTGTGGAGTGTGTGTGTGCGTGTATGTGTGCATGTGTGTATGTGTTTGTGTGTGTGTGTGTGTGTGTGTGTGTGTGCATGTGTGACTTCATGCTAATGTAGGGGTGGGGTGGGGAAGCAATCAATCACACTAGTGAGACAACCTTAGATATTTCACTCAGTGCCAGGATCCCCTAGACCATTACATTCATGCATTCTTGGAGGTGGAGAGCGATCCCAACTATACTCACCCCTAGAGGAGGAAGGTCATGGCCTCATCAGTACTCAGTCACATTTCCAGGGTGGGATCATAGACTCACAATTTTTAACACCTTAAGGATTGAGATAAAACTCTATGCTTCTGAAGCCAGGGTAGGGGGTATGGACCCATCAATAGGATGTGCATGGGCACTTAGCAATCTAGGTTGGGGCTACATGGGCAATGAAGACACCTTACATCCTGAACATATATCCTCAGCACTTCTTCTCCTCTATGTCCCCTCTTCATTGTGCTCCCAAACACAATTGAACAGGTCTTCCCAGTTTAAGACCGGGCAAGAGAAGGGATTTCTTTCCCTACTGCTCACAGGAACCAGGAATGCTGTCTGTCTCCCACCTGGTTACTGGCTGGCTCCCTCTTTTCCCCTCAGCTGATACTTGGCCTTCCTATCGGCCTGTTGATCTTTTGCAGGTGCAGAGGGATGAGAGGCGAGAACATTACCAAGGTCAGTACGTTCATCCTGCTGGGCTTTCCCACAGCCCCTGCGCTGCAGTACCTGCTCTTCCTCCTCTTCCTGCTCGCCTACCTCTTTGTGCTGGTGGAGAACCTGGCCATCATCCTCACTGTCTGGAGCAGCACCTCCCTCCACAGACCCATGTACTATTTCCTGGGCTCCTTGTCTTTCCTGGAGATTTGGTATGTGTCAGACATCATCCCTAAGATGCTTGATGGCTTCCTCCTGCAGAGGAAACACATCTCTTTCATTGGATGCATGACTCAGCTCTACTTCTTCATCTCCCTGGTGTGTACAGAATGTGTACTCCTGGCTTCCATGGCCTATGACCGCTATGTGGCCATCTGCCATCCCCTGCGCTACCAAGTTATCATGACTACGGGGCTGTGTGTCCAGCTTGTGGCCTTCTCTTTTGCTAGTGCCTTCACCGTCTCTGTGATCAAGGTCTACTTTATCTCCAGCGCCACCTTCTGTGGCTCCAATGTCTTGAACCACTTCTTCTGTGACATCTCCCCCATCCTCAAGCTGGCCTGCACTGACTTCTCTACTGCAGAGCTGGTGGACTTCATCCTGGCCTTCATCATTCTGGTGTTCCCACTCCTGGCCACTGTTCTCTCCTATGGACACATCACCCTGGCCGTGCTGCACATCCCTTCAGCCACAGGCCGGTGGAGGGCCTTCTCCACCTGTGCCTCCCATCTCACTGTGGTCACCTTCTTCTATGTGGCCATGATTTTTATATATGTGAGACCCCAGGCCATTGATACCCGGAGCTCCAACAAGCTCGTCTCTGCCGTGTACACTGTCCTCACCCCCATTTTAAACCCCTTGATTTATTGCCTAAGGAACAAAGAGTTTAAAGATGCTGTGAGACGGACCCTGGGATCGGGTCACACTCTATAGCAGGACATTATACGTGATAGAATCTATTCTATGGTGGAAAAAAAAGTCTCTTGTCTAGCACTTAATGTTCTTTACATATTTTTATAAAATTTAACACTAAATAGAGCTGGCTGCAGTAATGAGCTTCATCCAAATATGTTTTCTTACATATTTGTAGAAAATATGTGTAGGCACAGTTAACAAGCTTCTAGATAGATCCTAGTCACACTTTCTGCTTTTGTGATCCTAGTCCCAAAAACCACTAGGTTGGTTTCCAGTGGCAGAGAGTAACCTGGGTGTTTTGAAGGCTTTATGAATATAATCATGAAGCACTTACACTTTCACGTTCTGCTTTGGCTCAGCACATTATGTTTGGATCTTCCTGTCTTTGCAAGTAGCAATGATTCACATGCTGTTGCTCAGTAGTATTCACGTGTTTATCAGCACACGGTTCTGAGTTTTGTTATTGGCAGACTGGATTATGGATACTGTCTAGGATGTGTGATGCCGCTGTATGCAATCCAGGCAGTGTTTTTTTTTTTTTTTTTCCACTGAGATCCATGCAGTTTGGTGAGCTACACACAACTGTATCTAGGCTAGACCTAGATACATATAGGAAACTGGTGAAACACAGGTATGTACATATGGCCAGGTTTAGTAAAAACTGCAAAACCATTTTCCAAACTGTATGTACCAGTTTTACTCCCATTAGCAGTACAGGAGAATACCAGTGATTCCATATCATGGCCAACATGTAGTGATGCTCACTTCTTTCCATTCAGCTTTTCTTCTGCACCCCAAAGGTGTCTCACTGTGATTTAAATCTTTATTGTCCAAATGTCTCATTGTCCTAGTTTCCTTCCCTGTTGCTGTGATAAAAACCCTTTGAGAAAACTGGGTTTATTTGGCTCATAATTCCAGGTTACAGTCTACCATTTCTGGGAAGTCAACATGGCAGGAACATGAATCAGCTGGCCATAGCCACTGTCAAGAGCTGAAAGACAGAAATGCATGTTGGTTTGTATCCATCTCATTCCCCCCCCCCCCTTTTGCAGTTTAGGACTCCAGCCTAGGGAATGGTGTCACTTACTTTTAGGCTGGGCCTTCCCACAACAATTAACATGGTCCCCCAAACCCCCACAGACTCAACACAACCCAGAGGCTCATGGTGTTGCTTTGGGAGATGGTCTACTGGACAGTCCTCAGCTATATGTTCCTAGTGCATCATCCTATGCCAGAGACTCAGAAGGACTCCGTTGGGCAGAGTAGACGCTCAAGACGCTCTCTGATCTAGAGAACCCCTTATTCAGACTCCCTGCAGAGGCCATCCAACATTGTATCAAGTTGACAATGGAAACTAACCATTACATTCATCAAGGGTGTCAGTTTACCAGAGACCGAACCATTGATTACATCTTTTAGTGAGCAGAGCCAACTTTAATAAAATGTTGATTCCCAGAATGAGGGGGTCTCACAAAGCTAACATTGCTTAGGAGCTATGCTAGTACAGTGGGAACAGTCACCTCCCAGTTGTCTTGTCACCTGGGTGATTCCCCATCCCCAAGCTTCACAGAGTTGGGCTTTTAACCAAAAAGATCCAAGAGCTCTGGAGTGAGCAGCCCTTGAACCTTCTGTGAGGCCATAGTTACAATCCTTTCAGACAGCAGCTTTGTGTCTTCCGAATCAGGAGCACAAGTGCTGCTTAGTAAGTAGATTATTCTTTCCGAGGAGACTTGGGCCAGAGTGTGGGAAGCAGTAGGTTACTTCTTATCAGTGTTGGCCCTGGCAGGTGCAGACTATAACCCTGCCTTGATGTCGACTACATAAGCTTCACCCTAATGGTGGCAATGTGACACTGAGACAAAGGAAAGGAATTTGACACTTGGGTTGTTTTGATGACAGTGCCACTGTACCTGAGAAGTTCTGTGTTTCCCTTACAGGTCCCCAGTGTGGCTACTCTACAACTATAAATGTGTATGGACATTTGCTGCTTTGTCTTTTTTTTTTTTTTTTGGTTTTTTTGAGACAGGGTTTCTCTGAATATCTCTGGCTGTCCTGGACTCACTTTGTAGACCAGGCTGGCCTCGAACTCACAAAGATCCGCCTGCCTCTGCCTCCCAAGTGCTGGGATTAAAGGCGTGCGCCACCACCGCCCGGCTTTGCTGCTTTGTCTTAAACGATATGATGGATGTAGTGCAGGAAGCACCATGGCTGCGCTGAGTCGAATCCTGAACCGTTTTCCTTTGCTGCTAGCTTACTTGGAGCTTGAGCGTCTAATCTGCCCAACAGCCTCCCTCTGAGTCTCTGGCATAGGATGCACTAGGAACATATGGCTGAAGACTGTCGGGTAGACTATCTCCCACAGCAACACCAGGAATCTCCGCCTCTGATCCTACACCTGCTGAGCTGATGGCTCCTCCACCATCAGACGGCAGTAAGAGTCCAGCTGGCTGCTGTGTCTTAGATGAAGGCTTCTTCCATCCTTTCCCCTCCTGGTTTCTTTATGCATGAGAAATTTTACACAACCTTTGTTGTATAAAACACAAATAAATAAAATAGGTGCACAAATTAAGTATTTACTGATATAAAGCGTACAGAAATTTATTTTAAAACAATTCTTGGTATGGAAGAATCTCCCCATTTATTAAAGATACAGGCAGATTTGCACAGTTAACCATGTGATGTACTTGCTTATATTTCACACAATGAATGCAGTCTTGGCTGAGTGCTTGCCACTGAGGACATAGACAATCTTCAACTTCTTCAGCTGATAGGTATCTTGATTTTATAATTGTAAATGCTGAGAATCAGCTTCACACAAATATGTAGTACAAAATGACAGAAGTACATTTAGGACCCTTCTAGAAATTGTTGGAAAGTCTTGGTCTCAAGACTAAATCAATTCAACACTTTTTCATGAAACTCAAGTCAGTGACTCAAACAGCCATTTCATAAATCAAACATTCTAATACAATACAATATAAAAGGGGCACTAATTTGATTCTTAGACGCTGAGGAATGACAATAGGAATACATTAAAAGTCTTTGATTTTCATAAATAAAAATATTGTACTTCTAAAAGAGTGGAAAAGTGAGACTTTGTGGTACAAATGCTGCAGCTCATGACACACAGTGGTCTGGACTCTAAGCCAGGGTGTTTCAGGCAGAGTTATTTGTTGCTGGGTAGAATGAGGGCATACATGGTACATGGCATTCACGTTGTGTTGAGAAGAAAGACTGCAGGGAGGTCACATGGTATAACACAGGCCAGTGCTGTCAGCCACCGCATTCATTAGTTCTTTGTCACTCGTGTTCACAAAATATTTAGCATTGCCATATCTTTCATGAGCCCCAAGCTTAGTTGCAGGAGTTTGTCTCATACAGAACTTAGGAGAGGATGGGAGAATTCTGCAAGATAGTAATCTAGCTGCTGTTGGGTATAGTTGTAAAGTTCAGCAGTTAGAGGTCCAGGCGGATGGGGAGGCAACAAAGAAAGGGTCTGTGGGGTCTATGGGCTCCACGGGCTAAAGGGCAGGGGCAACATCAGGGGCAGCCTGCCCCACAGGCCCTGATCCAGCTCATTACCAGTATGGGCAGCTTCATCAGTGGCAAGGGGGTAATTGGGCCCTGGAGACACTGGGCTCCAGCTACAAAGTCACAACTGTTCCTTCCCTCACTAGTGGAACCCATGTCCTAAGAATCTGTCTGGAATTCATCTGGTCACTGTGACCAGCCTTAGAGTCACCAGCCAGGAAGAGGCCTCTCCTTTTTCCTAAAGTCTGTCCAAGTGAGATTTCCAGGGCCCCAGGTAGGATGAGTGCTTCTCAAGCCAGGATGGACCCATGCTGTGATTTTAGAGTACGTTGTATGATGTGCATCATAGAAGAGCTATGTGTGCAGTGTGACTGAAACCCCATCATACATGTCCACACTGAGGCTGGAGGAAGGCTCACAGTGCTACATCAAAGGGTCTTGCATCAGTAAGTGCTGTGCTGAGTGGTCATCTGTGGGTCCTGCAATGAGTGTGTATCCATGAGTCCTGTGTTGAGTAAGCATTGGTGGGGACTGTGATGAATAAGCATTGGCAGGGGCTGTGTTGAGTATGATATGAGAATTGTACTGAGTGCATATTTGGAGGTCCATGCTCAATGCATAGTTTGGGGTACTGTGCTATGTCCTACTATCTAGCAGCACACAGCCTTAGTCAGCATCCTCACTGCACTGCGCAGATCAGAATACATCTTCTCCCCACCACAGCTAGGTTCTTATCCACCTGATCCTTCCAGGTAGGAGAGTAGCCTCCGAGCACACAACTACAGGGTGACAGGGAGTAGGACCCCCTCACAGACTCCCAGAAAACCCCTATTCTGCAGACATCTTCCTTTCCTCAGTTTCTTGTATGGACCTGAGCTTGAACTCTGACCATGCAAGAGCATTCTGTCTGAGGCATATGACAGACCTGGCTTGGGATGAGAGAACCCTGGCTCCTCATCAGAGCCCATGTGGCCCCTCAGTCTCCATAATAACCATGAAATGTAGTGTGAAAATGCAGATCAGTGGGGACCTGGGGCAGGAAGGACATGGGAGTCAACAGGTGAGAGCCACACAGAGTGAGGACAGCTGTGATTAAGTGATTACAGCTGGTCTCACCCCTCATCCTGATAGCATGCTCCGTTACACTGACCATTAGCCTTGAGGGAGCTGAACTAAAGGTTCATAGAGTTCTGTCAGTCTGGAGTGGTTCCAAAATAGAAGGTTTGTTTGAAAGAACACATAGCCATGGCCAAGGTACACAGAGGGGCATGCTACTTTGAAATTTGCAGACCAATATTCTATCTAGTCAGTCATCCAGCATTAACTAGTTCATTCGAAGTGACCAGTGGCCACGTCCCAGTGCTAAGCACATTCTGTGGGGCTTGCACTATTCTGGAGACAGCTCTCCTGGGAAAACCCAGTCAACAGGAGTATGCCAATGACTCCCCTAGGAGCTTCAAAGCCATTTGTGGTCACTCAGCCAGGAAAGAGGAGAGCCTTGGTCTGTATAGTGACCAGGATCAAATGTTGAGATTACAATGCCAAGGCCATTACTGAGTTAGCTTAAAGGGGCATGGGTTGGACATCCTGGAGGACACTGTAAGTGCTGCTGAGGTCAATTCTCAGCCTTGAACCACACTAGCATTTTATGGCAGGAAACTGCTATGTTACCTAGGGACAACCTACAGATGTGGCGAGTTTGGGTTCTTACAGGACATGTACCCTTGATGGCCTGAATCCCCATCCCAAGTGCCAACCTGTCCAGTGCCATGTCTTTTCTAGATGTTTCTTTTTCATCCCAGAACCTTCCTGTGAATTCCAAGCTTTCTGAGCCAACCTAACAGACATTCATGAAGTTATCCAATAAACACACACATCACACCTCCCAAGCAGAGCTCCTAGACATGGAAGCAACAGGACCCTCTCCTATACTTCCCATCACCGCAATGTCCTGAGTAGGCTAAGCAACATGGCTCGCCATGTTTAGAATTGACGTCATCGTGCTGACATCTCTTCTTTTCCCCTCTCCTTGTTGCCAGTATTCAAGGCCACTGCCACTGTGGACCAGAGCCTGTGGCTTAAAACAGCAGACATCTATTCTTTCAAAATTCTGGAGACCAGAAATTCAAAATCAAAATGTGGCAGTGTTGATCTCCCACCTGACCTCTGGGGAGAATCCTCCCTGTCTCTTCCTACATCTGGTGACTCAAGGGGTCCTCAGGCTGCACGGTTTCAACATCTGCCTGGTTTTCGTGTGGCTATCCTTGCTCAGATCTCTATTCTTTGCTGCCTTTATTGTCATTGAATTTAAGGTCCATCAAAAAGGAAGTCAGGAATTTGTGAAGTCTGAGCCTGCCTTGGGACCATCATGTGCCTGCTATGACAGCCAACAGGAAGGAATGGGCTCCTTTTATACTGAGGGCCCCAAACCCCCTTACTGGGGCTCCAATGGCATAGTCTTCTCAGGAGACACTACCCCTTCCCAGCAAACATGTAACCACTTAGATATCCAAATGTTAGCTGGACATCTAGATGTTCTCATGATGCTTTCTTCTTTTGCAAACGAGAATTCTGGGGCTAGACTTATGGTGCCACAGGGAGCACCCTGATACGTGCTTTTCCCAGACTTAGTTTACCCACAGCCTGTGAGCCTGCAGCTGGTCGGCCATCAGCACTGGCACCGCTTCAGTGGACTGAGTGAGCACCTATCACTCTGGTCTGCCTTCATATTTGATGTCTACCTCATCTTAAGCACTGCAGCTGGATGACCAGGCAGACACACAAGCCTTACTGTGAGGTGCCCAGGGGTCATTCATGGACAATTAAAATGAGAGGCATGAAGCCCAAGCTGAGAAAGTACAGCTATTAGTGGGTGGTGGAGGACAAAGTACAAGAGCAGACCCAGTCACTGGCCCAGGAGTCGGCAGACACAACAGGAATAGGAAAGCTGCCAGCCTGCAGCTAGGGGAATGCAAGTACAGTGGTGTGTGAGAGTAACCCTATAAGCAGCCCACACAGTCTTCTGTCTTACAGCTGGTGTGTGTTTTGAATGTTTGTAGGAAACAGGTATGTGCCTGTGTTTGATGCCACTCTGCTATCTGCAAGAACTATCTGTGGCTGTGGGGTCTGACCGAGGCCCAGACCCATCCTCCTGAACCACCTTGGCACTGCTTCCTCCATGGTTGTGAACTGATGGGTGTTTGTTGCTCTATAACCCCATGCTTAGGATCTCTAATTAGAGGAGCCATAGCTCCTGACCTCCCTCTTGCATGCAAGTTCTTCAGGAGCCCGAGTAGTCTCTAGAGTGTCCTTCTGCTCCCTCTTTATTTTGTAGTCAGCCGATTGCCTAGTATCCGGCCGGACCTTGCACCAAAACTTACTGCTTGAGCTGCAGGAATCTTGGAAGCCTGCACCATGTGCGTTCATGTGGCTAACTTTATGTCTTTGCTCTCTGTCCACCCTGAGTTCAGCCTGCTCTGGAACCCTTGTCCAACTCTATCACTGCTTCTGAGACTTGGGCCTATTCTCTGTTCCCAGGAGTGGAACAGCTTCTGCAAGTGGCAATACTCAGTCTTGGCTTTCTTGTATTTACCTTTATTGGAGCTGCAATGAGCCAGCATTTGCTGCATGGGTCCTCAGCTCCACCTCAGCTCACTATCCCCACAGCTCCATCCTGACCTGTCCTCACTCCACCCAATGTTTCTGGTCACACCATGAGGCCTCCCTGCCTGAATCCACATGGAGGGTCCGAACCCAGTCTCCCTATCCAGCTCTCTAATCTGTATGCCTCAGAACTGCAGTTGTAACCTGGTCAGTATTATCTACTGAGAGACTAACTCTCCCCCAAAGTGTTTCTAGGAACTTTCCTGGACTTTCTTTGGCCTGTTTTCCTATGTTCAAATTAAGCTGGCTCCCCACTCCTGTGTTCAAATTAAGGCAGCTTCCTAGCTGCTGCTCTAGTCTGTAGCCAGGAAACGCAGTGATGTCATGATCAACATGTGGAGCAGTGGCTCTCAACCTCCTTAATGCTGTGACCCTTTAGTAGAGGTCCTCATGCTGTAGGGACCCCCAACCATAAAATTATTTAGTTGCTACATCATAACTGAATTTTTGCTACTGTTACAAACCGTAATGTAAGTATGTGATATGCAAGGTATCTGATATGTGAACCCTGTGAGGGTCGAGACCCACAGGCTGAGAATCACTGATATACAATGTCAGGATATGTGAGCAGATGTGAGTTCCTCCTGCTGTTGGGGGTGGGTGGGTTGGGTGGGGAGGAGGTGGTCACACAGTCGAGGATCCTTGAGAACCTCACTGAGTCATAGCAGCAGCCTAGGTCATTGCACTTACACCTCCATGGAGGCAGGAGTACAATCCTCTCCATACTGTTGCTTCTAGACTAAGGAGCAAGGACCTGTCTACATTCACCCTGACAGCATAGCACAGCCAGCTATCTTTCTCCATTGTAAATGTTATAATGATATGAGTGCACATTTTATACTCATATAAAATTATAAGTTGTAATGATATAAATACATATGTTATATAAATTATATGAAAACACAACAGAGAAAATAGTAGCTTTGGCACCTCTACTTCAAGGAGAAAATATATAAAATAAGCATTATCATGTTTGCCATGATTGAACAGGGGATGGGTGCTGATGGTGGCTGGAAAAACCAAGGCATGCCTTTTCTAGAATATAAAATCCAAACCCAGCAACACAGCAAAGAAACCCATTCCGGATCCAAGCTACTTCCCTGATGGGCTATTGTAGGCTTCCTATGTCTTAAATATCTATCCCCAACAGTTCCCCTCTTGTCTGTCCCCTCTTCTTTATGTGCCCAAACACAAGTGAACAGGTCTTCCAAGTTTAAGGCTTGGCAGGAGAAGGAATTTCTTTCCCTACTGCTCACAGGAACCAGGAATGCTGTCTGTCTCCCACCTGGTTACTGGCTGGCTCCCTCTTTTCCCCTCAGCTGATACTTGGCCTTCCTATCGGCCTGTTGATCTTTTGCAGGTGCAGAGGGATGAGAGGCGAGAACATTACCAAGGTCAGTACGTTCATCCTGCTGGGCTTTCCCACAGCCCCTGCGCTGCAGTATCTGCTCTTCCTACTCTTCCTGCTCGCCTACCTCTTTGTGCTGGTGGAGAACCTGGCCATCATCCTCACTGTCTGGAGCAGCACCTCCCTCCACAGACCCATGTACTATTTCCTGGGCTCCTTGTCTTTCCTGGAGATTTGGTATGTGTCAGACATCATCCCTAAGATGCTGGATGGCTTCCTCCTGCAGAGGAAACACATCTCTTTCATTGGATGCATGACTCAGCTCTACTTCTTCAGCTCCCTAGTGTGTACAGAGTGTGTACTCCTGGCTTCCATGGCCTATGACCGCTATGTGGCCATCTGCCATCCCCTGCACTACCAAGTCATCATGACTACGGGGCTGTGTGTCCAGCTTGTGGCCTTTTCTTTTGCTAGTGGCTTCACAGTCTCTGTGATCAAGGTCTACTTTATCTCCAGCGCCACCTTCTGTGGCTCCAATGTCTTGAACCACTTCTTCTGTGACATCTCCCCCATCCTCAAGCTGGCCTGCACTGACTTCTCTACTGCAGAGCTGGTGGACTTCATCCTGGCCTTCATCATTCTGGTGTTCCCACTCCTGGCCACTGTTCTCTCCTATGGACACATCACCCTGGCCGTGCTGCACATCCCTTCAGCCACAGGCCGGTGGAGGGCCTTCTCCACCTGTGCCTCCCACCTCACTGTGGTCACCTTCTTCTACATGGCCATGATCTTCATGTATGTGAGACCCCAGGCCATTGACACTCGGAGCTCCAACAAGCTCATCTCTGCCGTGTACACTGTCCTCACACCCATGATGAATCCTTTGATCTACTGTCTGAGGAACACTGAATTTAAGGATGCTGTGAGAAGAACTTTGGGATTGGGTAATGCTCCTCAGTAGACATTAAGTATTCTCAAGTGTAACTCAAATAAAACCTTTTATACAACCCAATTCTACATAACATTTGTAATGAAATTTAAGAAACCTGTAAAGCTACCCACAGTAATCATCCAAATACATTTCCTGAGTGTGGACTCAGGGAATACACTCCCAGGTAGGTCAGGCATTACAGTCACCCTGTCTGTCTCAAGAGATACACTATGCTGCTTTCTAATGCCAGAGAGTATCCCAGGTGTTTTGAGTTTCACTGATGTAATCATGAAGCACTTACACTCTCATGTTCTGTTTTGGCTCAGCAGTGTGTGTCTGGGTGTCCCCTGTCTTTGCATGTAGCAATCTATGCATTGTTTCCCAGTAATACTCACATATACATCAGCATGCATTTCTATTTTTTGCTATTGGCTGACAGTATTACAGATACTATCTAGGATGTGTAATGCTGCTATATTCAATCCAGGTAGTATTTTTTACTGATATCTATACAGTTCGGTGAGCTACACAGAACTGTATCTAGGCTAGACCCAGG
Source organism: Lophiomys imhausi (assembly GCA_907164525.1). NCBI lineage: Eukaryota > Metazoa > Chordata > Mammalia > Rodentia > Muridae > Lophiomys > Lophiomys imhausi. Next base: position 15,775,238 of record CAJQZJ010013540.1, on the reverse strand, counting down.
TAAATATAAGGCTGTATGTGCCTGTAACTGCTGCACACAAGGTATGTGTGTGGCCAGGCTTAATAGAAACTGCAAAACTGTTTTTCAAACTGTATGTACGAATTTGACTCCCATTAGCAGTACAGGAAAATCCCAGTGGTTCCAAACCCTAGCCAACATATAGTGTTGTCCATAATTTCAATTTAGCTTTTCTTCTGGGCTCCAAAGGTACCTCACTATGACTTAAACCTTTGTGTTCCAAATGCAAATGGTGTTCTGCTGATATCAACAGAGTATCCCTCTGTCCTTTTAGATATGACCTCTCTGATGAGATTTCCACATCTTCTGCCCATTTTGATATGGGGGTCCCTCTACTCAGGGCTTCTTACATCATCTGTAAGATGCATCTGAGCTCCCCATAAGATCTGAGCCCTCTGATGCAAAAGTCTTCCTCCAGTTAGGCATCATGAGTTAGGCAGATTCGTGTGTCACAGAATGGGCGTGTTTGCGATGACCGTGGACATGGTGCAGTCACGAGCATTTCCATCACTGGAAGACATCTGGTGTTGCTGAGTTTGAGCCACATCCTCACACTGTAGTCTCTAGAAGCCCCCAACTTTTTCTTCCTCTAGTTTTATTTCAACACATAATATAATACAAATGGAACCACACCACTTGACCTTTGGAGTGTGCCACTATGCCCAATCCTGGATTACTTCTAATGTGAATTTAAGGAAGCTGTTTATATATTCTAGACACAGGTCTGTTGTCAAAAGTATGCTTTGTAAATATTTTCTCCATCTGTTGTTTGTCTTTTCAACCTTCTAAGAAGGTCTCTCACAGAGTAGACATGTCTGAGTTTGAGAAGGTCTACTTAACCTGTTTCTTTTTATGAATTACACTTTTTTATAGCAAGTTAAAAACAATTTCCCTATTCCTAGACCCAAAATGCTTCTCCTATTTTTTCCTAAAAGCTTTGTAATTTTATACACTATGATATTCAAATACAGGATCCATTTTGAGATGTTTGGCTTGTTCCCCACAGCTAGCCAATCACTCTCACACTGTCTGCCACAGAACTGTTTGGACCATTGTAGAAAAGGCTGAGAATATTTGCGCTGATTCATTTGTGGAAGTTCTCTGTTTATTGGCTCTTGTTCTATGAATGCCATAGCCCCATTACCACTACATGTTCTTGATTTGTACCAACATATAATAAAGCTTAATAATGGAAGAGTAATTCCTCTGACTTTATTCTTTTTAAATTCATTGTGGCTAATCTAGCATCTTTACATTTCTGCAATTTTATAAAGCTTGTCTCTGCCCATTAAAACATCCTTTGTGGAGGTTTTAAAGGGAACTCCATTAAACCTATAGATTGACTTGGAAAGACTTGAAATTGCGTTTTTCTTCTGATCTGTGATACATATAAGCCTCTCCATTTTGTCTTCTTTGATTCCTTACATGAGTGTTTTAAACACTGCAGCCTATAGATGTGTTATATTTAAACTCAAGCATTACAGCTTACTCAGACCAAGTATAAATTGAACTCCATCTGCCACTCAGCTCTGACTTGTATGCTGTTAGCACACAGAACGCCATGTGATTCTGTGTGGCTTGTTGTACTGTATAGCCCGGCTGAACTGATGTAGTCATTCTAAGAGCTTTTCTGTCATCTCCTTTGGGTTTTGAGTAAAAACCATATCATCTACAATTAGTTTTATTTTCTCCTTCCTTATATGCACTCTGTTTATATCTTTTGTACTTATTATGCAGGTTAGGGATCCCATTGTTCTGTTGGGTAAGTGTGGGGAAAGCAGAAACCCTTGTGTTTTATTCAAAAAGCAAGTCACATTCTTTCTCTAGTCACATGATGTCAGCTTTAGGGTTTTGTGGGCATGTTTTATAAAGATGAAGCAGTTTCCCTATAGTCTTTGTTGGAGCAGGTGTGTTCTTTTATTTTAAATGAATACTGAATTTTGCTAAATTCTTTCCTGTATCAGGCAATCTGATTACATATGTTTCTTTTGCTTTATTTTTTTTTTTTGCATGAGTTGATTTTAAAACATCAGATGCCTTTGCAGCTTTTGACTACCCCACATTTGGTTGTGGTGTACTAATCATTGTGTATGTTGCTGTATTCAATTTGCTAATGTTTTCTTGAGGAATTTCCCATATAGGTTCATGAGGGATATAGATCTATGGAGGTCTTAAATTGTTGTACAGTCTTTGACAGTTATGGCAGCATAGCATGTAGTAGTATGCATTAGCTCTTCTGTTTTCTGGAGGGGACTGTACAATTTAGTATTATTTATGTATTAGTAAAATTCTTCAGTAAAAACATATGCATTTAGGAATTTCTGTTTTTGGTTAAGTGATTTTTAAACTACAAATTCAATTTCTTCAACATAGAACTACTAAGGTTGTCATATAATTGATATATGAAGGCTTAGGTATGACTTTTTCATTTTAATGACTCAAAAAGGCTATATGGTTTTACACAGGCTACCTCATACATGCACGTAATATACTTTGCAAATCTCTCCACATCTCAGTGCTCTCTTCTCACCTTACATCTTACATCACTCCCTCTGTTCCTCAGTTTCCCTTCTACTTTTACATCATCAGTACACATGAGATTTTACCTATCTAGGACCAACAAATAGGAGAAAAGGATGGCATATTTGCCTTTCTGGCTTAATTTGCTTAATATGATAATCTCCAGTTTTATCCTTTTTTCCCCCAAAATAACATCATTTCAAGATTCTTTACGCTGAACAAAAATTCCATCTGTACACCTAGAAGATTTTCTTCATTCCTCTGGCTAGACACTTTGGTTGGTTTCCATAACTTAGCTACTGTGAGCAATGTTGCAATAAACATACAAGTATTTTTGTGGCATGTTGACTTAGAATTTTTGGGTACGCACTTGGGTGTGGTGTGGCTTGGTCATATGATATAGCTCTAGTTTCACTTTTTGAAGAATCTCCATGATTTCCATACAGGCTAGCTTAGTATATACCAACATCAGCAGTATATATACACATCTATATGCCCTTTTTTTGGTTCACATCCTCACCAGAATTTGTTTTTATTCATTTTATTTATGACTGCCATTCTCACTGGGGTGAGGTGGAATCTTAATGTACTTTTAATTGCATTTCTTTGATCACTAATGATGTCTTTAAAATTTTTGTTTATTGGCCACCAGTGTTTCATCATTTAAGAACTCTGTTCATTTCACTGGCCCATTTATTGAATAGGCTGTTTGGTATTTGGTGAGTTCTTTGTATATTCTAGACATCAATCGTATGACAGGTATGTAGTAAGCAAAGACTTTCTCCCATTTTGTAGCCTATCACTTCTCTTAATTGTTTCTCCTGCTGTGCAGAAGGTTTTTAGTTTCATGACAATAGCTGTTTTCTGTTTGTTCCCTCTGCTTTTCTTCTACCTTCCAATAGATTCCTTGTAGATATCTTTAAAAGAATTCCATCATTATTTGCTTATGTTTAGGGACTACCATTTTTTGCAGTATTGTTAGTGGTGAGTCTAGGTGTTACAGTACACAGATAAATTTACAGCAACCTGCTGTAGGGCTGATTCACTACTCCTCGTGCTGACCAAACATTACTTTCATTTAGGTTCTTCTAGTTCATTTTCTAAACATTATTCTGAGTATTTCCTGTATACATGAGACACAATACTCATGATGCTCAGTTTTGTTTCTGTCACCAAATGTGATTTAAAAACTCATTCACCGAGGGACAAATATGACATTCTTTTCTCCATTCTCTTATTTTGTGGAGCTCCTCTAACAGCTTCAGAAGAGCCTCAGCTCCCATTAAGAAACCCACTGGTCACAAGCATCCAGGAAGAATAAAATGGGTGGAAATACTCCCCAGGTCATTTTGTTGAAGCCTATATTATCTTGATATTAAGGAGAGACAAAGAGAGTCCCTAACAAAAAAAAACCATAGGCCATTATCCTTCATGAACACGTGAAAGATTCTTTTTAAAAGTTTAACTCATTACTACAAGAATGACATATAATCAAATAGGGGGGATTCATCCAGGGGTTAATTCAATAGTCGATATTAAAAATATCTCACAATTAACTCACAACAAAAAAAACTCTGCGCAAACCTGGGACAGATTGACAGACTGCAGCTTAAGTAGCACCATGGAGATCTGCAAGCTAATGACACACATTGTGCCACCAGCAGTTGTCAAACACACAGACCTTATCTTAGGAGGTAAGGACAGTGTCATATGATCAGGATGCTAGAGGAATGTAGAGGATTCTCCCTCCCATTCCCAATATACAGGAAAGAACAGTGGGCTTTCTAGAAATCTAGAAATGCAAGGGAGGCTTAGAGTTACCTACGTGGAGGTGGTCCACGCCCAGCCTAGGATCCCCATGGTTTTGGGGATCTCCCCCTTTTAGCACTTCCTGACTTCCTCAGACTCTTCTTCCCTAGCCTCCTTTCCAGGAGGTTACTGTAAATGGGCAGCTGTGGAAGTGAGGCAGAGATAGCTCTGCACTGGAGATCACTGTAGTCCAGGCCCGAGACCACCTCAGCTCTCAGCACCAGGAGAGCTCAGAACCTGGCAGTGAGCGGGTCGCACCCATAAAGCCCAGGCCAGGAGAGGGTGCCGCCCATAGAACCCCAGGAGAGGGTGCCTCCCATAAACCCAGATAGCGAATGGGCTCTCAGCGCCCAGGAGGGCAGGTAGTAGATGATCTTCCCTACAGAACCCAGACTGGGAGTGGAGGATGTTCTTAGAACGCCGGAAATAGGTCCTCTCAGAACTCAGGCGGGGAGCCGGGAAGCGGGTTAGCCGAATCTCCTTAGGCGAGCGGGTCCAACCCACATACTCATAGAATATCCGGATCGCGGGGGTCACACTTTTGTCACACACCTCAAGGCATCTGCAAAAACCCCAGGTCAAAGCTGGCAGCCTCTGTGCAATGCTCAAGGCTCATGAGGGTCTTCTAACCCTTCACCATTCACGTAGTGCAACTGTCTAGCCTCAGCTTCGATCCCCGCCCCAAAATGTCCAGCACTGTTCTCCAGCCTAGGCCTAAGCCCTGCCCCTTCCCCATGGCCCCGCCCCGCCCCGCCCACCTCTGAAAGACTTTTTTCGACAGGCGCCGCGAACAACTCGGCTGTGACGTCATGTTAGCGCGCCGCAGATAAGGTAGAACCCCGTCGCATTCGCGTCCCTCTGGTCCTTGACCCGGCGCGGACGGCGGAGCTATGGCCTTCATACTGCTGAGACTTGTCCCGGCGTCAGCGTCCGCGCGCGGCCTCGCGGCCGCAGCCCAACACGTGGTGAGCTGCGGCGACTAGACTTGTCAGGGTCTCGGCATGTCGGCCCCGAGCCTTATCTCGCCGTCATTGTCGTCATTGTTGGTCGGTCAGACCCTCGAGCCGCGAGCTCTCCTGAGTCCTCCACCCACAGCTCCCGGTTCAGCGGTGCGCGGGACTCGCTCTCCCCGCTGCATTTGGGGAGTCGGGATGCCAGATGCCTAGAGCCTGGGCCTGCGCGCTCATCCATTCAGTGACTGGCGGATCTGCTTTGTCGAGCGCCCTGTAGACTCTGGGGTGACGTGATGTGGAGCAGCAACAGAGATTTGGGGTAGATTGGGGAGGATTAGGACTTTCTAAAGTGCATGCGGAATAGTGGGTGATATTAAGTTACTTGGGGACCGTGGCTGGAAACAGGACATATTTTATGCCGGCATCGTAACTTCTTTGCTTTCTAATAGCTAGAACTACATAGGTGTTAGGATTGTAAAGGGATTGACCTTCATGCTAAGGATTTTTATTTTGAACAGAAGAGTTGTGTGTGTATAAGAGAGAGGTATGAATGTGAGCCAGAGAGAGAAATGGGGTGTATGTGAATGTGAGCGTGAATCAGCACGGTCAGCCTAAGCCCATTAGGACCACACCAACTAGAGCACAGAGCATATTCACAGTGCGCTTTTGACCTTGAGCCTTAGAGGCTCCACTCATTTCTCTGTCCCTTCATCATACCCTTCAGTGAGGTTGTTTCACATATTTGTATGTTGGAAGTTAAGTCGTATTCTGTGTTCCATCCTAAGTAAATTTTGCATCCATTGAGTTCATTCCTTATGTTGTGAATTTCTGTGGTTTTGCACAATGGCAATGTCATATCTTAGCTTTTACAGTACCACACAGAGTAGTTCACACATTGTGCTTAATATTCATTTATTTTCTACCCTCTCAGCTCATGACAGCCACTGCTCTTTTGATGATTTCTGTCATTTTGCCTTTTCTAGACTCATGCCATCAGTCACATTATATTGCTTGTCATGTTGCTATCTTGTTTACATTTACTTTTCCGGCTAAACTTAACAGTTCACTCGTGGGGCTGGACAGATAGCTCAGCAGTTAAGAGTGCTTGTTGCTCTTTTAACTAAATCTAAATAATAAAAGCCAGGTGTCATGGTGCACACATTTAATCTAAGCATGAGACAGGCAGAGCTATGAATTCTAGGGCAGCCTGGAATTCCATGCCAGTCAGGGCCTCATAGTAAGACTTCTGTCTCAAAACCAAACCCCCAAAACAGCAAGGGGAAAAAAAAAATTCACTCATGTTTTGTAGCTTGTTTAGTCATACCTTTTATTCGCTGGGCAATACTCCATAGTTTGCATATACTATCATTCATCGATTACGTGTTGAAGACCATGTTGGTAGTTTCCCCTTCAAGGCAATTGTACAGAGCATCCTACTGTACCCTATCTTACTGACACTGGTGCTGGTGGTCTTCTGTGTTTATGAGCATTCCATGAGCACACATAGTGCATCTCCTCTCATGGAAGCATCTTAGGGACTTACTCGCCACCTGCATTGTCATTGCGAGATCAATTTGCTTCTTATTTTAAAACACGCTGCCCTTTGAGTTGTTCACCTTTTAATTACGTATCCTCCACTGTCCCCACCATGGTGATTTTTTTTACTTGGGAAGAGTGGATTATTTTAGCTTCAGTTTGGTGAATAGAATGGGAGACTGCTGATTGAGGATGCCCCTTGCCTTATGGATGACAGATGTGAGAATGAACTTTACATTGGTGCAGCAGGAGAGGGAGGTGATGCTTCTTCCTCAGAGCCTGGGTGTTCAGGTTCTGTGGGTGATGATGGAGTTGGATGATGGAAAGATAATGCTTATATTGCTCTGTGTGTTGGATCATGAGCTGTTCGCACTGATCAGGGCATCATACTCGGGGGCTAGAGTATGGAAACTATTTCAGCTTAAGTCTTGTTACTTTCTCATTCTTAAAATGTTTACTCAGTGGTAGGGTAATTAGGTAACAGGCCAAAAGCAGATGCCTAGATCAGAGAGGTGCTTTTATTCTGTCAGGCCCCCCTCTCCTCTGCCATTTGCCCATCCATCTTTCTGTCCCTCTATTCATCTATCTGTCCTCCAGTTTTCATTAACGTAGCAAGCATCTTTGTTTATGGCCCTGTTCTGACTCCTAAGGAGGTCAACAGTCAAGTCGCAGAGAGCTTGCCCTGAGGAAGAAGAGAATCAGATCATCAAGCAAGAAGTGCCTCTTAGTATGTTACATAATAGTGCTAATGCCTGCAGTAACCAGAGTGCTGATGTGATCTTGTGTTTTTCAGAGACAAATTCATACCAGTGTGCAATGCAGGCTGAGGTATGGGCATCTGGCCTACATTCTTGGTGATAAAACAACCAAAAAACTGAATGAGTACAGCCGAGTGATAACAGTAGATGGGAACATATGCTGTGGGAAGAGCAAGGTCGCAAAGGAGATCGCAGAGAAACTAGGTATGGACGTAATGCAGAATGGCCCTGGCTTGTCAGGCATGTGGCTGCTTATCCCGCTTAGAATTTGCTTGGCTGTTGACTAGGTAAACCTAGGCTTAAGGTAGGTATTTTACATTTTTTAGTTGCTTGTTGAATGTATGCTTATAATGTTAGTGCTTGAGAGGCTGCAGCAAGAAGATTGTCATGAGTGAGGCAACCTTGGTGAGTACTAGGCCAATCATAGCTTCATGAGGAGACTCTATCTCAAAAAGACCAAATTGGGGGGCAGGGGTGTTAATCTCTCCAATGTAGCAGATTTTAAAAACCCATGACAGTTACCAGTTGGAATTGGACTTTACCCGGGAGTGTAGCAGGATGCCTGCCTGAGCTGCCCTGCCCGAAGAGCTGTCACTGAGTTTACTTTCACACGGGGTAATGGGGAGATGGGCTGAGCTGCTCCAGTTCCTGGTGCAGCCATCTGCCTGCCTGCCTGCCTTTTGGTGATGCTGCACAGCAGGCGTGGTGCAAGGGTTGCAGGGAAGGAACAAGCGAGCTCTTTAGGTGTTGTCCACAGTGCCTTCTGCTTCTTGAGCATATGAGGAAGTGTGGGCACAGAGGTGACTTTCCTTGGCTTCTCATGCCTAGCCCTGGCAATAACATTCAAATGTACCACAAACTTAACAGTAGGAGTAAGTAGTCTGCCCATGCTTCATCCTGGCCTTCTCTCCTTAGGCATGAAACACTTTCCGGAAGCAGGGATACAGTATTCCAGCACCACCACGGGGGACGGAAGGCCCCTTGACACAGAATTCAGTGGCAGCTGTAGCTTAGAGAAATTTTACGATGATCCAAAAAGCAGTGATGGCAACAGCTACCGCCTGCAGTCCTGGCTGTATGCAAACCGCCTCCTCCAGTACTCAGACGCCCTGGAGCACCTGCTGAGCACAGGTACTGCCGTGTCCTCGCCCAGGGTGGTGGGCGCCCTAGGCAGAGGTTTTCTGAAAAGGTACTTTTAGGCAAGTTCTACATTCCAGCACGATCATAAGTCCTTGAAATCCTTGTCAATGCAGGCTCAGAATAACACAACCTTATCATTGCTGTCTACGGCAGGGAGATCTGCAGCTTGTAGACCTTATGACACTGCTGTAAGCATAAACATGATGGAGGACAGCATACAGGTGACTGGGAGAATGCGAAGTCACACTCAATGAGAGTGGACTGTGTGCCCTATAGAGACATGGATTACAGCCAGCAGTTTTCTAGAGGGAAGTTACCACAGAGTAAAACTTAAACCTTGAAGAAAATGGCAGGGGTGGAAGGAGGCAAAATATCCAGGGTCCCAGGGTCCGTGCATTTCGAGTGTGTCCTCAGATGTTAGCCAAGCTGAGTACATTTGGGCAAGCAAAGTCTAGAGTGGTAACCTGACAGCAGGAGCCAGGAAACAGGACATGAGAGGAGAGCAGATGACAGAACAGTCAGGATACAGCCCCTTCCTTGTCCTGGGAAACAGCAAAGGTGTCAACTTGGACCTGAACCCAGAATGCTGTGAAAACTAACAGTAGACATCTGATCCTGTAGCCAAAGCCATGTGCCAGGAACTGTATTCACAGTAGTACATTGGGTATGTATAAGGGAGGATATGGCCCGTATTTAAGGCTATGGCTATCCCTTATAACAGTGGCTGCCCTGTGGTTGAAGAGTAGATTGTATAGTGGAGGGGTACCTGGTGTTTAAGGCTGTATCTACTTTGTATGGCTGCCTTGAGGTTGATAGATTGTGTGAGGAAGACTGGGTGGTTTATGTTTAAAGCTGTGTTTGCTTCCTGTGGCAGTGACTTCCTTGTGGTTGATGGTTTAGAAACAAGTTTGGCTGCTCCCGGGAAGAGAGCTTGGTGATTCTGAGCTGTGAGAACAAGCTGTGTTTTCAACAAGGCTTCAAGATAGCTCCTAAAGCTTGCATTTGGGGCCCATTGCCTGGGACCCTGGGTTCCTAACACACAGCATGTGTCCACAGACCCAGAATCAGGCTGAGGTGGTCAAAGTGTCTGGTTTCTATTTCTCAACTTTATTAATGATTATCTTCCTTCCATGGATGAAAGCTCTGTTCTTAGTGTTATTGCTAGAAACTTATGTGGTCTGGAGTCTCCATCTTGGGTTTTGTACCAGGACCTACCTCAGAGAAACCCAAGAAGTAGCTTGGAAATGATACTTGCCTTCAGGGCAATCCATCTTCTTTTAGAAGCATATTCTACCTTATTTTCTAACTACGTGTTTCTTATATTTTTGGTTGTGAGCCTAGCCTTTAACGGCTGAGCCATCTCTCCAGCCCATAACTACGTGTTTCTTAAATTAAAAAGAAACACTTTACATGTTAACTCCACAGTGATTTGCTTTCTTTTCTGCTGTGTTCAGTCACTAAATAATTTGTTAGTACCTGTTGTGTGCTAGACTTATTCCAAAAGCCAGGAATACTACAGGAAGGATGTCGCGTCCCCCCTTGTCCAGCAAGGAATGACGCAACTCACAAAACTCTTTTCCAGCAGTTTATTCAGGTCCCTTGAAAACAGTCTTCCGAATAATGGGGCAGACCCAACCCACAGGCTAAATACTAAATGAACAGCCAGTCAAGTAAAGCCAAGTGGTGCTATCTTAGAGGCCTACGTATGCGGAAGCAAGCCAGATCAGCGGTCTTTGCCAAATATGAACTTATTATCATAGAGAGCGCTCACCGTCGGGCTGGTGGAAGGCGGAGACCAGCGCCATCTTTAGGGCGCGGCACTTCGCAGCTCTCTACAGAAGGAGGCTTATATTTTAATAGGAGGACAAAGACTGACTGGAAATATGCATGACATGAGTGAGTGGGTGGTGAGTGCCTTGGGGAAGCTGCTCCTAAATGAAGTTATATAACAACCAGCAGCACACAGAATAACCATCTTTCTCTCTGATGGTTCTCCTGGCCCATTCTTCCAGAGATATTGCAGTAAATAATTAATAATTAATCATTGTTACATATAGTTATTAGGTCAGCAGAGTTAATTCCTAACCCACCACCCACATAGAGACCTGTTTCATTTTAATAAGCCTTAAAGGAGCTTGACAGATCTAAACCCTCTATGCTAGCCTTTTACCTCCCCATATAGAACCCAGTAGTATTTGCATACACTTAATCATGGTAATTCTCACAGCAAGCCGTCCTCTGCCCTGGGCACCTGGTTAGCCCATAGCACCTCCTTCCTCATCCCAAGCCCCAGAACCTTCACCCCACCTCTCTCCCTTAGCTAGACCAGGCTATAAGTTACTTTATTCAGCCAATTAGAGATGACTTAGAGACAAGGTTACTCATACATTAAGGAAAGCAGGAGGCAAACAATTGCTAACATTTAGATACAAGCCTTTCAGATCATCCTAACACAGAGGGGAAGGTTCTGCCTAGGCCCAGCAGGATGGATTGCAGGGACTTTTGTCTTGAGCATCTTGAGTAACTCTATTACAGTGGGTGAAGCTGGCAGTGATGGTGATAAAGGTGAGAAGTGGCCAGCTCAGAGTACTGGACTTGGAGGTTCTTACTCTGAAGGAGAGAGGAGGCCATTGGGAGGTTTGAGCACAACTTGGTCAGGGTCAGTTTGGAAGTGTCCTGCTGTTGCTAAGAAGGAAGGTCAAGGGGTAACTGTGAAATGCCACCTTCTGTAAGCCTCCTGTTTGTTTATCTCTCCCCAAGTAACAGGAGCACTCACCTTTGGCTTCTTCAGCACCACCACCTCCAAGACAGGACTCCCCATGTGGCTGTGCATCATCAGATTGTGCTAAGATAGAAGACACTGGACCTAGAGAAAGAAGGGATCTGACATGGTTCATAACTGCTGGTCTAGAAAGTATATTTGATTGGAGTGTTAAGCAGTTCTTTGTCAATAAAAAATAACCCTCTGAACCAGAGTGTTCTTGGGACATAATTGCTCTGGGGCAATAATCTGCAGCTGCTGTTGAAAGAGAACAAAATAGATTTCTTTACTGATGGAGTTGGTCTCTAGAGAAACAGGAATGCCGCTTTGACCCTAATGCTTGAAATTCATCTCTTGTAACAAGATCAGGACATGAGTTTGTCCCATTTGCAGACACATGAAATAATGAGTTATTAAATTATCCTGAACTTAAAACATTTTTATACTTAATTCTTTATATTCAGAAAAACAACAAAAAAATGTATGTTTCAGAGAACTTGAGGATGGTTGTGATGAGTAGACATGAAGTTGAGGAGGAGTTGACCTGAGAAGTCACAGTGATAATGAAGTAGCTGATTTAGAACCACGTTCCTATTCTGTCATGTGATGGAGGAAACAGTGCTACCCGAAACCAAAACAGCACTATGGTTTTACAAGTGTTTTCCAGTTGTAGATAGTATAGTCTTTGTATTTGGTAAGAACTGGAATTATAAGTGACTGAGTTTGTTGTTTTTTTTTTTGGTTTTCCATTGCAAAAATGAAATTTCTAGTTAGCAGTACTTTTTATCTATTTGGTTCAAAGTTTTTGTTTACCTATTTTAACAGGACAAGGTGTGGTCTTGGAGCGCTCCATCTACAGTGACTTCGTCTTCATGGAGGCAATGTACAACCAGGGCTTCATCCGAAAGCAGTGTGAGTTGTTTACTATGCCCTATACCATATTCCCCAGAGGAAAGGGAGCTCACTAGGAAGGATGTCCTCTTCATCCCCAATAGGTATCTTTTATCCCTTCACTTACCCTATAAGCAAAATGGCGTCCTCGGTGTTCAGGAAGACTGAGGCACCCCACCGCTCCCATGGCCATCCTCCAGGAGACCCCACTCCTCAGTTCAGCCCTACAGTTTCACTGGTTTTCTTTGGCTGTGTAGCTAATTGTGCTGAAGTCCCCTGTTGTAGTGTATGTTTCTTATGGATTTGAGCTGTTTTATTCTCCTCTCTGTCCCTGCACATTTGCCAGTGTCATTGCTTCCCCTCCAGCAAATTGATGAGCCTATTTCAGGAACACTGGCATTGGTTGGGTCATTGGAAGATGACAAAGAAGAAAAAATAAAAGGCTGTTGGCTAAAGTAGGCTGTCCTGGGAAACCTGGAGAGGTTTGTATATCTGTAAAGAGTTTGGGTAGTGCTGTGCTTAGCCTGTGTGCTTGATGGCTGCACCACTGGCACTGAAATCTGGAGGTCACTGTGAGTATAGTTGATCAGGGAAACTGAGGCAAGCAAAGGGGTGATTGTAGTCTGAGGCTCTGACTAGAGGTCATCCACCTGTGTTTGTATAGAGCAGAAAGAGTGGACAGAAACATTTTGCTTCTGCCTGAGGGGCAGCCTGCTCCTATGCATGCCAAGCAGTTGAGGTTAGCCAACAGGTATTTCTGGGGGCCACTGTGAGCACAAGCTCTGCCTGTGTGCTCAGGGATACCAAGCAAGGCTTTTGCTATCCTAGGGGCAGGGGCATTAAGCCAGCAGAAGTGATGAGTGTCAGAACAACATCTGTGAGCACCCCTCAGCTTTGATCCAGAGTGCTGTGGAAGGAGCATGCCTGGGATCTGGCTGATGTGTGGCAAGGGTGGCAGTCATTGCCAGGGACCGCTCCTGTGGTGAATGGCCTTCAGAGATCATCCACTGAGTTCAGGAGGGAGTGAGGACAAGTGCATTGTCAGCACTAGGCAGAGGTGCTGTTGTAATAGGAGGGCTAGGGGATGGCCAGTGGTGGTGTTGGAGTGTGCAGGCTTGTAGTCAGGGTATGTACAAGCAAGGACTGGCACCTTATTAGGGTAGGAAGATTGGATATCTTCTGGAAGTGCTGAGGGACTGTGGAGCACTTTAAGTGTGAGAAGGAAGATTTGATAGTTCAGTGGTCTCAGGAATGTCTAGAAAGAACCTATATGGTGAGGGAAAGTCCAAGGGGAGGAGCCCAGTTGGGAGGAAGTGAGAAGAGAACAGGTTGGCCTACGTTGGAGGACACACTGGCATCAGGAGCTATCTACTGAGGAGGCTAACGCTGACAAGGAGGATATAGTAGTCACTCTTGCAGAAGCATAGCAGGAGAGTGATGGAAGACAAGTTTCTAGAATGAAGAGGAGTCAGTAGGCTGCAAGGTGGTATTCTGTTTGGGTATCTTGGATGTAAGATTCTCTTGAGATGGGTGCAGGATACACCTGCAGGCTGATGCATGCTGCTAAGGAATAGATGCCAGCAGGTGTAGTTTTGTGTCAGCACTGACAGTGGGCCTGTTTTGACTTGGTAATGCCCATAAGTGATAACAGAATGGCGACAAAGTCCTGGGTATAGTAACTGAGGAGGCAGAAACCCTAAAGGGTAAAGCTCCATGACTACATGTGCACAGGGATAGCTGAAGGGTGGGAGGGGTTGGCCATGCCGTATGTATTGTGAACATTGGATTTCACCTGTATAAGGTTGGTGACTGTAGCCAATCATATTGGTACCAGAATGGGGAAAAATGCCTTAGCTAAAGTCAGTGACATTCAGTGAGGGGAAAAAAAATGGCCTAAGGAATGGGATGTTTACACAAATAAGTAAGCAAATGGAGAAGGAACAGAGGAAGCAAAGTAGTACATTACCTAAGCAGAGGGCAAGGCTGGTACATTGCAAGTGTAGCAAACGGGTGAGGCATAACTGTCTCCTTGGACTTGCCCTCCATACAGTCAGGGCAGTCTATGCAGGTGCCCTAGGCCCATGGGCACACCTGCTCCCACTTGGTCCTCCTTGGTCTTGGTCACAGACCAGTCCAAAGATAACCCTCAACTCAGTGACCACAAGGGTCACTGGAAAGTTTTAAAGTGAAGTGTCTTTCCATGGGCCTTAGTGTGAGCACCCACTTGTCACTTCTGGATGATTTGCCATGGAAACAGTGCTTTCTCAACACTGCACAGAGGTGTCCGAGTGTGGATACCCCACTGTGAACCTAGCGCATTCTCCCTGTTGGGGGCTAGTGTGCTTGGTTTGTGCATGATGACGCTGGGTCTGTGACCATCAGGACTGTGGGGTTCTTGTGTTGTGTGCCACGGGTGAGATGACTGGAGCAGTCCCAGTGCTCTCAGTTTACTTCATGTAATCTAAGTAGATGGTTATGTATAGTCCATCAACATCTGAGATATTCTGAACCCAGGTTAAGTGTAGCTTATGTTCTTCACTTGAATTATTTGAGAAATACTTTGAACTCTCTATAGACCAGACACTCTTATCTGTGTACCATAAAGAAATAGATACATGTAGGCATAATTTATAACTATTTATTGCTATCTATAAACACCTACCAACCAACCAACCAACCCTAACACTTTAGAAAGGATACCAAGATCAAGACATCCTCAGGGGCAGGTCCTTTGAGGGAAGCTGGTCAGCAGTCTGTCTGCAGGAACATCACAATCATCAGTCGCTCGTGGTCACCTAGCTCTGGCATTGCTGTGGCAGCCTCACTTCCCCTTGGGGTCGGCCTCCTCCTTCAGTCTCCTAGAGCTGCCACTGCCCTCCAGCCTGTACCATGTGTGGCCTTGGCCTTGGTGCCAAGACTGCCTCTGCTCTCCTTAACCTGCCTGATTCTAAAGAACCTTCTCCGTGAAGGTCCTGTGCCATGTCTCTTCTGCCAGCTCGGGCTGGTCCCACCTGAGGCTAAGGTCTCCACACCGTCCACTTGCCTGGTCACAGGCCTCTGGTGCACACCCATTTGGCACTGAGGTGTCTGGCAGAGTCACAGGCTTTTTCAGCCACACCTTTTGGGCAGGCTCTGTCTATGTAACCTCAGCACAGCCTCTTCTATGTGCAGGTCCCACCAAACCCCCTCGGGGCCTGCAGGTGCTGCTCTCAGTGTCTCTCAGAGCCTCCGTTTTTAGGGCTCCCAAAACAAGGCTTTGCCTCCTCAGCCCAATATGAGCTCCACACACTTAGACCACAATCTTCAGCAAGTCTCAGCATCTAGAGTCTTTCAAAGTGAGGCAGCATTGGGAAGCAATGCCAAGCAAAAAACCCTCTCTTTCTTCTTTCTAGTGCCCCCTTTCTCCTGTGGGGTCTCACTTTTTTCCTCTTTGTAGCTGCCCCATTCTCGGAGCTCTGGCTTTTTATCTCTCTCTGAAGTCCTCAGAGTTAAACTTGCTCAGCTGGCTAAGCCACACCCCTGCTAGTCATGAAGCACTGAAAATAGTTTACACCTGTGGTCTTAACTGAAGCAGCCTCACACCTGGGATTAAACGAAAACATTTTCATAACTTTTTTTTAAATAAACAAAACTCTTACCACATTTCACCCTTTTAGTTCAAAAAATGGCATATACATAAACTATAATTAAAATATCATCTATCAAGAATTATATTTACAATGTTCAGTCTATTTGTATTTAGCAACCTTGGAGAAAGCATCTGTTATCTATAACTATCTTAGAGTTCTGTACCTATATCATTTCCTATTCTTATTTGTACTTATCAACCTATAACATCTTTTTGACCTAAAACATTTCTTAAATCCTATACAACTAAGCTTAATTGTAAGATTATAACTATTTAAGCTTCAACCCTACCAAAGACTTTAGAAGGAAATTAAATTATTACCTAAGTATGTAGAAAGTATAGAGAAAGCAACTTCCAAAACTATAGTAATGATAGAGGTTGCTGGCTAACTTAAAGGTCACCTATGGTTTCTCTGTGTTGTTGGGGCATCCAGTCTTCAGCCTAATGGTCCCGAATATCTGACAAACTTCTGTGAACCAGGAGTATTGAAGGACTGGCCTACCTTATCTTTGTAATGTTGGTCAGTCGACTTTTCACTGTCCTGCTTATTCACAAATTGGACAGACAGCCTGCTATTAGCAGTTTTTTGTCCAGTTACTATCTTGCCAAATTTGTTTCTTTAATGCCCATCATATTTTATCAGGTAGATTAGGGATGATGCCCAGAGCATATATCTCTGCCAGAAAAACCTTTTCTTATTAAAACATCTTAATGCAATTTTCTGTAGGTCTCTGAGGTTTTTGAAAACCATCTATCATCTGCTGTTATCTAAATAGACAAACATTGCTCTTTTGCTGTTACTGTATTTCCCAGAGTTAACACGCAGGCCATTTTGAGGTCTGGCCTGGAAAGTACCATATTTCTCACCATGCTGGACATTTTGGTCTCTGAGGCTGTTGGCTTTTACAATTTCTTTGTAAATGGCCAAACTTACCACAATTAAAACACCTTGTGTTTTTATATCTGCGCTTTTGGCAACTACTGGGAAAGCTAATGGTGGTAACCCCCCCCCGCCCCGCCCACTCCTCTGGGCGTGCAGTTAGCTTGAGGTTAACCCTTTGTCTCCGAAAGAGCTGTGTCTTTCAGCAGACCTAAACCTGTGTGTGCTTTCTCCAGCGCATTTTGCTCTCTAAGCAATTCAGCTTATATTTGCAAACTCTCTAGCTGCATAGCCATTTCTGCAATCCTTTTATTATACTCCTCCACATCCATTTGCAACTTTTCAAATTGTTCAAACATTCTCCCCATCTTTTTTGAAACATCAAACAAGAGGAAAACAACATATAAAAATCTGCTCTAGGAACAAAGTGGGAGAGAAACCAGTGGCAGCAGCCATCATTAGCCTTTTGCTGACATCCTGAAATACACTCTTCACTCCTTCAAATCCTGCAGTCTCCTCCACAGCATTAAATATGAAATTTCCCATTACGCCTTGCCTTACATCTGGGTACTACTTGTAACAAGGCGGCTTTTATTATTTTTGTTTTACTATACACTCTAATTTATTTTTACTTTACTTAATACCTTTTCCTTCCAACTCTTGTTCCTTCCGATCCCCCAACACTAGGCGAGAGAGAAGGAAGGTTAAAGAGGAAAGGGACATAGGTCTGATTGGGCTGCTTCCTGCAGATTAGGCTCATCGGGTTCTTTGGGGGCAATACCAGTCTCAGTAGTCAAAATATCCAGAAGTCCAGCAAACCAGGAAACATCAACAGAAGGAACCAGCAGCAGGGAGAGCAGCAACTTCTTTCTTTTTTTTGTTGCCCCTCTCTTTCTTCTTTGTAGCACCCCTTCTTGTGGCTCTGGCTTTTTATCCTTCAGTCCTCAGAGTTAAACTTGCTCAGCCGGCTAAGCCACGCCCCTGCTAGCTCTCGAGGCAGTTAATAGTTTACACCTGTATTCCTAATTGAAGCAGCCTCACACCTGGGATTAAACAAAACATTTTCATCACTGCTTTTTTTTTTTTTTTTAATAAACAAAACTCTTACCACAGATACACAGCAGGTGTATCCAAGCTCATGAAACACATAAACAGAACACTGGTATGCTTTCAGCTTGCCCAAGGAGTGAGGTAGACGTAGTCAGGGTCTGTCCTGTGGGTGGCAGTTAGGGTCATGGATTAGATCCTCATGTAACAGAAGAAGCCTGTAGCTGTCTAGAGCTTGATGACAATGGGCTCTCTTGTAGGTGTGGACCACTACAATGAGGTTAAGCGGCTCACTCTCCCAGAGTACCTGCCACCCCACGCCGTCATCTATATCGATGTGCCTGTGCCAGAGATACTGAGCCGGATCCAGAAGAAAGGAGATGTGAGTCATTATAACCCATGAGAGCCAGGCGTCTACATGTTCTTGGGATCAGCATGTGACAGATGCCAATTTCCAGTGGCCTTTGTAGGGCAGGACGCATGTGTAGGAGGTCCCAACCAACAACCCACATCTGTCCCTGAACCGTGCTTGTGGGGAGGCAGAGAGAGCATCTTGTCTATCCTACCTGGACCTTTCTTTTCTCTGAGGGTCTCCTGTCCTGATGTCCTAGAAATGAAAGTGACTTGGATGTCCTTTCAGTCACCATGTAAATAGAACCTCCTCTCCTTCACATATCTGGTTTTATAGAGAGCCGTGTGCTCCCACACATCCAGCTGCTCTTTTGGTTGACACTCCGATGGCTCCCAGACAAGATTAGTAGGTGCTGGTCATGGGGAAGACAGTGGCCTTTGCATGCAGTGGTGGAGATGTAGGTTGCTACAGTGAGCCTGAAGTACCATCCTTAGTGCTGTGTCCTCTCGGGTGCTCCAGGGGCATCTTTCTTAAGGCAGGCGTCAGATGTGTTTTAAAGCATGTATTTATTACTATTATTGTCTGCAAGTTGGGGAGGGGTGTGCATGTCCTAGCACACTTGTGGTAGTCAGAAGACCACTTTGTGATGTCCTCTCTTTCCCCTTTAACGAGACTGGTCCTGGGTGTCTAGGCTGTATGTCAGGCACCTTAACCTATGGAGCCATCTTGCTTACCCTCCAGGTGAAGCAGCTCTTCCTGTCCCCTGACAAGGACAAATAAAGCTTTTAGTTTGTGCTAGTCTTTGCCTCAGGCTGCGTAAGTGTTCACCTGAAGTGGGATGAATAAGTCAGGACTTGCTACTAAATTACAGAAGGAACTGCAAATACTTAATTTTGCCGATAAAATAATTTTCAGCACAATTGTTTATGACAGATAATCATTGAGAAAACCCAAGTCATACATTCCATAGCTAGATGACAGTATTTCAAATAATTGTGAGTCCAAATTTGAGCTGTCAGATATGTTTCTTCTAAGTCAAGTCTTAGGTAGAGAGTATCTGCAATGGGGGAGAGGTGAGGAGATGGGAGAGGACACACCTCCCAGTCTCTGATCTCTCATTGCCTTCACCTGATGTGTGGAGCAGAAGGACAGGCAGGCTTTACAGAGGGGCCTTTTTCCTGACCCTGCTCTGTAGAGGAGGTCATGGCATAGCTTCCTCTATAGTCAGTAATAGTTCTCACTGGTTGTGAGGTCCCTACTTGTCCCCTGAAGTCCTTGCAGCTTGTACCTCCTTAGAAAAAAGGAGTGCTCAAGTTGTAGCAACGCTTTATACAGGCAGAGTGAACAGTTGTAGCGACGCTTTATAGAGGCAGAGTAAACAGTTGTAGCGATGCTTTATGCAGGCAGAGTGAACAGTCGTAGCGATGCTTTATGCAGGCATAGTGAAGAGTTGTAGCAATGCTTTATACAGGCAGAGTGAACAGTTGTAGCGATGCTTTATACAGAAGAGTGAACAGTTGTAGCGACGCTTTATACAGAAGAGTGAACAGTTGTAGCGACGCTTTATAGAGGCAGAGTGAACAGTTGTAGCGATGCTTTATACAGGCAGAGTGAACAGTTGTAGCGACGCTTTATACAGGCAGAGTGAACAGTTGTACTGATGCTTTACACAGGAAGAGTGAACAGTTGTAGCGACGCTTTATACAGGCA
>CAJQZJ010013540.1:15686806-15748306 GCA_907164525.1 Lophiomys imhausi | reverse complement strand
GAGACAGGGTTTCTCTGTGTAGCCCTGGCTGTCCTGGACTCACTTTGTAGACCAGGCTGGCCTCGAACTCACAAAGATCCACCTGCCTCTGCCTCCCGAGTGCTGGGATTAAAGGCGTGCGCCACCACCGCCCGGCTTTGGTTGGGAGTTTTTAAATGACTGCTTCTATTTCCTCAGGGGTTATAGGGCTGTTTAATCTGTTAACCTGATCTTGATTTAGCTTTGGAAAGTGGAATCTATCAAGAAAATTGTCCATTTTGCTTAGGTTTTCAAATTTGGTGGAGTATAGATTTTTCAAGTATGACCTAAATATTCTCTGGATTTTCTCAATATCTGTTGTTATTTCTCCCTTTTCATTTCTGATTTTGTTTATTTGGGTTTTTCCCTCTGCCTTTTAGTTAATTTGGCTAAGGGTTTGTCTATTTTGTTGATTTTTCTCAAAGAACCAACTCTTGCTTTTATTGATTCTTTGTATCGTTCTTTTTGTTTCTAAGTTGTTGATTTCAGCACTGAGTTTGATAATTTCCTGCCTTCTCCTCTTGGGAGTGTTTCCTTCTTTTTTTTCCAATTCATCCAGTTCTGCTGTTAATTTGCTAATATGAGCTGTCACTATTTTCTTTTTGAAGGCACTTAGTGCTATGAACTTTCCTTGTAGCACAGCTTTCATTGTGTCCCATGGATTTGGGTATGTTGTGCCTTCATTTTCATTGGATTTTAAGAAGTCTTTGATTTCCTTCTTTATTTCTTCCCTGACCCAGTAGTCATCCAGTAAAGAATTGTTCAATTTCCATGTGTGTGTAGGCTTTCTGTTGTTTCTGTTGTTGTTGAAGTCCAGCTTTATTCCATGGTGGTCTGATAAGATACAAGGGGTTATTTCAATTTTCATGTATCTATTGAAGCTTGCTTTGTGTCCGACTATATGGTCGATTTTGGAGAAGGTTCCATGCAGTGCTGAGAAGAAGGTGTATTCTTTTGTGTTTAGGTGAAATGTTCTGTACATATCTATTAGGTCCATTTGGTTCATGATCTCTGTTAGACTCATTATTTCTCTGTTTGGTTTCTGTCTTGATGATCTGTCCATAGTTGTGAGTGGGGTGTTGAAGTCTCCCACTACTAATGTGTGGGGATCAATATGTGATTTAAGCTTTAGAAGAGTTTCTTTTACAAATGTAGGTGCCTTTGTATTTGGGGCATAGATATTCAATATTGAGATGTCCTCTTGATGAATATTTCCTTTAACGAGTATGTAATGCCCTTCTCTATCTTTTTTGATTAACTTCAGTTGGAAGTCTATTTTATTTGATATTAGGATGGCTACTCCAGCTTGCTTCCTGGGTCGATTTGCTTGGAAAACCTTTTCCCAGCCCTTTACTCTGAGGTAGCATCTATCTTTGTTAGTGAGATGCGTTTCTTGTATGCAGCAAAATGATGGGTCTTGTTTACGGATCCAATCTGTAAGCCTTGTCTTTTTATTGGGGATTTGAGTCTGTTGATGTTGATGGATATTAGTGACCAGAGGTTGGTATTTCCTATTATTTTGGTGTAGGTGGTGGTTCTGTGTTTCTTTTGGTTTAGCTGCAGTGGAGTTTTTTGTTTCCTGTTTTCTTGGGTGTAGTTATCTTCTCTAGGTTGGAATTTTCCTTATAGGATCTTCTGTAGGGCTGGATTTGTGGGTAGATACTATTTAAATTTGATTTTGTCATGGAATATCTTGTTTTTTCCATCTATATTGATAGAGAGTTTGGCTGAGTATAGTCATCTGGCTGGGCACCTATGATCTCTCAGGGCTTGTAGGACATCTGCCCAGGCCCTTCTAGCTTTTAAAGTTTTTGAGGAGAAATCAGGTGTAATTCTGATGGGTCTGCCATTATATGTTACTTGACCTTTTTCTCTTACAGCTTTTAATATCCTTTCTTTTCCTGTACATTTAGAGTTTCAGTTATTATGTGGCGAGAGGAGTTTCTTTTCTGATCTGTTTGGTGTTCTGTATGCCTCTTGGAATTTTATTGGCATCTCTTTCTTTAGGTTTGGGAAATTTTCTTCTATGATTTTGTTGAAGATGTTTCCTGGACCTTGGAGTCGGGAGTCTTCTCTTTCCTCTATTCCTATAATTCTTAGGTTCCGTCTTTTCATTGTGTCCTTGATTTCTTGGATGTTATGGGTGAGAGATTTTTTACCTTTCTCATTTTCTTTGGATGCTGTACTGATTTCTTCCATCGAATCTTCCATGCCTGAGATCCTGTCTTCCCTCTCTTGTATCCTATTTTTGATACTCATATCCGTAGTTCCTGTTCTCTTCCCTTGATTCTCCACTTCCACTCTTATCTCTGTCTGTGTTTTCTTTATTGCTTCTACTTCCAGTTTCAAGTCTTGAAACATTTTATTTGTTTTATACATTTCCTACTCCAATTTGCTTGCTGCCTTGTCTCTTTCCTGTTCAAGTTGACCCACTTTGGCTTGGAGATCTCTAATGGTATTCTCTGTTGCTTTCACTTGTAAAATTGTGGAATCTTTGAATTCCTTCAGAGATTTAAATTCTTCTTGGAAGGACTCTATCACTTTCCAGAATATATATTTGTTATCATTTTCATGTGTTTCAGCTGTGGTGGAGTGGTGAGGGCTTGCTGTACCAGCATAGCTGCATTTTGTTGGAGTCATATCTCCCTGACTTTTGTCAGATCTGTTCTTTCGCTGTCCTTTAGTCATCTGGTTGTTCTTAGCTGTTGGTTCCTGGTGTCTTCTGGGCTTAGTGCCAAGAGGGGCAGTGAACTTAAGAATTGTTACTGGGTCAGACTGTACAAATAAGTACATTTTATAACTACTGATTTTTTTTTTCAAGATTCTGTAGAAACTGTTGGCAGTGCATAGTTTATCTGTAAAAAGTACAGTTACAGTTGGGAGATGACCTAGCTAGTAAGGGACCCAAGTTAAGATTCCAAGCACCCCCATAAAAAGCTGGTGTAATTGTGCATGCTTATGTGGATTCAGGGGGATCCCTGGGACTTGCTGTACAGCCTGTCCAGCCGAATCCATTCAGTAAGAGACCCTGTCTCAAATATTAAGAGTGGGACTGAACAAGGAAGCCTCCGTTTTTCCCTCTGTCCTCTGTACACACACAGACACACACATATACTTGCACACACACAGGAACATGAATGTGTCCACATGTATACATAGTGGATATATTATAATTAAATAAAAATCAAAGAAAGCCTGCCATTTTGTTCCCAGAGAAAGGCACTGCCTTGCTATGCAGTCTCTAAATTTAATCTTACATTCTTATCGGTGCTTATGTGTTGAGTCTCCTTTTCCTGCTGGTGACTTTTTTAAAGAACCAGGTGTTGTCTGTTCATTTGCTGCTTTGTTTTGAGCTGGTGATTTTTGCTCATCTTATTCTTCCTCCTGCTTCCTAAGTTCTCAGCTGCTTTCTGAGCATGCTGGGGTAGAGGCTCTGTGCCAACAAAGCCCTGGTTCACTCAGTTTCCCTCTTTTCCTGCAGCATACACATCAGATAAGGAATATCCTTAATTTCACTAATGTAAAATGTCTTCAGAATTCTGTTGAGACTTCCTTGTCTCAGATGTGATTTAGGAGTGTGTTGTATGGTGTTGTATCTGGGGTTTTCCATCTACCATTCTCCCCAACCCCCACCCCAAGACCCCAGTGTGATCTGCAAACAGTCTTCGGATTTCTCTTCTTCCCCTCCATTCAGGTATTTTACTGACTGGCATGCCTTTTGCCTTGGCACATGCTCCATTGAGCAGACAGAATGAGCTCTGCTGTGGGACAGGGAGTGCTGAACCTGCCTGTTGATGGAGCCGAGGCCTGTAGTGATGGGTCATGTGTCCTCTGTTGGTTGGGAAAGGGATTAAAGCTCAGCAGGGCCCACTCTCAGGGCTCCACTGAGTCCTGTTTATTTGGCCTTGTGTTTTGATTCTTGTTGTTAACTACATCTTGTAGTTAGATAATGCCCATCTGTGTGTGCCTGGGATTTTCTTGTGTTCTAAAATGTGCTCTGTCTGAAATATTATATTAAAGACACTTTTGCTCTCAGCATAGGCATGATATCTTTCTCCTTTCTTTTATTGTCTCAATTTTACATCATTTTCTTACACAGCAAGAAAATGTTTTGCTTGCTTTTTCATAATTTTGTCTTGTTTTTTCATATCGTCTGACAGTTGTATCGTCTATGTTTGGACCTTTTATGTTAAAGTCAGCAGTGATAATGGAATCCATTTCTCCATGGTTTGTGTTTTCTACTTGTTACATTGTTTTCTTTCTCTCCTTCTCTGAACTTAACTGATCATTTTATATAATTATATATATAATTATACCTTTGAATTAGCATTTTATACTTTAGGAAAAAAACACATTTTCAGTTGCTGTGTTTTCCTGCCATTCCCGGCTCATCTGTGTCCACTGCTGTTCCACAGGAGGGCAGGTGGCTGACAGGATGCACCCACTGTCCCTTACAGCTCCTGCAAGCTATAATCTCTTGGTATATTGTAACTGTCATTTAAACATGCAGTTAGCCTACATTAGCCACAACATGATAGTCCAGCAATAGCTATTTCATACTGGAGAGACTGAGAATCTGGCAGGTGTCAGTCCATGTGGTTGGATTTCTTTATTGTGCCAGTCTGGTGCTGAAGGCATAGAGGATTCCTCGAGTCTTAAGTACACATTGGAATCCCAAAGAAGTTGGTTCTAATATTGGTGCATGAATGCTGCAGCAACAGGATGGATGAACTTGCTAGCAAGAATGAGGACAACCCAGCAGGAAGCAGTTCCCTCCTTCTGTAGCCCTGACCATCCAGCCAAGCCATTATCTACAGCCTGTTAATCAATATGCAGTCTGTCACACATCTGGCTATTTGTAAAATGTACAACCATGTGCACTGCCCATAGTTGTGCTGTGAAGATTCCCTTCTGTGTCCTTCAAGGTTCTCCAGAAGGTAGTATGTGCTTTGAATCAGCATTCAGTCTATGGTACTGCTTCTCCTATAGCCAGGGGATGGGAATAGGAATGGTTCCATGCACTGTCACCCTTAGTATCCCAGTGGGAAAGTTTTTCTTCTTGATTCTATGGCCTTATGCCCTGCTCTCCTAAAAGTTTGGGTACTAGAGAGTGTACTGTTGCTGTGAAGAACTTGACCATGTTTTGGCTGGTTGGTTGGTATGTTTTGAGGAATATGGAAGGCTTTGATGCTTTGGACTATAAAACAGTTGAATTTTGTAAGCAGAATTTAATGGACTGTTCTAATAGGAACTTGAAAGTCAATAGCACTGAGGGTAGTGCAGACAGTGGATGGCTCGTGGGGTTTCAGAGGAAACAAGGATTTTACCAACAACTAGGCTGTGATATCAGCCAGAAGAATCTGGCTGCCTTCTGCTGTTCTGAGAACTTTCCTGAAGCTAATTAATAGTTGACTAATCTCTTTGGCAGAGGAAATTTCAAGACAATATAACATTGATTCTGTGGTATGGTTATTATTGATAACCCCTTTATAGTTCTACATTGAAAAAGAGCAAGCAGGACAGAAAGAAATACAACACACATAATTTGGAGAAAAAAGCATTAGGAAGTTTAATGTTTACAGCAAATGTATCTCTTTCAAGATAGCTTTAATTGTTTATAGTTGATGGAGAGTCCACCTGTTCTGCATTGGAGGAATAAGATGCCCAAAATACAATACCCTACTCATCTAAGCTTCTACTTCACAATGAAGCTTTAATGGTTTCTCCTCTAGAAACCTATAATATACCAATGTGGTCGAAGGCAAAGAGGGGCCATCCCAAGCTGGCAGCTGAACTGGGCAGTGTTATCTAGGTGGTATTGGCTCTAGAGGCACAAAATATGCAAGAATTGAGGGGTCAGGAATTCTTCTTCCATTGAGTCCAAGAAGCATGTGGCAGGAAAGGCCCAGCATGGAGGCCAGCCCTAAGAGGATGGAGGCCATATAAGATTATTACATGAATCTGAGAAAGTAAAGCCCAGTTTGCAGTGGAGACTGCAAAAATGTTGGAGATGGCAGACCCATGGGATGTGTGTCAGCAAGAGCTACATACAAGGAATAGTACTATCCCAAGAGACACATATATGTTGGGTGGAGGCAGGGAAGCTACAGAGGCAGACCCATCTAAGCCCAGGAGACACATAAATGTTGGGTGGAGGCAGGGAAGCTAGAGAGGCAGACCCATCTAAGCCCAGGAGACACATATATGTTGGGTGGAGGCAGGGAAGCTAGAGAGGCAGACCCATCTAAGCCCTTGGAAGCTGAAGTCCCAGACATCTGACATGGGATTAATTATAGGAGTTTGTCCTGATAGGTTTTGTATGTTCCATTTCTCCATTTTGGAATGGAAATGTATATTCTGTGCCATTGTATGTTGGGAGGATGTTATTTGCTTGTTGATTTTGCAAGAGGTCAGTTAAAAAATTGTCACAAGTATCAGAAGAAACTGTACTTTTGAACAGTGTTAAAACTGAAAGACTAAGCTGCGTGCTGGTGGCACACACCTTTAATCCCAGCCCTTGGGAGGCAGAGGCAGGTGGATCTCTGTGAGTTCAAGGCCAGCCTGGTCTACAAAGCAAGTCTAGGACAGCCAGGGCTACACAGAGAAACCTTGTCTTGAAAAAACAAAACAAAACAAAAAAAAAACAACTGAAAGACTATGGAGACTTCTAAAATAGACTAAATATTTTGCATTATGATGTGGTTGGGAGCCTGTTGGGGCCAGGAAGTGGAATGTGATTTGAATGAAAATGTCCCAGTAGACTGACATATTTGAACATTTAGTGCCCCATTGGTGGCACTGCTTGGTAAAGGTGGGGAACCTTTAGGAGGTGGAACCTTGCTAGAGGAAGTACTTCACTGAGAGTAGGCTTTGAGAGTTCAGAGCTTCACCCCACTTCAGTTAGCTCTCTGCTGCTTGTTTGTGGTTGAAGGTGTGATCTGTCAACTCCCTGCTCCAGCTGACTTCTGCCATGCCTTCCCCAGCATTATGGACTCTCCCTCTGGAACTGTAAGCTAAAATAAGCTCTTTTCTTAAGTTGCTTTTAGTCATGGTGTTTTTTATCAGAAAAGTAACTAAAGCACCCCTCTTTTTAAAAAGCATTATTGTTGCTTTATTGTCTTTACCTTGTGTTTGTGCTGGGCACATTGTACATGTATGTTGGTAAGTTTACCTTACACTTTCTACTATGTTTCTAACCTTGCTTGATAAGCTCTCATCACTATGTCATTGTCTGACCTTCACTTCGGAAACCCTAGTTGCTACCATGTACAGCGCTATCAGGAGGGTATGTAGCAAAGTTCTCTCTGCTCCATGGAACCCATGCTTTTCCAAGTACTTGACCTGCAGTCCATGTGAGGGCTTTGTGGAGGATCCTGGTTTTTTGAACTCTGGGAAGTGGAGCTGCTGCGGTGCTCTGAACCCATGACTGTCTCCCCTGCTCTGTCTTGTGCTTGGGGTTGAGTCTGAGGCTATAGTACTATGTTGGGCCTCTCTCTTTCATGGCAGCCCTCACTTCTCCCTAAAGTCCAGTCTGAAGGCTGATGTATTCTGTTGTGGTTTCTCCCTGTGCTGTGGTGGTTTGATGCTCTCATTTTGAATTTCTGCTTCTGAGCAGTCACTAATTGCCCTCACTATTTTGCAGTACCCCTCCAGTGGGTAGTTAGTTTTCTTTGCTTGTTTTTAAGTTAAGAGTCCTCCTGTTTCCACCTTATGAAGAGTGCTCCCAAGGACGGACATTTCTGTTCTTGGATTAGCTCAGGAGCTGTGGCCTCTGCCATGCTCCAGCACCCGGTGATCATCTGAATGCCAGTGTTGCAGTTCATTGCTTCGCAGCCAGTGCAGGATCACTGTCACCTTCCTACCATGCTGACACCTCCTCTTAGTGCTGTGGGTCTGTCGCACGAATGTCTTGTGACCCTGGCTTGTTAGCACCAGTTACTATGGGGCAGAGCATGTGAGCAAGCGTGTAGGATGAGAGGACTGTCTGAGATCTGGACAGACTTGCTGGGACTGGACAGTATGTCTGGCTTCTGACCGCCCACAGATAATACTATGTCATTTTCTAAATGTGATCTGAAACACGTGTTGATCTGACCTGTGCTTAAAAATCATAATTTTGGTACTTAGTTATATGGTTCCCAGGGTATAGAGCTTTGTCCTGTAATTTTCCCAGAGTTTGTGAGTTACAACATCCAATTAATTGCTTTTATTTCATTTACTGTGGCTTTGTCCTGTCCCTGTCTCCTCAGTTTCATAACAGTTTTCAATGGTAATTGTGTTGATTTTAATTTCTCAAGTAAAAATTATAATCTGTTTTCTGAGACAATTATTGTAAATATACTACTTGCCATTTATACTCATTTGGTCCAGAACTTGACCTAACTATTGCTTTAGAATATTTCTGTTTAATTTTAGTTACATTTGATAGTGAGCCCACCCCCTACCCAACCTCCTAGCTTCCACAGAGCCCCACCTGCTGCCCATGAGGAACAGAGATCTGTTACTATGGAGACAGATGCAAACTCTCCACATAGTTTCAGGCAGAACTGCTGCAGTTCAGGAGGAAGTAAAAACAGACTGTGGAAGGTGGGGAGAAACCATCAATCATAAAACCTCAGTTGCTGTTTCACTCTTTTCTGTCATTTTGCCTCAGCTTTCTGTTTAAAGCTATCTGTCCATGGTACTTTGACCAGACTGTGGTCATCACATCATCATTGGATACTGCTGTGGCAGGCACATTGTTTTCAGCTGGGTTTTTCCATCTGCAGAGTTGAATCAAGTATTTATTCTTTGACCATAACTCCTTAGCTGCTCTGTGTTGTGAGGGTTCCTAGTGGCTTTATTTTTTAATTATCTCTAGTCAAGGATGTTATCTCTAGCCTATCTGAGAAGTATTTACTGGAAATGTGCTGTGGGTCTCCTCATTTGTGTGAGCTCTGCTACGAGTTCTTTCTCCAGACTTAAGGTACAGATTAGAGCAATGGATTACTTTTATAAAGCTTTCTTGTTCTTTTTTGAGGGGGCGGGGGAGATGTGTAAATTGTAATTTTGGCAAATTAAACATAGATGGCACTGTTGGTCTATGTTTCACACACTCAGGACTTTCCAGCATTTTCTACAATTTTCAGCTATAGAGAAAACTAGACACCTCCCTACTACTTTGATATTTGTTAACATTTACCATGTACTTCATTATTTTGTTACCACTTCAACAAAATTAAATAGTAGCAAGTACAGAATAATTCTGTGTGCTACAGTAGAAAGCTGTGTGCACACACACTGCTGGCATAGAGACGTGAGAAGAGTATGTGAGGGTTGTCAGCTAGTAGCTATGAGAGGAAGTGCTAGAAGGTGGTGGTAAAGATGGGCTGGGACACTGTGGAGTTTTATCTAACAGCTAAACAAAGGAAGCCTTCAGAACACAGCTACTCTATGTCCTTTACAGACTTTACTGTTTGCGTGCTTGAATTGTTTTTAAATGTTTGTCGCGTCCCCCTCGACCAGCAAGGACGACACAACTCGCAAAAGCTCTTCTCAAGCAGTTTATTCAGGTCCCTTGAAAACAGTCTTCCGAATCCTTGCTTGTGTCTCTGCTTCTCTGCTTGTGTCTCTGCTTCTCTCCGATTGTCTGCTTGTGTCTCTGATTGTGTGCTTGTGTCTCTGTTTCTCTGCTTGTGTGTCTGCTTGTGTCTCTCTGCTTGTGTCTCTGCTTCTCCTCCCCCAAGCCCTTATATGCCTACTCAAACCCAATCAGATCACGCCACCTGGTGATCCAAGATAGGCTCACAAAAGGAGGAAGCACACCGGGCTAGGCAGCTGCTACCAACTAAGGCTTGTTTACAGCTAAGCTTGAGCTTTCTGGCAATAAGCCAGGCGCCATCTTAGGGTTTCGGCTCACCACAGATCCCCCTTTTTGTTTTAAAACGCAACAGGCAAGGGTAGAGGTCTGATCTCTGATATGCATGTAAAGGACATTGTAATGACCCCACGCCCAGTAGCCAACCAGGCTGGTGCCATACCCATCCGGTATCTTTTTCTCAGAGATGGGAAACTAGGATGCCAACCCATATGCAATCAAACATGCCCTTCTTGAAGTCGCTAGAAGCTGACCCCAAGTGCAGTGCTTAGCCTCGCATCCTGAGCGTGATGATAGCTTAGTCCTTTAGGACAGTCAACCAAGCTTGCGGCTGTCTAGCCTCCAAGGCAGCAAAGGCTTGCACCAGCATGGCATTGCTTCTCCTCTCTGAAATCCTCATCTTACAGATACACCATAGGGCAATGAAACTGACTAGGAAGAGCATGCCTCCTAGGGCACCCATTCCCGCCCATTCCTTCAGATGATTCATGGCTCGGAGGATCCATGTTGACAGTCCTCAGCAACAGAGACATCAACCTGGGTGGAATTCACATGCCCGATGGCAATTCTCAGATTCTGCATCAGCTTATGAAACTCACCAGACCAATTTCCTGTAAGATACTGAGAGAGTTGCTTAGACAAATTTGCAGCTACAGTATAATTTTGATATGGCACAGAGGTCACACACAAACCAGTCATTTTCCACTCACAGCCAATCTGGGCCACCTGCCACAATACATCCAAGGCCATGGCTACATTGGCTGACAAATTATTCAAGGTAGCGGCAGTCTGCACTGAGGCATCCAGGCTTCCAACCCCTTGTTCTTATAAGGGGTGATAGCTGCTTTACACTCCTTTGTACATTGCTCATACACAAGTTGTTTAATTAAGGGCATTGCCAAATCAGGGTCTCCAAATACCCTTCCAGCTGCTTCAACCATTCTAGCCACGAAGTCTGAGAAAGGCTCCAGGGGACCCTGAATAATCTTAGTTAGATTGTTATCCACTGCCCCTTTGTTAGGCAATGATTTCCAAGCTCTGGTTGCGATTAAATTGATTTGCTCAAACACCTGAGCGGGATACCCAGTTTGTTGTTGAGCAAATCGACCTTGTCCAAGAAGCATGTCCACATCCCAGGCTGGGTTTCCTGCTGCACGATTAGCAGCAGCTTGTTCATTAGCAAACTCAATCAAGAAAGCCTTCCAATCTAAATACTGCCCAGAGGACAGGCAGGCACGTGCCAAGCTCATCCAGTCACTAGGAGTCATGCAATAACGACTAAGAGCTTCCACCTGAGCTACAGTGAAAGCAGCATTAATCCCATAAGTGCGGACAGACTCAGCAAGTGCTTTAATTACCTTAAAATCGAGGGGTTCATGATAACGATTTCCCCCTCCATCCTGAAAGACAGGGTAGTACAGCTCATGTCTCACTTCCCTCCAGACATTTGGACAGAATGACCGCCCACTAGGACCACTCGGAGGAGAAGTCTCATTATATGAAGGCGGCGCCAACACAGGCGGCCCCGGACCTGAGGGCTCTATCCGGGTACAGTCAGAACTCTTTCTCAAAGATGACTTCTCCATTTTCTTTGTTAACATTTTAAGTTTCTCTTCAGACTCTGAGCTATCCTCTTCCGAAGTATCTTTCCCAGATTTGACCAAGCGCTCCTCTTTTAACTGTTCTATTGCCTTTTGTCCCTTTTCCACGGCCTTGCAATATCTCTGATCTTTTAAACAACTACGAACAACTCTCCAAATAGGCCGTGCTCCTCCCTGCAATGTACCTTGCTCCCAGGCAAAATCTAGATCTCTCCCAAGCTTATCCCAGCAACTGATAAAGGCCAGCAAGGCCAGCATTCGCTCCATTTCTGTGAGGCACTCTCTGCTTTCCTCACCTTGCTCTGCCAGTTGTGTCTTCTACTCATCTGAATCACGGAACTTTATTGCTCCCTCCCGGAGACCTTATTGCCTCTTTACTGAGGTCCTTATTGCTCCCTCCCGGAGACCTTATAGTTCGCAACTTCCCGCGAAACTTTACCTTTAGTTCGCAATTTCCGTGAAACTTTACCTTTAGTTCGCAATTTCCGCGAAACTTTACCTTTAGTTCGCAATTTCCGCGAAACTTTATTGTCCCAATTTATCCCGGGAACTTACCAGTGCACTGCCCCTGACTGCAAGAGTTCTGAGTCTTTTCTGGTTCCCCGTACGGGCCACCACTTGTCGCGTCCCCCTCGACCAGCAAGGACGACGCAACTCGCAAAAGCTCTTCTCCAGCAGTTTATTCAGGTCCCTTGAAAACAGTCTTCCGAATCCTTGCTTGTGTCTCTGATTGTGTGCTTGTGTGTCTGCTTGTGTCTCTGCTTGTGTCTCTGCTTCTCCTCCCCCAAGCCCTTATATGCCTACTCAAACCCAATCAGATCATGCCACCTGGTGATCCAAGATAGGCTCACAAAAGGAGGAAGCACACCGGGCTAGGCAGCTGCTACCAACTGAGGCTTGTTTACAGCTAAGCTTGAGCTTTCTGGCAATAAGCCAGGCGCCATCTTAGGGTTGCGGCTCACCACAAATGTTTTCATATCTTTTTGGCAGAGAAAACCAGCTAGATATGAAAGCTAAGGAAAGCGATCTTAATCTTGGACTGTGTATGTCCAGAACGGCCATTTACCTAAACAAGTGCAAGCCCACATGGGAGGTCAGGCAGGCAGGGCTCCCTGGACAGCTGTTGCTTGGGGTGGGTTAGGTCACTGGTCATTAACTGTGGGAGTGACGCCTTTGTGCTAGTCCACCAGGCCATGCTGTTGCTGCCACCCGAAAGCTCAGCCTGCCATTTCCCTATGGTTCCCTATGGAAGCATGACCCATGGACCTGTGTGCCTTGCATTCCTCTTGGGTTGCTGTAGCTCTATGGGGATGGCTGTCTGCAGGCTTGCACAGTGAGCCTGGACACTTCTTAGGTCCAACTACTAGGAGCCAGATACTGTTCCAGAATCTCCACTTGGAAACTGCAGGCAAGAAATGTTTTGTGTTGCATTTACAACTTGAGTGTGGGTAAATATCTGTTGAAAATAATTACTTTGTTTCTTGGATCTGGAAGAAAAACTTTAGTGCCTTCCCCCTCAGACAGTTGTCTCACCAGGTAGCACAGGCTGGACTCAAACTTGTGGCAGTTCCCTTGGCTTAGCTCCGCAAGTAGGAAGAGCTCAAGCGTTCACAGATCTCAAACCTGCACGACCATGCCCAGATTTAATACTTCTTTCTTAAAATAAATAAATAAAAATTAAAGGTTTGTCTCTTCAAGCATAGTGGTTAGGTTGAGACCAACCTTGAAGGGAATGAGCTGTAACAACTGTATAAACCTTCTCACATTAACAGATTAGCAGAATGAATGGTAAAACAAGGGAGATGCCTACAGTTGGTGTTATTAGTACCAAAAAGGAAGCTGACCCTTGATAAGTATGGCCCCCTGTGCTACCTAGGGAATCCCATGTGGCACTGTTTATACAGTTTGCAGCCTCCCCAGCTGGTATTGATGTTACATGTATTTAGTGAGAGTGTAGTGTGCATACCTTAGTGACGTACCATCTGCTGGTAGCTTTCTCTCTGCTATTGTGTCTGAAGCACACATTGGCTTGATCTTTGATCAAGCTTCAAAGATACCTGCTTGTGATCAGCATTTATCTTAGGTTTTTCTTTTTAAAGATGTATTTATTTTTATTTTATGTGCTTTGGTGTTTTGCCTACATGAATGTCTGTGTGAGGGTGACAGGTCCCCTAGAACTGGAGTTACAGACAGTTGTGAGCTGACATGTGGGTGGTGGGAGTTAAACCTGACTCCTCTGGAAGAGCAGCCAGTGCCCTTAACTGCTGAGCTATCTCTCCAGCCCCTATCTTAGGTTTTTGTTTTTTGTTATATATGAGTATGTGAAGAGTCCAAGATTATATTTGCCTAATGGTACTTATTTTGATGGCTTGTTGTAATCCATGTTTGTCTTTTCAGGGTTCAAGATAAGGCAGAAGTGCTGAATTACACGGCCATCCCTGAATACCTTCCTGAAATCACTGTCGGACCTTACCAGGGTTCCCGGATCTACAACAGCTTCAGAGAGGTGAGCCCTACCATGGAGGCAGAGTCTGGGGTATCTGTAGCCATAAGCACTTCTGTGAAGAAAGGATCTGTTGCTTCCCCTTTAGTCTTAGAACAATGAGTCCTCAGACATGCACGAGATCCGGTGTTATTTCTAGGTGCATTATCTTGCTTCACAGTGTGTCTCTAAGGTCACATTTGTGAGACCTTATAGATGTAAGGCTCACATTTCCTGAGAGTTTCGGGGTGGCAGTCCATCCAGGCAAGGAAGACAAGGTAGAGAATAGTAG
The DNA here is from genome assembly GCA_907164525.1 of Lophiomys imhausi. Lineage (NCBI taxonomy): Eukaryota > Metazoa > Chordata > Mammalia > Rodentia > Muridae > Lophiomys > Lophiomys imhausi. The sequence continues at coordinate 15,734,057 of CAJQZJ010013540.1, read as the reverse complement.
CCACTATCATAGCAATTAAGAAGCTGAGGAAGGAGCCAGAACAGATACCGCCCCCAAGACTTGCCCACAGTGGCCACTTCTTCCAGTTTCCCCAACTCCTGCTTTTCACCCCCTCCTAAGCATTTTGTCATACTGCATACCCATCCAGGGACTAGTCCATTACAGATGAGAACCCTTAGGCTCTCACTCTCTGAAAACACAAATGTGCTTCATTGTCTTCGAGGTAATTCCAATCCAGATTAATTATCTTATATGTGCCCTCTGACTTTACACCCAAGTACAGCTCTGAATGTCCATTATACTCGGGGCTCACATCTACATGCTTACCAGTATTTCTTTCATTACTTAACCCTGCATGATACCACAGGTCTGGCAGTAGAGAGCTGGGGGTTATCTCGGCATACATGGCAGTTGTCCCTAGCATAGTCTTTGACATCTGTTAGCAGCTGCCTTCAGAGGAGCCTTGTCAGGTGATGTGAGTCCCGCTGATTTTAACAATGGTATCTGTGGGAGCATGGTATGGCACTGTCACCATTGCATAAACACCTGAAGACAATAACTTCCAGAGTCTGTCAGGAGCCAGTAGTTCAGCAGGGTTGAGTAAGGTCCATGAGTCCCCCCTATCTATGGCTGACTGTTGACAAGCATAGTACAGGCACTACTGCTGCTATGGGGTCATAACCAGTAATGGTCATGCCTTGAAGATAGCACTTTGCAGCCCTTTTCCCTTCTTCCCTCTTTTTTCATCCTTTGACTTCCCTCTTCCATGATATTTTTAAGCCTTAGAGAAGGTATATAAATATCCTTTTTAGGGATGAGCACTCAACCATCACTTTTTCTTAGCACCCTGAGCAACCATGAGTCTCTGCATTCACTGTATATTCACTCACAGAGAAGCTTCTCCTTGAGTCAATAGTAACATTTATGAGTATAAATCTTAAGTATTCAGAAGGCAGTTTGGTGTCATGTCAGACAACAGTAGTAAGTTCCCTCTAAGACCTGTAGTGTCCCAGTCTTAAGTTTGGGAGCAAAAGTTTATATAACCAGACATGTATTACCTCCTGTGGAGCAGGCTTCAAATCTAATCCAAGAGTTGTTGGTTGCCCATAATAGTAGTGCCACTATTGCACTCATGAACACAGCTTGACTCACAAGTTGGCTTTATAGTTTGTAGAGTTCACAGCTGGGTAAGACCACTGATGCCTTTCTCACCCATTAGTGTGCATAGCACATCCCAGCATTGTGAAAGTTATCTAGGTAGAGAAGAAGCAACTGGCCAAGTTCCAGCTTGATTTATCTGTATCTTACAACTAAGGTACAAGATGTATTATCATTTAGTTCTGGTGGGTAACCAAAAAGAATGCCAAGAATGTATATTGGAGCCTCCATGACCACTAGCTTATAACGAGAGATTTTGCACTTCAGGAACCTTATTTTTAAACTCAGAGCTTCTGCCTGGTCCTTTCTGTTTTCCAGTTCTCCCTTATTTCTGTCATCTGTCATTTGTTCCCAGAATATAGCAAGCACTTTCTTAACAGATGCTTTAACACTCCTGTTCACTAATTCATTGTCTTCATCATTTCTGAGTCAGCCTGGTTTTCTCTCTGGTTGAGGGTCATATTTTCCACTTGTCTGGAAATGTATCTCTGGCTCCGATGCGTTGTGAGTTTTATGGTTCAGAATGCTAGATTTGTTCTATTCTGAGACAAGTGTTAGAAGTTTTCTGGCTGCAGTGAAGTTCCATGCATATCAGCATCAAGCCTGCTAGCGTGGAGTTCCAGCTTTCCAGTGCCTCTAGCATGGTCTGTCTTGGAGGATGGTGTGGCTGAGATCTCTCTTGACCTCCTGTTTGTGAGGAGGGCTGGTGGGAACGTGTTTGACCCACAACCTTGGGTTCCTTCTGCTCACAGCTCCTGGAGTCTTTCTCCAGCCTATGCTTCTTGGACATTGTCTTCAGCCACAGGCCAGGGTCCTGTGACAGTTCTGGAGCTCTTTGTCTGCCTGGACCCTGCATCCCTACCTTCTCCACTTTGGCCTGTTCAGAATTAGATAGGATATAGGACTCAGCTTTCCAGTTTCTAAATGTTTCTGTTGGAAGGGAGAGGCCAGGCCCAGTAGCACACCATGCTCGGAAGCTGCTTTTACTTGGTGGCAGTTAATCTGGCAGGTCTGAAGTTGTCAGGCCCCAGAACTGGAACCCAGGGCCTGGAGGCTACTATGTTACAAGGTGACCCAAGTCCAATATATGGTGAGGGGAGAGATTTTTCACACTGAACTGCTTTAAGACTGAAGTGTCCACTCAAGCTGTCTGTAGCATGTAGAGGGGGTACCTTTTACAACTCTCAGAACCCCATTCCTTCATGTTGTTTGAATCCCAAAACTTAGTAGCTTCACTTGGTATACAGTAGATGACACATTGCTACTGCCCCTCAAGCTCCCAGCTGGACCTTGGTGAAACACATAACCAACTTGCACCAGGTAGTTAGTATGGATCCTTGTTTGCAAGGCCAGTCGGTGGGCCATGGCTGAAGTGAAGCCAGTGTGCTGTTCTGGTGGGAGGCCCGAGGAGGCCGAGAGCATGGTTAGAATTTTAAGGCAAGGCGGTGCTGAGTTGGCTCAGCACAGCAATCTAGGCCAGCTCTTTGACTCTGTGAAGTTAAACCCATGGAGGGGGTGCTGTCTACACCTGCTGTTCAGGCTCTTTTGCTTCAGCAAGCAGTTCTGTTTCTGGGAGTTTAATCATAAGCACATATCAAGGGAAAGCATTGTAAGGAGGAGTGGGGCTGGAAACAGCAGGGCTTCGCAGCACAGGTCCCCCTTGGGCTAGAGTGGTAGAAGGAGGTATCTAGGCACTTGGTTCAGGACCTACTCTGAAGTTGGGAGACAAGTGCAGATTCTTGCTCCATGGATGCAATAGCTGTGTGCTCAAAGGAAGTGACTTACTCTGTGTGAAAAAAAGAAGTACCTGTGTGTCCTGTAACATGGTAGAGGTTCAGAACTGTATCCTGACTTCTGTGTCCAGCTGCCAAGAGCTCTCCCCAGAGGCAACTGTGTCCTGGGTTCTGTTTGCAACCTCCCAGATCTGATTATTGTTTTAGATTCAGCATGGGCTCCAGCCCACAGATGAGCACAGTTAGATACTGGGAACTTAGGGGTGCTTTTATGTATGTTCAAGTGCTGTGCCTTCTCCCCAGAACCTGAGAGCAGAGCACCCCTCACTGGATTTTGTAGACCAATTTAATGCCCCCAAGAATTGCAGAGAGTGGATTTTGTGAAGCAATTAATAGTTACTGGTGAGGCTCCGCAGATTTGTGGTCTTCAGCTAGCTTTACTTGCTCTAGTTTAAAGTTCAGGACAGTGGTTGTTGAAAATCCCAGGGCATGCTGGCCAACTAGCCCCTAGTATAGCACAACTCCCTCAGATAATCCTCTAAAGGGTGTACGTGTTCTTTTCATCAAACATAACTGTGTGGATTGGTTCAGCAGGTGAAGAGACCATCTCTTCAACCGGTTGGCAGTTGGAGAAGGTCCGTGTTTCAGTGGTTGTTCTGCCAGGGCTTTTCCAAGCACACTGTACCTATGCATCTTGCCTGAGGCAGTTCCAGACAGACCATCTTCTCTCTGCAGGAAAGCCTCTTGCTACTACCTCTAGGGAAATAGGGAATACTTCCAAGCTCTGCCTACTCTCATGAGTCACAAGGCTGCCCTTGTGGCGATGTGGAGCGTCCTCCTCGTCTACTGGGCAGGTCCCTATCGTGCCCTTTGCCTATCTGTACTTCTTCTCTGAGCTCTATGGCTGCTAATAACTGGGTTCTTGTCTGTGCCATCTAGCTGGGGAGGACAGAGCTGCTGGCAGAGAGAGACTTACGTCTTGATCCTTTCAGCTCCTGGGGCCTCTCTCATGGCTTCCTTGCTTTCAAAATAGTTTCTTGCCAATGTTCCTTCAGGCCTGGGCATTTCAGTGACTTCCCAGGGCCTAACCTTGTCCATCCATCTCCTCATCCTGAGCCCTGTGCCGTCTCCTTTACCTGCCTGTACTTCCCAGTTATGTTAAGTTCACACTCTACCCTTATGCACTTTTTCAAGCCAAGACCCTGGTGACCATGACCTTTTTTTTTTTCTTCTAAAAAGGAAAAAATAAACTCAGTACAGAACAGGAAACCACAGTACACATCTCTGAATACGCAGTTACATACACCACAAACTACTGAAACTCATGAAGATAATCTGAAGTATTTATAGTAATAAATTGTGAAAAAAAAACTCCAAGAAGGTTCAAATTGATATTTTTCAAAATAAGCCATTGCTTGAAAAAATTTTCAAGGTTTTTCTTAGGTTCCTAAAATATTAATACATTAATATCAGCTAAGATACCAGAAGAAGAGGTTCCTCAAATATTTTGAGTATCCGTGATCCAGTGGGGACCATTCTGATATCAGTTAATAAGTATAAGAAGTATGAGTTAATCAATAACTTCTTAAAACTTTTTATTGATTCTTTGTGAGTTTCACATCATGTATCCCAGTCCCATTCTTCTGGTCCCTTCATATCTTCCCTCCTCCTTTCAACCCGCTCTAAGAATAAAACACACAATAAACAACAACAAAGCATAGAAAGCATCTCATTGTGGAAACTGTAGTGTGTCCCACAGTGTACCCCTCTGTCCACACATCTTCATCTGCAAATATTCATTGCAATGAGTCATCGGTCTCAGGAGAGCTGGTCCCACCACTCATCTGCCATGAGGTGACCTGGATGTAGGAGTGATGCCTTGCCCTCACCACCTTGCTAGCACTGCCCCCTCACTGACTTGTAGCACTCAGGAAATTGAGTGCTGGACCTCACATGGGCAGTACAGGGGACCTGGCCCCAAGAGTGTGAGAGTTGGAGAGCTTGCCTAGCCCCTCACAGACTGTAGCACTTAGGAGAGTGAGCCCCATGCCTTGACTAGACAGCACTGTGCTGTTGGCTGTGCAGTTGGACCAGCCCCAAGGGCAGGAGAACAGGAGAGCTGACCCTGCCTCCTGCCAACAGAGGCATTGCATGGCCTAGCTAGAGCAGTGCTGGAGAGCTCACCCTGGTGGTGCGGAGAAGGGAGAGTTGATAGGCTGATCAGCTCAACTACCTCCCAGGCCCAAATCCAGGGCTCTGAATTGGCCCACCCCAAAATCTGTATCATCTGAGATTGGTTGGGATGAGTTAAAGGGCTGGTCCTGCTGTTCCACAGCTGCAGAATCTCCATGGCACAGGGCAACAGTAGGATAACTGGGAAGTATTCCAATGAGGATTCAATGTTTGTGGTGTCACAGAAGCCAAAGATCATGGCCTATTAGTAATGATTTCATCACTGGTTCCAAAGCTAACCTAATGTCTCCATTCATAGTAGTCAACCAGGCAGTCATAGCTTGAGAACAAGACATTTCCTAGGTCCAGCCTCTGCCAATTCTCACCGAGTGCCACTGGTTTATTGTCCCTCCTGCCTGTCACTTTATTGACATCAGTGAAAATGCTAGGGGTTTGCCTCCATCTGGATCTCTGTCCTGGACAGAACTTCTATGAACAAGGCTGCTTCATTACAGTGGATCCCTGTTCTCAGTGCTTCCCTGGGTACTGGATGGGCAGTAACTGACTAACTGTGGGGGTTAGGAAAGTAGTCTTAACTCTAAACAGTGTTTTAATGCCTTTCCTTCCAGCTGCCAGGCCGCAGGTATGCCCCTGGGTACAATGCTGAGGTGGGTGACAAGTGGATCTGGCTGAAGTGAATGGTCCCCTCTGCCTAGCTGTGTCACAGTCCTGAAGATGTCTGCTCTGCCCAACTCTATGAACTCCAGAGCTTTACAAGACAACAGGAGAAAAGCAAATGATCAAGAAATTGCCAGAAGAAATGGCCTAACAAAACCAGTCTGCCCGCGCCTAGTCAGAGTTGAAAGAATCAACTTCCATTGAGAGGGTTCTGGAACCTTCTAGTTTTATTTTGGAATCATCTGGGGGGAAAGAAAGAAAGAAACAAACAAACCAAAACTGGTGTGCTCTAAAAGACTAGCTCCCACTGGAAGCCCTGTGTCTCAGTGCTGTGTCCATGAGTCCTGTCAACTTCCAGAAATAAAGCTGACTCTGTAGCCCTTCCTCTGTGTCTGTATGGCACACACGTGCCTGGTGGCGATGCTCAGCCCTGTGCCCTCCATCCCTTCCCTGTAGTTGGGTCATTCACACAGTGTTGAAGTGTTTTTCTGAAGTGTTTGTTCTTCTTTGTACAGTGCACATTAGAGTAAAAAGGGAAAGAGGAGTCACCACAGGCTAGCAGAATGGTGTCTTCTAGAGTCACTTCATGACTGTCCTTTGGGCCTCTTTGCTCCTTTCTCTGAGGAGTAAGCTGAGTATAGAATATGTGTGCAGATGCAAGATCAGATGCTGTTAACCAAAAATCAGGGTGCCAGTCCCAAGTGAAGAAAGCATTGCATGTTACTATTCGCCTGTGTTGGTACCTAGGGGGAAGGAGTCCCTGTGAACTAGTGTCAGTTGTATTACTGTTCAGGAGTTCCTTTAAGTTGTCTGTCTTAAGCTTTAAATTTGTGCTGAGCCCCCTACCGTAGTTGCTTCCAGCGCATGTGATTTATATTTAAGTGAAAATTTTGATCTTCCAGAAAAGTCTGTTCGACCTTATTGCTGTCGCCACCTACCTTCCTTCCCTCCCTCTCCCCTCTTCTTCTGAAATGGGTCAGCCCTAGGATGTTGTGGGTTGAGTAGCGTGCAAACCCCTTGAGAGGGTTAAGGAGAAAGAAAGCATCTTTATCTTGATTGTACGTACTGCCTGTGGCTAGACAGAGCTGCTGCCACCGAAACCCTGCACAACAGATACGTGGTGTTCTCAGCAGTGGGTGCTGGGCCACTGCCCAGAGACCTCACCCATGTGGGCTAGCATGTCAGCACAGCACAGACTCAGTCTGAGTCCACTTGCTTGTTTCTTTCCCTGGTGACTCTACTCCCCAGGTGTAGTGGGACACTTGTGATTTGTGTTGCTACAGAAGTCATCTGCTCGTTCCTGTGTGCACTCTGTGTTAAGCAAAGGGAGATGGGGACTCTTTCCCAATCTCCTCCAGGGTGAAGCGCTGCAGAGGAGACTGGTAGATGCTCTGATCTGGTTTCCATGCAGTACCTCATTAGTTTCACCGAAATGCTTACCACCCTAAACTGGAGATCAGGGCTGAAATAAAACCATGCACTGTGAATAGCCCACATAGGCAGCCTCAGCACTTTGAGGATCAGGAGCTAAGCACTGCCTCAACCCTGGTTCCTGTCTGTTCATTTGAAGAGGAAGTGCTCACAGACTTAACACCCTCATGGTTTCTTCCATCTTCAGAGCAAGGTTCAGCCCGGTGGCAGCCGGCATGCTCCCCAGACCTCAGACTGCTGCCAACTGCAACCCACCACACAGCCATATAGCCAGGCAAAGTGCTGCAGTGAGGGAAGCATGTGACTCAGTGGCCACTTGCAGGATGTAGGATACCAGGGGGTCCAAGGACGTTCAGTCAGGCTACGCTTTGCTGTGAGTGTGGGCTTGTGCAATGCAGCAGGAATGAACACCCCTCTTGCTTGCATGGGCTCCACTCCTAAAGCCTATTGGCTCCTGATTGCTTGGTAACATCCTGTGTTCTGTTAACCAAAAAGGACGTCCAGATTGGACGTAAGTGGTGTGTGCTGGTGCCAAGGAGACAGGCATGCTCTGGGGCAGATCTGCAAGATTATCCTGCAGTGTGGTCCACAGGATGGAGCTGCGCTTCCCCCCCCCCCCCCCACACACACACACTTGGGTTTTGAAAGGAAACAGCTCGGAGCTGGGTGGATAAGAGGGAGAGTCTGAGTCACCCTGGACTTTAATATAAAGCCAGCCCCCCACCTCCCCCAGGGCAGTGCTTCTCCCAGAACCTCAACCCTCGGGTCCTTTTAGCCTTCGGATTTTCTAGAGGGAGGCTCATCTAGAAGGGTCCAAACCCAGCATTTGACCAGAGTTTGAGGGAAAGTGCCCTTTTCAGCTGCATGGCCCTGGGCTCCTTGTTGGGAGACCCAAGCTTTGAGTTTTGGTATGTCCCATTTTTTTTTTCTGGAACTGTCACCTGACACCCTAGAACCAGATATCTCCAGTATTGGCTTACCCATAAGGATCAATGGCAAGGGATCTTTGAGGAAGTCTATCACTGGCACCCATGAGCTGTTGGCCTTTACTGAATTTTTTAGTATTCTTCAAACAAGTCTTCCTTTTAGACCTGCGTTTTTGTAGAAGGGGTGTGCCACCAGCAGTGGGGTCTTTTTCCTGCCACGTGAATTGAAAGCAGAGGACCCCTGTATTCCTCCCAGACTCATTCAAGTAGCTTTGTGGCAGTGAATGGACCGAGGGCCCAGAGCCAGGGCTTTCCAGGAGTGGGAGCGTAGTCCAGTGGGATCTGAGCAGTGCCTCAGCTTGCAGGTAGGTGGAAGAAATGAAACGACACCACCTCAAAGCCAATCTGGGAACAAGGGCTGTATGAGACAGCACAGTTCTAAGGACTAAGACATATGCACTGGCTTCCCTCCTGAGTCCCAGGTGGTCACAGCCACTGAGTGCTGAGCCTGGGGCTACTGCAGGGGCCACAGCCCAGTAGATGGTAAGATCCGGATGTAGGGATCCTACAGCCCAGACATCCCTACCTCTCCACACACACTGCCTCCGATCACACATAGCCTGCTTCGGGGACATGCAAGGTCAGCTTCCGATTGAAATCTCCGTGCTTGCAGGCCACTCCTTGCCTGTAGGAAGCAAAGGGAGCCTGTGTGGTTGTCATTCCCTGCATGCAGGCTCACAGGTCTGCCTGGCTCCACCCTCCAGGGTGACCTTTAGAGGCTCAGGCTGCTTGAAGCACAACAGCAGTGGAGAGGCAGGCAGCAGGTGAGGCAAAGATGAAGAAGGCTCCCTTATGGGTAAGAGCTGGCCAATGGAATTAAACATTGTCTTGAAGGACCCTCTTGTTTGGAAACCGATACAAGGGCGGTTATACAGGAAGTGGGTAGCACAGCTGGTAGGTGCCCAGCAGGTTGTGGCATTGACAGCAAGATGTGGACACCTGGCCTTAATCGCCTGTTAAGATTACCTCATTTCTACAAGCCCTCGGTGAAAACAGTTATTCTGACAAGAGTCACTGTGTCTTCAACCTTTTAATCCGCTAGCTGATTTAGCTCCCGACTTTCTTGATGGCCAGACTGGAGAGGACGGCTGCCCCTGTGGTGCTCTCATAACCTGTATCTGGGCTCTTAGAGTGGCAATGGGAGGTAAAAAGTCTTCTCCACCATGTGGCACCCTATCACTGTACTCACTCCCCATCAGCTGGTCACAGCCATGGTCACACCTGAGCACAGGGCTCCCACCCAGGACTGTTCTACAGATTCATTTTTTAAAGGCCACATGATTCATATTGCCACCCTGAGGGGGGGACATAGCTGGGGTTAAGGATGAACAGCCAATGCCCGAAGAGCATCCTCTGGTTACTGCCCAATGGGACGTGTCTCTGTGCAGCATGGGTATCCTGCTGGAGTTCAGCCCTTGAGGTCATCTCTTCAGAGCCTCTTGGTGCTGTCAGTGGAATCTTGCTCTCCCAAAGCATGTTTAGAGCCCTGAGACCTGTAGGCTGTGCAGTCTGGGGACAGACCATGAGGAGGTCTGAATGTCCAGTCTGCTCAACCTGGAGATGAACTTTGGCTGAAGAGATTCTCAAGGTCTGCACAATGCATTGGACCCTGACACTCAATGTGAGCTACAACTTGTTCTGTTTTCCAACAGCCCTAGATCTCATGTGGCAGACACCCCGGCCCTCAGGATTCATCATGCAGCTACTCAACTGCCAGCTGCCTGTTGTCAAGTCTCTGCAGCCTTGGGGTACCTTGTGGTCAGGGAGGTGACCCTGGTCACCCATGATGTCAGTGCCCAGTGCTCCCTAAGACTATGAACCACCCATTTTTTTCTAGTCTCCTTGGCCTAAAGTGAGTCTCTTGGCAGTGCTGGTTAGAAACCAGCAGCTGTTGAGGAGAAGGGACCATCTGGGAGAAGGACGAGCTGGCTCAGGGAGCCCTGGACAATAGTAGGGGAAATTACAGGAAATGGGGAAAAAATGGCAGATCCGGGCCCTATTTCCAAGCTGCCAGGCTTTTTGAATATACATATAACAGGTATAATTACTTCTCTTCCTTCTAAACACTTCCAGATCATCTTTTCCCTTTCTAAACTGGTCAGCATCCCACCTTTCAGCAGTCCTCAGGCCTCCTCTCTGGCCTTACAGGCTCCCAGAAGCATCCATACAAGGCCAGTGGGAAGCCAAGAGAACAGGGCCTTTGGGTTTTTGCAACCACAGGTGCCTCTGGTGTGTGCCGGGCTGGCAGAGCTACTGCCAGCCACCTCCAGGCAAGACCTGGCACTTGTCTCCAGGCCACTGTGTAGTTACTATGGCTATATGACTTTAGGTGTTTCAAGTTCAAGGTTTCTGAGAAGTCTGGTTTTCTAGGAACCTATGGCTTAGTGAGAGAGGGCCAGAATGCTGACCATCTCCTCTGAGTCCAGCTTTGACCTGGGAAACCTTAGGATCTGGGCAGCATCACCAGGCTGACAATCAGGTGACTGGGGCCAGGAAAGAGGGCTTCTTGAATCCCACCTGCCCCCATCCATCCATTCAGACTCCCAGTCTAAGTCTCTTCATTGATTAAGCATGCACATGACCAGACAGAAAGCTGTGTGAATGGAATGAGATGACCTACCTGAGGATCTAATGTCACTGGTCTGAGATGCGATGTGAGTGGCTGCCTCAAGCTGTTCCCACTACACCTTCCCTGCCATGATGGACTGTACTTGAACTGGAGCCAGAATAAACCCCTTCCTCTTTAACAAGAAAAGCAACTAATAGAGCAAGTCTTGATAATGAACTCCCTTTTAGGATGCCCAAAGGAAGAAAGAACCTGGGAGACGGGACATGGAAGGTACTACATGTACTAAGCTATGTGAGGTCTGGGCTGCAGTGTTTGGCTTCCTTCCTCCTATTACAGCTCTGACTTGTGCACTCCTGGTGCTGGAGTTACCTAGCGGTCAGAGGAACCCTTAGAGGAGGTCTTAGGACCTCCAAACAGCAGGGGGTGCTCACCTGAGGCTAGGGGATGGGCTGTGCCCAGAAGAGAAGAGGAAGAGGCCTGGAATCTCAGAAGCCTTGGATCCCCTCCCTCTTCCCTACTCTGAAACCACTTGTGGGTGCGTCACTTACTGCTGTCACCAAGATGGAAGGTGACCAGGAAGGTTTCAGCAAGCTAGGCAGCAGTTCCCTTAGGTTCAGGGCTGGCTTCCAGACTGCTAGCCTGTCAGTTGCCTTGAGTTTGCCCCCCAGATGTAAGATCTCATTAGGGGTTCCTACTAGACCTTGCTAGAACCACTGATGTGAGTCACATGTCTTCTTGCCTTCCTGTCCTGCACATAACCTGGAATGACAAATGACAGCTCTCCTCTGTGGCCTAATAGGACCGTAGAGCCCAGGGTGTCCTACAGAGTTGACATTAGGGCTCAAGGCCATAGTTGACTGAGGCCACAGCCATTGGCATGCCATCTTTGAATCCAGTTCTGGACTCTGATTGGCTACCACCCCTCAGCCTCATGAGCTGATGCCAGGAGCTTCTAAACTTAAGAGAGTATCCTATGACACTGGGCCATTGGGGTTCTCTAAAGGTGTCTCCTCCTGTGTGCTCAGCACCAAGGCCTGGTAACAAATGGCCCTGGCACAGGACCCGGCAGTACAGCAGTAGCATTTTGGCACACAGAGCCCAGAGCCCACTTGCCTCCCCACACCGCCCTGCCCCAGCCTGTCCTTTCTAGGCTCTGCCTTCCTGCTTACTGGGAACTGTAGTCTGAGTCTCCATCCACACCCTCGCTCCTGGGCCTGAGATCCTCCCTGATCTGCTGACCTGTCCTCTGGAACCTGTCCTCACACTGAAGCTGCCCAGGCGATGCTGAGAACAAGCTCTCCCCGCCATGGAATGGACTCTCCCCATCCCGGCCTGGGTTTGGTTGTTCAGCCTAAATGCCCCTGATTCAACACTGTGAAGCATGTTCAAAGGTCGCCAGGATAAGCTGCTTGAAAGTGCTCTGAATACTTTTGCATTGTCTGCATCAAATATGGATGGTTTTCAGAATCAAGTAGTGGGTGTTTCATTGCCATGGTCAGCTTCACCCTTTGATTTTGTGAACTTGAGGCCACAGTTAGCTGAAGCCAATCTACTCTCATATTGAAACTTGTCTCTCATTTGTTTATTGTCTGGACCTGTTTATTTTTTCTTCCATATTAAGAAAAAATGTGACATAAAACACTTTTTTTAAGGTCCATGGAAGGGATCAACTTATCACTAGACATGTTAGTGACAGAATTTTTAATAAAATTAGATTTGTCTTTAATTTCTCATTGATAGAAACTCACATAATCAGCCATTTAAATATATTATATTGTTAATATATATGTATATATATATATTTATTTAAAGCCTTAACGCCTGTCGTATATTCTGGAAACATCCATGTTGCTCTGAGCAACATGTTGCAATGAAAAGAAGGAGCATATAGCTGAGAAAAAAAATTGGTTTTTATGTCAAAGTCCTCTTGGTGGCTCACAGAACTCTAATGTTTTGTTAACTACCCTGTAATTTGTTGCCCCAAAAAATCATTATTTAAAACAAAATTCCTTATAATTAAAAAAAAAACTATTTAAAGAATAGTCCTCACTTGATATTAGCCAAGAGACTTAGACACAATTAGCAAATATTCCCTAAGCAGATATTGTCTTTTACAGGGGTCAGGGATCCTACAAAATTCTGTTCATACATACATACATTTATATGTGTAGAAATAAGTAATACATATTTTATTCTCCTTCCTAGCACAGAACTTTCATCTGTATTGAAATATCTTTGAAGCTGATACATAACTCAGTAGTAGAGTTCTTGCCAAGCATGCATGAGGCCCTGAGTTCTATCTCCAGGGCTGAAAAGAAGGGGAAAAATGTTTTTCAATCTTGTTTCAACTCCACCTTGCTGGAAAGCCTGGGACATTGTCTGCAGCATTCACAACGTGAGTGAGGTTTGCCATTCCCTGTGAACCCCTGACATATGCGGCAAGAGGCTGCTGTTCTCACAGTCAATAAGTTTAGAAAAAAATAGTTCAGGTAGGCTATGGTGGCTGTTGGCATACCTGTAAGTGAAGCACTCAGGAGACCAAAGCAGGACTATGGAGACCTTGAGGCCAGTACATAGCAAGACGCTGCCTCCAAAGAATAGACACATGATAGATGGTTAGGTGGCCGGAGAATAGATAGAAGATGGATGGATAGTTGAATAGATAGACTTATAATGGAAGCCATTTTTCCCCCCAAAATTTTTGAGACAATTGCTGGTTTTGCTGAGGATTCTGGCAAGGATGGATGTGAGAATCAGAAGCTCACAGGACTCCGAGAGAACACAGCACCTAGATGAAGAGTCACAGGGAACGGCTCACCTCCCCCAAGTGAGGGATACCACAGACTGTGTCCCAGGCTCCCCAGCAAGCCAGGGGCCGGATGGACAGGAAGAGAGAGACTCAGTGGCATGTGAGTTGGATGGCCCCTGATGCAGACAGGCAGCTGTGAGCACACCACTCAGCAGTCAGATCTGGATGTGAGCTTTCTGTTTCTGAGTGGGAGGAGGGGGCTGGGCCTGCACTAACAGGACTGATGAATGCAGAAGCCAGGCGTCCAGTGGCATAGGCTGTGGTGCAGGGATTTGCTGGAGGGAGGGCAGAGTTGAGCAGGTGCAAGCAGATGGTGGGCAGGCCACAGACCCTTCCCTGTCCAAGTGGTGTGAGTTTGTCCTGAGAGTAACAGGCTGCTCTTGAGGACTTTCACAGGGAGAAACTTGGATGTGAGAGGGTGACAGGTGTCCAGCCTCAGGGACCCTCACAGCATCCCCCAGCTTCTTCCTGGGTCCTTCTGCAGTGTTCCCTCTGGCACCTATGCCACCCACTCAAGGGCTCCATGAGGAGCACGGTGGCAAACTCCCTGTGCTCCACAGGAGCACAATGGCAGGCTCTCCGTGCTCCCCCAGGAGCACGATGGCATACGTGTGCAGCTGCAGGTTCTCAAAGGCTTCACACTGATTTACTTGCTTGCCATCTCCTTTCATCTTAGTACTTTTATCCAAGAACTCAGTTTTTTTGAAGGCCAATAGAGTGGACACAGGCGCAAAGAGCTATACACTGAGCCTGCCCTCAGTTCCTGGTTCACATACAGGTAGTTGTATCAGTGAGGCCAAGTGCAGAACCTGAGCATCCCATGTGACGTGCTGGAGCCCGGATAAACCTCAGGCAGTGACAAGGAGACTGGGTCAACAGAAAGCTGAACTCCCCCAGTGCTGGGTGGTATGGGCAGGCTGAGTGTGCGGAGGAGGGGTGGGACAGAGCCTCTTGTCATCTTCAGCCTTGAGTGGAGAATGAGCACTTGCTGCATGTTTAATGTGTCTGTGTACAGAGTCGAGCAGAACCCTGACTCAGTGTCTAAGCAGCAAAGCAGACAAATGTGAAACAACCGTAGGGATGCCAAGCTTCTGTCTTGCTATTCGTGATCCCCAGGACATCTGCGGGCCCAAGAGAGGACTCGGTCTCCATGGCAGAAGGGAGTTCTGGGCCTGCCTTTATGAACAGGATCTGCGGAGCCCGGATGAGCCTGGCCCTGTGGGTGAGCAGGAACCGGGTGGTTATGGTTTCTGTTCAGGCTGATCAGAATCGCAGCGGCAGGAGTTCTAGCTGACGCTCGGAGCCTCCTCCCAGCTGTGTTGCTGCCTGAGATGAGGTGATGACTTCCCGCTTCACTATTCCCACTCTGCTACAGGAATGTGTCCTTGTGGAAACACAGCTCTGGCTTCAGGCACTGCCCAGAAAAGCCATCAGCAGTCATGGCCTGTTTTCCCCACGTGGAGATCGGTGACCACTGGGGATGTAGATTGGTGATCTCTGATACATCTGAGAGGCTTCAGTCATTGTTTCTTCAAACGTTTTTCTGTTGCTCCCCCCCCCCCATTATCCAAATATGCATGGGCGACATTATCCAAATACTCCACACTTAATGGTCCCCCAGCTCTTTCACTTGTCAACTCATTTTTACTTTGTTCTTTGGATGCCATAGTATGTGTTTATAGGTCTAATTCTTCCACTCTTCCAGTTCAGCCCTCTTCTCCCCTAACAGTTGAGCTTCCATTGAAGTTTTTGTTTCAGTATTTTTTTTTTTTTTACTTTTTATTGCTAGGATGTGTGTGTGTGTGTGTGTGTGTGTGTGTGTGTGTGTGTGTGTGTGTGTGTCCCCATGCATGCATGTTTGGGCGTGTTTGTGTGCACATATATGTATGCTTGTGAAAGTCAGAGAACAACCTGGTGAGTGGGTATATATGTTATCAGGGGTGGAGGGAGTGTCCCTGTGCACATGCTTGTGGAGGTCAGAGACAACCTCAAATATTTCTCAGGCACCATCCTCTGATTTTAGAGATAGGGCCTCTCTTTTGTCTGTAATGTCACCACATAAGCTAGGGTAGATTGCTGGTGAGGTCCAGGGATCCACCTGTTTTGACCTCCTTCCTGCCTTAATATTGTTGAGATTACAAATGTGGGCCACAAATATCCAGTTTTACATGTGGGTTCCTCACACTTGCAAGCCAAATGCTTTACCAACTGAGTCATCCTCCTCCAGTTTAATATTTTTTAAATCTATCTTTTTATTGGTATTATCTACTTGATGAGACACTGTCTTCACACCTGTATTTTCTAATTTAATCAAGGTTTTTTTCTTCTGTTATTTGAATATATTTATCATTTATAATGACTATTTTGAAGTTTCTCTGTGTTAAACCTGACACACAGGTTTAACCTCACAGGCAATTTCTGTCGTTTGCATCTTTTTAAAGATTTATTTTATTTTTAGTTATGAGAGCTGGAGAGGTAACTCGGTGGTTAAGAACACACACTGTTCTTGCACAGTTGGTTCAGTACCCAACACCCACATTGAGTAGCTCACCAGTGCCTGGAACTCCGGTTCCAGGGGAATCTTTTGGCCTCCTTGGGCACATGCATATATGCAACAAATAAATAAATACATCTTTATTTTTTATTATGTGTGTGTGAATGTGTGCTCATGAGTGCAAGTGTCTTTGGAGACCAGTACCATCAGATCCTCTGGATCTGGTGCAGGCTGTGCACAGCTGCCTAACATAAGTTAGGGACCTCTGCAAGAGCTGCAAGTGCTCTTAAGTGCTGAGCCATCTCTCCTGCCCCTATTGCTCACATTTTAAACATCTGTTTCTTTCTATTCTCTCTCTCTCTCTCTCTCTCTCTCTCTCTCTCTCTCTGTGTGTGTTTGAAACAGCACTTTAAGATAATATATTTTAAATCAGGATAACATGCTCCTCTCCTTCTGACATAGCTGGAATCATGCTGTGAACTTCCAAAACACCTCAGGAACTGTGTGTCAGGAAGTTCAGGTGAAGAGCAGCCACAACTTAGGGCCAGTGAGAAACAAGTGTGTCCCATCACAAAGACACAAGGAGCTGAACAAGGTAAACAGGCCTGACCACCTGGACACAGGGTCTTCCCGAGAACATGTACTAGGAATGGAGTGGGCCACATCCTGATTCCAGCCTCCTATAGCCTCGACGAGAGCCCAGCCTGGCTGTGCGGAACTTCTGGCTCTCAGATGCTAAGCTAACTAACGTGACGCTTGATACTGACTGTCAACTTGGCAAACTCTGTAGTCACCCGGGAAAGGAGGCTCTGGGTGTGCCTGTGAGGGATTTTCCTGATTGGGTTAAATGAGAAAGGGAAGACCTACCTGCTGAGGGTGCCACCGTCACATCTGTTGGGGTCCTGGACTGAAGAAGGAGAAAGGGAGCTGAGCTCCAGCGACATGTCTCTGCTTCCTGGCTGTGCATGAAACCCAGCCAGCGGCCTCCTGTTCCTGCCACCATGCCTTTCCCGCCTTGGTGGACTGCAGCCTCAGACTTTGAGCCAAAAGAAACCCTTCTTAAAGTTGCTTTTGTCACCAAATACTGTACTTTAAACATTTGGAAGCAGTCAGCGAGTCAAGCAAAGGTAAAACTGGCAAATGGGGTTTCAGGGACAGTGAAGTGTGTGGGCTTGGGGAGGAAGGCTCAGAATCAGTGTGACTAACACAGCAGGCGGTGCAGTGACAGCCACGAGGCTCACTGCGGGACACTGTACACAGATTCATTTCAGTGGGCCTGTGCGGCAGCCTTCATTCATCTTACAGAGAGGACATCCAGTGGCCAGATAAGCATCTTGTGCAAAGGAACACCGTGGACCTGCCATACATGTTACCCAGCCAAGGCACAAACCACCCAAAGAGGACAGTACTAGCTACCTTGGTGTCTTCGCCAGTCCAGAAGTACAGAAGAGGACACAGTCTGCTCAAGACTCCCTTCCAGATGAGCTGCATTTGGGAACACTGTCCTCGGAGTTCTGGTTCCAACCTGCATCAGAGTGCATGTGTGCAATCATCCCACATCACTGAAACAGCCGTGGAGCAGAGAGAGAGAGGTATGCCATTGTTGGTTTATGAGAGGGGCAGAGGGGACTCTCCAGTAACAACACTGAGAACATCTGGAAAGCAAATAAAACACACCGATGTAGTAACAGACTCACATGCATATGATGGATGCCCACAGAGCCCTATTGTGCATGCCAGATTCTCTCTGTCTCCATTCTAGACACTGTGCACCACTTGTATAACAGAAATAAGAGTGAAAGAAAAATTCAAATTTGCTTTAGAAGGCGAAACTCTGGCTGTGAATTCTGTGGGGTTTGGTGAATTTATTAGCAATGAAGATACTATAGCTACATTGCCTATAAGTAGGGGAAAACTCAGGTACCAACCACACCAATTATTTAAATTAAACACACTGCTCATAACACATTATGCTGAGTTACAGCAAGCTGTTTCTGCTTGAGTCAGAAATAATCACTTAATGGCAATAAAACTAAAAAAGTCATTTCAGCAAAGGGAAAGGCTTCTTGCCATAGATCTAGAATTCAGAAGGGGGCTCACTGTGTGTGCATTACTGCAGGTACTCCCACCTGGGGTCAGGCTGTGTGGTCACCACTAGGTGGGATCAAATGTCTCTGTTCCTCAATGGAGGAGATTTGGGACTAAGGAGAGCCCAAGTGAGGAGACACGTAGGCCATATCTGCTTCCATTTATAGAAAATGGGAAGAGACAGACTCTTCTACCTGGAGTCTGTTCCACAGCCATGGGACCCTCTGGTGCCTGACATGGACACGAGATGACCAGTGGTGTCCCTATGGGAGAGGTAGGTTAAGTTGACCTGGGCCACGGATTCCATGGGCAACGGGAAGGTAGAGGCTGTGGCCCCCACTGGAGTCCAATCACTGCATTGCTTCTGGGGACCAGTGGGACCTCTGGTTCTAGGCTTCAAGCTGAAAGAGACTGTCTGTCTGCCTAGACTCCAGCCCCCATCCACCCATGTGCCCTTGCTGTTTGAAGACTGTCCATCCATCCTGATGGTTCTGTAGTAAAGTCCCACATGCAAAGACAGAGTACTCTAAATCCTCTTCGGTGGACATCTCCACAAGGCCCAGCCCTGTCTTCCTGAAGCTGTGCAGGTCTCAAGCCAGAGTTCAGGAGCTCATCTCCTATCAGCCAGGCTTGAGGGGACCTCAGCCCGTGTCCTGCGGGTGTTCAGCTCTGCACCTGTGGCCCAGAGGCTCCTCTGTCCTGTGATCTGAGGGGCCGTTCTTATTCTCTGCAAGGCATAGGCTCTGCGTCAAGGGTTGGATGGGCATCCTTTCTTCTTATGTGACATGTGACATTTCCCTTTTCTGACTGTAGTGAGGCTTTCGCAGTTTGGAGTTCCTCCTGTGAGCATTAGCCTCCCCCCTTCCATTTTCAGCAGCTGATTCTTCCTCCTCCCCACCCCCCTAGAGTGTTCATATAGGTATTGCCCAGACCAACCCATTTTCTCAGAGCCCTGCTCTGAGTTTTTCTGGTGAATTTGCCCTGTGAGATCAGGAGCTTTGCCACCAGCACCCCTCCACCGGTGCCCTCCCTGGGATTCTAGGCATGGGGGAGCTCCCCTCTCCATTGCTGTCTGATGCTCTCTTTGTTTTTTAGAGTATACACTCGGCTCCCCTCCTCAGTTCCCCTGAGGACAGGAATTTTCCCTCAGAGCCCTGGCAGTGTGCCTGGGGCTCTTCCTTGTCCCTCAGATGAGCCCCGAGGGAGCCTGTGCCAGATGCTTGATTCGTCCTCTGTGTCTCAGCAGCCTGGATCTTTCAGGGAATATCAGCCATTAGTGCAATCTGTTTTAAATGCTGAGAATCGTCTCCTTTAGTTCCTTCACAGAAAGTGTTCACATTATCCCCAGAGGTGGATCCTTCGAGGCCCCTTGTTGGCCTCCTGTTGTTTGCATTTCTGAAGCTGAATTTCCCAGAAGGCAACTAGTATCATGAAAATTTGTTTCCAATTAAGCTGAACTTCTAAAAACTGCAGATACTTCAGGACCACTTTACCTGAGCATGAACCAAGCTGACCTTGCTTCAGGGATGCAAAAGGCCACAGTAGATGTCTACAATCCCGTTTCACACAGTAACCAATCTTGAGGCTGTCAGTGATCTATGTTCCCCGAGGACCAGTCTGACTCAGAACGTCACATAGTCTCATTGAATCTACCAAGGTCCTGAAGCCTGTGCAGAGTCTCTTGGGACCCTGCTGGCCAGTACAGGAACACTTCACCCAGAGCCAAACCAGTGCCAGGCTCTAGACAACTCTATGAGCAGGAAGTGGGGTTGGGGTGAGGCAGCAGGGATGAAGTTGAAATCTTGGGGTACCTGCAAGGTCCCAGGAACAAACAGTCCCACTGTGAGCTGTGGGCTTAGCATGTGGTACAGTAGCCTTTGGAAGTGCATGAGAATCTCCATATTCATTTTCTTTCCAACTGGAGACTCTGACTTTCCTGCTTCTGGGACCCCAGGATTTTCTGTGGATAAGCTGTCCTGCCACTTGGCTTAGCTGGAACCTTCTTACAGGCCTGGACATGTTCTTTGGCATCCATCTTTGAAAAAATTGACTGCTGGTCAGCAGTTTTCCACCACTGTGGTGCATAGAGAAGTGATATGAGAAGAAGGAAAGGTTTCCCTTGGATCACAATTTCACAGGATTCAGGCCGTGGAGGTTGAGAGGGCATGGGGGAGTGAGCTGTTTACACCATGTCCCCCAGAAGCAGAGAAGGAAAACACTTGTACCATGGGACTCCCTCTTTTCTCCCTCTTTCAACCCATCCAGGCCTCCAGCCTTTGGGGTCATGTCATTCACACTCAGGGCAGGTCTCCCTAAGCCTCTCTGAAAACCCCAAGGGTGTGAGTTCCTACAGTAGCTAACACAACCAATCTTTGCTGCTGACATCCAAGACCAAAGTGCTGGAGTCTACCAGCTCCCTGTCCTCTAGTGGGGACCCTTTGACCTTCTCACAATGGCAGCACCATTGACCTTCTCACAATGGCAGTACAGTATGCTCACCATTTATGTTATGTCAACTGCTTCTAGAGCCTGAGCAAATCACCTGAAGTATAGCAGAACCTCCCTAATTGCCTGGGCATAAGGGAATTCATAACCTGCATAGTTGGTTTTTTCGTCGAGGAATTTTAATCCAGCAACATGGCTTCTCTGGTGGCAAGGGATCAAATCCAAAGACCTAGGTCTGCGTGATCCCCCTGGAATACAGACATGCCCTTAGTACAAACCTTAAATCCCTCTGGCTGGAATGCAGACACACCTTTAGTACACACCTTTAATCCCAAATAATGGCATCTAATTGAGGTACAGAGAGAGTGTATCCTATCAGAGAAAGATTTGACCAACGAGATGGAGATAGGATACATCCAACTCTCACGAGAAAAGACAGGAAGGAGAAGCTATTTAAGACCAGCACAAAGACAGAGAGGAGAGATATTCAGAGAAACCCTGTCTCGAAAGAAAAAAAAAAAAAAAGACAGAGAGGAGGAGAGCACAGTAAAGAGGGAGGTGGAGAGTTGGTGAAGACAGTACAGTAGAGATCAAGAATGCAGCTGAGTTCATGCAGTTGAGTTTGTGGAGTTCAGTTCACTGAGTTCAGAGAGAGTTTTTCCAAGCAGAGAAATTCAGTGAGAAATGGAGAGAAGTCAGAATCAGTCAGCTTGGAGAGGAATTTTGAACTAGAACAGCTGAGTTGAACCAGCTAGCCAGACTTCAGAAAGAACTATTCCTACTGTGGCTTTATTCCACAGTAGGAATAAACATAAGGAATAAACAATAACCGGAGTCAGAAAACATTCTAATAGACAGAGACTGGAAGCTGAAGCCTTCAAGAGGCCTGAAGCTTCCAGGCCTAGGTCTAGGGACATTTAGATAGTAACTCTCTGGGCTCAGCCCAAGCCATGTATTCATAAAATGATGGCTATGTCTCCCATCTGAAGAAATAAAAACATTTACAGTTTTTAATTTTTTTTCTATTTCTGTTACATTTTTGTCGAGTTTTGATTTTATATTTGTTTCATTCCTGATGCCTCCTTGGGGGTGTATGCTGTTATTTTGAAGACTCTGGAGGCTCCTTGCTTCAGTGATGGACACAACATGCCGTGCCTCAGATTACCCTCTCCATGGTCTAAGCTGTGCTGTGAACATTGGTGTCTTGTGTTGTAGTTTCATTCTGATCAAAATGCCAAGTTTCCTCTTATCTTTTTCATTTCACCTGATAATTGACTAAAAGATTTTATTTAGCTTCCACATATTTGGAGATTATTCAGTATTGTGCAGCTGAAAGTGTGATGTGCCTTATGCCCTCACGGAAAGAGGTTCTATAAACTTGAAGCTCACAAGTGGTTCCATGTGTTTATTCCATCTTTTTCTATTATTTATTTTCCTTATGGTTGTGACATTAATTACAGGAAGAGACATGTTAGCTCTGACTGAGATGTGGGTTCATATGCTTTTCTTTTTGGTTTTTATCAGTTGTGTTTGTGTGTTTTGCAGCCCTGTTCTAAGACTATCTTGGTTTACTGCTTACAAAATTAGGGCTATGACATATTCCTCATAAATTAAAAACAAAAAAGAAGAGGAGGAAGTAAGAGGAGGAGGAGACAGAGAAACAGAAGGAGGAGGAGGAGGTTTGGTTGCACAGATATCTATTCACTGCAGTGTGAAGTACCCTTGGAGGCCAGAATACAGTGTGGGATCCCCTGAAACTGGACTTAACAGAAAATTGTGGACCACTATATGGGTGCTAGGAACCAAACCCAGGTCCTGTACAAGAGCATCTAGTGCTCTTAATCACTGAGCCATCTCCCCAGGCTCATATTCCTCATCAATGGCAGTTTCTCTCCCCTGGATCTTTCCTGTGTGATAGTAATATTATCCCTTCAGTTCATCTCTTGAAAATATTATTTATTTGATGTGACTTTCCTGTCCTTTTCTTTTACCAGAATATATTTGGGTATCTTAAGATTTGATCATCCGTGTTTTTCATTTGGGGTTTAGACTTTTTGTCTTTAGTGTGATGTGTTCAAAATCTACTTATCTTGTTATTCTCTCTCTCCTCCCTTCTCTTCTCCTCCTTCTCCTCTCCTTTCTTCTCCTCATCTCTCCTCTCTCTTCCCTCCCTCCCACCCTCTCTCTTAGTATTTGAGATAGAACCCAGGGTCACACACATGCTAGGTAAATGCTCTACTGTTGAGTACCAGCCCTGAGACAACATCTGTTCTAAAGAGTGGATTTAATGACATCAAGTTCTCTCTCTCTCTCTCTCTCTCTCTCTCTCTCTCTGTGTGTGTGTGTGTGTTGTGTATGTGTATGTATGTATGTGTGTGTGTTTGTGTGTGCAAGTATGTGTGTATGTGTTTGTGTATGTATGTGCATGTATGTGTCTCTAGATCTCACACATGAATTTTGATAAACTGCTTTTCATTTTCATGTATTTTTTAAAAATTCAATATTTTTAAAATGTCTCCTGAAACTCCATTTTTCTCCTGTGAACTCTTTTGGAGTGTGCTATTTCGTTTCCAGCCATCTGGGGAAATCCCAATGGTACTGCTCTTTGGGTTGATTCCTCTAGTCAGAAAACACCCATTGTGGTTGATTCTTTAGCTTTGATGAGGTTTTCTTGCGGTGCAGGATTCAGTCTGTCTTGCTGAATGGGCCCTGCACTCTTGAGCAGAGGGCTGTGTTCCACGGGGCTATGGTGGCCCTATGGCTCATACTATGTGCTTTCCCATGTCTTTGCAGAGGGCTGTGTTCCACAGGCTATGGTGGTGCTATGGCTCATACTATGTGCTTTCCCGTGTCTTTGCAGACTCTTTGCTCAGTTTTTCTACTGGTATTTGAAAGGAAGCTTTTTAAGTCTCTGCTCTGAGGGTTTGTGGATTTCCATTTTCATTTCTGACACTTTTCATCTTAGGTCTCACAACCCTATTTGAGGGGATGCATACATTTGTGTTTGCCCTGTCTTCTTGATTGGGTGACCTCTTGTCTTGCTGTGTCCCTCTGTCTCTGATCATTTTCTTTGCTCTTAAGTACACCTTAATATTTGTGAAACTGTGCCTGACTACATATGACTGGCACTCGCTTGATGCAACTTTGTCAACCTTATCTTCTCTACATCACCATGTGTCTTAGTTACTTTTCATTTGCTGTTAGGAGACACCGTGACCCGGGCAACTTATAGAAGAAAGAGTTTATTTGGGGCTTATGGTTTCAGAGGGTGGGAGTCCATGGCCATCATGGCGGGGAGCATGGCCGCAGGCAGACAAGCATGGTGCTGGAGCACATCATTATCTACAAGTTAGCAGTAGAAGCACTAACTAAAAATGACACTAGATTCTGAAACCTCAAAGCCCATCTCCAGTGACACACTGTCACCAATAAGGCCACACCTCCTCATCATTATTCCCAAACACTTCCACCAGCTGGAGACCAAGCATTCGAATATGTAAACCTATGGAGGCCGTTCTCATGCAAATCGCCGCACTGTGTGAAGAGCATTTCCTGTGGCTTGAGCTCTGTTCTAGTTGGCTTGTCTTCTCCTGGCTTTAATTGGTATGTTTAGAGTATTTGGCCATGCAGCAGGGTAGTCATACGGGGGGGTGGGGGGAGGGGGTGGAGATAATGCTTTATGTCTTCATTTTTTCTGCCTGCTTACCTTTTCTTTTTCTTTTTTTCCAGCGTCTGTGGGCCACTTGGACATTTTTAGCATCCATGGTGATTGCTTGTGTCTTGCTCTGGCAATTGTGGAGTTTGCTTTCAGTGTTACACCGCAAACACATCACTTGTCATAGGCTCTGGGTATCTCTATTTCAGGTGAAGTGTGGGTACCACCCTCCTTTCATGTCCCTTTAGCCCTCCCCATTCCTGATACAGGAATTATTTGTTGCATCCTCTGTCAGAATGTTTTGTTTTGTCTGCTGGAATGTTCTGTTTTGGTTTTGTTTTGAATTTACATCAAACATATTTACAGTTGCTTCTTGAAAACATTGTCGTGATAGTTTTTCTGAAACCTTGGTGGCATTCTGACTTCTTTGCCACTTCATTGTTGTCATGCTCTAATTTTTTTTTTTCACTGTTTCAAATCCTCCTGGGTCTTGGAATGACAAGTGACAGTCAATGAAGCCCATCTGTGTTACTATTGCATTATTGAACTCTGGCTCTTACTCAGATCCAGTATTGACTAACTTCTTAGACAGGAGACCAGTTGCCCCATCACTTCAGGTGTGAACAGGAATCCATGCTCCCTCCTTATCCTCCATCAATACCCTTGGTGAGGGTCCTTGTCACTGCTGGGTGTGATAGGATGTCTGTCTCCTCAAGTCTCCAACTGCTTTGTGCCTAAAACTTATTCTTAGGACTCTGCAGAGTTATGAAAAGAATGGCCTTTGGCATGAAGGACAGCACTCCAGTTTTACTGTGAGTGCGATACACTGTCAAGAAAGCCATGGGAACCAAGAAGAAAACTGACATTTAAAAGTAGCTGTGGATTGATCGTGAGTGATATTTCTCAGATGTCTATAGTAACCTGAACTCAGTGAAAGACCCCCAGCTAAGCATGCCTATTTGTTAGCTGCCATCCCAGTCATGCTGCTGTTTAAGATAAGGACTTTCCATGCTGGGCGAGGCCAGCAAAGATAAGATATCTGTTGCTCGGGGGCTTTCCAAACAGGATAGCTGAGGTTAAACATCTGCCAACTGACTCACCGGCCCCAGGAACTGGGGAAACCAAAAAATGTGCTGACAATAGCCTTATGGAATGCCAAGCTTGTCCCTAACCTGAACCCATGGCCTCATTTAAATCAACCAATGAGAACCCTGTAACCATGCATCTGCTTCTGTAAGCCCGCTTCTTGCCACCCCAACCCTATATAATCAACCCCCGTCCTAGCCCGGCACGCTCAGTCACCCGAAGACTGTAGCGTCCGCAGGCGCCTGTGTAAACAATAAAGTTGCCTCTTGCACTTGCATCCGGTGGTCTCGGTCTCTGTCCTTGGACGCTGGGCCCCAGGGGCGGTGTCCCCATTTCAGGGGTCTTTCACTCAGCTCATGGTGGACCTGCATGCTCAGAGAGCCCAAGACCCTTCCTAGTGGGCTCTTTGGCATCTTGAAAGGTAGTAGTTCCCTCAGAGAGGAGTCAGTAAACCAGCTTCTTTCTTGACCCACCCACAGGCACGCAGGCTCTGGGATTTGCTGAGTAAGAGGGAGGCATGAATTACTCTAGGATCCAGGAGATTTTGCCATTGGTTTTAAAGACACACTTACCCCCAGGGTACACGTTCCTGGAATTATTGGGGCAGGGTTTTCTTAAGAACCAGAGGTGCCTGAGCAGCTGGAGCTGAAGTTGATCACAGTAAGCCCTGAGTGAGACACTCCCCAAACCAGCCAAGAAGATCACTGCTCACATGATGTTTTGGGGATCTCTGCCACCACCATAATCAACAGAGCAATGATTTGGGGGAGGTAGGAAGGTAGTTCTACTGAATACCTGGTGTTGGTTCAAACACTGGGAGTCTGACCCAAATAGTTTATTTTAGGCATATTTAGGCACAGCACAATTTGGTGAAAAATTTCCTGGTGATAGTTAATTCAGTCCCATGTGCACAATGAAGCATACATATAATACAATACATACATACATACATACATCTCCTTGAGGAACAAAGCTAAATTAAAACTGGACTTGACTACATCGAAACTCTTTGTAAAGTACATGTGACATCTTCCATAAAGATGGCTTCTACAGATTGAATGAGAAAAAGAAGCTTATGATAAGGGTCTGGGGAGGATCCTGTGTGACTGTGGACTGACCGTGGGTGATAATTCCGAGAAGTCTATAGTAAGCTGAACGTAGTTCATGGTGGGTGTTCCCATGGATAGCACAAGCTCATTAGGCTATTAACTGTATCTGCTCCCAGCTTTCTGGGTGCGTAACAGGTTACCCTGTTGTTCCTTCCTTTGAAGGCACAACTCTGTATGTTTAACATTCCAGGTTCCCTAGCACAAGGACCTTGTGCTTCCTACCATGTTTAACATTGGTTCAACCCCAACTGGCAGGAGGGACACTGCAATCAAACCCTCGAACTCATTGGCACAGGTGACAACTTCCTGAACAGAACACCAACAGCTCAGCACCTGAGATCAACAATCAATAAATGGGACCTCATGAAACTGAAAAGCTTCTGTAAGGCAAAAGACACTGTCATTCAAACAAAACGGCTGCCTACAGACTGGGAGAAAATCTTCACCAACCCCACATCTGACAGAGGGCTAATATCCAAAATCTACAAAGAACTCAAGAAATTAAATGCCAAGAAACCAAATAATCCAATCAAAAAATGGGGGACAGAATTAAATAGAGAATTCACAAAGGAGGAATCCCTAATGGCTGAGAGACACTTGAAGAAATGCTCAACATCCTAATCATCAGAGAAATGCAACTCAAGACTACTCTGAGATTCCATCTCACACCTGTCAGAATGGCTAAGATCAAAAGCTCAAATGACAGCACATGCTGGCGAGGGTGTGGAGAAAGGGGTGCCCTACTCCATTGCTGGTGGTTGTGCAGGCTTGTGCAACCACTATGGAGGTCTGTCTGGCGATATCTTAGAAAACTTGGAATAGCTCTGCCTCAGGACCCAGCCATACCACTTCTGGGTATACACCCAAATGCCTCTTCACAGAGTCGTAAGGAAGTTTCCTCATCTATGTTTATAGCAGCCTTATTTGTAATAGCTAGAAACTGGAAACAACCCAGATGTCCCTCAACCGAAGAATGGGTTAAAAAACTGTGGTACATCTACACAATGGAATATTATTCAGCTACCAGGAACAATGAAATTATGCAATTTGCAGCCAAATGGATGGAACTAGAAAAGCTCATCCTGAGTGAGCTAAGCCAGACTCAGAAGGATGCATATGGAATCTATTCACTTATAGTAGGATTTTAGCTATATAGTACATGATATCTATACTACAACAAACACACCAAAGGGAACTTGGACATAGACTTTTTATTATTTATTTATTTATTTATTTCTATTTTTTATTCTTTTTTTTATCTGTGTGTCTGCTTATTTGTTTGTTTGTTTTTTAGTTCTCTCTCCCAGGCAATGAGACACTTTTCACTGGTGGTACTGCCTCGTAGACCCCCAATGAATGAGGAGGCTCTTGGCCCTCATATGACCTCTGAACTGAGATGAGCGACTGTTATATAAGGACACCCCACCCCAGAGAAATGGGATGGAAGGATTAGGAGGTAAAGAAAAAAAAATGAAATGTGATGTTTCGGCCTTTTACTACTAATTGTCATAAACTGTTTAGGATAATTAAGAAATGCAAACTAATAGTTATGCAAGCCAGTCATTTTGTTAGGTACTATGACAGCCTATTATAGCTATTTTCTAAGCTAATCAGAAATAAAGCTGCTAAGAGACAAGCAACATCTGCTTATCCTAATATAAGAGATAGATAGGGCCTCTTCAAAAACCTCAAGAGCTCTGCAGAATATGGCATTCAAAGATGTTTTCGTAACTTTAGATTTTTTTATATCGAGACATATCAACTCCTGACAGCACCCCCTATTCTACCCCAAGTAGAAGATGAGCATCGAAGAATCTCCAGTGGGAGATGATTGAATTAGTCGCAAGCCTATCTCTTGGTAGGAAAAGCCCCTTGCTCCAACTGTAGACAGAATGCTGTCCAAAAAGGACAAAACCTGGAAGCAGGTAAGTCGACAGCCTAGCTCTGCCAAGACAGGGTAGGCAAGTCCTTCATAATTCCTGCTCTACAATCAATGTCTGTCAGAGAAGCGGGGCCAAACGACTGAAGAGTGATGCTGTAATGTATGGAGAGAAAATGGGAACTGTCCAGGCAGCCACTGGTATGTCATTTCTTAGTTTTGGAAGCTGCAGGCCCTGTACTTCCTATAAAATCAGATGTATTTATCCCTCTCAGGTCTCTGAGGTGGTTGAAGAACAGATAGCTAGAGTCTCATAGTTAAATTTTGAGTTGTTTAGGAGTCAAGAGAGTGTTATAGATCTAAGAAGATGCTTTTAAAATTGTGTTGCAAGTTAGTATGAATGTTGAGTTAGATATAGAACTTTAAACTCATGGAGATGGTTAGATAGTAGAATATTAAAGTCAGGTACCAAATACATATGGACTTGACATTGTGAATGTATGCTAAGCCATATAACCCTCATAACTGTGACCTAATTACCTCTGTTGTATTGTATTGTATTTATTATTATAAGAGAAAGAGCCATTTGTTGGACTGAAAGGGGAAACTGTAGGGGGAAATAAGATATACCTTAAAGTTAAAAAAAAAAGGGAAGAGGATGGGGGTTGAGGGTGGGAGGGTGGGACTGGAGGGGGAATAGGGAGGGGACTGTGATTGAGATGTAACTTGAAGAAATAAAAAATAAAGAAAAAAAAGATGTGGAAAAAAAAGATTCTGGCATGCAATGTGTGAGGGAGAGTCAGCTTTTTTATTTTTATTTTTTAGGGACACAAACCCCAAGAGGCTGCCCATGCTCCAGTCCTACATCACGCACATACAGGAAGCACAAATTGGACTCTGGGTTTTTTGAACAAGAGCTTGTGAAGTTGGGAGGAGAAAGTGGAGAGCAGGGATAAGTGAGGAATTGTAGGGACAGAAATGGGGTGAATTTGATCAAAACATGTATGCAATTCTCAAACAGACAAAGTTGCTGACATGGACCCAGGGAGAAGACAGGAACTATAGGGCCACATGGACTAGACCTAGAAGCCAACTGCCACAGGAGAGGGGTATCCTGTTTCATACAGTTTCATACAGCCCTGTCCAACAGTCTGCTGAGCTGGTGCTGGGGTGGTCAGAGCACACAACTCCTAGGAGCTGTGCTCACAATGACTACACAACCATCCCAATGGCCTCCAGACTCCTGTTCCCACCCAAGTGTGACTGTAGGAAAACACCCCAAAAGTGAGAATGTAAGGTACTTTTCATTTTAAGTCTGTGGGTCCAGGCTTTGTTCCTGCCATGAGAAGGGAGATGGGTGGCCTTCCATAACCGCGCATCATTCCTTAGGCTGAAGAAGCTAAGAGTTAAGTGAAAGCCGTGTGCCAGCCAGTCTGAACAAGCCATAGGAAAGAGCCAGAGAAGACCTAAGAAAGGAAGGAGGGAGGTGTCACTGTGGGTGGGGAGTGCTGCTTTGTGGGATTTTGACCCTGTCAGGCACAGACCTCTTTGTGACCTGTGTCCTTGGGCAGCAAGACTCGTGCCCAACTTTATGGCTGGTTCCTTGTGGCTTTTGCCCATGCCCTGCACTGCCTCTGGATCTGATCATACTCACATGGCCACAGAAACCTGAAGGCTTGGAGCCCTCCTCCTCCCCATCCCTGTTCAGTTGCTCTGGGAAGTGATCATGAAGCCCATGTGGGCCTCACCTCACAGCTGGATTGTACCCCACATCCCCACATTTCATGCAGCTGGGTAAGGCTTTGTAACTGGATTTTGGCCACAATAGGTTCCTCTATCTACTCCGAAAGAATCTGCTGGGCATCTCACTCTGTACTGATGGAGGTGGTGGAGTACACACAAGCTCATGTGTTAAGCTGTGATGGAAGGTTCACACGCCCCTACTCTGTGGAGCTCTTACTCACTGAGGGTGAGCAGTCTGTTGCCGCCATGTAAGTCTGTGGCCTCCATTGGTGTCACGCAGACTCAACTACTACCGTCTGGTGGGTGTCGCCTGTGTGTGTCACACTCATTGGCAAGACCTGAGAATCTTCCCTCTGCTCAGGTGCTAAGCCATCTCCCATCACTCTTGGAAGCACGCCCTCTGAGGAACCAAGGCTGAGGTATTCTCACGGCTGGGTGACTCCTGCCTGTCAGTTCACAACCCTGCATTCCACTGAAGTGGTGTAGGATCCTCAGGCAGGGAGCCACGTCCTTCTGTTCTTGAAGTACAGCAGCCCGGTATGTCTTCCTTTAGTTGTGACAAGCTGCAGTGCTGTGTGGAGATTACAATTATTTTTCAAGCCAGCAAGAGAGCAGGGCAACCAAGCGTGCAATTTGCACAGCTTGTGCCTCGGGCAGCTTCAGTGGCTTTAGGCTCTGATTGGCCCTGCACTGCCAGTCCCTCCAGAGCCCTTGCCCTCAGAGGAGCCCTAAGCTTGTCCCCATACGTTCTCTGGCATGGGGAAGCAGAATTCTCTAAGAAGATGTTCTGCAGCCCAAAGATGTCCACTCCCCCTCCCCACTTCACCCTCTCCCTTCTCTTCACATGACATCTGCCTAACTTTATGGCCAGTGAATCGGAAGACATCTTTTCCTGACTGTTGAGTGAACGTGGCCTTTGTCCTGGGTGATGGCAACTCGGGCCCAGGAAATTCTGCCTGAAATGAATTGGGCTTGGGTTTTGCAATCCAGCACACATGTCCTGGAGCACAGACTCATCCATGAATGCTTCTTCCCACCTGTTCTGCTGCCCTGGGATGAGGAAGAGACCCTCACGGGGATTTTTAAGGAGCAGGCTGAGGACATGGGACTTGTGGGGGAGGAGAGGCAGGCCCATACCCAGGTATGTGAGCCTTGCTGGGGTTTTCTGGTTTGAGGAGAGCCAGGGACTGAACCTTCTCACTGTTGCTGGCTTGGCTTAGGACTCCATCTTACAGCAAAGTCTGCTGTGATAGAAAACTTCTCCAAGGTCGAGGCAGGGATAGGACAAGGGAAGCAAGTGCAGGCAGGGAGGGCCTCGCCCTGAACCCAAGGTCTTCCCATGCTGACCCAGATCCTCTAAGCCACATGGTCACTCACCCCACCAGCCTGTCACCCCTGTCCCCTGTCCCTGGAACACTCTTGTCACAGGGACTGCCTATCTCTGCACCACCTGGGACCCCTTCTATATCAGAGCCACTGACACGGCTTCCTCTCACTGTGCCCTACATTGTCAGAATTCAACCCAAATACTCCCTTACCAGGAGCCTTCCCTGAGAACTATGGCTAAGATGGCTCCATTCATGACTCCTTCCTGTCTCCAATTTTACTTTCCTTCCCAGCCTATGTCATAACGTGACAAGCCAGGTACTTCCCAGCTTGTGTCATAACGTGACAAGCCAGGTGCTTGTTCCTTTTGTTTATCACAGGCTGTAATAGGCGATGTGGCCTTGTTTGCTTGTATATTCTCTTGCCCAGGAGAGACTGCCTGGTATACAACAGGTCCTCAATAAGGAATTGTTGCACACAGTTTGTTATACACAACCCACTCATTTACAACTTCTGACAATCCAAATACCCACACTTGACGTGCATTGTGACTGGGTAGACCCCAAAGGCTCAGGTGTCAAAGGCTCATGAAAGGTGATCAGGACTCTAATCCCATCAATGGATGGACCCACTGGTGGGTTTATAGCCAAATGGACTACCAGGGTGTAGGGCCCTGGTTGGAGGAAGGAGGTCACTGGGAACATAGCTTTGAAGGGTGGATTTGCTCCAGTGGTTTCTTTCCTGTACATCATGAGTCAAACAGCCGTGTTCTTTGACATGTTCCTGCTGTGACATTCTGCTTCACCATGGCCCACAAACAACAGAACCAAGTAACCATGGGCTGAAACCTCAGAAACCATGAGCCCAAATAAACTTTTCTTTCTTTTAGTTGTTTTCCTCAAGTATTTTGTTAGGGCAACAGATAGCTGACTACCACAGTGTGGAATAGTCACAGGAGCCAGACAGGACCCTGAGACAATGTCACTGTCACAAAATCACCCGTCTCCCTGCAGTCCTATTTCTGCTGTCTTAATTAAAAGTGGTGCTGCACACCTATAATCCCAGTGCCTATAAGGTAGAGAGTCACAAGTTCAAAGTTATCCTCAGCTATGGAGTGAGTGGAAGCCAGTGTAGGAAACAATGAGATTTGAAAAAAAAAAAAATCAAAATTGAGACAGATCAAAACAAAACCACTCACATCACCTTATTGGTGCCAAAATCACATACAGTAAGACAGACTTCTGGCTGAAGCAGATCTAAGATGCCATCCCAGTGGAGCCTCAGACTCTTCTCACTATGTCCAAAGTACCCTTGTTCCTTGGTTGTCAGGATCCTGTCAGCATCAGTCGTGGGCCTGTCGCCAGCGGGTGTCTTGCTGGGTTAGACTGTGATTGCCTGAACTGCCTTGGTTCCGAGCCTCGGAATTTCAAAGTCCCCACCTCACCGCGTGGTGGCATCTCCTTCCTTCTATGCCGAGGACCATCAGCTGCACTGTGCTGGCTAGTTTTATGTCAACTTGACACCAGCTAGACTCGTCTGAGAAGAGAAAGCCTCGGTTGAGGAAGCGCCTCCATGAGGCCAGGCTGTAGGGTCTCTACGCAGCAGTGCTCAGCGCTGGAGCCTTGTAAGTGACTGGACCCTGAGGATTCTGCCTTCCTCAATGAACTGATCTGTTGGTAGCGCTGTGATCTGATGTTGTTACTCGAAGGAAGTAGACATGTAAAAAGGTGGAGCCCAGTTGAGGGTATCTTGCCCCATACCCTTTTCTGTCTCACAGTTTCCTGTCTGGCCCCTCTGCTTCCTGGCCCCATGAGGTGAGCAACTCTCTTTCACCTTGATGCTTTGCCTCCACAGAGCCAACTGTGTGGGAACCAAGCCTCTGAAACCATGTGATTAAACAAACCCTTCTCTTTTAGTGTTTCTCTCGGACATCTTGTCACATCCCTGAGTGACACACCCACCTGTGTAAGTGAAGCTTTGTCTCACAGCCACGCCCACCACCTGCCACTGTGGCTGTCCACAGCTCCAGAATGAGGTGAAGTGAGTGGTCGGGACAGGCTGTGGCGCACACTCAGCTTGAAGTATTCACCATCTGCTTTTCTGGAAAATGCACGCCTGCCTTGCAGTGGATAGCAGGCAGGGAGAACCTCTTTCAGATGTAGGTATTATTTCCTAGCAGCTGAGGAAGTGGGCTACATGCCCCAAGCTCTTTACTGTGGTTTCCTTCATTTGTTTTTGGAAGGGGACATCATGACCAGGAGGCGCTCAGGTGAGTGTGGTCACACTCTCCTGATTTAGCCGAAGTTCACACAGAGGTGCTCTCAACTGATCCCAGGTAGAATCAGTCCTCTGGGCATGACAGGGGTTCTGTAGTCTTGGAATCAGAGCAATGATGGTTACCCACGTGATCTGAAGGTGCCATTGGACCCCACCAGAAATTCCAGACACTCACCCACCCACTCACCCACTCCTTCATTCACTCCTGGCCCCCATCCCAGGCTGAATGTAATCCTGCCCCAGTAATACTTGGCTTTGAGGTACTAGCAGATAAGACATGGAAGGTTGACTAGGGTGGGGACTGAGGTGAGGAGGTCCTTATGAATCGTCACCATTTCTGTGGTGGACTTTTCATGATGCAGCTGCCTCTGGAACCCTACTAACTCACTGGCTCAACAAACTGGACCTGGAGGGAATTATTTCTTTGATCCATCCAGGCCCTATCTAGCTGGCGTGAATAGAAGAGAAATTCACACAGCAGCAAGCTAGTGTTTGATTCAGAGCTAGGGCTGTTGCTCTCAAGGATCTTTCTGTGTTACACTGACAAGGACAAAGGCCAGCCACTACTGCCACACTGATGCCCTTGCACCCCTGGGCCAGCCTCGGCTTGTACCGGAAGCCACACTTCGGAGGTCTAGCTGAGCCTACTGTGATGTATAGTTGTGAGTAGCTGTGCCCTAAACCCCAGCACACTCGCCACACCCAGCTCCGCAGCTGTGTTTCAAACCAGTTTATTTAAAAAATTTGTAATAACTGAGAGTGGAAAATAATCCACCTTTGGAATGGCGCTAGGAAAGCTTCTTGTAATGAATCTGCATGGGGAAGGTTTGTTTCTGTGTTGTTTGGTTGTCATGGTGACAGCCAGCATTAGCTAATAAGTTTGTTTTGAGAATTTTACCACCAGTTTGCCAATTTTTCTCCTTCTGCTCTGACTATGGCTTACACTATTACTCCTTGTGCTCCTGTGCTGTGTCCTCAGGCTCCTGGGCTGGCCAGGCCTGAGCCTCCTCCGTGAACACTACCTGCAGGAGGCGCTCAGTACACATGCAACTGAGCTGAGAGAGTTCGGGTTTGGCGGGACAGAGCAGCAGGGTTGGGTCGCTGCTCTTCACAGGATGGATGGGATGGCCCCAAGGAGGCAGAGTTAGGGATAGGAAAACCTAAGTGGGCTCCCTTTGTTCCTGTCAGCTGCCCAGAGAGCCATGCAGGTGGAGGTAGCAGAAAACTGTCAGAGGGATGGTAGGGTAACCCGGCCCCACACCAGGCCGCCACCAATGAAGCCTGACAAAATGTCTCCACTTTCCGTTTGGCTTCAGAACCTCCAACAGGGACCCTGGCAGCTCAGCAGACAGGGCTCCATGGAGGGGGAACAAAGGGTCTGCCAGGTCCCCCATACTCTCTCTATGCTCTGGGTCTCCATTACCCCAGTTTGAGCTGTCAGGGAGGAATGTGACAACACAGTCAGCCCATGGACAGAGGCATGCACGGGCTGCAGACACCAGTGCCAAGCTGCACAGGGCCTGTGGTGGAGGGCACAGGAAGGGTTCTTCCCATGAGGGAAGCCCTGGGAGGAGGGTCTTCAGGATGAGGCACGGAAGCAGCTGTAGACAATTGAAAGCTGAGCAGCCCCGGGAGGAACTGAGGGTGCAGTTGCTCTGACCAGTGCAGGTGATCAGCCCTGAGTGGGTGTTAGACAGTCCCACTTTTTCTAGAGAAGGCCCTCAGCATGCAGGACTGAGGGGAGACAAGTCCCTTTGACGACTGGTGCAAGGACCAGGTGCTGCCCATTGGAGGGGTTCAGACTGAAGCTCCTCAAAGGCAGAGCTGACTAGGGCATCCATTTTACCCTCACAGGCTGCTGTACTCTGTACAGCTCATTCATTCCTGACATGCCTCAATTTCCCAGACTATGAAGTGGGGTTTTCAGAGGATGTTGGGACCTCAAAGTTTTTTTTTTTAATATTTATTTATTACTTCAGGTTACATCTCCATCACAGTGCCCTCTTTCCACCCCTCCTGGTCCCGCCCTTCCATCCTCTACCCCCATCACTTCCATCCCACTCCTCTGGAGTGGAGTGTCCCTACATAACAGTCCCCTTGCCCCAGTTCAGCAGTCATATGAGGGCCAAGAGCCTCCTCATACATTGGGGGCCTACAAGGCAGCACCACTAGGGCAAAGTGTCTCACTGACAGGAAATAAAGTCTATGTTCATGTTCCCTTTGCGCATTGGTTGTAGGATAGTTATCCTGTACTATATGACTAAAATTCGATTATAAGTGAATAGATGCCATGTGCATCCTTCTGAGTCTGGGTTAGTTCACTCAGGGTGAGCTTCTCTAGTTCCATCCATTTGGCTGCAAATTGCATGATTTCGTTTTTTCTGATGGCTGAGTAGTATTCCATCATGTAGATGTACCACAATTTTTTAATCCATTCTTCGGTTGAGGGACATCTGGGTTGTTTCCAGTTTTTAGCTATTACAAATAAGGTGGCTATGAACATAGATGAGGAAACTTCCTTGTGATTTGGTGAGGAATCATTTGGGTGTATACCCAGAAGTGATATGGCTGGGGACCTCAAAGTTTGACAAGCAATGGAGGAAGCCAAGTGGGGAGTCTGCTGGTGGGGATGGATCTGGGCAGTCTGTGAGGAGACTTCTGAGTGACTTCAACTGACTTCTAACTGGTGAGAGCCCCCACTATGCTCATGGTGTGTGTCATTTTGAGCAGATGTGTGTGTGTGTGTGTAAAAGGTAATAAAACACAGCAGTGAGCATAAACCATTGCTTGGGTGTGTCTATAGCGAGGTGTGTCTCTGTACTTGGATTGGCATCTGGCCTAGCTTTCAGTGGATTCCCTGAATGTACCCACTGTAAGCCAGAGCCTGGAACACCAGTCTCTCTGACACATACTTTTCTGTTAACATACTGAAAACCAACAGAGGAAAGACAAAGATTGGTGAATGTGTGGAGCATTCCAGGTGCTCCCTCAGCCCCCACACAGTGCCAACACATCTCCTATCTGGCCCTTCCTAAAGCACCACTGTTAGGAACACCAGACTCAAGCAGAGGAGGAAAGTGCCCAACACTGTGACATTCAGGGTAGCTCCCATAATTATAGAAACAGGAACACAGAGCAGATGTCGGGTCCCCAGAGGCCGATTGAGAGGATGGGATGCAGGGGCTGCACTGGCTCACAATCAATCCTGTGCTTGGAAAGTGCATTCTCCAGCACAGTTAATAGCCAACACGGGTGTGGCAGAGGAGGGAGGACAGGGTGCCATAGGAAGAGCCATTCCCTCCAAGGGGACAGCCTCAGAGGTCAGCCAGCTCTGATCATCAGCAGCTTGTCACAAACAGCTGGCTCTGCACAGCCCTAACTTGCATCCATGCTGGTCCCTAGCAATTTACCCAGTGGGGAAAAGAGGTTTGCAGGGGATTTGAGAGCTGCTACAGGGGTTTGGAGATAGGGACCAGTAGCTTCTTCTATGACCATGCCAGTGGACCCCTACTAAGGCTGGGCACGTTCCTGTGAGGGGTAGGGAGAGAAGTCAAAGCTAGGCCATTTAGATGGAAAGACTGAAATTATGGAACCCATGGCAGTGCAGTGGTTGCCATACATGGAGCTTCCTGCTTCAGGGGACAGTCCATTTTTGGTTCACTTCTGATCACAGCAGGCATCGCTGCCACCAGACATCACATTCCTCATGTCAAGAACCCCTCGGTTCCACTTCAAAATGCCTGGAGATCTCAGTTCCTCTGGATGCTAAACCCCGACCAGATTTTCTTGACATTTGGGCTCAGTCCTGACACCATTTCCCCCATGTGCCCACTCTGACGAGCTGAGTGGAACATAGGGAAACTCTGAGGGGCCCTTCAACCCGGGGCCTCTCACAGACCCTACTACAGACAAGGATGGGTCTCAGGGAACAGAGAGGGGCATGGCCTCATGGCTACCTGCCTCAGGCATGACCAATACTTGAAGAGGCTCACCCCAGAGGGACTTGAGGAAGGAGCGGTCTATGCCCTCCTGAGATGCTCCTGTCCTTGTTGCCAGAAAGAAAGCTGGGGAAACTAACTTGAGTCTTTGTCCTGCATAACATCAAGCTGAGGGGTCCTGACTGGGGTAGAGATGAGATTTGTCATTAGCATATGAAAAAAATCAATGTCAGACTTGGGGACTGCTGTCACCTTTGGGTGCTTACATCAATCTCTCAGCGGAGTTTTTGGAGTACATAGTGACCCTATTAGCATCAATAGTTCTAAACACTGTCTTCATCCATTAGGGGAGGAGGAGGGGGCAGGCTTGGAGGGAGGAGCAATGAGGAGATCAACTGGGATTGTAATAACACAAGTGAAACTTGACGCCAGGCCTCAGGGAGGTGCACTGCTCACACTCCTGATGTTTTGTGTGGACAGCAGCAGCCAAGGGCTAAGACCCATGCCCCTGTTTCCTCCCATGTGGTCTATGAACATGCAGGATCACAGAACACAGACCTTCAGGCCCCACCTCAGGACCTCTGGCTCAGAATTCCCATTTAACAAGGTCCCCGAGTACATGCAAATCCAGCTAGTGCTGCTCTAAACAACCCAGAAGAGCCAGAGGTGAACTTAGGGACCCTCCTTACCCAAACCTTAGCACCCTCACAGGAAGTCATGGCTCACATCTCTCAAGTTAAGGCTCGGTTAGACTCTTGTGCTCAGAATATGCTTGTTTTCTCTGCTTGAGTGACATGGCCATGGATTGTTGCTGATGCTGGGCAATTCAAATATCTTGGATGCCATCTGTTTGCTGATCTCCAGGAAGCAGCTGGCACCTTGCCTGGCCCTCATGCCCAAGTTGGATTACTGACATGGAAGGTCAAGACATTTGGGCAAAGTCCAGCCCATAGCACTGGCTTCAACTTGGAATCGACTCATTCCCCAGTGACCATGTTCCGCCCCACCCACAATGGGTAGCTTTTGTATAGACCCACAGGTTAGAGACAAGGACTGGTTCAGGAGGCTGAAGTGGTCGGGGGAGGTCTCTAATGTATCACTTGGAGTAGGGATCCATTGACAGCAGTGATTGTGAAAAGGAAATTATAACTCCATGTGATATAAGTCACTGCAGAGAAAAGGAGAGTGCCTATTCATTAATACTGTCTTACCTAAGCATCATCAAACACAACTTTTTATGTTGGGTTTTGACACAGTGAACCAAGAGCACTCACACTTGTAATATCAGAAAACTCACACTCAGAAACTAAATCATACTCTTAGATCTCCATGATACTGTCCACTCACCCATCCATCTACTCATCTGACCATCCACCTGCTCATCACCCACCTACTCACCCACCCATCCATCTACCTACTCACCTACCTGCCCAGCCACCCATCTATCTATCCACAAAACTTCTCATCCATCTATCCATCCATTTATCCATGCATCCATTTATCCATCCAACCGTCCTTCCGTCCATTCACCCACCCACCCAGGCATCCATCCATCCACCCATCCACCCAGACATCCATCCATCCACCCACCCTACAGGCATCCATTCACCTACCCACCCATCCAGGCATTCCAGCAGAGGCATCAGTGTGGGATGAAGCAGCCATGCCCCCCACATCAGGTTCTCTACCTGTTGTTCATCTCCTCCCAGCTGAGTACAGGTTCTCCACAGACCATGACAAATAGTGGCAAGTTTTAAAAGCACAAAGATCGATCCCCAAGCCATTGACAAACCTTCCTCGGGACTCCAAGTTAGAAGTGCAGGTGATAGAAAGGAGAGGTCTGGAGCCCAGTCACTCATGGTCATACCCACAGCTTTCTACCCACCAGACAGTCACCAGAGCCACAATAAACAGCACATACAGACAGTGACGGCAGGATGGAGGTGTCTTTGGCTTTTGGAGAATTTAAATAGCCCAGGAACACAGACTAGGCTTGGGCAGGGACAACAAACTTTGAGGGGCCTCGAGGGAGGAACTGCTGGACAAGGCAGTATGAGAAGATTAGAGCTTAAGCTGCCAGCATCCTGGCATTATAGAAATGGCTTCAGGAGGATGGCTTCTGAGTTGGTTGCAGGGTTAGAGAGAAGGTTACGAAGGTTGCATCCTGAGTTGGGCATTTGTGCACTTACTCATTTTTCTATAGACAAGGGGACATAATGCCATTTCACAAATCAGGTTCCTCCCCCACAATGGAGAAATGAAACCCACAAATCTCAGAAGGGAACTTCTGAAGGTGAGCATGTGTAGGAGTCACACATGAGGAATCAATTTGTCGTTGAAGAGCTTGCCTCTGAGACTCATGGTAACATGCATGGAGGACAGACACACAGCCAACCTGGCTCTTTAGATCAAGTGGAGAGGCTGACTTTATTTGGGACAGTGTGATACTTGGAGAAAGTCCATGCTGTAAGTCCTGTTGTTTCCAAGAAATAAATTCACATCAATCAAATAGAAAGACAAAAATTAAGAACCTTCTAAAATAGTATATAGTATGTAAAAAAAAAAAGTTGAAAAGAGTCTCTTTAAAAAAAAATAACAGCAATAATTGTGGCTTCATGTAAATGTGCCTCTTCTGTTCAAGAAAAACATGATCACCCAAGGTGAAAGCAAGCTGACAGCTGCCAAGACTCCAGGGGAGAGGTGCCCTGACAGAGATCCCCTCCCTTCCCTTTTGCCCTCACCACCAGTGGCAGACAGGAGATCTGGCCCAGATAGGATCACAAGAGCAGGAGAGCTGGTCCTGCCCCTCACATGCTGCAGTACTTGGGAGAGCAGGCCCTGCACCTCACCTGGACAGCACAGTACAGCTGACCCTGGATGTGGGTAAACAGGCTCCAAGGGTGTGAGTGCGGGAGAGTCAGCCATGCTTTTTGTCTGCTTTTCAGTGGTGCTGGCAAGGGAGAAACGCCCTCAACTCTCTGATGTCAGATACAACACAGGTAGCAGGTGGGTGGGAGAGTTGGCCCTTATGAGCTCATGAGAGCAGGAGAACTGGTCTGGCCCCTTACCTACTGAAGCACTTGGAGAGCAGGATTTGGACCTTACCTGAGTAGTACAGTAGAATTGGCATTGGATGTGGGAGGGGCTGCAGGCCCAGAGCCAGGGCTTTGAGTTGGCCCACCCCAACATGTACCCCATGGATGAACTGCTGGAGTGCAAGAAGAAGCCAGTTCCACAACCCGAGACTACAGAATCGTCATACATCCTCAGACAACACCAGGATATCTGAGAGGGGTCCCATTGAGGTTCCAGTATCGACAGGGTAGCAGAAGCCAGAGGCCTCGTACCATACCAAGAAGTCATTATAATGAATATTTGGAAAACACAAAGTATGGACAAATGGGAATATTGTGGGACATACTGAGACACACTACAGCTTCCACCATGAGGTTCTTTTTTTTGTGTGTGTGAGAGGTTTCGAGGGTAGAGGGTGGGTCTGAGGGGAGGTGAGAGATGGGAGGGAACAGTGTGCATGATGTGAAATTCATAAAAAAACAATAAAGAGAAAAAAATCTCACAGTAACTAAAACAACTATCTATATGCCTCTTAATTCAAAACTGTTTCTATAGTGTTTTATTGAATACACAAATGAACAGGTTCAGAACCCTGTGTATATGTGAACTTCTGGAATCCATTATTCAGGACAGTTATGGGTCCTGGAGCCTTGAACATCACCTCCCTGTGTGTGTTTTGGAAGGAGGTGGCCATGTGTCTTTTGCCTCCTGCTCTCATTGGCTTGCTTGAAGGCAGACACCAGACTCAGCCAGTTCTGTTCTGGATAGAAGAATGTAGAATCAATATAGCTCTGGTGCTGTCCAGGTGGGGAGTGTGGTGGTCTTCTATGTCCGTGTCAGTTGTCTGCGATATGAGATTTGTTTTCCACTTTGGGGCCTGTATCACTTCCCCCAAAAGAAAGAAAACTTTTCTAGATAAGCACAGTTGTATAGAGAAGGCCTCCCATCCCACACTTACTGTTTTTGAGGAAGTCCAGAGCAATTCTCAAACCAGGGCAGGATTTGGAAGCAGGGCTTAGCTATGCCGGGATCACTGTTCCTGGGATAACTAACCTCAGGCTCCTGCGCATGAACTGGCATGTTCAAAGATTACTACATGATCTTCAGAGGCGCCTGAGGGCAGGAAGAATGTCCCTCTGGCTTTTCTCAGAAAGATGAGCTGTTTCTCCAGGAGGTCTGACCTGGGGGCTGAGTTGGAGACAGCCTGGCCTGGAGGCACACAGGCCCTGTCTCCTTCCCACCTCCCTTCCCTGGACTCCAGCCACTGTGAGGCTGAGGAATCTGCCTTGCTTCATTACAGCCTTTCTCTTCACCCTTCCTCCTCTGTTCTCCGTCATTCAAGAATCAAAGATGGGCTGATCTGATGTGAAAACAGCTAGCTGTAGCACAAATCCCTACCCAGGATCAGCCAGAAAATGAATGAAGCCCAGGGCTCAGAAACAAGGCTCTGTCCTTCTGGAACTTGGCTGGAGGCTTGGACTGGGTACGTCGTAGCCTAACTTCCATGACTGACCTATGCTGACTGAGTTGCTTTGATGTCACAAAATGACAAAAGTCAGACGTGCAACATAGTTTCTTGGAAGTCATGTGTTGGGATCCTGGTGTCCTTAAAACCTTTGTCACAATTCACTCTTTTCATCTTCCTCTCTGAGGGAGGGAGGTCTGGCCATAATGCCCCTTCCTGTAGTACAGTTTGGGATGGGGTATCCCTGGAACCACTAGAGATCGAAGACGAGGACTGGCTCAGTGACTCCCAGATGTCAAACAGAGAGACAGAATAGAGAGGAATCTTATCCTACCCTGCAGCCACTGTCTCAGGGAAACAGCAAGAGCTTAAAGATGGGTCCCCTGGGCCAAGGCCACAGAGGAGCTGAACATCATTGTGTTTCTTATTAGCAAGCTGCAGTGCCCTCATTAAGCAAAAGAGCAGGGTGGTAATAAAACAAAGGGCTGCAGAGCCAGCACTCTGGACACTGTGCTGGGGAAGAGGCTTAGAGGCAAAAAGGTTTCCAGGAAGCACATTGTCAAGTCAACAGGAGGCCCCACAGGAGAGTGCCATGGCAGTCTGTGAGACTTGAATAATCACTGAGCATCCCAAGCAAAGGTACAGAGTCTGTGCTCACCTGTGGGTCTGTCCTGGAAGTCACCTATGTCAAGAAACAGCTTACTCTGCTCGTTTCCTCTGGGACGGGTTCTCCATGAGGGTGTGCACAGTGTGATCCAACAGGAGGTTACTGAGCATGCCTGCTGGAGGCCCCCCTCTGGCTGAAAAGGCAGGTTCTCCTGTGGCTTGCATGCCACAGACTGAGCAGTGTCCTGTGCATCCTCCTGTCTTCCTGGGTGTCCAATCCTGCCAGCACCTATCCCCAATGCCAGGGACAAGGGATATTGATTCTTCATTTTAAGTTAGCAGTAAACGAAACAAGAATCTTGCC
The DNA here is from genome assembly GCA_907164525.1 of Lophiomys imhausi. Taxonomy (NCBI): domain Eukaryota; kingdom Metazoa; phylum Chordata; class Mammalia; order Rodentia; family Muridae; genus Lophiomys; species Lophiomys imhausi. The sequence goes on along the minus strand of CAJQZJ010013540.1, from coordinate 15,690,971 downwards.
CAGAACAGAGCCCCTTGTTTTACAGAGAAGGAATCTGAGGCTAAGGGAGGTGGGGTGGCAGGCCTAGATCAGGCAGTGACTGTACTGGATGTAACCATGCCTGGCTCCAGCCCAAGGTCCTCAGATCCGCATGGGCATGTGATGAGCCCAGCCCTTCACTCAAAGGGGCACAGAAGTTTCCGTAAGACCGGAAAAAGAGGATGTCCCGGCCCAAGGTCCTCAGATCCGCATGGGCATGTGATGAGCCCGGCCCTTCACTCAAAGGGGCTCAGAAGTTTCCGTGAGACCGGAAAGGAGGATGTCCCTAAATGTAGAGCTGGAAGGACATAGCCATTACCATCACCAGAGTCCAACCATTTGGGTAGAATGTCTCTGTGGTTCTCTCTGGTGATCCTTCCCTCTGTCCAGTCAGTGTAGCTGATGTCCAACATATAGGAGGCAAGGCCACTATCACCTGCTGGCCACATGACCTTGGCAGCATCTTAGTTTGTCCTGTGAGGGTACTCTTCCCCTCACTGTAGAGAGAAGGTGATATTTCCAATCAGAGAACTCGGGTGCCCTTTGTGGGTCTAGGTTGGCTCTCAGGAGAAGATAGCATCCCCCAGGCCAGCCAGCTCACGCGTGCATGTGTGCATGTGTGTGTGTGTGTGTGTGTGTGTGTGTGTGTGTGTGTGTGTGTGTACATGTACACGTGTATGGAGGCCAGAGACAGATGTCAGGTATCTTTCTCAACTGCTCTCCATCTTCTCTTTTGAGACAAGGTTTCTCGCTGAACCCAGAACTTGCCAGTTGGCTAGACAGATATCCGCCTCTCTGGCTCAACTACTAGGATTTCAGACTTGAGTGACCATGCCCAGCTGAGTTTGGCATGGCCATCCTTGTCTCTGGAGGAGTTAATGTTTAAATTTTTTTTTGTCTCCAACTATCTTTAACTATTTTCATTCTCATAATGAGCATCCCATCTGCCTCCTGCATACTGTATGGTCCTTTTGTGAAGCTGGTCTGTCACATTGCATCAGTAGTCTGAAAGCAGAATGCAAACAGGAAGCGGGCTAGGATATATAATCTGAAAGCCCACTCCCAGCAAGGTGTGCCCTCCAGCAAAGCTTCAACTCCTAAAGGTTCCACAAAGTTATGGAATGCTACCAGCTGAGGACCACACATTCAAACACAGCAGCCTATGGGGGACATGGACCAATTGCTCAATTACAGGAGCCTATGGGGAACATCTCACATTAAGCATGTAACACTGTCTTGTAGGAAGCCTGGCAGTGGTAAAAGTGTGGCTGGGGAGCTGATGGGCAGAAGACCCCAGAGTCAGGCACCTTGGCTACTGCCCCTCAGAGATGATCGCATGCATTATCCCTGGACCATGTTGGGGATCTATGACAGCATGTGACTGCTGCTGAGGTGTCAGATAGGTCCCCTGGTGCCACCACCCACAGAGGCAGTGGATAGAGCAAAGGTGCTATGAGGCTAAAGTACTAAAATAATAAGGCCAGACTGAAACTAGAAATTTAACCCGGATGAATCCAGAAAGACACCAAAACCTTGGTCAAGCTCCATTCTGAGTAGACAAGGGAGACTGATGCTGTGGACACAGTGCCTCCCAACATTGGCCTGCGGAAGGATCACAAAAAGGAGAGGAGGGGAACTCAGGGAGCAGGTGCTCTTGCAGGAGAGTGGAGCAAGGTGGGGGGTAGGGAGGCTGGGTGGTGAGTGGGCCGAGCACCAGCTGTGGAAGCAAGGAAGAGGAAAGAGGAGGCTCTGGCTGACCTCACGGATGAAACAGGTGAGCATGTCAGTCAGCTTCATATCCTAAATGAGGAACTGGCCCTGAAGGTACTCAGTGCTTTGCTGGGGTGGCATCAGGCAGTGAAGGGCAAACCAGGACACTCGTGGAGCCAAGCACACTGTTCATCCCAGCCAGGGGGGGAGGCTCAGACTCGGGCTTCTACCTAGGAGCAGCTTCTCAGTGAAGAGGAAAGAGGAGCATGCCGGGTCAGCAATGAATGTGCTTCCACTTCGAAGGTGACCGAACATAGACAGGCAGTGAGGACAGTTAGGGGTGTGCAGGTGGCGGTGGGGACAGCAGTGGGGGAGGGAGGGAGTGTCACAGCAATCAGCTTGTTTGTAGACTGTAGGTGTGGGGTGCACTCTTAAACCCTGTCCTTCTCGCTGCTTTCTGCAGACAGCTTTGAGAATTATATGTCACTAGAGCTGAGGAGGGAAAGAGCAGGGCTGGGGCAGTAGGTGAAAAGATATGGTGCCTTTTTTATTCACAGGTCTTTAAAGCAAGAGCCAGATGCTCTTGCACCCCCTAGGGACCTCTCTTCAGACTCAGTCTCCAGGCAGGGTGAGCAGCCTGCTTTGAAGGCTGGGGCCTGCTCCTCCTCCATCCCACCTAGTTTCCTCCAACTCTTGCTATGGCTAAGCCAATTCCATTTTCATCTTAGTCTATCACTTCGTTCTCTCACGCTCCGTCTCTTTTCAGGGTTCCCCGAGTCTTATTGAGAACACAGAGCAGCTGCTTTCTAAAATCGCCTTCATCCTGTTGTGATCAGTGAGTATACCATCCGCATGCTTGCATGGGAATCTGCAGACCGGCAGTGAGAGCCCCTCTGAGTGGCCTGTGTGGTGGCACTTGAGAATTAGGTCCTCAGGCAGGGCTGGTGGCTTCTGCTCCTCTTGGATCTTCCTGGCTACAGTGAACTTCATTTCTTGGGGCTGGTCTTCTGTGGTTTATCTGCAGAAGATAAACTCTAGCCTCAAATAGGAGGACATACAACCCCATCTTTCAGCCATCCTACCAGGAAGAGAGATCACTTGTCAGTCACCAAGGGTTATCTCTTGTCAGGATAGTGACTATATCACTATATCAAGCCAGGACAGGCTTGAGGAGCCCCACGCCCTCACCGGAACTTCAGGCCATGAATAGAGTCTGTGCTTCTCATGCACAGTTTGCATCTGCCCAGACCCTCCAGCTCTCTCTATAATAACTTTAGAAGTGTAAGGACGTGAACTAGGTGTCCTGTGTACTCATATACGGACAACCTCTGCTTTGCCCCAGCCTTCTATCTCCCTGGCTCTGGCTGACCTCACGGATGAAACAGGTGAGCATGTCAGTCAGCTTCATATCCTAAATGAGGAACTGGCCCTGAAGGTACTCAGTGCTTTGCTGGGGTGGCATCAGGCAGTGAAGGGCAAACCAGGACACTCGTGGAGCCAAGCACACTGTTCATCCCAGCCAGGGGGGGAGGCTCAGACTCGGGCTTCTACCTAGGAGCAGCTTCTCAGTGAAAACAAAGCTGCTGTCCTGCACCTCTTCTGTCCTCTGTCAGCCCCAGCTGGCCTGGGAGGGAGGCAGCTATGTCATCCACAACAGGACAAAACTCCAACCCTGGTCAAGCAGTTGAAGCTTATGGCCACTTTCTTGGCTTCAGAGGCACTGGGCACCAGTCCACAGCTCAGGGTCTTTGTCTGGTGGGAAGTGAGAGACTGGATCCTCTCAGACACCACCAAGTTACTTCCTTGCTCACCATGGAGAACTGGAGCAGAAGTTGATGAAGTCAATGGTCTACTTAGGAAATTGAAGAATGAAAAGAAAGAAGTGAGGAAGAGCAGCAGCTGATGCAAAGATAGGAGTCTTAGGAACACTCACTTGTTCTTGGCATATTTAAAACACTTCATTACACATGATTTGGAAAGCATGCCAGATGCTAGCCCGGACTCTCATGCACCCTGTTCCCGGTGATGAGTTTGACACCCGGCCAGTATTTTCCTTTCCTCATTTTGACCTCCCTCACGATTTTTCCTTCCTCTGTATTCCTCAGAAACATCCAAGTCATCATGTGACATCTCCTGCAAATGCTTCCATGTGTATTTCTAAAAATAAGGACCTGTATTTTTAGACATGATAATGGGTTTTAAGACAGTCACAAATCCTTAACATTATCAGCCACAGGTTGGTTCAGTTCCTCGGTGTCTCCCAAGTGCTGATTTACTCTTTCCCATCTTGCTTGACTCAGAATCTGAGGATGCTGAGCTTGACGGATGACACTCTTTTAAGTCTCTTTCAATCTGCTGGTTTCCTTCTATGTGCTTTCCCCCACCCCTCTTCTTCTTCTTCTTCTTCTTCTTCTTCTTCTTCTTCTTCTTCTTCTTC
>CAJQZJ010013540.1:15676357-15686796 GCA_907164525.1 Lophiomys imhausi | reverse complement strand
TCTTCTTCTTCTTCTTCTTCTTCTTCTTCTTCTTCTTCTTCTTCTTCCTCTTCCTCTTCCTCTTCCTCTTCCTCTTCCTCTTCCTCCTCCTTCTCTCTCTCTTTCTTTATTTGTTTTGCAACCGGTTTGGGAGAGGAAAAATAGTTTTGAGTTAAGAAGTCAAAGACAGTATCACTCCTGATTCCTGATGAGTGCGTGTCTCTGTGTGTGTATGTGTCAGCAGGTGTGTGTGTGTGAGTGTCAGTGTGTGCGTTAGTATCTGTGTGTTTGTGAGTATGTGTGTGTATGTGTGTGTCAGTATGTGTGTTTGTGTGTGTTCTGTTTGTGTCTGTGTGTCTGTGAGTATGTGTGTGTGTCTGTCAGTATGTGTGTCTGTGTGTGTTTGCATCTGTGTGTATCTGTGTGTGAGAGAGTGCATGTGAGTGTGTGTCAGTGTGTGTGTGTGTGTGTGTGTGTGTGTGTGTGTGTGTTTGTATGTACGCACCACAGTGAGCATATGGAAGTCAGAGGACAACTTGCATGAGTATGCTTTCTTCTTTCACCATGTTAGTTCTGGAGATGGAAGGGAGTTTGTTGATCTTGGTGGCAAGTACCTTTATACCACTGATGCATCTCCCCAGTCCTTGGATGTCATATTCTTGTCTGTCACTTGCATCATGGCTTCCATGGGCAGGATAGGATTAGTCATCTAAAGTCACCTTGCACATGCCTGTCTCCCTCACGCTCTGGGAGTGCTGCAGAGAGCAGGCTGACTACTCCTTTACTCCAACTCTTAAAGAGTCATCAAGAGATGCTCACATTAGTTATTATTGCTGAGAAGAAAAGAAGGGGACGCAGCTCGTGTTTGTCCCTCAGCTGCACCAAATTCGCCAACAATGCAAAGTCAAGAGTCTGCTTCTAGAAAGAGGACTGCAGCAACAAACGCTCCTGATGGCCATTGCTGAAGACCTCGACAAACACTTAAAATTCCTGAAGGGCACCAGAGAGGTGTCAAAGCAAAACTAAGGGATCAAAATCCCAGAGCAAGGGGCTGGAGAGACAGTTCAGTGGTAAGAGGACTTGCTGCTCATCTGGAGGACCTGGGTTCAGTTCCCACCTCCTACATGGTGGCTCACTACCACCCATGACTCCAGTTCTGGAGAATACAGTGCCTCTGACCTCTGTGGGCATCGGGTACATACATAGATAATAGGCCCAGAATAAAAACAAAGTTTTATGGGAAATAGGCTTTAATTTTATTGGTTTTTATTTGTAAATTTTAACATCATGTACACTGTTCCTTCTCATCTCCCATCTCCCCTCAGACCTGCCTTCTACCCTTGAAACCTCTTGTAACTGAAAAAAAAATCTCATTGTGGAAGCTGTAGTGTGTCTCAGTGTGTCCCATAATATTCCATTTTGTCCACACATTTTGCTTGAAAATGTTCATTATAATGATTCTTTGGTCTGGTATGAGGCCTCAGGTTTCTGCTACTCTGTCAATACTGGAACCTCAATGGGACTCCTCTCAGATATCCTGTTGTTGTCGTGTATCATGGAGATCCTGTAGTTTTGGGTTTGTGGAACTGGCCTCTTCATGCACTCCAGCAGTTCATCCATAGGGATACATGTTGGGGTGGGCCAACTCAAAGCCCTGGCTCTGAGCCTGCAACCCCCACATCCAGTTCCAATTTTACTGTGCTACCCAGGTGCAGGGCTTGTTATCCTGAGTGCTACAGCAGGTAAGGGGCTGGACCAGCTCACCTGCTTTCATGAGTCCATCAGGGCCAACTCTCCCACCTGCTACCTGTGTCAAGGGCATCAGAGAGTGGAGGGAATCTCTCTCTCGCCAACACCACCAAAAAGTAAACAAAAGGCATGACTGGCTCTCCCACACTCACACCCTCGTGGCCAGTTTATACACATCCCCCCACATCCAGGGCCAGCTGTACTGTGCTGTCCAGGCGAGGTGCAGTACCTGTTCTCCCCAGCATGTAAGGGGCAGGGCCTACTGTCCCAAGTGCTGCAGCATGTGAGGGGAAGGGACAATTTTCCTGCTCTTGTAACCCCATCTGGGCCAGATCTCCTGTCTGCCACTGGTGGTGAGGACAAAAGGGAGGGAGGGGATCTCTCCCTCAGCAACACCACCACAAAGTAGACAAAAGGGAGGGCTAGCTCTCCCACACTCACTCCCTCAGGGCTGGTTCACCTGCAACCCCCACATCCAGGTCCAGGCAGGGTTCTTCTAGTCTCTGGCTTGCTTCCTGTCCTGAGAGCCATCTAGCGCTTGCTTGGAGCTGCACTGGTGGTGGTCACAGGCTAGGGCCCTGTGTGGACCCCATGGTGCTGAACTGGTGTTGGTCTCCCAGTTGATTTTTTTCCTGAAATGTTAGGCTACTATTCATTCAGATGTTCATAAGTCAGAACACTGAATGTGGACTAAGCCTCTCTCCTCTTCGCCACCTACTGATGCACATGTGACACAGCAGCCACATCTGTAATGCCTCTAAGTGCAGGTGGGAGATGGGTTTAGAAAGCACAGTAGGAACTGGTGAGATAGCTTAGAGTGTAAATGTTTGCCTCCAAGCCTTATGACCTGGGTTCAATCTCCAGGACCTACATGGTGGAAGGAGAGAACCAACTGCCAAAAGTTGTCTTCTGACCTTGTCAAGTATACCAAGGCATGCATACAGCCATTCAGTAACACCTCTGTACTGCTCACACAGAGTAAATAAATACAAAAGATTAATATATATATATATATATATATATATATATATATATATGCAATTAGAGTCCTGGGGAGTAGGTAGGACAGAAAGAAATAAACAGAACAAAGCAGTATTCTAATGTTTACAGACCCAGAACTTCCCAAACACCAAATACATTGTCTCAGTCCACTCTCTACTGTTGTGATAAACACCTTGAGCAAAAACAACTTGCAGGAAAAGGGTTTATTTCATCTTACACCTTACTGTCCATCATGAAGGGAAGTCAAGATGGGCACCTGGAGGCAGAGACTGAAGCAGAGGCCATAGATGAATTCTATTTACTGATTTGCTACCCATGGCTTTTCCCATTTGCGTTCTTACACAACCTAGGACCACTTGCCCAGGAGTGGCACTGGCACCAGTGGCCTGGGCCCTTCCACATCAACAATTATTCAACCAAATGTCCCCCATATTTGCCTACAGGCCAAGCTGATGGGATATCTCCTCACTTGAGGTTCCCTTTTCCTATCTGACACAAGATTGTGTCAGGTTGACAAAAAACAGAAACAAAAACCTAGCCAGTACATATATTAAACCAAAAAACAAACAAAAACCAAAAAAAAACCCTTACAGACCCCAAGAAGAGGAAGTTAATGAAATCCAAAGCTATAGATATATTATAGTAAAAGTACTAAAAAGCAAATATAAAAAAAGCAAAACAAAAAAATCTTAAAGGAAATGGACTCATTTCACCCAGTGGCTTGACCACTATAAAAAGCAAATGTGAAGAATAATTACGGCTGGAGTGTGAGAAAGCTGGGACCATCTCCACTGTTGGTAGGAATATACAACGCCATAGCTGCTAGGAAAAGCAATATGTTTGTTCTTCAAGAGATTAAAGGCGTGTTTACCATGTAATCCTGAAGTTCTGTCTTTAGGTGAGTCCGCCAAAACAACAGGAAATTGTCCCAAGGAGATATGCATGTACTGCTGCTTACAGCAGAATTGTGTATAGCAGCTCAAATGTGGTGTCACTTCAATTGTCCAGCACATGAGCAGACAACCAAAATGCAGTCTGTTCACATGGTGAGTTATTGACCAGCCTTCAAAGGAATAGAGGATGTTCTGAGATGCGCAGAAGCACTGATGGACCCAAGAATCCAATCACAGAGAGACAAGCACTGCGTCTACTCATGAGGGTCCTGACAAAGCCAAACCTGCGACAGAAGTCAGAATGGTGGGTGCTAGGGGTAGGCAGAGGCAAGAGATTTGCTAAATTGAGGCAGAGATGGCTGAATTGTGTGCCAAAAACATCTGAGATGGTAAATTTTATATTGTGTACATCCAAGCTGAGAGGGTGTTGGGGAGAAATTTGAATGAGTGGGGAGGAGGGGACATTATTTTTTTAAAAATTAAGTTGACAGCTGCATTTTCAGTAGAAATCACAGGACAGTACGTGAGTGCGATCAGCCAAGTGCTAAGAAAAAAATAATTGCAAACTTAGAATTCTATGCCTGTGGCACTAACATCTAAAACCCAAGGTAAACCAAGGGAATTTTCAAATAAAGTCTGAGAAAATTTGCAGCCAAAACATATAATCAAACAGTAATGCACGAGAGAAGTCCCCTGCAGGAGCAAGATGATCCATGATGGAGCTTTGAATGAGGAAGGGACTAGTGCCCAGGTCAGTCTGGACGAACATTGAGTGCTTAGAATAGTCAAATTAAAAGAGAAAGTGGCTGTGGCATGGGGGTGAATGGTGCTACAATTCATTCATTTGAATTGCTCTGGAAGCACTTTGTGTTTGTGTACTGTATGCAAGAGTGCTGGAATGTGTGTTCAAGTGTATGTAGGTATGTGCTAGTGTGTGCTGGTGTGTACAGGTGTGTGCACCAGTGCATTCAAATGCAGAGGTCAGAGGCTAACTTTGAATATCCTCCTCTATTGCTGTCTTCTCTATTCCATGAGGGCAGGGTCCCATGAATCTTGGGCTAGGCTAGCTGGCCAGCAGGCCTCTGTGATCTCCCTGTCTCTGCCCTATGTCTCAGCCCCATAGGGCTTGGGCTACAGGTGCACACAACCACGTCCAGCTTTCCACATGAGTGCTCAGAATCTGAATCTAGGCTCACACTTGCACAGCACAGGGTCTTACCCAACAAGCCATCTTCTCAGCTCCATTATTTATTTTTAGCATATAAAATCATACTTACATAAATACTAAAGTGTTCTACTGTATATAATAGTTACATGCTATATAGACATGTTTTCATTTCACAATTTTTTCTTTCAGAATTTTATAACTGAGGAACACATTTCTCCTACCTCGAAGCCTGTGAGACCCTCCCTAAAGAAACTAAAGGAATGTGAGGGTTAAGGAGATGATAGAAGAGAAAACAAAATGCAAAGAAGGAACCTGACACTAAGGCAGAGGAGGAAAAGATGAGAAAACATATTGAGCAAAAATAGAAAGAAAACAAGAAAGATCCAAATCCCAGAACGGGGAGAAATACATATAATCCACGCAGTCTTCCAGCGTTGATCCAGAACTCCTGCCCTTCGTGACAAACATGAACAAAAAGGCTGAGGGTGTGGCTCAGTGCAGCGTGGAGCACTGGCCTAGCCTGCGGAAGCCCTGGCTTAGATCCCTACCACCAGGGCGAGGGAGAGAACATGAGACTTGAACAAGCTGTCCACAAAAACGGTTCAGCCGACCTAATGAGTCACGGGAAAGTGCAAACGGAAGCCCTTCTGTGGTGGTGAGGCAGAGAGAACATCCCCTCTCACTGTTCACTGGAGTGGGCAGAGCCTGCAGTCTCAGGTGCATAAGAGCCCCCAGTTTGTTCCAGCTGGGTGTTTTGTGACAAGCAGGTCTACTTCAGGACCAATTCGGGCCCTTGTACAGTGACTGCCTCCCAGCCTCACACCCTGAGGTTCACACCCAGCAGAATGACACAAATGGGCACCAGAGATGTCCCTACAGCAGGAGGGATTCATGGTAGCATCCAGGTTCCAAGCAGCAACATCAGACTGGGCACTGACACACTCTTTGGGGAGGGTCGGGCCGCTCTTACATGGGCTGTGGACAGAGCACAAAACAGCTTTTTATTTTTGCTCAGAAAGAGTTCACAGAAGGTATCTGAGCCCAGGGTGGTTCTCCTAAAGGACCCAAGGCTTTGGGTACCTGGAAAAACTCTTTACTGGTCACCCCAATGTGCACACTAAGTGAGCCATACTCTTGACATTTGGGCAATATTCTGTGTAGAAGTTAAATTTCAACAAAGGAGTTTATTTAAAAACATTAAAAGAGGTCAAGTGTTGTTTTAGGGCCATGGTCATTCAACTGCAGATATTCCAGGAAATTCCTCATTAAAAATATGGTCTGGAGGAAGATGTGGTAACCACATTAGGACATGGCTCCAGATAGCCCAGTGGTGGCGCCTGAGGATCAGGGAGTATATGGCAAAAGGAACCCTTCATGGGCTTCAGAGTTAGGGCTGCCCACCCTACTCTGGACAACTCTGACCAGGAGTGTGACCCATGGCAGGAGGGAGAACTTGTGTTGTTCCTGAGGAGTGGCTGATCTAAGATCAGTCCTTTGCGGGAGCTCAGCATTGTTAGTGGCCCTGGGCATACGGGTGGGTTTATTTTGTTATTTGTGTGTCTGGACTTGAGGAAATGACCGAACAGCCCAGATGAGTTGGAAGATAGGTCCAACTTGGCCTTGGACAAGATCAGGGACAGACATCTAATGCCTGGGCCCCTTAGGGAACATGGGAACAGCCGCTGAGGTAAACAATCTCCCCAACTCACTTTCTAGAATGAGCCACGTCCTCTAGAAAGGCACCAGGAGGACTAGGGCATCCAAGTGTCCCTTGGGTTCCCTGTGGAAGGCAAATAGGAGTGCCCCAACACACTGGGGTTGGATTTAGATCTCCCTGGCTGACACAACCCTAAAGAGGGCAATTCTTTTTCTCTGTCTCAGTTGTTCAGCAGTTCTGAGCCTATTCTTGTGGGGTGGGAAAGCAAGACAAAGCTAGCCCTGACCCCAGGAGCCACATCTGGGCCTGAGTTTTAGAATGTTGGGGGACTACTCGGCACGACTCAGCTGCATTCCTTTTCTCTTTCTTTCTTTCTTTCTTTCTTTCTTTCTTTCTTTCTTTCTTTCTTTCTTTCCTTTTGGAGTGGGAAAGGGCCTGGGATGCTGAGCTCCTTGGGGATTCTGGGCTCTGAGTAATCCCACCAGTTCCATTTCCTCCTGTGAGTGGGCCCCTCAGCATCTGTATTTGATCCTTATCATCAGAGTGACAAACACATTTGGGGCATCAAGATCTCATGCATATGTTTGATTTTCACAGCTTTGGAACGTGCAGGTGTTGGGAGCATCATCCTCTCTGGATCTATGAACCAAGGGTGTATGCCTGTGAGGGAAATACTCCCCAGGCCAGGCCACTGAAGCTCCAGTGGAACGGTTTATGGAAGCTTCTGATGGTTTATGGATGCTCGCTCACTGTGCTTAGTGGTAGTGTGGCCCTAATCCTTTATTTAGCTGATCAGTCCAGCTGCTCAGTAATGGTTCTGTTTTGCACTTTAGAGACCCCTTCATTCAACAGAGCAACGGAGAGCAACAGCAATCACTCTTAACTGCTGAGCCATCTCTCCAGCCCCATTCTAAATTAAATTTTGAGACAGGGTCTCACTGTATAGTTTGGAATTAACTATTAGACTAGGTTGTCCTCCTCAAGCTTATAGAGATCCACCTGCTTTTATCTCCTGTGTGCTGGGATAAAAAGCATGCACAGTTACTATGCCCCCTTTTTGTTTGTTTGTTTGTTTGTTTTTAAACAGGGTCTCACTATGTAGCCCAACATTTATCTTTTTAATATTTACCATTTTATCTCTTCCTAAAACTGCATTCCCTTTATCTTTTTATTGTGTCATCAGTACACTTTAAGGTGTGGGCCCCTTCCGCTGGCTGTTTCATGGTTTGTGATGTGTGTTGAAGTGTCTCTCAGTGTCATGTCTACAAAGTGGAGGATAATCTTCACTCTGCTTTTCATGTATCTATGAGTAAACCTCTCAGACCAAGTGTCTCCATGGAAACCATCTTTATGCCTTCATTGAGAGTACATTTCTTCTGCAAACATAAGATAAAATGTGTCAAATGAACCATATCTATTTATGGTCCTTCTGAATGTTTTTACCATATTTAGTTTTTGCAAAATTGTAAGACTTCTCAATTTAATTCCTTTCTGGTACAGAGTATAAATTTATACCATTAAAAATAGGTGCTCTTTTGAGAGATTTCCCCCACAAACTTAAGATATACCAAAGGAAAGCCACAAAATCTCAAATTTAAATCTTATACACAAGAGAGGTTTCATCTGTGTAACATGATCTGTTTTTCCTTTGAATTTGTGCCATTCACATTTAATATAATTACTGTAAAGTCTTCCTATTTGTTTTCTGTTTGTCCCATCTATTTTGTTCCTCTTGTTTTTTATTCATTGTGTGTGTATGTGGAAGCCAGAGACAGAGAGAGGGAGAGAGACAGAGAGACAGACAGAGAATGACTCACTATGTACACCAGGATTGTCTTAAACTTGTTCACCTTTCAGGTGTCTGAGTTCTGGGATTACAAGTCTATACTACCACACTCAGCTTCAAATGCTTTTTGAAGTTATTCCAAACATATATTTCATGCTCTTCCCAGAGAGGCTGCCTAAAACAGCCCCATCCATCCTCTTGACATAGTGCATCAACTTTTTAACAGTAGTGCTACCACACACAGAACAGTGCTGGCTAGGAAGGTACCCCAAAGAACCACGAGGACATGCTGGAAGGAGAGTTGGGGTACAGGGCAGCCTCAACCACTGTACTTGCAGATCCTCTAAAGCATCATAGTAAGGCCACAATTCCGGTGGCAGAATGTTCCAGCCAAGGAAGAGAATGGAAGGAGGACACAGTTAATTTGCTTTTGCCCCATAGGATTCCCCTGAAAGGTGGTCTTAACTCAAGGCTCCCTGTAGCCTGAAGAAGACCAGTCAAGATGGTCTCAAAGCTGTGCAGTCTTGGCTCTTCCACTTTACTCTTTCCCTTTTCCTCTCCATTCAAAGGTAGCAGGCCAGCATCATGGCTGAAAGGTGCTATTCATTTGCTCTACTACCCTCCCTGACCCTTTACACATGTGTCCCCAGAAAACTTTCTGCAGGTCAGGTGTGGTGTTGGCTTCTTGGAACTAGTGTGGCAGGAAAGTCTTACAGAAATATAATTGCTTTTGCCAATGTGTGTTATTTTGTTGTTAGTAGGAGGCTCACAAGCCAGACGCACATGCTGATTGCTGATGCTGGTGTGTTTACATTGAACCTGAACATTGCACTCCTTCTTCAGCCTGAGGAGAGAGGGTTTTTTGTCTCACTGTTTCTTGAACTAGAAGATTTCCAATAACAAACTCCTCTTGCCTTCCCTTCTCTGAATACAGTTTTTTTCCCTATAAACAAAACAAACAAAAACACTTTTAAATCACATTTGTTTATTCATATGGTGTGTGTGTGTAAACCTATGTGTGGGCACATGTATGCCACCAAATATGCACCACAGCATATGTGTGGAGGTCAGAGGACAACTTTCCAAACTCAGTTCTCTCCTCCTATCTTGTGGATCCTGGGGATCAAATCCAGGCTGTCAGGCTTGGCACTTACTGAGTCATCTCCTTGGCCCCGTTTTTGACTAATTTTTTTTTTCTTCACATAGACTTTTAGGTTTACAGAGTCTCCAGCCTCTCTCTTCATTGCATCTGTCATGGTCCTTTGGCCTTGAGAACACAAGATATTACCCAGAACTTCTGCTTCCTGCCTCTCTCTCCCTCCCTCTCTGTCTCCCTCCCTCCCTCTCTCCCCTTCTCCTCTCCTCTCCTCTCCTCTCTTTTATTCTTTTCTTTTCTCTCTCAGATTACACATTCTTGTGGCACAGCTTTCTGGTTATTTTTAAATCCACCAAATGAATTTCTTAGGTTCAGATATTATGGTTTTCAGCTCTAGGAAGTCCATATGACTTTTAGAGATTTTTGTCTATTGAAATCCTTTAGATTCTATTTTGTGTATATCCCCTACTTAGCATATTAGGCATAGTTACTTAAAGAATGTCGCTTGCTAACTCTGATACTTGAATCAGCCATAAGTCCACTTTTCTTTCCTGTGGGGGGAAATAACTTACAAAGGAAGCTTAAGTAATATATTTCCCCAGGAGTTTGAAGTTTCTAGGGCACTTTCCTATTTTGGAGGAATTACGTCTTTTCCATTTTCTTCCTGAGTTGGTTTCTTCCCAGTATTTTGAATAGTTCTAAAAGTAACCAGTGCTCTGCAGTTAGGACTGCTGTGGGCTGGGGAATTTGAGGGGCAGTAGCTGCTTTGTGGAGCCAGAGTCCCTAGCTTTTCATCCTTCGTGTGGTCTGCTGGTCTGCTTCCAAATAGAGGAAATCTTCAAAGCTGAAGTTCTTCAACGCTCCATTTAGTTAGCACTCTGAGTAAAGATTTCAAAATGTTTTTATAATGTGCCATCAATAGCATGATAGGACATTTGGGTTGATTTCCAGAACTCAGATGTTCATAAAATTAAACTTATGGCAGGCGATAAAGGGAAGCAGTGTGCTGCTGTGGTCCGTATGCTTGCATTCAGTGTAACTTGATCACAGATGTGTGGTTCAACCTCTCTCTCTCTCTCTCTCTCTCTCTCTCTCTCTCTCTCTCTCTC
>CAJQZJ010013540.1:15662976-15676347 GCA_907164525.1 Lophiomys imhausi | reverse complement strand
CACTGAAATTACAAGTGTGCCCTGACACACCCAGCACGTGTTTGTCTACTTACTTATCCTTGTGTGTGGGTATTTTGCCTGCATGCCTGTGTACCATGTGCATGCAATACCTTCAGAGACCAGGTGAGGGAGCTAGATCCCTGGAACTGGAATTACAGACTGTTGGAAGCTGCCGTATGGGTGCTGGAAATTTGAGTCCAGGTTCTCTAGAAGAGCACCAAGTGCTGTAGTCTCTAAACCATCTCTCCAGCCACCACACACTTGAGTGCAGGGGATTGAAATCAGGCCCTCATGTTTGCATGGCAAGCACTCTACCGACAGAGCCCTCAGCCCTCTTCTTTAAGTACACATTGGAGTCTCTGTAGGAGATTGCATCTTCCGGTTTTCATGAATCTGGGATTTCCGATAACCCCTTGGTGAACGGTGCAGATCCACAAACCATCCCTATGGTCTACCTGTTCACCATCAGTGTTATGGAGCACCAAGGAAATTCCCATCAGCTGGAAGTTTTTCAATGCTTCTTGTCCTGAATGGGTTCATGGCAAACTGAAAACCATTGCCAGATAATACATTAAATAAACTGTTGAGATTAACTCATTGAAAATGGCAAAGCCCAGGAGTGCATGTTTTCCCTCTGTTTTGTAGGTGATAGCTTGGCTTGGATCTCCCCAAGTTTCATCCCTCCAGAGGACTGCTGTAACAGGCTGCTACAACAGTGGCTTGAAGCAACCCAAGGAGGTAGGATTTGCACAGTCCCCACTGAGCAGAAGTCACCCCATGGCCACCAGCTTGTATGTTTTTTGTCAACTTGACACAGTCTAGAGTCATCTTGGAAGAGGAAAACACAATCGACAGACGACTGCACCAGATTAGCGTGTGCGCAAGTCCGTGGGGCGTTTTCTTGTTTGATGATTGATGTGGAAGAGCCCAGCCCACTGTGGGCGGCGCCGCCCCCTCAGCAAGTGGTCCTAACTGTAGAAGAAAGCAAACCGAGGGAACCATGGAGTGCAGACCAGTAAGCAGCCTCCTCCTTTATCTCTGCTGCAGTTCCTGCCTTAGGTTCCTGCCCTGACTTCCCTTCATGATGAACTACAACTGTAAGCTGCAATAAACCTTTCCCCACCTGAGTCGCTTTTGGTTAAGCTGTTTACCGGAGCAATAGAGACACTCTAGGAGAGTGAGCATGTGTGACCTCAGGATGAGCAGGGGTGGAAGGTCGAGCAGTCATGAAACAAGACAACAGAAACCTTGATAAAGGTAATTGACGAAGTCTTCCAGAAACTAAGATGTGTTGAACAACACGAGTGGGCTTTTCTCCTGCTACAGAAGAAAGGGGCTGTGGTGGCTGTGCCCAGTGGGACTGGAACGAGAAGCTGAGCTGGCCGTAGGGCAAGTGTTTCCAGGTCCTGTTGGACTCCAGTTGGCTCTGCTACTTTTCTTCCCTCTTACCCTTCTGCTTGCAATGATGGTGGCTGGTAGTGTCTTACCTCATAAAGGTCACTCTCAAGGGTAGTTGGTGGTGTCTTTGCCTCACTGAAAGTGACTTTTGAAACACTTCTGTCAGTTCTGACTTGTGAAGGTGGCCTGAACTTGTGTTCGCAAGTCTCTGCCTTGACTACATGGTTTGCTGCGTGTCCCATATTTCAGAGTTGTCCTGGGATATTTAAGCTGAGCTGAGTTTGAGACTGCCAACCACAGGGCAATGAAAAGGAAAGACTTCCTGTTGAGGAAGAGCTGTGGCCTCAGGACGTGTAGTTGAAAGAGGTTCCTATGTCATATGAGGCTGGAAGAGGAGCAGAGTCACAGTGAGACATGTCGTGGTTGAACCACATCGTTACGTTGCTGACTGTGATGCTGTAACTCTAGAGCGCTGTGCCCACTCATGATCAGTTCTTCCCTTTAAGCTTTTCACGTGACAGTCACAAGACATAGGAGCCACATGTCTGGTAAGAAGAGGAGGCAATGGGATTTTCATGTCCCCTCTGTAAAGGCGGCTGAGAAAAGACACATGCAGCTCTCCTTTGAGGATCTTTCTGGGGAATCTGAGTTTAGAGTCTATTAACACGGTGTCTACTCAAACAGGGTCTTTGTTTCCAGTTTAAATAGATTAATGGCCTTTAGGGAGAGGTCTCTGCCTTACCACAGTCCTTTGGTGACTTTGTCACATAGTTACTTCACTTCCAAGGCCAGCGGCTTGTAGGTACCCCATCTCAGTTCTCTTCTCCTACAAGAAGTTGTCTTATGCTCTGGCTGGAAGTACAGTGTCTCTTCTTGGGCTGAGACTCTCTGAGCAGATTCTGTCTCTTGGTGAGTACAGGGGAGAATGCTGAGACTCTGAAGTACTTGGGAGATGGAAGGAATGGTGAGGGTGTTGGTGCCCTCCAGCTGACAGCTGAGAAAATGACATTGAAAAGAGCCCAGCCCTGGACCAAAAGTCTTATCCTGCAATCTGCCTTCCTCTCTACTTCTTGCCCAAGTCAGAGCTCACAGAGCTCAGACTGGCTTTGAGATGTCCCCCATGTCCCCCTACCCCTATCCAGTTCTGTTAATGCTACACTCCTAACTCAAGAGGCACAGTCTCAACTCATGTTTTAAGGTTCCCAGATGCACCCCGCTCCCTTCAGTGGCTTCCTTCCTTGCCTGTGATCAGGTGCTAGATGACAATGTGCTCCTCCCACCAAACAGCTCCAAGTCTGTGGGGCCTGGCCTTCTCTGTAAACATCTAGTGCTTCCCTTCTGCAATCTGCCAGAGTTCAACTCAAGAAGGAGTTCCACCCTCCAGTGGAGACATCTGACCCACAGGAGCCTCAAGGATGCAGCTAGTGAGAAAGAGCCACACCCATGAAAGAGATGAAGTACACCGCTGAGTAAGGGCTTTCACTGACATCACTTGGAAAACTTGAAGGACTCCCTCCAGCTGTCCTCCCTTGGGATGAGAAGCCACCCTTCCCACAGCATGGTAGGGAGGAGTTGGGACCCATGCCTTCCTCTTCTATATTCCAAAGCTCTGCATCGCTGACCACTAGGGAGAAGGCTGGCCTGATGCCTCTCCAGAAAAGGAGGCTGAGGGCCAGCAGCTGATAATGACTATCAGACCTATTCAGCCACACCGAGTTACACATAGTCACATCAGCCCGACTTTACAGGTACAAAAAGTAATCAGCTATTTTTGGAAATTGTATTTTTTTATGGAAAATATAATTGGAGGAGCTTCTGTTCCATTTTAAGGCTGCAATTAACTAGGCCCTGGAGCTTGGCTCTTGCTGTGGGGGGGGGGGTACTCTGATGAACAGGGCTCTGTGTATGCGCCTCCAGATGTGGGTTTTCTGGGACAACAGCTGCAGATGCCATACTGAAGAGCTCAGGACAGCGTCTGGGTTACTGTTCCGCTTTCAGTTTGAGATCTCCCCACTCTGCTCCTCAAGGGTTCATATGTTCCCAGCTGGAGGAGCTGTTGGGGAGGCTGTGGGATGGTTAGGAGGTGGGGCCTGGCTGGAGGAAGTGAATCACTCAGGTGTGGGTCTTAGGGATTCCTACCAGCCCTGATTCTACACAGTGTCTTTCTCTCTGCTCCTAGAACCACTTGGCTTTGAGAAAGCTCCCCACCCCATAGCCATTGGCCACTCACACAGAGCCTCCTTCCCCACCACGATGGGCTGCAAGGATGTCCATTCTCTGAGACAAAATAAATTCTTCTTCTATTCAGTTGCTTCCTTTAGGTGTTTTGTTACAGTGATAAGAAAGGAACTGGTATGGGAACACTAGCACTGAGTTGTAGGGCCATTTAGGCAGTAGAGCAGTAGTCATGACCACGTTCTTGGGCCTTAGGTTCTTAGGCCTTCTGGACTGGTTTCTGAGAACAGTGTGGAAGAATTGTGTGCCAGAGAAGACCCAGAGTTCTGTGAGAGCAGAACGGGCTATTCTGGTGGGAGTCTAGACCAGAATGGTGAGGCACAGGTAGGCAGTGAAGGCCAGGGTTATGAGGTTTCAGAGGAGAGCAGACAGTATTGGGACCTGGGCTAAAGGTCATTCAAGTCATTCTAGCAAAGAATCTAGCTGTGTTCTGCTCATTTTCTATAAATTTGAATGGCATCAAATGGGGTGATTTGTTTGATGAAACAAAATTCAAAACAGCAAAATATTCAGGCTGTGGCATGATCATTGCTTCGTGCATTTAGTGAGGTTGGCAGTGAAAATTCAAAAGAGAAAGTAGAACACAAATATGTAAAAAATAATGAGTGATTTGGCAAAGAAAGGAGAGTGAAGAGTTTTAAGGTTTTGGACAAGGCAGTGAGGCAAAGAAAACATCTATAATTGTTAACGATGGCACAAATAAGAGAAACCCAGACTTTGTACTGGGACAAAAGGTAAGGTGCTTGAAGGTACAACCTTCCCTATCAAAAGAGTTTTAGGACAGAAAATCCATCAGAAAGAAGAGTAGAAAAGATAGAGCCTCCGGGGAATACTCTGTTGGAAAATGGCTTCTTGGGAAGTATTTCACGGGCTCTGCCAAGAAAGCACACAGAGGTCATTGTAGCCATGGGCTAAAGAGGCCAGGCTGTGTCTCAAGCTCCCGTCAGAATCTGGCACCATGTATGTGGTACTCTCTTCACAGGCATCGTGCAAGACACAAGAAGGAAGCTTGCATGGACGGTCTAGAAAGCTACTGAGGTCAGGCAGTGTGTAGTAGGCCTGTAAGGGACTCTGGAATGAACTGAGTGTGGAGCTGTGGATGCCTTAAGTTGCAGGGGAGACCTTGAGATATTGGAGATGCCATAAACATAGTTTGTTCACCAAGAAAAGCTATTAGCACCAAATTTCCAATTACATTGGTTACGAGAAGACACATGTACCATAGATAATGGAGAAGGAGGGGCCCTAGCCAAGCCAAGTAATGCACAGACAGCACCCTCATGAGCTCTAGATGCCAGACAAGCAGTTTCAGGCTTTGGCATTTCCCTGCTTCAGCCTGCCCTTCCCTCATTAGACCCCCGTTCTTCCCTTTTGAAATAGAAATGTTTACCTCATGCCATTGGATATGTGAAGTGTGTAACACGTGTTTTGATTTCACAGAGGCTCACAGCTAAAAGACTGCTCTCAGTCTCAGAAGAGACGCTTGGACTTTTGAACAGTGTTGGGCTGCTAAAGGCTCTGGCGACTTTTGGGATCCACCAGAATGCATTGCGCATAATTAGATGGCCACAAGCCTGTGGGGGCTTGGAGTAGAATATGACGGCTTGACTGTGAAGTGTTCCCTGTGGACTCGTTTTTAAGGTCCACATATGGTGGAACTGTTCTAGGAGGCTGTGGAAACTTCAAGAGGTGGGGTGTAGCTGCAGGAAGTAGATCACTGGGGTCCTGGGTTTTAGGAGTCATAGAGCTTCATCCTTTTCGGTTTTCTCCCTCTCTCTCTCCTTCGTGTACCCAGATGTAAGAATGCTTCCACCCCCACAACCATGGGCCAGACCCACAGACATGCCTTTCCTGCCACAATGAACTGAATTCCCTGAACTGTAAGGGAATATACCCTTCCTTTCTTAAGTTGCTGCTGGCAAGCATTTAGCTGCAGTGACAGAGGAAGGAAAGAAAGCACTCAGCAATATGCTCTTCAGGTCACGCAAGGTTCTCGGATGTTCACTCTCATGCAAATTCCCTCATTAAACGAAGGCATCTGTTTATGAATCTGGAAATACTGATTACCTGAGCTCATGCCCACTAGGCTGGGAACTGAGAAAGCACTTTTCCATCTGTAAGGGAATCTGGGACTCTCAGCACCTGAAAAATAAGGGTCACTGTGTCTCATATTGTACCGCCTCCTGCTACCCTCTGCCTCACATTGCCAATGTTTAGGGCTCAGATAACTATAGTCAGCCCAGCTCTTCCAAAATTACGTGCTTGTGAGCTAAGTGGGCGTCCTCATTATTTTTAGCACTTAGAAACTGGGGTGCTTGCCATTCAGCATTAGTGAACTAGGAAGATGTGCTGCCTGCTACACCTTCAAGGTCAACAATAAGTAGGAAACGTAAAGAGAGCCGAGAGGCCACCTGATGTCAAACCAGTGGCATTAAACCACTAAGCATGTTTGGTATAGTGCCTGGTGGCCTTTCATTCTGGCTGTGACCCCCATGAAAAGCCACATCTGGTGAGCTGTGCCTTGACCAAGACAATTGAGCTATACACTTGCTGAAGTGGGTTGACAAGTCAAGACCTGACTCAGGAAGGAGTTGGCTGAGCTCTGGGATCCCCTGTCATCCCTGTGGAGTTCCATTACATGGCTCCCGCTCAGCAGCAGTAGCACAAGAGCACCTGTGGTGATGGAGGGCTGGGGAGATGGCTCGGTTGGTAAAGCGTTTGCCACACAAGCATGAAGCCATGAGCTTGGATCCTTAGCACCCATGTAGCGTGTCCCAGTGCTAGGAAAGTCACCAGGGCCAGAGAGCCTAGGTAAATGGTTGGTATCTAGGTCTAATGAGAGACTCTGTCTCCAACATGAAGGTGGAGAGCCACAGAGGAAGACAGCTGACATTGACCTCTGGCTTGCACATGCTCATGGACACAGGCACCCAACACATTTACACACACATGTATGTACACACACACAATGTACAACCCAAACCCAAGGAAACAATCTCCTTTTAAAGGTGACAGAGGACACCAAGCAGAAGTTTGTGGGGCTCCAAAATCAGATTTTGCTCCCCAAAGGAGGTCGTCACTGGTACACTTGCCCGAGACAGCTCCTTCCTTCTCAGAGAGGCCTCTGTCCCATAAACATGAAGCACGAGGCTGTGCTGGGTTTGTGTTGGGTTGAAACCTTCCTCTAGACCCCCTCCCCCCACACACACTCTAAATGGGAGCAGCTGCAAGCCTGCACATGCACACCTAACCGCCCACAAGCTTGCAGCCCTGCGCACAGAAGTGGGTACAGGTGCATGGCCCGATGATCTTGCACCTTTGGGAGCCAGGTAAGGAGAAAAGGAAATTTGTAAATACAACCTTAGCTGTAAATGAGAATATTTATTTGAAATGGAGAGAGTTTCAACCAATCACAATACTTTGAAGCCCCACAAGAACCGCAAGCATCAGAGGCCAAACACCATCAGTCACTGGTAATTCCCACCAGTCATCCTCTGCTGTTCCATGTGCAGTTTTCATGGTTTCTTCATATAATAGCACAGCACTCTTCCTATAAAGATTAAATCGACTTCCAGCATGATTAAATCGACTTTTTAAAAAATTGTTAAATACTTAGGAAAGTTCATCATAGCTTGGCAACTTCTTATTGACACTGCCAATACAATGTCAAGCCTGTTGTCAAGTTCAGGGAGAACTCTACCACATTTCTTCCAGATGTGAGCTTGACGGTTCATGTATCTGCTGGAGTAGGGGGGTGTGGGTGCTTTGAAGTCCTCTGACCCCACTCCCCTTTGCTGTGCTGCAGAGACCTCTCAGGGGTAACTGTGGACAGTTTCCTACAGGGACTCTTCTTGTTAGCTGGGACCAAGCCTGTTGGAGATGTGTGTGCATGTAGGCATGCGTGTGGTTGTGCATGCACATATGTGCTCATGTAGTTGTGTGGTTGTGCATATGAGACCAGAGTTCACTCAGGGATCCGGGTTCCTTTTTCTATTACTCTCAACCTTATTTATTATTATTATTATTATTTATTGTTATTGCTTATTATTATTATTATTATTATTATTATTAGCTGTTTTTGAGACAGGGTTCTCTTTCCTGGGCTCACTTTGTAGACCAGGCTGGCCTTGAACTCACAGAGACCTGCCTGCCTCTGCCTCTTGAGTGCTGTGATTAAAGACATGTTCCACCACTCCTGGCACTCACTCAACCTTATTTTTTGAACCAAGCTATCTTATTTAACTTGGAGCCAGATTTCAATAAGCTATGTAGCTAGTAACTCCAGGGAAACACTAATTTCTGATCCCCCGTCCCCCCTCCATGCTAGGATTACAGACCCACACCACCATGCCTGGCTTTTACAGGGCTGCTGTGGATCTGAATCCAGGTCCTCCTCCGGCTTACACTGCAACCACTTCACACGCCAAACTGTTTCCCCATTCCTCAGGTCCCAAAACTCAAGCTCCCTTTTCCTCAGAATTTTCTCTAAATCTGGAATAGTTAATCTCCATTGTCAACTTGAAACAGTTTGGAATCATCATGAAAACATGCTTCTGGGTGTGTCCATGCAAAGTTAATGAGCAAAGAAGTCCCTCCCTGAATGTGGGTGGCACCATCTCTTGGGTCCCCCAGTGTTCATCTCTCTGCTTCCTGACTGCAATGTGACCAGCCACCTCAAGTTCCTGCCACTGTTCCTTTCCTGCCCTAAGAGTGTGCCCTTCAACTATGAGCTGAGATAATCCCGTCCTTCAGCTGCTTCTGTCATACCAACAAGACAAGGAACTAAGACAGTTCCTCCTCAGCAGTAAATATGCCCTTAGGGGCAGGGGTACCAGCTGTGCATGACCTCTGGCAGTGGTGCCAGACCCTATGTGTATACCAGTGTGTACTGAAGACGACAACATAGGTTCCTGAAAATTATAGATGTCAGCATCTTCACCTGGAACTTCGGAATCAAGGAGAAGGCCTCTGACTGGGGTGGGAAGACAATGTTGTCCTTGATTCAGGCCCAGATCTCTTCTCACAGCAAGCACACTCATTGGATCACTTAGTGGTGAACAGCTGAAGGTCCAGACAGTGGCACTTCCGGCACAGGTCTTAAGGAAGCATAAGATGTTGCAGCCACTCCAGAGGCAGCTTGGCAGTTGCTGATAGCTAGCAGTGTGGAGGTCTAAACCAGCAATCCTGCTCCTGGGTGTTTTTTTTTTTTTTTTTTTTCCTAGAGATACAGAGCTTACACTCACCAGGTAACCTGGAGTGACCATCATAGCAGCTAGTTATGCCTGCCCAGCACTGGAAAGACTAAACACACTTCAGCACACTGTGTCTTGGGGGGAGGGGCACAGGAGGGACCCAACTAAAGGAAGTCTGTGGCAGGAATTCTCACCCCCACCCTGGAATGGGGGGCATGAAGGAGTGTCTATTCACCTAAAAAGATGGGGCACCAAAAGCAAAGAAAGGATTCCATTTTGTCCAGCTCACCAAACGAGTGGGTTTACTGCGATTATTTATAGGAGCATGGGTGGCTGGCTCTTGGAGAGCTCTATCACTGAAAATCCAATCCTAGCGTAAGTGACAACTCAGGAAGGCTGTGTCATCGGAGAGCCCCAGGGAACTTCTAGGTGGCTACATGACCAAAGCATTTCCACAACCCCTAGCAATTGTCTACCTCTTACCTAACTTCTGGGAGCAGAGCGACATCCTGAAGATTCCCTGAAGGCTCAGGAGTCTCCCTCTGTCTGACAGGGTTAATAGGCAGCCCCGCTTGAGGGTTTCCTGTGACTGATCACAGAGGCTCTTACTCAAGGCAGCTTGGTCATGTGTGCCTCCAGGGTGCTGTCCCTGCTGGGTTCCGGTGCTTATGCCACTGGGGGTTGAAGCCAAGGTCGGAGGGCCGAGTACCGCCTCCAGAACTTGGGTGGAAGTGAACAATGACGTGGAGCAGGCCGAAGTGTCGGAGACCTCTAGGTATTCAGGGCCATGTCTGGGTGACCGTACACTCTCGCGTCTGTTAGAAATTATGGACCAGCACACAGACAGTCAATATGACCACAGGATTACAGCAAGTGGGAGGACCTCATCTCACTCCCTCCTTCAAAACCCCATGGAAGTTAGGGGGTGCACGGGCTTCCCGGTGGCTCACTTAGAAGCATCCACTGGTGGGAAGTGGGTAGAGATGGGCATGAGCCTATGGTCAGAGGGTAGAGACATGTCCAAGCAATAGGCCTGCAGGGTCTGGGAGGAGAAAGGGGTCCTGATGTCTGGTACATCATCTGGTAGGGAGTGACCCCCAAAGGTCCAGCTCCCTAATTTCCTCGGTGGTTTACAGTGGTCAGGCCAGGGTAGTGAGGCTAGGTGGCTGGGCTAGGAGAGGTGAAGGGTGGCTTCAGGCTGAGCCCTGTGAAACACCAGCAAAATCCTGCTCACTTGAAGGCATGGAGGAGTGACCAGGGTACCCAGGGTGTAGCTGGCTCTTTGCCCTGGGCTCCTGGTTGCCTCCCCACTCCTCCCCACACACTCAACCCGTGATCCCCAGGAGAATGTGTCTGTGGCCCCAGGATCATCCAGCATGGGATGGTCAGGGGCCTCCTAATGAAGGAGAACCACACCAGCTGGACTGAACCCCCTCAGCCTGAGTGTAGGCACAATCGGAGGAAACAAGAGAGGGGTTTCACCCACTCCGGATGGTGGAGACTGCATTGGTGTGAGAATGATGCCAGCATTGTGGGTGGGCTGGGCTGGGGCACCGAGCTCCCCTGCAGAGCATGGATGGATGGAGAGGCATTTTTTGAGCAGCTCTCTTTATGGCAGCTACCCCACTGCGTGAGGCATTTCTAATTTTAGAACCCAGGTTGTCATGGCAACAGGATGTGTTTTTTGTTAAATATAGCAGCTGTTTCAGTTTTATTTGCCCTATGGACAGGAGTGTGGTTTTGCCTGGAGAGTTCTTAGGGTATTCTGGGAATATCCTTCATGGGGGATGAAACAGTTGACTTTGTACAAGGACCCGAGGAAATCTGCACAATTCCAGGGGACTCCAGAGCATGAAGCTGAGCCCGTGGACTGGGCAGGCCAGGTGGACGTTTCCTCCTCCCACCACTTGCCCAGGTTCTAGGCAGCATCTGAAAATGACCATGCTACAGGACATCCCTGCTCCAGCCATGGCCCAGAGCCTAGGCTTCAGGGATCACGGGTGCCATCAGATCCCCGTGCCTGGGCTTCAGGAGTCACAGGTGGGGCCATGGTCCAGGGCCCTTGGCTCTAGGGTACACCAGTGAGTTCTGTGGCAATTGGCTTGGCCTTGGTTATGTAGGACAGGAAGTATTAGGTCCCAGCTCCTGGCTCTTGGGTACACCCCATACCAATTGGCTTGTGCTGGGCTGGACTGGTTCATAAACCTCCTGAGAGCTTCATGCCAGGGAAAGGGCAATGTCTGTGATTGAGCACACAGGACAGACTTACCATGGTTGTGTTTCTCTGGGAAAGGTACTCCGGTCACACTCAGGCCTTCCTGGTAGAAGTCAACAGGATGGGTCTGGCCTGACTCAAACATAGGTTCCTATGGAATCTCCAGGAAGCAGGTGACTCTGGCTCCTAGCAGTGATGAGATTACAGTACCAGGTTCTTTCCTCTGGCCTGTGGTAACAACAGGTCCCAGGGATGACACAAGGTCTTTCACACTGTGTGTTCAGTCAACCTGGGCCAAACTTGTTTGGTGCAGTGGTATCAAGTGGACTGATATGTTAATGCCTCACCACAACCTTGCTGCTCACTTGGGCGCAAGTGACCTCACAGGGCCGGAGGTTCCTTGGCAGTGCCACATCCCTACTGGAGGTGTGTGTGGGGGGAAACAGCAGCAGCTCACTGCTCCTAAAAGCAGGGTGTCAGCAGCTCTTGCGCCTGTCATTGCAGATGCTAATCCTGAGGGGGCCTCCTGTTCCATGGGGGGGAAGGGGGTGCCAGGTCCCTGTGGGGGGCCATTTTCAAATCTTTGTCATTCATTTTGTTCATTGTGCTTCTTTTTTAAGAGGCAGCCGCAGCCGCGAATCAGATTTCCAAAGGGGGAAATCCAGTAAAAATTGGAAAAAGCTGTTACTGGAAATGACACTGAAGAAAACACTGAGAAATGCTATATATTTTACCTAAGTTAGAAAGTAGAGGGCTGACACCAAGCTATGACAGAGCTGTGGCTGAACCTAATTAGTGTGTGTGTACCCCACTGACCCAGCATGCATGAATTGACCTATGGCCCCAAGAAAAGTCTCTCCACATCTTGTTCTCTAGAACCCATGAGGCTGATCTGTCTGCACACGCTTAAGATGAATTGGTGCCCTAGGGTTCCTCAGGGGCCCGATGTTCACCAACGCTTACATTTAAGAAAGGGAAGAGGAAGATTGGAGATAGTCCAGGCTGAATCATGCCCCCTAATATACACTGAAGTCCCATCTTTGGGAACAGGGTGGTTGCAGGAAATGAAGTGAGAATGAGGTAGGTCATCAGGGTGGGCCCCAATCCAATAGGACAGACTTTTAAGACAGGGAAGTTAAATACAGAGACAGTTGTGTGACGTGTGACAGCATGTGAAAATGAAGGCAGAGGCTGTGGAGTGCCGTAGTGGGAAGAGGGTGGGGGCAGGGCTCCAAGCATTGCCAGTAGTAGCCATATCTGAGGGAGACCAGGCCAGGTCCCTCTAATGGCATTAGATGGACCCTGCCCTCCCTATACCTTGATCAGGGACCCTCAGTCTCTGTAACAAGGAGGACATTTCTATTGGTGCTGTTTTGGGGGCCGTAGAAACTCACACAGGGACTTGGAGAAGAGACTGAGGAGAGAGGAAGGGAAGGTGGGGGTGAATGTCATGTGACCATAGAGACAGAGCTAGGAATGATGCAGCCACAAGTTAAGGGAGCCTAGAGTCACCAGAGACTGAAAGAGGAAAGAACAGATCCCCTGTTGAAGCCTTGGATGTAGTGTGGCCCTGCTGTCACCTGGATCTTGGTTGGTGAGGTGGTCCTGGGTGAGGCAGTCATGCAGTGCCTGAGCCTAGGATGTGAAGAAGGGCAGCACACTCTGATGGCAGAAACACACCTCACAGAAAGATGATGTATCTCCGTGGACCATGGAAATTTGGAGGTGCTTTGGAAAGTATAAGGACCCATCTAAGGGCAAGGCTTCCACATAGGACATAGGTCTAATTTGAAGCCCCAACTTGAGGATGGTAGTTACCACTCTACATAACTCTATTTGGGAGAAGAGGCCTGATCTCCCTGCCTGTATAGACTCTTCTCAAGCACTTTACACTTCATTGTTGAATATCAAAGCCCTTTGAATAATTGTTATAAATTTAGTGACTTTAAAAAAAACCCAATAGAAACCCAATAGAGGACTCATTGAGCTAAAACTGACAGAGCTGTGGTTCTTCAACAAGTCCTAAGGAACAGTCCTCTTTCTTCCTTCTCTAGAGTCAGGATGTCACCCACACTCCTTTCCTGTGTGCCTTCTCCTATTTTCAAAGTCATTAGTATCACATCTTTGAGAAGAGGACATAATAATAAACACTTGCGCATGCCCAGCATATACCTTTTCATTCATTCTTGTACCTACTCATCTATCCATCCATCCATCCATCTATCCTTCTTCCCATTTTCCCATCATACACTATTTCATTTATCCATTCATCCATCCATTCATTCACACACCCACACACCTATTCCTCCACTCATCTTTCATCCACTCATC
>CAJQZJ010013540.1:15648811-15662966 GCA_907164525.1 Lophiomys imhausi | reverse complement strand
GTGTGTGTGTGTGACCTTATAAGGTCTAACAAGGAGTGAAGCCTGAGAATTGTCAGGGTAGTAAATTCTTGCCAGGGTTGATGTTGGGGGCACTGGATTTGTGGCGCCAGCTCGGGGTGGGGGAGGGAGCCAACTCCTGACATCTTCATGTTTGAGGTATCTGGGGTTGAAGCTCCCTCGACCCTTCCCTCATAATCCTGGGCCATTACAGTCCCACAATCCTTCTGTCATCCACTCATGTAAGCACTCATCACCATCTATCCACCTACTCATCCATCCTTTCATCCCATAACACATCCATCTAACATCCAACCAACCAACCATCCATCTATCTATCCTTCTATCAACATACCTATCTATCTACACATTGGCTTATATTGTTCAACATCTATCCTCTCATCTACTTACCCAACCCTCTATTCGTCCTTTTGGTCTTTACTCATCTAAGCACCATCCATCCATCTATCAGCTCAACTACCCACAAATCCAACCATCCATCCATCCATCTCAAACTCATGCATGCATCCAAACATTTACTCATCTAAGCATTCATTGATACAGTCATCTACCTTTTATATATTTATCTGCAGCCCAATCCTCTATCCATCATCCATCCATCCACCAATCATTTACCAAGCCATTACTATTGTCTTGGCCTGAGTCCAAAAGAAACAGAGTTGAATGCAATGATTTTGATTTCCAGGAGCTCCCATTCTACTGTGGAGAGAGATATACCTGTGTGATGTGCACTAATTGAGGTACAGAATTCTATGGGGTGAAAAAAGTCCTTTGGTCTGAGGAATATTAGCTAGCAGTAATTAGAGGAGGCTGCCTCCCCTGGGAATCTGAGACATAGCAGGAGACCCATAGATATTCATGGATTACTGGGGCACATGCCAATAAAAAGCTGAGCTAGGAAAGTCCAAAGGGATGCCTGGACCAGGACTGGAAGGTAGAAAAGTAATTGCTTCTGACCCAAGGGACTTTGCCCTGGCCCCCATAAGGCCAATACTCCTTTGGCTGGCTTGGGCTGACTTCTAGAGGTCCAGCCTCTTCCCATACTGCAACTGATGCTAAAATGGCTCAAACAAAATATTTAGACTTGGAGTTCTAGCTCATTACTTCTCTGACTCTAACATCTCTCATCTACGAGATGAAGTTAGCCACTCTTATTTAGGGGAAGTTGCCAGGAGCCTGTAAGATGATAGATGTCAAATGCTGGACTCAGCACCTGAATTGTTTGGCTCATTTTTTGGCAAGGACTGATTATGCATGAGTGTGGCCATGCAGCGAGTTATGCCTTTATCGGCATAGTGGCAGGAGACGGAAAAGGGGCAGATAGAGGAAGCCCTGGACAGCAATGAGTAGTATCTGGCTAGACTGGGCAGCTGGGGAAGGTAGCCTGAGGCTGAGAAAGAGCTAGTGGGCTGAAGGTCCAGGGAGGAGCTGGTCTTCAGAGCATAGGGCAGCACTGGGGTGGTCCCTGGCAAGCACCAGCTCTCTGTCTACCCCCATTGCCTACTTAGCCTGGAACAAACCTTTGTTATCAGCCACATATCCCTTGAGGCCCCTTAAAAGAGGAAAAGGAGTAATGCATGCTGTATTGAGTGAGGATGAGGTCACCATGATGGATGGCTACTCCAACATAGACTCAGCAGGCTCTGTGAGCTGGAGGACAGGGCAGACAGCTCCCCTGGGCCCTCCCCACAGAGTTCTGCATCAGCCATGACAAGGGCAAGGTTATGAACCTGTGGAGTATGTCATTAGGGCTGCAAAACACAGCCCATATTGATGCTGCAGATGTGGGGCAGATGGCGAGGTGAAGAAAGAGTCGAGAATGGCATGGGGGGACTTGTGTCCCTCCCAACCAGAACGTGCAACACACAAGGGATGCTGGGTTTTACCCAAAGCATCCACTGGCATCCACACACCTTCCTGCCACCTTTGGTTTTTTTTCCCCAAGGAGCGCAGGCGATGACTGTGTTCTCCCTGGGTGTAAGTACCTGGGACAGTGGCCCAGAGGAAGAAGACTCTCAAAACATGCTTGGCTGGTGCCGCATTTTCTTCCTGCTTATGTCAGTCTATGGTATGTCATCCTTGATGCACACCAAGAAAGATTCCTAAGAACCGAGCACTCCAGGCAGAGGCATTGGACACTTCCAGAAAGGAGGAGACAAAGTGGTATAGCCTTCCTTCCCCTCCGTGGCTGTCACTGTCAGGACAGTGAGCTTCCAAAAGGAAACTTTCAGAAGAATAATTCCAGGTTCTCTCCTGAGCCACTGGGCATCTGGTGTGTACCAGGAGCAAACTCCACAGGTTTCTCCCCATGCTGGGTGGAATTAGTAGGCAGCTGACCCTAACCTGGCCTCAAAATTTAATTGGCTGTGCTCTCAGGAAATCTGGCTGACACCTGCTCTTTTCTATGATCTTCTCAACAGGGTACAGATTCTTCAACTCCTCTTAACCTTTCACTGAACTGGACAGGTGCTATATCTACCCAGCCCAGCTTGGGGATGCGCTGGCACAGGGGTCCCATTGAGTGTCCTGGCAGAGACACACTGTGCTGCCCAGAGTTCTAGTAAAATCTCTGGCCAGCCTGCTGCTCCCAAGTCTGGTTTCCAGCCCCTTGACCTGACTCTGAATAAGAAGAAGGCATGACAATGTAACCAAGACAGCAAGTGTCTTTCCACTTTTGTCCCATCTCCTGTTCCGTGGTTGGAATGCAGAACTCATCAGTTAGAACTTGGGAGTGGCTTTTGCTATTCTTCCCTTAGTAGCCCAACTAGGATTGGTCTTTATTGCTTTTTTTTTTTTGCACTAGGGAAAAAGTTTCCCCTTTAGAAACACTTCATCTCTGAGCTGCTCAGAACAAGGGTCTCCTGCCAACATTACTCCAGGAAGCTGAAGGCTGAGGTTCTAGTACGGCAGACCCCACATGGGCCAGTGGGTGAGGGCTCTTCCTGTGGCCACACAGACAGACCCCATTTGGTAGGGGGCAGAATAGTTGCCCACTCACCCCAGATCTGCTCCTTCCATGAGGAGCCCAGTGGCTCTATGCAGTTCAGAGACTTCCCAGCTGGTAATGGCCTCTCTGCTGCACGGAGTTAATCCTTGTTTATATGTGCTCATTATTACGTTACAAAGGACATCTGTGATGGGCTCAATAATAAGCAAATTTGTCAGTAGACCAAGTCCCCATCAGTATGAAACAGCAAAACAAAACAAGTGGCCAATCAGGGATGTGGAGGGGAGCTTGGTGGGCTCTGTGTGGCCATCCATCTGCACACCACTCTGGGCCTCCATCTCCTTGAGCCCATCGGCTTGGTGGGCTCTGTGTGGCCATCCATCTGCACACCACTCTGGGCCTCCATCTCCTTGAGCCCATCGGCATCACACTGAGCTGAGGATCCTGGAAGCACATCTGCAGGCGGTGCCATCCTTTGGGTCAGAGGTCAAGGCAGGGAGTGCCACTTATTTCTGTTAGTAACTTGAGCATGACTGAGTAGAGCTTGTTCCACTCAGAGGCCTGGCTCCCCAGTTCTTCATGCCTTCCCTTTGGGATGTCTGACTGGCTTGAGAGCATTCGTTCCTCCTCCTTGCTTCACCAGCCCTGCTCTTGTCTCTGTGCATTGCTTAGCCCTTGCGTTACCACTCTCTGAAGCAGACTCCTGTGTAGGGGCACGTCTCTCCACAAAGACCCACACCACAGATACAACTCAAAGGCTCTTTTCCTGGTAGATAAGGAGGCAAACTGTGGTATGTTTGGAAGCAAGGAAAACTCTTGAGTATCTGTCTAGACCTAACCAGCTTCATCTGCTTTCAGCTCTTGCCTCAGTTGACATTTCTAAAAAATCACTACTTTTAGGAGCTCAAAAGATGACTGAGTCAGCAAAATACTGACATCATAAACATGAAGACTTAAGTCTAGCCTTCAGCATCGCTGTAAAAGTTGGACACCATGGTCCATATCCATAATCCCAGCACTGGGGAGTCAAAGATGGGGGGGGGTTCTAGGGACTTCCTGCCTACTCTGTCTAGTTGGATACTCAAGCTCCTGTCTCAGGTGGAGACTGTCTCAAAAAACAAGATGGACAATGACGGAGAAAAACACCTGGCATGGACCTCTGCACACCCCCACACACATTCACACCCCCGTGCAATTGCATTTGCACACACACACACACACTCTCTCTCTCTCACTCACACACACATACACACACACACACACACACACACCACCCCTTCCACACAGATCACCTCTCTAAGAGCTGGGGAGAGGAGTCTGGCAGTAAAGCGCTTGCTGCACAGGCTTGAGGAGGCTGTACACACATGGGTATGAAATGAGCAAGCACACACGACTACACCTTTGCAGGGAGCATGCTCACTAGCTACTGTAGATTGCCAGGAACGGCCTTAAGCTACTGACAGTCATTTCTTCAAGTATTTTGTGATGCACATTTTCAAACATTCAGAAACCCCAGGCACGTCTTACAATGTGCAACAGTGACCCAGCACCCCAATTCTTCAGGTCTTGCTCACTTGTTTCATTGCCCATCAGCCCGTGAGCCCATATCTATAGCTGTTTACTAGCCCATTTTTATGCTATGCCTTTCAAATTCAGCACCAATACTTTTCTTCCCAAACGCCATCAGCGATTCTCACCGACTGGAGTTCAACAGCAGTCAGTTGTGGGATTTCATCCATGCTCTGTATTCAGCTAAATTTCCTCTTCCTTAACGCAGTGTAAACAGTAGCCTGCTGGTCTCCTAGGAAGGCAGGCTTCATCATGTTCCTTGTCACCTGCCACTGTCTGTTGTAGTGTGTCATCTTCCCCTTTCTGCTGGCTTTTCAGCTGAGATCCTCTCCTGCCTTTATAGTGTTTGAGGTATGAAGTCATGTCACTGAACTGGTCATTCTTCTTTGTTCAACACTGCTCACAGCTGTAGCTCTTCCTCTGAGCACAGCATTTGCTGCTTTGCATAGTATGTGCTTCAGTAGGTCCACAGGTCTACGTCCTCATCAACTCCAGTCCTGTAAAGATTCAGGTCACATCCCTAACCCCAGAACTTCTTTCAGGCCCCATCCCAGTCAAGCCTTGCTGCAGACACTCCTCTGAGATTTCCTTCATGGCTTGTCTCTTGTTCTCAAACATCTTGTTCACATGTGACAGTCACACATTCTCCAATGGAGTGAGCTGTACTGAGTGGTTTTCCAGTGTATGGTACACTACTGATATTCATCTGCCCTCACTTGATGGTATATGGACATACCACAGATTGTACATCTGTCCTTCACTGATGGTATGTGGATGTACCTACCACAGGGAGTTCACTTCTCACTTGATGGTATATGAATTCATACCACAAAGTGTCCATATGTCCCTCATTGATTGAGGTAAATAGACTTGCACAGTATTTGGCTTTTTGAGATATGGCTTCTAGAACATTCTTGTCCAGTTTTCTTGTTGGAACTCTGGAGATGAATACATGAACATGGGATTTTATAAGAAAACCATTTTGTTTTGGGAGGGCACTTCACACAAGTATGACTACAGTGTGTGTGTGTGTGTGTGTGTGTGTGTGTGTGCAGATGCAATGGATGTGAGTGTGTAGTCACAGGTCAATGTAAGAGTTTTGTTTATAAACAAAAAAAAACAGTTATGAGAATGTTTTAGTTTAATACAGGTGTGGGGCTGCTTCGGTTGAGACCACAGGTGTAAACTATTAACTGCCTCATGAGCTAGCAGGGGTGTGGCTTACCCACCTGCCGCACACATGAATTCTAAGGACTGAGGGATAAATAACCAGAACCCTGGGTAGAGAAGGGTGCTACAAAGAAGAAAGTGGTTGCTGATCTTCCTGCTGCTGGTGCTTCCCCCAAACTGCTGCTGGTTCTTCCTGCTGCTGTTTCGTGGTTTGCTGGACTTCTGGATATCGTGACTACTGAGATTGCTATTGCCCGCCCCAAAGAACCCAAAGACCCTAATCAACAGGAAGTAGTTCAAAGAGAACTCCCTCATTTTTCCCTTTAACCTTCTTTCTCTCCCACCTACCATTGGAAGGTTGGAAGGAACAAAGAGTTGGGAGGTAGAGGTATTAAGTATAGTAAGATAAGTAGAGTGTATCATGAACAGAAATGACAAAACCTACCTTATTACCGGTCAACTTTGAATGCTGTTTCCTAAGAGCCATTCAACTTATTTTCAGACTGTCTCTCATGGGGACCAGGATAGGGTGGCTGCCCAGTGATTTCCTGTCTCCACCTCCCCAGTACTGGGATTTCAAGCATGTATTAACATGTCCAGTCTTTCCCATAGGTTCTAGTAGTTGAACTCAAGTCCTCATGTTTATGTGGAAAGCTCTTTATGGATAGAGTTACCTCCAATTCCAGGATAATAATTTTTCATAATAGCTGCTACATTGATAAGCTCTTTTAAGACTTAATTGGAAATCATTTTATCTCTCTGTTGGTTTCCTGCCTGCTCCCTTCTTTCTTCTGATTTCATATAAAAGTTGTTGTGGAAATTACCTTAAAGAGCATATATTCCATGAGTGTTTATACCCTTTCCCCATAGGAGACCCAGCTCTTGGACTGTGGACAAGAAGAGGAAGGCACTGTCCTTGCTTTGGGGCCCCTGGTGGGTGGGCACACACCCAGGATGAACACATACAGAGACCAGACTGTGCTGGAGCTGGAGCCTGCGCCTCAGGCAGTATCTTATCTTAAATCCACCTTTAGGGGACAGATGGTTCTTTGTTTCGGGAAATAACTTTAATGGGCCTTTTGCTGGTGCGAAGGGAAAGCAAATATTATATTCTGCAACAGAAATCTCTAGTCAGCGAGGCGCTAAATTGCTCCGCATAACGAGGTAAGCGCTGTCTCCCTGGGGTGGAACTGCATCTTTGTTGATTATGTTTTCTTCGGGAAATTCTCCTAAATATGGATTTAATCTGAGCTGTTCCTGGAGATGGCTGTTTGTTCTTAGAAGATGTGCACTGAATATGCTTAAGTGTGTGAGTGGATGGCGTGTAAAGCCAAGTGTGTGACTGAAGTGAGTGAGGGGAGTGTGCAGAGTGTGGTGGTATATGTGTGTGTGAGAGAGTGCACTTGCACACATGTCTGCACGCATGGTAGTATTGGTGTGTGTGCTCATCTTTGCTGGGCTTGGCATGGCTCCCAGGTAGCCTCGGGTGTGGGACCTGGGGAGCCTGCCTCCCCTGTGCTTCGGGTGTCTCCTCTGTCAAGTGAGGTGTCTGAGTCCCCCTCCCATCAAGAGGGGACAGAACAGAATATACAGAGCTGGTTCCCCAGAGCCCCAACATGACCCAGTTTAGCCTCAAGATGGCTGAAAGTATGTTATCAAGATAACGGCGTGGGCAGGTAACCAGCCCAGGACTCACAGAATGCTTAGCAGTTGTGAGTCCCCTTGGCTCTACCAGGTACAGGCCTGCAGGCTGGACCTTGTCTGTGGCATTGTGTGATATGACCCTGGCCACTGTGAATGTACAGAGCCTCAATGGGGCCTAGTGGGGCTGAAGACAGACCCCTGAGCACAAGGAAACAGAGTGTTTGTCCCCTGCAGAAAAGCCCCCTTTCTGTATCTCCCACCTCACACTTGCTGCCATTCCTGAATGGTCTCAGGCTGAGAAAGGGGATTAGGGTTGGACACAGGTTCCCCATCCCACTGCAGACTGGGAGAGGGGTGCAAGCATTGGCCTAGAGAGAAGGATTCTGGGGGAAAGCCTCATGTGGAAAGCCAAGTCTCCATTCTCTGCCATTTTGCTAGAAGTAGCTGGAGTGGAGTTGGGGTGATTGCATGGGGTTCCCATCCAGTTTTAGAACATGCAGATGGACTGTTATCTGGAGTCAAATTATAGCATCTGCTAGGAACTATACAGGCTTTGAAGGTCCGCTTGTGCATGTTGAACAGAATTGTGGGGAATGAGGGACCAGCCAGCCAGTGGGCAAGGTTAGGAACCACTTGGTGGGCAGATGTAGTTCCCAAGGAAGACCACAAGGGGGCGCACCAAATCTGATGTGGTTAAAGAGGGCTTGCCACGAATTCCAAGAGTGGAAATGTGGGAACTTCTACACCCATGCCATTTCCACCATGGGCATCAGAGGGCTGCAGGGACAGCCTGAGGACTTCAGCCGTCTCCCATGGTCTTCGTGAAATCTAAAATTTCATTGCTTGGCAAGCCATTACCACAGGTGGCCACAGAGGACCCAAGCTAAGACCATCCTACTGAAACCACCCAGTGGGAATCCATGCAGCAAGCCAGAGCTAAGAGACTACAGCATGCTGACTACCAGGGCTCTCTGATCTCGTTGGTGTCAGCCCTGAGTTCCCCAGGACCTGGTATTATTATGACCTTAGTTCAGGTCTAAAATAAAAGAGGAGGTAGGACCTCTCCTATGGGACTTTACCTGCCTATGTGACTAATAAAACTCTAGAGTGGACTAGGAGCATGGGGTCCTGGGGACACAGCACGGGAGGGCCTGGGAGCTCCAGGGCTTCCTTGAAGTGAAGTCCATGCTCTCTGATAAAGCTGTTGCCAGCATAGGCCCCTGGAGCAGCCAACCTGTTATGCACTGGGTATCCTGGCTCAGACTTCCCTGTTAATCTTATTCTACCACCAACACAGGGGCTCCCTGCCCTCCCAGCCTGTCCCTGACAACCTGTCCCCAAGGGCAGAAGCCCTGAGCTGTGCTGGTCAAATATTGTTTCACTCTAGAGTCTGGCTTTAATCTTATAGGAAAGGTGGGTCCTAATGAGGTCACCTGCCATTACAATCATATGAGAAAGGTCTCATCCCAGTGAGGCTAAACAGAACTCAGGGGCTTACCATTGGGCAATGTGTTTACTGTAGTGACCACAGACCTTGGAGTCTTCCCATAGGGCCCTCTTGGGTAGGGAGGGCTTGAAGGGTCTTGAGGACTGTCTCATGTTTCAGCCTAGTGCTATACTTCAGACTGAGCTGGAAAATGGAGTCCAACCCCTCCCCAATTCCATATTCTCTGCAGTGTCCTATGGGCATGTTTTATTTATTGGAAGAGGTAGCTGCATCGGGAGTAATTCTACTTTGTGACTATTTGGCAGAAGGGGCAGATTTGCCAGCTGCATGCTTGGCTTGCCCAGGGTCTCTGAGGGCCGAGAATCCCTGACATGTGACAACCACTCCCTGTATGTCTGCCACATTTCAAAGCTAGTAGGGGACACCTGGCATGAGCAGATAACAGAAACAGGACAACTGAAAGACAGGAAGTTACCTTACCCAGTTGAAGGCAGATGACCCCAGCAAACTCCCAACCAAACACAGGCAGGTAACCTCACAGAGATGCATACAGGTAAAACAATCCAGGACTCAGGCAGGTGACTTCATTCAGGACCCATGCAGACAACCCTGTCCTGACATAAGCAGGTGATCCCATCCAGATGCAGGCAGGTGACCCTATCTAGGACCTAGGCAATGGTCCAGACTCAGTTCAGTTCCCACATGGGAAAGTGTGGGAGCCCCCTTCAGGAGGACTAAAGTCAGGAAATGCTCATGTGACGGGAAACTGCAGGGTGGGACCATAGCCCACTGTCCAGTTACTAGCCCCCCCAATTGCCTCATTTACCTTCAGTCTATCGGGCTACACCCACGACCCCACAAAGGCACCTCTGCAAGAAGACTGTCCTCTCAGGGTCCCCTGATTTTATCACTCAGCATGCCAAGGCTACCTGGTTTTAGATATCAGGAGCTTTGGACAAATGATGCCAGCCAGTCCCTTAGAGCCTTTCTGCTTATCTGCACTCATGGTGAAACAGGTGGGGGCAAGAGGAGAGACGGCAGGGGCCCCAGAGTTCACAGCACATCAGTTCACGGATCTCCTTCTGACATCTTTCCTCTTGTCCCCACCTGTCCTACCTCTCTTGGCAGTGGGAGATAGGCATGGGCTGCCCACGCACTTGACAGGAGGGGGGGGGCGATAGAAGTGCCAGGATCCAGAAAACAGAACAGCATAGATGGAGAGGTTCCCCAGGTGGTTGGGAAAGATCCCTAACCTCAGCAGAGGCTGCCCCAACATTCCACAGCTATCTCTGCCCACAGACAACCAACAAGGGAAAGAGTTCAGACCTCTGACAGGGCATTGGCTCCAGAACACTCTTCCAGGTGAGTGGGAAGACATCAATTAACTTCTCAAGGGTGCCTTGTAGCCCAGTCCCTACAGGCAAACACCTGCAGGTACCCACCTGGCTCCTTGGAGGACACTCCGTCTGAGCCTAGTTCTTGGATTCTTGGGGCTGCAGATTCAACTCCCTTAGCTTCCACCAGGCTCAGAGGAAACGCTGGGTTGATGCAAGAGGAACCAGGCTATATGCTGGAGCAAAATGCCATCCTCCACCACACCCCTGCAGCCTTTTCAGACTCCCATCAGGAGCAGCTGGTGAGGAGAGAGGCAAGACCCAGACCCAGTGTGGCAAAAAAAAAAAAAAAAAAAAAAAGGCAACCAAGAATAAAGAATGCTGAAACCAGCAGCCAAGCATCAACCAGGGTGAGGTTTGGCAGTCATGGCAAGTCAGATGGTTGTGGGTCACTTGCACGATTGCAGATGATACCCTGCAAGAGTTCCTCAAGGAGTATGTGTGCACACACACACATCCCTACATAGGAAGGGGGCTGGCAGCCAGGCCAACAGCAAGGTTGGACAGCAGCCCCAGGGTGTCCTGGTCTGGAGACAATGAAAGAAATCAGAGACCTTACACCTAAGACCTGGGGTCAGAGGCTTGGAGTGGCCATGGTTCTGTCTGGCAACAGAAGCCTTGGGGGCAACTAATGGCTCCTCTTTCCCACAGTGTTCAGGGAGAGTGTAGTCAAGGGTCGTTGTGTGTCCTTGCCTCTTTAAGTTCTCTGACACCTTTGTGTACCCCGAGAGCAATTTCAACAGTTAAACAAAGGAACAGGAAATACCCTGAAAGACACTAATGACAAGGTGAGTTCTGGATGGACACAGGACACTGAGCTGCAGGGCCCATCAGCTGCACACTGACTTCATTTTTTTCCCAGCCTATGCTCACTTGGTCCTTGGGTCAAATGTCGCTCTGTCTCTACTCATGTGGAGAGCGGTGTCTTCCGGGCTCTCAGCCTTCCTGCTCTCTAGAACTGTAGAACTTCACCTGGGTTGTCCATGTACCTGGCCCAGGCAGGGCAGGGCCACGGGCACATAGATCCAGATGAACCCCTCTATGCGGAACATGGCTTCTATTTCCTAGTTTCTGGGACACATTAATTTCTGTTTTCAGATTTCCAGTAGGTTCCCAAACTTGTGTGGAGAGCTCATGTAATGACGGGACTTTTTTTTTTTGTTTTTCATGAATATTCCCCAGGAATATGCCTTTAACTATGAGGTATCTTAACACCTTGGGAATGCACTTCAGAGCTGGAAAGAACCCTGCTTGGTCCTGGCCCTAGTGTTTATGGTTGTGACTCACCTGGCTGAGCCTTCCCCGGTTCATTGTTAGCCCATGTGGAAAACAGCACACATCACCCAGAAACACCAGGGGTAACTCAAGTCCTGACCTCTCAGTTCCTAACCCGTGGGAGGTTACACACCCTAGTCAGCTCAGGTGAATATTCTCCTAAGATCTAAATCCTGTGGTGATCCAACAGCTTCACAGAGTCAATGAGAGGAGACCTAGTAGAACTTGTACATGCACAGGATTTTCTACAGACAAGACCAGCATCTGCTGTGAGGGCAGGTCTTGGGCACAAGAACATGCCTATGTGTGTTCCTTTCCCCTGGAAAGAACACAGTGCAGAAAGTGGGACCCTGGGTCCTGAATGTGACTGTGAATACTGGGGGACCCTTAAATAGCTGCGTTGCCTCTTCAGCAACAGGGCAGCCTGTTTCTGTGGCATCTAGAAAAACAAGAGAAAATCGGCTTGGAATCTACCTCTTGGCAGTCTAGGCAGCCAGCTTTGATTGAAAACATATCCTCCGATTCACAGAGAATACCACTGATGAAGCCTGGGATGGCCCCAGGGCAAGACAGAGCAGTTCCCTTCTGCATTCCCAAGTTCTCCTGTTAAGGCCATTATTAAATTCATCTGAAGGTCAAACAAGAGCCACAAATCAAAAACAGCATTAGCAAGTAAAAGCAGGGCTGTGAGATTCAATCAGGACATGTTTGCCTGGGAACAGGCATCTGCTGAGCCTCACCTAACTAAGGGGCTGCCGGCCCAGCTTAAAAACTGATAAAGAGGACCAATGAATTGAAGAGGACATTTGCAAGCAGGAGCAATAACAGTGGGGAGGGTCAGTTTCTTACTTAAGACTTCAAAGAAAACCAGTGAGTCCAGTGAGGTATGCCAGAACTCCCTTAAGCCGTGTTTTAAGGCCCTTGACAGGCAGGATGCCCTCTGCTTTTGTGACCAAGTGGACTGGTCCTCACTGGAGGCCTATTCAAAAATCCCAACACTGTAGGACCACATGACAGTAAGGGCAAGGAGCATGGGGGCTCCCCAGGCCTCTCCAGTGCAGATCCCCATTTCATGGTCTATTTTGAGGCAGATTCATACTGTCTCTTGAGTGATCCACAGTCTTTCTCTGCCATGGTTTTATGTTTATTTTACATCCAAGATAGATGTTTCTACTCTGTAAGATGTTTCCCACTTGTGAACATACACACACGCCACACACACTATCACATACACATATACATTCACACACACACTCACACTCATACACAAACACACACACATTAACATCCCATCTAGATTCAGATACCAGTTCCACCTCCAGCTTTGTGATGCAATCCTTTATGAAAAGATGGTTTGGTCTGCAGGCACCACCCTTGTCCAACAATGCAGCAGGAGCTGGGCATGGACTCCAGGAGGCACTTCTCTGCCCTCCAGAACTTCTGGGCTCCTGCTGACACTAAACATTTATAAAAGGCTGGAGTGGGACTTGGCCCTCATTCCTACAGACAGAACCCAGGTGAGGCATGCTTGGGTTGACACCCTGAAAACTTGGGGAGAAAACATGAAGGTTGGAGCAGGTGTATACTGTACAGAATGACCTTTCCAACCTAGTGAGTCCACAATGGCCTTGGATCCCTGTGTGATTGAGCCACCTGCTCCTCTGACTGGGGCTGGACGGGCACAGGGATCCTCTGTACACTTTATAAACAGTTCTGGTATCAGGCTCCACCAAGACTCAGAGAAACAGCTGTGAGCACAACATTCCAAGCCTCTGCCTCGGGGCAGATTCGCTTCCACGAGAGGCAGATGGCAAAGCAAGAGAATGGTCGTGTTGGATGATAAAGAGAGCTACAGAGACCCTAACACAGGGAACAGAGGCTGGGAAGACATGCCAGGAGCTGCAGTGTTTGACCAGTCCTCAGGGACAAGGCAGAGACAGGAGGAAGAGTGAGATGGAGGCCCAGGGAGGCCCAATGGAGGAGGTACAAGGGCTCCTGTGAATGGCTGCGCTAGAAGTACCTAGCCTGTGGAAAGCCCCACCCTTAGTGCAACACTCAGCTTGAGTGCTCTGTTTAGGTAGGACAGCTCTGCCCAGAGTTCTTGGGGTACAATTCTCATCTGCTGATGGTGGGGTTTAGCTTATTTGAACTTGTTTGTTTATTGTGCAGTGGCACGCAGGATTCTTTCTGCCTATGCACTATAAAACATCTATCATTTTGCAATTCAGTTCCCAATAGTTTTGTGTTAGGCGGGCCTCCCAGAGAGATCAGACACAGCCTGTACTCACCTCTAGTTACTCTCTGTCCCTTGTCATGGGACCTCTACAGTCCTCTAGTAGGTGCCAGGATAGGTGCCATGTATGAATGACAACATGTAAGCTAGGTCAACTAGTTTCCCAACAGCGTCCACCATGATTCATGCTAACAAAAGAACCTAGCCAGACAAATGGCCACAGCAACCCTACAGCAACAGATGAAGAGCTTAAACATCCCACAACAATGAGATAGTTTGATCACACGGGACACACAGTGTACAGCATTAAAGTTCATCTCAAGGTTCAAACTATGAGCGAATGTTCTTGGCATATTAGCACATAGTAACTAACATAATTCCATAATCCCAGACACACATGTACACACACGTACACACACACACACACACACACACACACACACACACACACACACACA
>CAJQZJ010013540.1:15568747-15648801 GCA_907164525.1 Lophiomys imhausi | reverse complement strand
ACACACACACACACACACACACACACACACACACACACACACACACACACAATGCAGCTCCACATATGCAGAGGACATCACTACTTTGCTGGTGTTCTTGTTTCATTTCTGGTGCTGTCTAAAATACTCTGGCCAAAAGTCACTTCGGGAATAAATGGTCTGTTCCAGATCACAATTCCAGGTTACAACAGTCCGTCAAAACAGGGAAGTCAAAGCTGCCACAGCTGGCCTCATCACATCCACAGTTGGAGGTGGGGAGGAAGAACACATGCTTCATGCTCTGCTCATTTCCCTGATTTTATACAGTCCAGGACCCAAACCTAGGGAATGGTGCCACCCGCAGTGGGCTGAGTCTTTCTCACACCAATCAACGTAATCAAGACAATCCCCACTCAGACACACTCACAGGTCACCCTGGTCTAGGAAATCCCTTGTGAGCCTCTCTTCCTGGGTGATTTTAAATCATGTCAAATTGACAACTAAAACTAAACCATCCCAGATTACTTTTGTTTGCTCAGAATATTTTTTGACTCCCACATTCCATTGCCCTGTACTGACAGAAATGTGAGCTTGACCACTTAACTTCAATTATTCCTGGCACTTGTCTCTAATACCCATCCCTCCTGTTATCCCCGGTATCCAGTGTTCCATGAGGTTTATGTCGTGTGTAACATCATTTTCCTCTGGGGGAATATGCAGGAGGGAGTGGATAAAGTTTTTTTTTTTTTTTTTTTTTTTACAAGTACAACGTTTCAAAGAGGAAAAGGGGGGAAATGAATGTTCAGTAATTAACAGAGGTTAAGTTAATTAGTAGTGTATTTACTATAAGTCCAGGGATGTGAGCCCCTTAAATTTGCTACACTGTGGGCTTTCTTTTAAAACATAATGAAACAGTCTGTGAAAATAATAAGCTGTCAACTTTTTTTTTTTTTTTTGTTTTTTCGAGACAGGGTTTCTCTGTGTATCCTTGGCTGTCCTGGACTCACTTTGTAGACCAGGCTGGCCTCGAACTCACAGTGATCCTCCTGCCTCTGCCTCCCAAGTGCTGGGATTAAAGGCGTGCGCCACCACCGCCCGGCTAAGCTGTCAACTTTTAAGAGAAAAACACAATTTGGGCCACATTTAATTTTCTCCAAAAAATCGTTGATACAATACTATTTCAAGAACACGACATGGAGTGAATCCTTTGGAAGTGGCTAATAGACTACCAGAGTTAATATCAGAGCAGGCTGCAAAACACAAGAGCAACACAGGAAAAAACATCAATTCTACTTCTACACATGAGCGAAGAGCCAACTGAAAGCAGAATTAGCCCAACATTCCCATTTACAATACAACCAAAAGAATATACCCTTAGGACCCGATTAAAAAAAAAAAAGCACAAAACCTAAATTTCTCAACGTATAAAACTCACCAAGCACTGTTGAAAGAAATGGAAGAGAACTTCTATGGAGGGAAGGATTTCCCAAGGTCATGAGCCATAAAACTCACCGGAAGAGTTTTATGCTACACATTTGGCTACACAACCCTCAGTGACAGTTCCACAAGGGCTGGTGTTTCCAGGGAGGCAGTTTGCGGCTAAGGTTTAAGGTTCACGGTTTGTTGACTTGGGGTTAGGGAGACAACCCTACACAGTTTTGGCCAGCCTACTAGAGAGGCTTGAAGGCAAAGATGAAGAACCTCTAAAGGAGAGCTCCACCCAGGGACCGCAACCTTTGTGCTTCCTGCATGTCCTCCTGATGCCTGCCCTGTGGATTAACTAGCCAGCACCACAATGGCTGAGGATAGCTGGCCATAACTCTCTAACAGGAACAGGGGACTGATTAGTTGGACTGGTGGAAGTCTAACACCAGTAGGACTCTGTTTTGAACCCAGGTCCAGTGAAGGCCCCATCACAAGCTCAAATCTTTTGTAGCTGGT
Organism: Lophiomys imhausi; assembly: GCA_907164525.1. Lineage (NCBI taxonomy): Eukaryota > Metazoa > Chordata > Mammalia > Rodentia > Muridae > Lophiomys > Lophiomys imhausi. The sequence goes on along the minus strand of CAJQZJ010013540.1, from coordinate 15,646,881 downwards.
GACACTTGGAGCCAAAACTCATATGGGGGAATTCAAGGGCTCAAAGTAGACAGAATGGCCTCTGTGGATGGTGTGCTCTCTTGACAAAGACAGACACATTTTCAGGAATCACAACTTCTGGTTTTAGTGGGATCAAACTGAGAGTTCGGAAGTCATTGATTGATTCCAACAAAGGGTGCTATGATATTTCAATACAGAACAAGTCAGTTTTAAAACAGTGTGAGAAGACAACTGGTCAGTCACATTTGAAAGAAAGGAACAGGACCCCCTTTTCATGGAATATAAAAACTGAACTTATGACAAACCAAAGTTTGAAATGTAGGTATAAAACTTTGAGAAATAAAAATAAACAAAAATAGATATGACTTCACACTAGACCATGGTTTCCTAGGACATCAAGATCACAAATATTAAAATAAAATTGGACTTAAAAATAATTTTCTGAAAAGTGAAGATTGAATACAGGGCCCCACCCAAACAGGGTGTAAGTGTTTTACCACTGAACCACACCCCCAGCCCTCTTTTTATTTTTTACCTTGAGACAGGATCTCATGGAAGAGCTATGGTTGGCTTTGACCTCCCTGCATAGCCCAGCCTGGCCTTGAACTTGTAATTTCTCCTACCTCAGCTTCCCAGGTGGCTGAGAAGATACTATGTGTCATCTAGTCTGGCTAGAAAACTATCATCAAGAAACTAAAACACAACTCACAGAATAGGAAAAAAATACTCAGAACTCGTGTCTTAGCAAAGGGTTTGGACTTAGAATATAGAATTAGACTCACACTGCTTATAGAAAGATGATAACAAGAAACTAAGCAAAGGGCCTACTGTATGTTTCTTTACGAAGTGTAGATATACTAGTGCCAAAATGGTGGTCAGAAAAGTGAGCCATTAGAGAAATTCAAGTCAAACCACAACAGGATGGCTGTAAGGAACCTAAAGAGTAAGTATTGCCAGGGACGTAGGGATGCTGAAGCCCCTGCACATGGCTGTTAGATCTGCAAAGTGGTTTGGGTAGACTGGAAGACAGCTCGAAACTTCTCAGAATGGTAGCCACACAGTGTATGATATGAAAACTCTACTCCTAGGTACACCAGAGAGAAATAAGAACATACCCAGCTGGAGAGATGGCTCAGTGGTGAGGAGCACTTGCTGCTCTTGCAGAGGGTGTAGGTTTGGTTCCAAGTACCCATGTCACAGCTCACAGATACCTGTAACTCTAATTGCATGGGAGGGATGCACTTTTCTGGCTTCTGTGGACACCAGGAATTCACATTGTGCACATACATACATGCAGGCCCTCACATATGCACATAAAATATAAAATAAATAAATATTTTATGAGAACCTGCACACAAAAGTTCATAGCAATATCACTAATAACAGCCAAAACGAGAAAACCACTCAGACATCCATCAGCTCATGCATGGTTAAAGAAAATGGAGTGTGTGTAGAAAAAGAAGTGAAGGGCCAGTGAGATCTTGCATTAGTCAGATTTCCATCACGGTGATGGAATAGCTGAGGCCACTGACTTGCAAAGAGAGAAGGTTTAGTTTGGTTCAAGATTCTGGAGGTTCCAAGACTGAGGGGCTCTGTTGTTTGAGTCTCTGTTGAGGGTGGCACAAATGGCAGGTTTCTATTGCTGTAAAGAGACACCACGGCCAAGGCAACTCTTATAAAGGAGAACATTTAATTAGGGCTGGCTTACAGTTCCAGAGGTTTGGTCCATTATCATCATGGTGGGAAGCATCGAAGCATGCAGGCAGACATGGTGCTGAGAAGGAGCTGAGAGTTCTACATCTGGGTCAGCAGACAGCAGGAGAGAACTGGCTTGAGCTTCTGAGACCTCAAAGCCCACGCCCTAATGACACACCTCCTCCAACAAGGCCACCCCTCCTAATAGTGCCACTTCTTATGGGCCTATGGGGGCCATTTTTATTTAAACCACCACAGAGGGGTCAACAGCCCTTCATATGGGTCTGCTGAGGCCTAAGGACCGCTACAATGCCCCCAAAAGGTTCCACAGCACCTGTCAGTATCCTGGGGAGAAAAATCTTCAGCACATGGTGCTTCATGAGTCCCTCATGCAAATCACAATGGTACCATGGGTGAACCTTGAAAACATTGTGCCACGTGGAAGGTCCAGTCACAGATGACCACACACTTCAGAGATGGCAAGTGACTGTGGCTGCCTAAAGTGGGTCAAGGAAGTCAGGGTGATATTGAGTCACTGCTCATGGACACAGAGTTTCTTTTCGGGGTTCAGCAGTGTCCTATAATTGGTTATGCTGATGGTGCAGCTGAGATCCCATGCTGAGAGAGAATGGGCTGCAGTCAGAAGGTGCAGAGGAGTTAATCTAATCCCAGGGAAGGGGCCAGGGACATGGTTTAGTGGGCGAGAGCACAGGTCCCCAAGTCTGGCAACTTGAGTCCAATTCCTGGGGCCCACATGGTGGAAGGAAAAAAGTGAATCCCAAAAGTTGTCTTCTAACCTCCATGTGTGCCATACACTGTCCCCCCAACCACTTAATAAGAGAGAGAGAGAGAGGGGGGGGGGAAGGGAGGAAGGGAGGGAGGAGAGAGCCTTTTGTCCTCTATGCTGAGTAGAAACAACCAAGACCCAGCTGTCTTCCCCACCCTGCCCTAGGAGGGAACTATTAAACTCCCCTGCAGCCAAATCTGCATCTTTTGACCTTCCTTTTGTGGTTTTCTTGTAAGGCTGTTACAGGAACAGTGGTGGGAAGAACTGTGCTCTTTCCTTCCCCGGTTTGGGCAAATTGTAAATAAATCCATTTTTCTGTACCCGTTTCTGTTTTCTAATTTCTTTTGAAACTAAGGTGATGAGTCTCAGGCCTGATGACCGGGGAGCAGCTGACCAACTCATACATACAGTAAAGCAGCAAATCATGTACTTCAAGTGGGGAAAGTGAGTCGCAGTGAGTTATATCTCAATAAAAGCATTCCAGAAAAGAACAATGTGATGAACTGGTTCCATTAGCAAGAGCTTACCCACTAAGAAATACCTCTAAGGCTCCGCTAGGGGCTCAAAAGAAAATACATAATGAACAGCAAACAGTGTGGCTTTTCTCACGGGGACCTCAGCTGTGAGTTCAGATGCTGAGAGGGTGGACTGGCCATTGGCTCCCTGTCAGGGTCAAGTCTATCACCTAAGGGAGATGAAAACAATAAAGATAGTCCCGGGAAATGGACAGAGCAGATCATCTACAGTGGCAGTTCTCAATCTGTGGGTTGCACATCCTTTGTGGGTCAAACGACCTTCATACAGGAGTTGTGGAGACCATCAGAAAACACAGATTTTTACATTATGATTCATAGCAGTAGTAAAATTACAGTTATGCAAAGCAACAAAAAATAATTTTATGGCTGGAGTCACCACAACATTAAAGGGTCACAGTATCAGGAAGGTTGAGAACCACTGACCTCAGTGTTCATAACACCCTCTTTCCAGCCATCCCTGAATATCCCCATCTGGGTCCTCATCCGTCCCTGATCCCAGGTCACGGCCACACCAGGCAGCACATTACTTCTGAATTCCACTCTGCCTGCTTGGGACCTGTGGTGGGAAGCTCTTGAGGCAGGTCAGAAGGCAAGTAAGATGGCATCTGGAGGACTCTGGCCAGCTGCAACTTCTCCTCTGACCCCCCCAGAAAGCAGAGCACAGGCAGTCCTGGTCACCATACAGCAGTGTTATATCCCTCCCTAAAGTCATCTGTGAGGAAGTAAGGGACTACCGAGTCAGACAGGATGGAGATTAGACCTCTGGTGTATCAGCCTCTTCCCCTGATGTCCCCCTGGTGTGAACATACATGAGCCCATAGGCCACCCTTGAGATTCACCTCCATAAGACATGTGGAGTTGAACCTGGTATCTCAGGGGTGACACCAGAGACAGAACAGCTGTCTGACAGGAGATGGGAACAGGTGGGCATGAGAAAAGGCAGCTAAGTAGAGGGAAGAAAGATGGTAAGCAGTGGAGAGGTAGGCACATTGCCAGTGAGCTTTGGGTGGAACCCAGGCTGGCCCAGGGAGCAGTGACAGCAAGCTGTGTGCGGGCTGGGGGTGGTCAGTAGGAGACTCTGAGTGCAGGCTTGAGGTTCCACTTAATGAAGGAGATTGCTAAAAGGGTGAACTTGACCCTGTCGGGGTACTGGCAGGAGGGGGTGTCCCTGGAAAATTCAGAGCAGTGTCAAGGTAGACACCGAAGCTAAAAGCCAGTCCGGCTGCTGTCCCCCTGTGTTCATGTTGACAGAGTTCACTTCCTACCCTATGTAGTTATAAAGGCCAGTGGCTTTGCCTGGGGAAGTAGGAGTGGTCACACAGGTGAGGCTGAGAGATGAGCTTTGCTATTTGTTTGACTCATGGAAGCGAGGGCTACTTGTTTGTTACTCAGCTGTCCTCCCTGACAGGATACATATGTAGGTATCAGTGGTCACTTTTCTCACTGCTGTGACAAAATGCCTGGCAAAAACAACTTGAGGAAGGAGGGTGTAATTTGGGCTTATAGTCTGAGGGAAACAGTCTACCATGGTGGGAAAGGCACGGCAGCATGAATAGGTGGCTGGTCGTATTGTATCTGTAGTCGGAAAGGAGAGAGATGAATGCTGGTGATCACTTTTTCTCCTTTCCCCGTTGTATTAGTCCAATGGATGACCAAAGTTCTCTAGAGTCACAGAACTTATGGAATGAATATATAATGTGTATAAATACATAAATAAATGTATATATAATGAGCATATAAATAAAAAATATATAATGCATCTATGGAATTTATTGGAATAAGTTATAGATTGCAGTCCAATAATCCAACAATGGCAAACTGTGGATGGAAAGTCCAAGAATCTAATAGTTGCGCAGTCCCACAAGGCTGGGTGTCTCAGCTGGTCTTCTATATAGGCTGGAATCCCAAAGAAGTAGGCTCCAATGGATATGCTGGCAAAGTGACTGCAGGCAGGCAAAGAACCTACAACCTATTCCTTCTTCCATTGTCCTTATATAGGCCTCCAGCGGAAGGCATGGCCCAGATTAAAGGTGTGCCTCAAGATCTGGATTAAATGCATGTGTGGATCTGGGTCAAATCGTGTGTCATTCTACCTCAAGATCTGGATCAAAAACCTATGTCTTCTAGCCTTAAGATCCTAATCCAAGACATGTTGTCTTCTTGCCTCAAGATCCAGATCACAGGTGTGCCCTCCATTTCTGGATTGTAGTTCATTCCAGATATAGTCAAGTTGACAACTGAGAATAGGCATCACGCCCCTTTTTACTCAGTCCAGGACCCAGCCCATGGGATGGGGCCACCCACACTCAGTGTAGGTCTTCCCAGGTCAGTTAACATTCTCTGGGAATGCTCCTACAGATATACCCAGAGGTGTGTCTTCCAGGTGATTCTAAAGCCAATCAAGTTGACAATGAAGAGTAACCATTATCATGATTGGATGTGGTGATTGTAAGATCTGGAAAGTTTTTGTCTGGTCATCTCAGTGGCCCTGACTGAACCTGGAGCCTGCCCTGGTCTCTGCTCAGTCTGACATGGTGTCTCCCAGAACTGTCAACAGGATGAATTGTCATAATTAACAAAATAGAAGAGGCTTGCACACCCACTGTGGAGCCAAGTTCCATGTGTGATGTGTTGACTGATGTGTTGACTTAAGTGTGTGCCCTCAGCCCTAAGTAGCATCCTTCAAGAGCAATGGTTCTCAACCTTCCTAACGCTGCAACCCTTTAATACAGTTCCTCATGTTGTGGTGACCCCAACCATAAAATTATTGTTTTGCTACTCCGTAAGTGTAGATTTGCTACTGTTATGTAATGAAAAGATCTGATATGTGACCCCACCAAAAGGTCTTGGGCTCTCGGGATGAGAACGGCTGCTCAAGAGCTTGATTGTTGTTCTGTACACCCTGGGAACCGGAGCCTGCCCAGGGTGGCCCTCACACTGGTATTGAGGATCTGAAAAACGGGGCTGGCTTTCTTCCTTATCTCATTGCAACTGTGAGGAAGGGGCACCCCCTCCCTCAAAAGCTATCTGTTGGGGTCTCATAGGCTGTGTGGGCCAGTGACACTCATCCTGAATCTTAGGCTCAGCATGTGGATAGTAAGAAAGGTGAGCAGAATGAAGGCTTCTATAACCTGTCTTGCCTGAAACTCGAATTCTGTCCCATCAAACCCATGCTAACTATGCTTCCCCTTGGTGTGGGGAGGGACCCAGCCACAGGCAGAGAGAAAAAACATGACTTTGCAGTGAGAGGAAGATAAGGTGATAGAGGCAGCTTAAAGTCCCCAGAAGAAGGTAGGAGGGCCAGTTTTAAAGCACCACGTGACCCATGGGCCCACTGTCCTGTAATCCAGCCTTGGTCTAATACATAACCCAGGCCTTAGTGACCATTCAGTCCTGACCCAACATGGTGACTATCAGCCTAACTGGGGTGGTGGGGAGTCCTATATCTTTCCAGGAGCAGAGCCGTCTTCCACTCATGGGAATGAGACGAAGGGGAGCAGGGCCCTGGAGGGCGTCTGTGTATAGTCAGGCATTCCCAGCAGTTCTGCCTGGTTCCTGGTTTTCTCAGAGACTCACGGGCATGACAGTTCCCACACAGGACTCTATATAGCATATAGAGACCAACAGTGGCCAGGCAGGGACTAACGCTGGGCCCCACTGGGAAGGAAAGCTCCTTTACCACTCTCCAGCATTTAGCCTTCCTGGATCCCCTCCCCTCGTTACTTCCTCAGCTACCTTCTAGCACCAGATCTAGCCTCCAGCTCCATCTTCTGCCCCAGGAGTCCTAGTCCCTTTTGGTTTCTGCCCATTGCCTGTGCCCTAAAGCTTGCACCACCGGGCATTGCGGCTTCTTCAGCCTCAGCTCCCAGCTTCATTCCCTACTCCATCCCAAATCCTCAACTCCTGGCTACAGGCTGAAACCTGTCCCCCGAATCATAAGTTCTATAAGAACCAGGTAGCACAGTGTGGTCAGGAGTGGGTGGAGCCTTCCTGAAAGCACTTCAGCCCACAATGGAGCAGGACCCTGAGCAAGCCTGCTGTGGGCTCAAGGCCGGCTGTGCAGAGGTGAGTAGCTTTAGTGATTGTATTAGTGCCATGGGGACAGGAGGACAGAGCAAGAGGAGGGCTTGGAATCCAGACATCTGAGGAACTGGAGAGGAGGGTGAACCTCAGAGTCTATCATTTCTTTGCAAGCGGGGGGTAGGTTGGCCCTCAGAGTCCTGAGCGTATTTCACCAAGAGAATCATGTTGGAGTGCCACAGCACTCCTTATAAATAGGGAGTGATAATGTGACCCCAAAATCTCAAGCTGTCTTTAGGAATGGGAGCTGGAGAGCAGAAGGATACATGGCTAGTGGGGGCACTGAGCAGGTCAGGTATGGCTGGATCACACTGGCCTGGTTAAGATGTAGCTGGGCCTCCTGCCCACAGTGTGCAGTGGGCACAGTAACTTCTTTGGACCTGATCTCCAGAGATGTGCCCCAAGGGAGGCAGGAAATGGGAGAAACAACAGCACTTGCCCACATCCCCCACTAAGGTTGGCAGCTATATGAGCTGGTGCTGGCATGTTGGGTAGGCAGATGGATTACAGTGGAGCTCACTTTACTGAGTGAGGTCAGCGGCCCCAGCTGTCACCCCACGCCTTTGGAACTGGAGCTGCCATGAAGATGTTCTGGCAGCAAAGAGACCTATCTTGTCTCCCAACACCAAGGTTGGGCCCTCACACCTGCAGGTTGGTGAGAGATTTAGCATTTGCCCTGGTGCCCTCTCTCCCTCCTCTGCATTCCTTCCCCACCTTGGTCTGCAGCCTGTACATCATGGGACCTGCCCCCTGTTCCTTGCCAACAGGCTGTTGTGCGTAGCAGTGACCCAGGACCAAGAAGCCACTCCTGGCATTCACTTATGGGGCTCTCTTCCTGAGCGGAGGTAAGAGAGATGAGAGGTTCACATTTGATGAGTTGGAGGTAGGAGATTGAAAGTGTGTTTAAGAAGCAAGAAGGCAATCTCAGAAGGTTCTATCTGGGCCACGGAGGGAGGGCACGGGAACCAAAAGCCAAAAGCTGTATTGCCCAACACTTGGCATCAGTAATAGGGTGAGTCTCTTGTGATGCCTCTCCAAAGGGACAGCTATTTCTTGCAGGAAGTGAATGGCAGCTAGGGTTCTCAGGAAAACAGTCTGATGATGTTCAAAGTGTAAATGAGAGACATAATCAGACATGGGCTCAGCCAGTGTGGTTGAGGGAAGGAGACCAAGTGGGGTTAGAACAACCTGGTCTGAGGACACTGAGCCAAGGGCAGGAGAGGACAGGGCCACCATAAGGACAGGGGACAAGCTTTAGGGGAATACACTGCACAGAAGAAAAAATCAATAGTGAGCAGACAGATCTGGGCACCAGTTCCACTCATGTTTAGCCCTGGTAGAGAGCAGGCCAGGGTTGTGCCACCAAGGCCAGGAGTGGGTGTCATCTGGGAGACAGAGAGCCTTTACCCCAAGCCCTGGTCACTGAGCTGCTTCTCTACTGCCATTTAGATACCCTGCCTCCCTTTCCTTAGGTCAGTCCCAAAGTGAATCTTTTTTTTTAATTCTGATTAGCAAAGAGGGGCTTGCTGGTCGACCTCATTCACACTATGTCCCCGCATGAGGGCCCTGCTCTCTGATATAAGGCCCACTCTATAGCCTAGAGTAACTCAAAGCCCCAACCTTCTCCTGAGCTTGGGACCTTCCTGTTGGTGCTCTCCTGGTCGCTGTCTTCTGGTCATACAGAGTTCTTTGTGTCTCTCTCGTTGACATAAATGAGCCTTGGAAGTATATCCACGGGCCATGTGTACAATTTTTCTTGTTTTTACCCTATATACTATCAGATTACTAATCTAGGCTTCAGTGAAAACTCACTTAAATGACAGCAGTCCCCAGCCATATGTGGGAGTAGATGGCTTGAAGTCTTGGTGACACTTTCAGATTGTGTCTCCTCCTGATGCCAGAAAACAATACCATGATGCTGGTTGGCCACCATGCGTGGTATAAGACTTCAAAGGCCCTTAGTGTGCCACCTGCACCTGCCCCTCTCCATTCCTGTCACCCGGAGTAGCAAACATATTTTCAGGGATCAGGGAGCTCACTACAGATTCAAGGGTGCAGAGACAAGGGGGAATTTCTAAAGGTAAAATGGGAAGGCTCACAGAAGTTGTTTTCAAACAGCTGTCCCTTTAGATGAGACTCATAGCAGGAGTGCTCAAGGATCAATAACAAGGTGGCACCCATCCAGACTCGGGCAGGCCATGGCTGGGTGGACACTCTTGCAAAAAGTCTTTTTCTGAGCAAAGCTGCCCTGGCCTGTGCAAGGCTGCGGTCTGGCAGGGCATTCTGGGCCATTCCTAGATCAAGCAAAAACCTGAGATCACCTCCTTTAAGCACTCTTGGCTTTGTTTATTATTTTCTTTCTGTATGTTTTAACACAGGTAACCTGCGTGATTCTATCAGTGTTTCTAAGTCCAGGTTCTGAGTGGATTTCATCTTTGTCAGCATGTGGACACAGAGGAGGATGGCGAGCAGAAGGGTGAAGTAGCCTCAAACTGGCACAAGTCATGCCTGAGGAGTCTGTCATTTAGGTCTGTTCTTGTCTGCGTTTGTCTGTGTTCAGCCCTGTGGGGAGGGGAGGAGGTTTTCTCTGAGAGTCAGACTGTACAGCATCTCTCTGGAGGGAGAGAGGATCCTGCAGAACTGGGAAGAAATTGGTCAGGATACTGGGCCAATGATTCAGCACCCGCATTCTCAGGCCTGCTCTGCAGTAGCTGGAAGATGATTGCTGTGGGCCCAGAGGCAACAGAGGAGAGGAGCCTGCTTGGAGGCCTTCAGAGCCAGTAGGCTGCTGTAGCTGGGGACAGGCGAGGCCCTCAGCCTAGTCTCTTTGAACTCACACTTGTCTGGAACTCTTTCTCTTCTGCCTAGAGGACCTCCACATCAGGGGGCTACGTGTTCTGTGGGTAAACTAGCTTTTGACCTAAGCTTTCTCTCCTTGCCGGCTCCTCAGTCTGGATAATGGCGGCTTTTCTTCCTGACTGCCTTTGCTGTCTTGTTTCCGTTTTCCTGGATGACTGCTCCCTCCCACATCTCCCTTACATGCCAAGTCACAGAACCCTCAGCCCTCTCCCCCAGCAGGCCTGTTGTTGAGGTGACTCCATCCTGCCTCAGATAGCCGCACATTCTTTCTGTCTCTCCCCATCTTCTTGGCCTTGCTACTGGTTGATTGTATGGGCCAATAGACAACCAGACCCAGCTTCTAGCCCTGGGTCTTCCTCTGAGACTAGGCAGCTCCTGAAATCGCCCTGACCCCCGCTTACTCTTCTGTAAAGAAGAGAGCCTCCTGTGTTGGCTGATGCTGCCATGAGGACTGCACAGAGCCAACCTGCACAGAGTACTGGGAAGCTACTCAGGTGCTGGTGCTGATGTTGGGAGAACACAAAAGGAAGTGAGCGGCAGAGACATCTCCTCTATAGTGGAATACATACTTCACTTTTCAAAAATTCTAAAACCCAATCGACTGTTTACTGAAAAAAAAAAAAAGCTGAACTGTAAGTAGAAATGGATGCAATTAATGTGGGAATGAGAAATGTAAGTGGCCTAAGGAAATAAGGGGGGGGGAAACAATCGCTGAGTCATCTCCAGGGCATATGAAGACACAGGTAGGTAAGAACAGAAAGCGTTCCAAGATAGATTTCATAAACTCTAATCATAAGACAGTTGGAGGGAGTGTCAGAGGAGGTAGGCTTCAAGACAGGGAGTCACAGTGCAACAGATATAAATGCATGAAGCAAGACCTGGGGGGAAACTTAGCGTGCTGGCTGACATCTGTAAGTAATCCCAGCTGTCAGGTTGCAGAGGCAGGAGGATTTCTGTGAGTTTGAGGCCAGCCTATGAAACTTGTCTCAGCAAACATAATAAGACAAAAACCAACACAGCAGAACCGGATGTTCAAGCAAGCAAACAAACAGGGGCAGGTGGGAGTTCATAGCAGATGGAAGGACCCAGAGGACGCCTGAAGTCTGAACAGACCTGGTCAACAGCCTGACCTCAAAGTTCACCAAGCAGCACCAGAGAGAGCAACAGATCCACCCACTCTGGGGATGCATAATTTTGTCTTTCAAAAGTAGATCCCTACTTGATGGACCTCAAGGAGAAACTCCACATGACATTTTATTACATGCTGGAAGGAAAGTCTTTAACACTTGTTATTTTAAAACAGGGAGATACATCGTGCCTCTGGAATGGGGAATGAGTCCTAAAGAGCATGAACCACAATGGGAATGGCCAGTTTGCACATCAGGAACATGACAGCAAATTCTTAAAGCCACCAGTTCACAGAAGGTGTGTCATACAACATGGCCAGTGTCAAAATCCAAAGTACATTAAGGTTTCCCTAAAATATTAAGTAATAAACTGCAGTCCCAAACAGAAATTATCAAACACTTGTGTCATGCCAACTCAACTTATAGAAGAGAAATCCACACTGACACACAAACTTGGAAATACAATCCATGCCACTGATGACTAGAGAGACAAAAAATGAAATCACAAATCTTCCTCTTTGTGTCCATGACAGCAATAAATGCAGAAGTCTCTTTATATCATGTACCTCCACATATGTGGAGAGGAGCTTCATATGCTGCTGGTGACCATATGACATGACCAGTTGGATAGCAAATTGTTAACGTCCAGTGAATTTGAAATGGCTAGTCAGCCCTGTGACAGTGCACATTGGCATCTGAAAGAGGCTTAAGAAAACATTACCTGTACAGGAACACTTTTTCCCCTAAAATCATTGTGGTTTGTTTAGGGACAGATACTCAGGGTGAGAACGAGCATCAGACTCAGAACATGACGGTGACTTGGAGAGGCGGAAGTGAATACTAGTTCATGGTTGGTCAGAGACTGACATTGCATTCCTTGAGCTGATTGCTGGCTTCACCAGTACATGTTACCCGTTTCCTATTGCTATGGTTGAATCTGGAAGGTTCCCCATGGACTCATTTTTGAAGATTGGTTCCCAGCTGATGGCACTGTTTTGAAGGCTGTGGAGACTTAGCTGGGGCCTGGCTGGTAGAGTTGGTCGCTAGAGGCTGTCTTTGAAAGGCTAGACTTGTGCCTGGTTCCAGACTTCCTGGTCTCCTACAATAGGACCCTCTGATACCATGAGCCAAAATAAATCCTTCTGTCTTTAAGTTGACTCTGTTAGGTGTTTTGCCATATCTGTGAGCAATACACATTTGTCTATAATGTCATAAAACACTTACTTCAAATGGTTTTAAAGTTTTGTTCAGATAGACATATAAACTATGACTATTGTTAATGTGAAAAATCACTATTTTTAACTTCAATCATTTGATGTGAGACCTTTTCTGGAAACCATTACAAGCTTCCCTTAAGTGTATTTTATGTTGACAATTTTAGATGCTCAAGAGAATAAAAAATGGAAGAGAGAGTTTGATCTTTGGGATGGTGCAGTGTTTTCAAAATGTGGTACATGCTTCCAGCATTTCTGAGACCTTCGCGGTCATATGCGAAGAAAATTCCATTTTCCAGATGCTGAGAAGCCACTTTCATTCCCTTCTATATTGACAGATTCATTAAAGGAACCAAACTGCCCACAACACCCCTCAGGTTAGCATTTTTTCTGTGATAGCAGCCACTGTGTTACTTACTGCCGAGAGCTCCCATGGGGGAAAACAGTCCATCTGAAGATGCCCTGGGCAGACTAGAGACAATGTTCTTCTTAATGCGCAGGCTGAGTGCTTTCTTACAAAGTAGATGTGGAGGATGATGGTCATGATGATTAATCTTCATTGTCAACCTGGTTGGATTTACAATCACCATTACAAACACATTCTGGGCATGTCTGTGAGGGAGTTTCCAGATTAGGTTAATTGGGTGAGAAGACCTACCTTAAATTTGGACAATATCAATCTCCTAGGTGGGATCCCAGGTTGAATAAAAAGAATAAAGTGAGCGGACCACAGGGTTCATCTCTCTCTGACTTCTGTACATGCAATGTGACCAATAGCTTCAAGCTCCTGTTGCCATGATGGCCTGTGTTCTCTTCAAGCTGTGAGCTAAAATGTATCCTTACTCCCTTAAGTTGCTTCTTGCCAAATATTTGGTTATGCTACAAAGAAAACAACTACAATGGTCACCCAAAGGAAAGTCCCTATGACCAAGGTCAGAGCAGAACCAGTTCATTTCTAGAGAATAAAATCTATCACTACTTGAAAGAACAGCTCACAGACTTCTTTGGGGGTCTTTACCGATAAAGTTAAGACATGATCTTAGGGAGGGATGAAGAGAGACTATCTTTCCAAGGAGACCTATTGGCGGGATTTGCTGCCCCTAAACAAAGATGACCTTTAAAATTAAAATTAGAATTTTGGAAAGACGTGGGCCAACACCCAAATCCTTCATGGCTTCCCATTTTGTAATGATTTGGCAGGTGTGGTGGGTGGTGACACTCGTGAATGAGATGTTTTGATGTTTCGTGAGAAGTGCCCACCTTTGAAACTCCAACTGAGTGAACTGTTACTTTCACTTGTAACCAACACTTGATCCAAAATGATGTCATCAGAGGGGGGGCCCACTAAACTGAATGATAGGCTGTCCGTGTTCTGACATTACAGAGAATCAAGAGCTTGTTGTCTGACTCTGGACTACACCTTGAGACTTATCCTAAGGAAAGAACTATCTGGCTGGAATAATGGCTCAGAGGCTCTGAGTACTTGTTCTGCATCTTGAAGACCTGGGTTTGGATCCCATCACCCATGGATTGAGCCAGGCATCCTACTTTAATCAGACTTTAATCCCCGTTCCAAGGTGGATGGAGACAATGGGATCACTAGGATTTTCTGGCTCTTAGCCTAGTCAAGAAAACACTAGCTCCGGGTTAAGGGAGAGACCTTGCCTCAAAGGAAAAACTAAAGGTTTCAGGAAAGGACACCTGATGCCCTTCCTATGCTCATACAGACACATAGAGAAATAATAAGTAAATCATTTTCTTAAAAAACAAAAGACTAAGTTTTGTATATGAGATAAGAGGGGCAATTTCCCACTTTTGCACATTGATTCCAGTTCCCAGTTCAGTTTATGAAGTAACAGCCCTTCTCCTTTGTGTGTTCATAGCAACTTTGTTGAAGACTCATTGACCCTTTATGTGTAGATTTACTGCAGGACTCTTAAAGATGGGGTCAGAAACTGCAAAGACTCAATAGGAAACACATTGGAAGCTTTGTGACAGTGGTCTTGGAAATGGACTCAGGAACACCACTCCAAACATGCTAGAGAGCCTACATAATGGCAGAATGCTCCACTCAGGGAAAGGAGAGGAGAGCTACAGAGTGGAGAAGAATATCTGAAACCTGGTGAGAGGCTGAAAGATATAGGAATCCTGCAATTTATCTCAGATAAAACCCTAACAATTGAACTAAATAGTGGACAAAGGATCTGAATAGACCTTTCTTCAAAGAAGACTCCAGAATGAAGAACAGATAAATTAAAAAAAAAAAAACCTCAAAATCCTGATGGGGAAAATAAATGCACATCAAAACCACAGTGTGATGTCACTTCCTGCCTGTCAAGGTGGCTGTTGTCAGCTTTAAAAGATAAATGTTAAGAATGTGAAACCTGAACCCTGTTGACCAGATGCAAATTATGCAGCTTTGGAAGGTAATGCAGAGGACCTTTAAGCACAGAAAATAAAATGATCATGTGATTCAGACATTTTGCTTCAAGGTATGTGTCTAAAAGACTCTTGACAGGCTTTCAAAGAGTCACCAACCTCCCGTGTTCACTGAAGAACTAGTCACAATAATCAAGGTGTGGGGACAACTTTATTATCCATCAAGGGACAAGTAGAAAAAGGAAGTGTACTCAAGCATTACAGGGAGAGGGCAAAGGGCGTGGGGCACTCTTGTTTGGTCAATGTGGGTAGTTCCAGGGGGAAGTCAGACTCTGAAAGGTGACAGCTACAGTTAGCAAGTGAATTGTATGTAGAAGAATCTGCTGAGAACGAGCCAGGGGAATGGCTCAGCAGGTAAAAGTGCTTGCTGCATGAATAGAGTACCTGATTTCAAGTCTTCAGCACCCATGTAAAAAGCTGCGGATGTGGCCACATGTGCCTAAAATATAGGCTTGCTGCTACCAGCTTAGCTGAAAAACAGTGAGATCCAGATTCAGTGAGAGACTCTACCTCAAGGGAATACAACAGAGAAAGATAGAGCAGGAACCCTGCAAATAGATGTATATATACCAAACACACACATACACACACACATACACACATGCACACACATACACACACATATACGCACACACACATACACACATGCATACACACATACACATACATGCACACACATACACACATATACATGCGTGCACACACACACAAATGAGCACAGCCTGCTGAAGGATAGATCTCATGTTATTTGTTCTTAATCACAAGAAAAATAAAAAGGGAAAGAGAATAAAAGAAGAAAATGCAAAGCAAAATTTGGTGTTTTGTCAAAGAATTATACCCACCATTAAAGGGGAAATTACTAAAATGTTCCCTCCAACAAATCTGTCTTGCTTTCTTCATGTCAAGCCCAAACAGCATATTCAACTGGTGGCTGTAGAAGTGACAGAGAGCCCTGCTGCCCTCCATGCAGTCAGAGAGGAAGCATGCAAACTGTACTGCAATGCCACTATTTTTACTGAATTCTTAAGTGGAAAGCAGAGCTGGTTTTCATCAGCGTGACTTGTGTAAACACATGACAGGTTTATTTTTGTTGTTTCAGTGAGTGGATATTTCAGATGCTCAGTCTTAGTTTCTGGCATGATAAGTGCTGATGGGTAGAACCACTTGAAAGAGAAGGCTTTGATGCTCAGTCGTTTTAAGAGCTGCTTGGAGCCTGTGAGCAAAGAAACTGCGCAACCTTTGGGGCTGAAGCCCTCTCCCTGATCACATGACTTACAGTCACCATTGGCGATTCCCATGCAAGGCTCCCAAGAGCAGCATGA
Source organism: Lophiomys imhausi (assembly GCA_907164525.1). NCBI lineage: Eukaryota > Metazoa > Chordata > Mammalia > Rodentia > Muridae > Lophiomys > Lophiomys imhausi. Next base: position 15,630,822 of record CAJQZJ010013540.1, on the reverse strand, counting down.
GGACACACCTACAGCATCCCAGACACCAGAGTTGCAGAAATACATTCTACAGATGTAGAAGGACATGGTTCATATGGAAAGCTGAGGGTGTATTAAATAACCACGGATCAATTTCTTGCTGAAAAAATTACCAATGAATCTTTTCATTGAAAGTATTTAGGTTGAGGCTTGAGAGATGAGCCAGTAGTTAAGAATATTTTCTGCTCTTACAGATGATGTAAGTTCAGTTTTTAGCACCCAGCCTGGGCATCGATCCTGTAACTCTAGTTCCAGAGGATATAATATCTTCTTCTGACCTCCATAGGTACCCTGCATTCATGTGCACAAATCTACATATACATATAATAAAAAATAAAACACATCTTTCATTTTCTTTTCTTTTTTCATTTGTAGTGTGTGCACACATGTGTGTGTACATGTATGTGTATTTGTGAATGTGTATGCATGTGTGTGTGTGTGTGTGTGTGTGTGTGTGTGTGTGTGTGTGTGTGTATGCTCTCAGATGCCAGAAAAGAACTTCTAATTTCCCTGGAGTTAGAGTTGGAGGCAGTTGGGAACCACCTGATATGGGTGCTGGGAATCAAACTCTGGCCCTCTGGAAGAGTGGTACATACTCTTATCTGCAAAGTGATCTCTCCAACTCCTAAAAGAAATTAAAATATAATAAAATACTTACGTGAGAAATACCAGCCATATCTAAAATAGCTTGCTGAATACTGAGTGGAATAGAAGAGTGTCCGATGCTTGCCATAGTCCACACCATGGAGAGGAAAGGAGACAAGACCTCGAGACTTCCGGATGCTTGAGAACACAGAGGCCTGGGACTCTAGTAGCTGTCCTCCACTAACCCTCTCCCACATGGAAGCCTTTTATGGTGAACTCCCCAAGACCAATGTCTCTAGGCTGTGGTCTTGACCCTTAGTCCATATAGGGCTGCTCCCAGGGTCCCAGAGGTCATTTTTACCTCAGCTGCTGTGTTGGGCACTTTATTATGCTGCTGGTGCTCTAATTGGAGGGGGCTAAGTGTCTGCATAGTCACCCTAGTCATCAATTCAGATACTTTTAGACACACATCGCCCCTCATCACTACCTCATAGGGTGTGAATCAAGACTCAGAGATTCATCAGCTGGAAAAATTCCCCAAACCTGACATGAACAAGGAGGCTTTGATGATAGGTACCAGAGAAGAAGCAGCAGGTGGCACCCAGCAAATGAGGAAGGAGGCCCATGTGGAAGTGAACAGAAAAGGTCTGTGAATGCTGAGACTTGACCTCGGATGGGCTTCTGAGGTGGTGAAACAGTCTTCACACACCAGAAAACCCAGGTCAGTAAGCAGAGGGGTGAGGTGGGAACAGAGGTCACCTACTCACCCCTAGTGGCTCACAAGCAGCTGCCTCGAAGAAGCTCCTCAGACTTACCTGGGTTCTCTTCAGGGATGCCATCCCCCAGGTCTAGAAGAGTGATAATTACACACTTGCTAGATGGACAGAATTCAAATGTCCTTAACACCGGACATGGCGAGGGCTGAGAACCCTTGGAACACCCACATATCTATGTGGACAGGGGCAGCCAAGCTGTTACCCCACTGGGTCCACCCTCCCTCGATGACCCTGTGCTGTATCTCTTGATCATTTATCCACACACGTAGATGCCCATGGGTCCACCCTTGAACAGGGTGACAGTGCCTGAAAACCTCATGGAAGGACAAGAGTGTAAGACATTAGAATTTTATGCCTGGTGCCCATCGCCACCTTGCCAACGGTGCCCCAAGCTAGGACTCAGCCAGTTGTCCTTCAGCAGTGAAGAGCTGAGCTGTGGTCTGTTCACACCATGGAGAGCGCTCAGCCATGGAGAAGGAACAAACAGTTGATACAAAACTTGGATGGTCTCAGAGGAGTTCTCTTGGCTAAACAAAGCCAATCCGAAAGGTCAATGAGTGCTTATAATTCCTGATCTAACAAAGTTAAGGACGTGAAAGAGGTCAATAGTTACAGGGGGCCCAAAAGAGAAGAGGTGCTGCAGCTACAAAGGCAGCAGGAGGAACCCACAGATGAGCTGTCCTGTCACCTCTGTGGTGGGAACAGGATCCTGCATGTGTGATAAAGCCTGTTGAATCCATGTGTCTGGGTGTGATACAGAGCACAGTGGTGAGGTGTTGAGCACAGTGCCTTGGCTCTCACTATACAATGGGCCTGTGCAGTGAGGTTCACTCAGATTCCAAGGCCATGGCTTTTCCTAGTATCAAGACCCAGGTCTGCTGCTTCCAGGCTGCAGGGGAGGGTCTGTGGTGTGGAAATAATAGTGGGGCTAGCAGGGAAGAGCCTTGAGCTCATCAGAGGAGATGATACTCTACCAAGGGGGACACTTGATATCTCAGAGCCCAGGGAGTGGGCCAGAAGCCCCTTCAAAGCTGTGCTATTTTATACGACGTCAGTAAGTATCAAAATACTTCATGGGTAAAGACTTGGCACAGGACTGGAGCTGGGCTTTTTTGTGTTTGCAGCTTGGCAAGCCCATAATACACTTCAGGAAGCTCCCTTTATTTGCACAGCCATAGCACAACAGTCTCAGGAGGAGGCTGAAGGAGATGCCACTGGTGGCTTCTCACTGGGCTGGTGAACTTCCATCTTTGCAGGCTGAAGGAGTGAAGGGTTTACCCCTCCCATTCAGGACCAGAACTGAACTTGATGCTGAGGTGATTCTGGTTGCTTTGGGTCCAGGGTTAAGTTGTATGGATAACCGTGGTGGTGGTGGTGGTAGAGGACCTCTGAAAACTGTTTGTGGAGAGCAGGGGCCACCCAAGCTACAGGGACAAGTGTTGAGTTACCACCCAGCCGCTTTGGACCCTTCTCCCTCAGCTTACGTGTTTATTTGTTCTGAGATAAAGTCTCACTATATAACCCAAGCTTGTCTCATTGCTCTCCTGATTTAGCCTCCTGAGTCCTGGGATAAGGGCCTGTACCACTTTTCTGGGATTCCTCACATAGTCTTGACCAGAGCAGAGCTGTGAGTGTCTAACAAGTTGTCTTAGTTACTGCTTTATTGCTGTGAAGAGAAACCATGACCAACGCAACTTATAAAAGGCCTTTAATTGGGGGCTGGCTTACAGTTTCAGAGGGTTAGTCAGACCGTGATCATCATAGCTGGGAGTGTGATGGTACACAGGCAGCCATGGTGCTGTGACCATAGCTGAAAGCTCACATCTGATTCACAAGTTGCAGGTAGAGAGAGAGAAAAGACTGGGCAACCCTGCCATGGATCTTTGAAATCTAAAATCCCACTGTCAGTGACACATCTCTAACAAGGCCACCTGGTCTAATGAGGCCACATCTCTCAATCCTTCCCAAACAGTTCCACAAACTGGGGTAAACCATTCAACTATATGAACCTATGGGGGCCATTCTCACTCAAGCCACCACACAAGTGAAGCTCTGAGGCCTACCCGCAGAGTCCTGGAGACTGTCCAGAAAGGCACCGAAAACCACATATCTCTGGGCCTGCAACCCAGACTGCAGAGGTCGCAGTGACTCATCAGTAGAAAAAGGTTCACCGGACCCTCTGGACACCACTTGCTGACTGACAGCTGGCCTCTTCTCTGTGATAGATAAATTCTTAGCTTCCTGTGTCTCTCACAGAAATTGCTATGTGGGAACATGATTGTGGGAGCAGGTACTGCATTCCCACCTGACTCTAGGGACTGAGAGCTGAGACCTCTGGGTGTCCCTTCCAGTGAGGAGACAGCTGCCATACAGGCATCAATGAAAAGATGACTTTGGACCACGGACCGCACCATGTTCACCAATCTCCTGGCTTCCTTACCCACACTGTCCAGCCTCCTCATAATGCCTACGATGTCCCTCTTAGTCCAGACTTCACTTGGCCTGTATAGCCCTGGCCCTGGAGGACAGCACTGGGTCCCCTGGCCTGGACAGACACTCAGCCAGGGCTTCACTGGCACTGAGAATACATGGGGGTTGGAGGTGACACGAAAAGGAGCCACATGGAAAGGGTTGTGATGTAGCCAGGTTGTTACAGCTTTGGGACCTTATGTACATCACGGTGGTCCACCCCCTCCTAGTGAGGGTCTTCTTCCAGTTAGGATGGGACAGAGTGGTACTTCCTTTTCCTCTCCCCCCTCCTCTGACCCCTAGGGTTTAGCCTTTCCTAACTCAGGGCTTGGGGGCTTTGGCAGCTTGGATTTGAACTAAGGAGTTTAAATTTACGGTGGGGCAAAGTGAACCTTTCCTCATGCAAAATATGATCTGCTCCATGCTTCCCTCCTGGAGATATAGTGGACACTGAAGCCATGCTGAGCATCGGTCTCCAGGATTAGGAGGGAGATGGTATTGCCAGAAGCAGGACTGTGCTGGGAACCAAAAGGCCTTGACAGGGGGATGTCCCAGGAGGGATGGTGGGCCAGTAACCTTGACTGTTCTTCCCAAGTTGCCCAGCAAGTCCTGAGTTGCTGCCAGAATACACTGCAAGGCACATGGGAACAACTCTCAGCCCAGCACACTGCAGGGTGGTTTGGACGGCTCCTGAACTGCAGCAGGAAGCCTATGCTGGAAACTCAGTGTGACTTGACCACAGGGCCCCCATGATCCCCTGGCAGCCACTCCTGAACCTAGTCCTCTCAACAAAGGAGATGTGCTTAGCCAGAAGAACCTAGGCTATCCTTTCCTATGGTGTGCCGAGCCAGAGGAAGCTAGGCTATCCTTTCCTATGGAGCTCTTCACACCCCAAGGCAACTTTTTATGTGGTACTACCCTCCCTGTCCTGGAAAGCCCTGGATGCTCCATCTGTGGTAGGAGCATGCCCATGACTCTGGTCAGTCTAGCAGTACTCTTTCATGGGGCCCCTCACCCTGCATTTCCCCTTCTTGAAGCTGCTGCCCAGCCAGCCCTGGACAAGTCATTTCAGGTCACCACTCTGGGAGAAAGGAGGCGTATTCCATACCCTGCTGACCTGTTATCTGCTACTCAGATCTCATCCATGTGCCTCTGGGGGCTCCATCGAGACTCCCCACTCCACCCATAGCCCTTAACTGCCAGCAGACGCCAGACCCATGATCTGGTTCAGATCCCAAGTCAGATCCCCTGTGACCAAAGGGAATCAGCACAGACCCCCATGGGCTTCACTGGCTGGCAAGCCCTCCAGCTGCACTGATCTCATTAAATGCCTGAGAACATCAGATCTGGACGTTATGACTGGGAGACAGAGGACAAGCTGCATCTAGCCAATATCACCGCAGGACAGCAGACCCTCCCCCCAGCAGGGACCTTACAGCCTCAATTGCTTCCATTTCCCAGGAGGAAAAGCTAAGGGCGGAGAGTTCAGAAGGACGGCTTGCTTTGTAGTACTGGCCAGTGGCAGAGCCCAGGGACTCCACCCCTCTCCCAGCTCACCCGATTCACTAGCACCCACCCCCCCCGCTATTTTCCAAATGTTATCCTTAAAGCAGTATTGATTTTTTTTCTTCCAAGGGGTGGGGGGGAACCCTACTTACAAAAAAAAAAAAAAAAAAAAAAAAAAAAAATTGCCGACATCAAAATTCCTCCTGGGAAAACACCATGCTGCCAGTATTTTTTTTTTAATCTTTTGCACATGTGCTCTCTGTACGCACGTGTGTCTATGGAGGTGTGTATGGTGCCTGTGGAGGTCAGGGGACAACCTTAGACATGGGTCCTGGCCTTCTACTTTGACACAGGGACTCCTGTTCACCACTGAGTACTCCAGGCTTGCTGGCCCAAGACCTTCTCCCGATCCTTCTGTCTCTGTCATTGTTATAGGAGTGCTGGAATGTCAGGCACACACTGCTGAATCCTGCTTCATGGCTTCCAGAGATCCATACATAGGTCCGTAAGCTCATGCTGTGAGCCACTTGTCCACTGAGCCACCTCCCAGCCCCTTGCTGTCATTTTTATCAACTTAAAAAGATGTAGTGAGATTTCTGAATGTCCACGCAGACACCCCAGAAAGTAGCCTGTGGCCTTAATACTTCTCCTTGATCATCCTTTTGCCTTCTTCAGTCCCACAGAGTCCCTCTAACCTGAGCTTACCATGACCCTTCAAGGACTTTCTTCCCTCAGGGGCTATCTCATGACCCCTGGGGTAGTGACATCATTATAGAGCAACTAGAGTTGCCTCTGTTGGAAACCCCAAGTGACTGGGTTGGGACAGCTTGGAGGTCAGTCAGACAACTTGATATGTCTAAATATGTAAGCATCAATAGTCCAGCTACTCAGAAGGGTTGCAGACCTCAAGTTCTGCCTTGGAGAGGAGATGGGGGTCTTATTTATCTTTCAGAGTCTGACAGGCCTGAATAGGCTTCTCATCCTACCTTCCTGGGCCCTGCATCTGGCCCAGACCTGACCATATGTTCAGGTCAAGCTTACAGCTTTGACACATGGCTTGTAGGGTCACGTGGGGCACTCAGATATTTTCTTCCTTTGAATTCAGCCTCTCTCTCTCTCTCTCTCTCTCTCTCTCTCTCTCTGTCTCTCTCTCTCCACTCTGTGGGAAACCTATGTTGTGTCTGAGTTAGGAGAGCAGGCTCTCCTCTAATGGTCATTGTCTTTCTGTGAGGCAGTGCTGGATGCTGCAAACACGAGGCACTGAAAGCAGCTGCCATATGAATCCAGCACTGGACTGAGAAGAGCTGAGAATAAAGACTAGAGAGCACGATGTGGCCTTGGCACACTTAGTTGAAGCACCATGGTTGACATTGGTTTCCAGGTTATTTGATGCCCCTAGGAACCCTGTATAGGGAGAGGGTAAATGACCATCTACCTCTACCGCGTGACGCTGTGATGAGGGGTGACAGGAGAGCACTCAGTCCCCTTGACTGTTTCGGGCTGCTCACCCCCCTCTTGTACCACTGGCCCCACACTGGGAACGCTCTCCACCCATTGAGGCCAGGTGTGCCGGCCTCTGAAGAGCAGATCCTCAGGCTGATGCTGTGTGATTTTACCTCTATGGCATTGAGGGCTGTGTAGGAAGAGGCATCCACGTCAGACAAAGAACCCCTCAGTCAAGAAAGACACCTCCCTCCCAGTGGAATGTCAACTTCAGCCACTCAGGAAAGCAGACTCGGCCCCATTTCTCAAAACTCCATTCAAGGTGTGTGCAAGCTCCATGCTATCATTCTCCTGCCTGATAACACATCACAAATGTTCTTCTCTTTGCTTTACAATCTCGAGAGTTATCTGGGAGGCAGCGTAGGACTCCTCACACTGGGTGTGGTGTGCCTGAATGGCTCAGCATTCCCCTGCTGACCGGCGGCATCCAGTTTACTTTATGAGTTGCATAATTCTGCAATAAACCTCTTCGTGCATAGGCCTTTGTTCATTTTGGGAATTTTCTTTTAAAGTGATTTCCCAGAAATATCACAACAAGGTCAAACGGAACAAACAATTTCATGATTCCTATCATGTTCTGCCAAATGTCTTTCCAGATAGCTGGGCTACTTCTGTGGTGTTTGGGAGTGTGGTAAGGGCAGGTGGGACATTGGCTCCCTCCTTTATGCTGAATTGGATAGGAGGATGGTCCCTGACTGAGGTGTCTGGTGCTCTCCTGGGAGATGAGGATGAAGGGCTGGTGAGCACCCTGGAGGTGGTACTGACTCAGGATGGAGGAGCCAAGGGAGATTATGATACTTAGTCAAGCCTTCTCAGCATCTGGCCAATGGGCCACATCACTGACAGCACTGACTGGTGTGTACACTGGAGAATCAGGCAGAGCCAGAGTCCTGAGGGACCCAGACTTTATCAAAACACCCAAGAGCGAACCACAGAGGGGTTAGCTCCATGCTTTCACTGGCAGTTTCTGAGACTCTAGCATGATTGTGGATATCACCAAGATGTGTTCTCAGACAGTCCCATGAGCGTCTATGTAACAAAAGGAAGTAATGGTCATACTCCCGGCATATATCAGGGATATAAACTCATAGTGATGCAAAATGGAGAAGCAGATATTGGCGAAGGGAGTGTTCTCACAGCAGAGAAATGGCTTATAAAAGAGAAGACACAGCTGGGTTGTGGTGATGCACACCTTTAATCCCAGCACTTAGGAGGCAGAGGCAGGCGGATCTCTGTGTGTTCAAGGCCAATCTTGTCTACAGAGCAAGTTCTATGTACAGCCAGGACTGTATATAGAAATCCTGTCTCAGAAAACCAAAAAATAATAATAATACAAAATGAGAAGACACAAAGCTTGGGATAACTGCATTGCAGCCATTGAGGTGACCCTCAGTGGGACCTGAGATGATGGCTGAGTGTTGGAGGAAGAAGAGGAGCACCTCATTCTGACTTCACAAGTGTAAATTGGGAACAGGGTATGACCAGGTGGGAATAGTAGGTGGGTCACTAAGGAACTAGATGGAGAACACAACAGCGTTCTTACAAATGAGTATAATAGTTGCCCAGTGGATGTCAGAGCTGCCCCCGACCATGTGTCCTGTGGGATGCTACCCACATCATGAACCCAGCCATGCAAATAACTACTAGCATCATGGCCATGACCCTGAGCACACTGTTCAAAAATCCCCATGCCATTGGACCCAACCCTTTACTTCTTGCAGATGACCCCTGTAACTATCACCGAACCGCATTCAGGGCTGGGAAGGCTGTGGCCTAGGCTACAGTGATAGCATTACAATGCAAGGGTTATCCCACCCAGGTGGCGATAGACAGACATGTGCCTGGACAGACATGGCTGTGAAGGAAAATATTGGGACACCTAGGATATGTGAATGTTACGGGTGAGCATAATGTCAGTGTTTACTTTCCTAGTAAGACTATTCTTGCAGAGTACATACAAATGCTCAAACAAAGGACATGGCATCTGGAATTTACTTCCAAAACCAGCCTAGAGGAAAGTATGTGTAAGATACACATTATATATATACATATATATATATACATATATATATATATATATATATGTTGCTGGTAATTTTTATCAATATCATCCACAAGTTACTTATCTATCAATGTTATTTAAAATCCATTCAATGTATAAGTTATCTATCATCTGTTGTCTATCACTTATTATCTATCATCTGTCTATCCATCTATCATCTATCTATCTAGTTATCTATTATTTATCTATCATCTAGCTAGCTAGCTAGATATCATCCATGAATCTCTCTATCATCTATCCATTTATCTACCATCTATCTATCTATCTCTCTACCTACCCATCTATCCCTCTATCTATCTATTTCTCTATCTACCTACCTATGTATCTATCATCCCTCTATCACTTATCATGACACACTCAATAGGGGAAGATATCTACAGTACTCATTTGTGGTCCTGTGGAGGGAGTAGATCCTTTGAGAGGTGGAGTCTAAGAAGAGGTCACTGTGGTAGTGCCCTTGCAAAGGACTAATGACCCCAGTCAGTTCCTATGAAAGAAGGCTGTTAGAAAATAACAAGGTGGCTCCAGCAGTGTGCTTGTCAGTGATACTACATTCAGAAAGCTAGTACTATCACACTTCCACATAGAGGACCGTCCTTAAACTCAGAACTTCATGTCCAGCTGAACTAACATTTACAGGGAAGGGAAAAAGAAAGGCATTTTCAACATTTTTCACCTCAGAAAGTTTGTCACACCAAAAACTCTTTTGTAAAAAAACAAAAAACCAAAAAAACCAAAAACCAACCAACCAAACAAACAAACAAAAAAGTAGTTCATTAAATAATGTATTAAAACAAAGACTAAAGCAAAACAAAATTGTGCATACAATCATTTTGGGTCAAATTCCACATGATTTCCATATGCTGTGGGAAAGAGGCTTGGATAGAAAGAGAGTACAGGGGAAAGGGCCGGTGGCCTCAGTGAACTGCCTTGTTCGTAGGGTAACAAAGGATGATGGGAAATTCAGTAAGTTGGCCTGGAGAAAATCTATAAATGTGGGTCTAAGACAGTGACTAGAAAGAAAATCATAGTGTAAGGCAATGTGTTAAAAAAAACTGTTAGAAAAAAATGATCCATTCAGTAGAAGTTATAAAAAGAAAAGTAAATACAACATAGAAATAAATCTCAGGAAATAATATAGATGAAGTAGTTAGGAATATAGCATAAAGCATAATAAATGTGACTGTACCATGCTAATCATTCATCAAAAGACAAAACTCTCAGAATACACACATTTAAAGGTGTAATTTAATATCTACCCAAAACATAAAAAATGAATAGAATTAAAATGTGTAACAGCTAAAATCTTAACATAGTATTAATAGGATGCAAGGATGACAAGCCACTGAACACATGAGGAAAGGTCCCTACCAGATAGGAGAGAGGCATTCAGGAGTTTATCAGAGGAGGCAATGGACTCTCCAGCACCAAGTACCATAACCGCAGAGCCAGGAGTCTTGTGGGAGACGGAGCAAGTGACTCCACTTGAGCAGCCAAGCAGGAGCAGACGAAGCCCTCTGGCCTCTCAGGGCACAGGAGTTCACTCGCTCACATCTGGAGGAGGACTAGGGTGACTGAAGCAGTGACAGATGAGACCTGGCATCTTGATAGATTCCAGTGACGTAGTTGGGAAACACTAGGAACTAAAACACAGGCAAGGAACAATGGACAGCATGGCCCTGGGAAAGGACATGTGTGAAGACAGGGACTCAAAGTGAGCCATGTTGGAGGGAAGGGAGAGAGATGAGCCAGGTCCTGCGTCCCAGGAGAACACCATTGCATCCACAGAAGCCTCAGTCTGAAAGATGGCAGCTGTACAAGCGAACACCTGGGTACTGAATGATGTCCGTAAGTATGCTCAGCGCCATTCGTACAGTCCCGGCCTTCCACTAACCAGCAAGCTCTGCAGTAGTTTCATTCTTCACCAGCATCAGAACCCTTTTGCAAGCTATCAGTTTTCATTCTGCTAGAAATAGTTGCTGTTCGTATTGCATGCATTTTAAAAGCTGGCTTGCTTTGACTTGTAGGCACCCAATAAATAAAACTAATCCCATTCTTTGTGACAAACTGAGTTAATTTGTTAGGTAAATAATTGAACAAGTATTTCATGTGTATTTGCCTAGGACTGCCATTCTGTGGCAGCCTCATCCTGTCTGGGGGCCCTGGAAAAGGAAGTGGGAGCTAATCTGCATGGTTATTGGATGCTCATCTGGAGTTTTCAGAGTCAGGCCAGAGGGAAGCAAATGGACCCATCAGAACACCAAGGGAGGGTGCAGTCAGTATAAAGCCAGACAACAGCCTCTGAAGTGTATCCATGGGACCAGTAAGAACCCCCAACAGACCACAAGTCCCCATCTGAGAATCCAATGCATCTATCTCCACAGCAACAGGAGCTTGCCACAAGCTGGGCATGGAAGAGAGAATCCAGCAGGCCTGGTGGAATGGAGGATACTCGCCTGCAGGAGCACAGAGCCTCGGACACTCAGACTTCAGTCTATATCTACTCAGCCTGGAGGGCCAAGAAGCTGAGAACTAGAAATATGGTGATCTAACTTACTTATGATGACTAAGGCCAATGAAGAGCAGAGAATAACCATGAGAAAGTCAAGGGCAGAGAGGTAGCAGGCATCCCTGAGTTTCTTCCTCATGATAGAAAAGGACCCTTATAGGGTCCCAGCGCAGCCTGTCTTAAGCATTCCCTTCCTAGAAGTGGATGGAGGCCTTGAGGCTCTTCTCCCAGCTGCCTTTCCTGCCTGCCTTGGGAAAGAAAGGCCAAATGCCCTTGATAGTAAACACTGTGCCTACTGGCAACTGTACTTGCCCCAAGGCACTGAGCAGGACCCTGCTAGCATCTCCTCTTCCTCTTGCTGTCAATACCTGCCCCCTGTGCCGAGAGTCCACACCTCAACTCTTTGCTAAGTTGTAAAGAAAAGGTAAAAATTGGGTCCTTCTGCCTGTGGCTACTCTGTGTTCCACTAGATAAGGGGTCTGTCCAGCCTAGGTTGCAGGAGGGACTCCTTGTAAGGAGTTGTCAGGGACAGAGGTCCTCACAGGCTACCTACCACCAATGTCAGAAACACACACTCTCTCATGAGTTTCTGGGAACTGGCATCCAAGAGCAAGTGAGGGCCATGGGTTAAAGATGCCATTTGCAAGCCAGGAGAGAGGCACATGAGATATTGTCATTGTCCCTAGGGCTCTATGGATCTTGGTATCTATAAGAATGATGTTGGCTACTCATCAGTGGCTTATGGCATGTGACATCTATGACCTGGTGTAATCCATGTGCCAGTGAAGATCTGGTGTGTCTTCACCCACAAACATGGTGTCTTCCTTGAGCAAAGGCCAAGGTTCCTATAAAGAACCTTTATTTGGTAAAGAAGAAACCTAAGACCCTACAGGTAGGGCGGCATAGGGCTCTTCTCTGCCTCTCCTAGGCTTCAGCAAAATGTGCTAGCTTTCCTGGGTCTCTTAATATGAGAGGTATTTACAGTGGTATTAATGTAGGCATTGGTGTACATGTGATCCTCATCATATGCACATACTGAGAGTGTGGTAGCACACATGCATATCAAACATGTGTGCAGCTCCAGGTGTGCCCTGTGCACATGGGTGGGGGAGCTCTCACTTGAGTGTGCCACAGTCTTATGTGAGTGTGGTTGAGGGTTGGAAGACAGTGGCATTGTCCTATCTTGTCTTCACCCACAGGCAGTAAGGAAATCCCCTAAATTTGTGGCCTAGCTTACCCCATCCATCTGCCCTCTGGCAGGTACTGTAGGCAAGGTGTGCCAGGAAACTTCCAGCTCCCATCCCCCAGGGTGTGTCTTCCCTGGGTCGGTTGACTGAGGAGTTATTTAAATTCACGGTACACCTGAGTGCTGTAAAACACCCAAGCATTTGGAGGCCCTCACACACTCTGCTCATGGAGCCATGGGTGGCAGAGGCTATGCAGGGGACAGCCAAGGAATTGGTACCCACGTCAGCTACTTCAGGTCATATAACATTGGTGCCCAGGAGTTCTTCCCACTCATTGGGGATCTGTCACCCACAGAAGCTTCCTGTGTTCATGACGGACAGAAGAAAAGGAGGGAGACTGCCAGGACTGAAGATTATAGCTGACCCTGGGTGGGATCTCTCCCACCTGCCACTTGTGAAACCCTTCCTCCACGTCCTCCAAAGTACATAGAAGACTGACACTGAAGTTCTGGGGAAGCAGAGGAAGTAAGTCCCTGACTATAGATGGGTCAGCAGTGACCCTAGTACTACGGTGAGCTAGTAGGAAAGTCTTTGGTTCTTAATAACTTGGGACCAATACATTGTGTTTGTTTGCTTTTCTATACAAGAGGCCTTGAGAAGGCAAAGAAAAATGTATAGCTATTTTTACTATACCCAAATGAAATCAGAAATTCTCTTTTGAACAGATGTCATTGTTCCGTTTCTAGGGACCTTTTGATGATGTAGACTTGTCCTTGGAAGAGTAGGAATAGGAAGGACCACCATGGTAGGGGGTGTGGGCTGTTGTGCACACATCAGAGGGCTGGTCTGACCTCTCCTCTGCACCCCCACAGTGACTCAGGGGTGACATTGACAAGCACCTGCTGAGACCAGAGCTCACTTCAGGTCCTGAGTGCCAACGGTGGAGCAAGCATCTGCTTGTCTGACACCAAATGATAGAAACCCTTTGCAAAAACTGAAGAGTGGATATATTTCAAAAAGTTAGCAAATGAGATGCTCTCGACATACAGGATTCCTTCCACCCCCATGTTTCCTTCAGATCTTTCTTTGGCTCCTGCTACAGCTCATCTGAGCGAAATGGTGAAAGCCAGCAACCAGCCAGCATAGGAACCAAAGATAGGCACCCTCCACCGCTTTTATGTTGGGGTCACGTACTGGAAAAACAATCTTTTCAGGAGGTGGAAGAGAAGTTGGCTAGCTCGAGGGCTGGAGCAAAGTATGTCATTTAGACACACATTCCTCAGAGGGCTCCTGACCTCCTCCAGAATGCCTACAGGCAGGAGCATGGCAGAGGTGGGTCAGCTCTTGGGGGAACCCCCATGCCAGGCTCCACCATCAAGCCTTTGGCCTCTCAGCAGAGAAGCGTGCAGTGGAATTATAGGGCCCCCCACTTTGGGGGTGCAGACTGGAGTGACTGAGTGTGTGGGAGCAGGAGAGGCTCACTCAGGGAAAAAGATTGCTTCATCCACCCAGATCCCCTCATTAGACACGTCTGAGCAGAGGCTGCTGAGCAGCAGATGAAGCTGCGATATGGTTGCCTGCTGATGCTCTGCCAGGAATGGGGGCCAACCTGGAGAGGCATTCGTGACTGGGGAAGCTTTACTGGAGAGCAGCTCACTGGCCTCCCTTTAAGGAAAGACATCCCCCACCCCTGCCAAATGTCTAAGAAAGGAGAGGAAGGAGATGTCAGAAGGTAGGGGGAGGCTGGAAAATGACTGTTGGGGGAGAAGGTTCTGGTCACTGTGTTGAGCGGAAATGGACCACAACGTGTGTTTCCTGCCTTTGGAGTCAGGCCTTCTTGGCAAGGCCAGCCTATCCTGCTCTCACTGGGAAACTGTCCTTGGAGCTCATCTAAGAGTCCAAGACCGGCGTGAGTCAAACATTCACAGACAGAGCCGGCAGTCCTTGCAGTGGTAAGACATAGCTGTGATGGGTTCACAGAGGCACCTCTGGGACTTGACAGGCACCTTAGGACACGTGAACAGCTCTTCCCATTCCCACGTGTCTGGCGGTGAGCAAGATGAGGACCTGGGAGCATGGGAAGAAACCCACCATAAAAAGTGATGAGCAGAACTCTGGGCCAGGAAGAGGAACACAACACACAGAGCTGGGAGGGGACTGCTGAGTGTACCGTTCAAGGATGGATCCTGGTATTTAGGCTGGAGGAGTCACAAGAAGCAAGGTGGACCTCCTGATGTCACTCCTCACAGAGTTGTGGAGGAGTGACTGTCTATAGAGAGTGCAGACAAGACAACAGGAGGTCACCACAGCCAAGGACAGTGCACGGGACATCCGGCCTTGTTTTCAGTGCAGTGACTGCTCACCAACCAACCACCTCGGAACTGCTGGGCCTTTACTTACCCTGAGGTCCCCGATCTGTGTGCTGTCATTGGAAGTGTCATGGATGGGAAGAAAGACTTGTTTCCACTTCACAACCGTGTGCTAGAAACTCCAAAGCCAGGCCCCGAGAGCTCAGTGTCCTGACTGCATCCAGCAGGGTGAGGGTGCCAGAAATCACAGGCAGGTTCCAGCAGTTTGCTGGCTGCTGAGCCAAAGGCCTAGGATGAAGAAGCAGGACCCTATTCCCAGAGAGGCCACCTAAGTATGGTCTCTCCCTCAAGGTGCTGTCACAGGGGACTCAATGGCCTCAGTCATTCTACGTAATTCTGTAAGAGGAGGAAGGGTGGATGGGGCTTTCAGCAGGACAGGCTCTGTGTGCCAGAGAGCACCTACCATAATAGTGGCCCAGCAGGACAAAACCTTTGGTCTTTCCAGAGTCAGCCAGGAGTATACTCACTGGATCCCAGCAGGTCACACTGGGCAGATCAGCTGCCTCCCATCGACCCATATGACCTGAGCAGTGCTGGCTGTAGCTCAGGTGCTCTGGTGCCTCAGCATGTCTCTTCCTGGATAAGACTGCCCAGGAGGCTGCCAGCCTCTCTGGTGAGCACACTGGGACCCTGTTCCATGGGCAGAGGACTCTCCTTGAAAAATATTCAGCTTGAGGATCTACCCACCATCCTAACCAAATGCTCTTAGAATTGTACTGCAGCCAAAGACCCCCCCCTTCACATACATACACACACACATATACACACTCTCTCTCTCACTCACTCACTCACACAGAGAGAGAGAGAGAGTGAAAGATAGAGTACCTGTGGGTAGACTTCTTGCCCACCCCTGTTCTACAGGATTAGTTTCTCCCCCAGGAGACAGGTTAAATGCTATCATGACTTCCATTATCTTGGAGGTCTTGAACTGACTTTCTGGTTGAGGTGAACTTTTTTCCCTTAAGGAGAAGATCTTAAGAAGCACATGCTACTTGGTACTCTCCTTCTCTTCAGATGAGGTGGGTCCTCACATATCATACTCCCTCAGATCTTGCGTCATGTGAGGCCCAAGAGCTTACACTGTAGAAGATGAGCATCGAAGAATCTCCAGTGGGAGATGATTAAATTGGTGGTAAGCCATTCTCTTGGCAAGAAAAACCACTTGCTTCAACTGTAGACAGACTTCTGTCCAAAAAGGACAAAACTTGGAAGCAGGTAAGTCGACAGCCTAGCTCTGCCAAGACAGGGTAGGTAAGTCCTTCATAATTCCTGCTCTACAACCAATGTCTGTCAGAGAAATGGGGCCAAATGGCTGAAGATTGATGCTGTAATGTATGGAGAGAAAATGGGAACTGTCCAGGCAGCCACTGGTATGTCACTTTTAGTTTTGGAAGCTGCAGGCCCTGCACTTTCTATATAATCAGATATATTTATCCCTCTCAGGTCTCTGAGGTGGTTGAAGAATAGATAGCTAGAGTCTCATAGTTAAATTTTGAGTTGTTTAGGAATCAAGAGGGTGTTCTGGATCTAAGAAGATATTTTTAAAATTATGAGGCAAGTTAGTATGAAAGCTGAGTTAGATATAGAACTTTAAACTCATGGAGATGGTTAGATAGTAGAATGTTAAAGTCAGGTGCCAAATACATATGGACTGGACATTGGGAATGTATGCTAAGCCATATAACTCTTATAATTGTGGCCTATTTATTTCTGTTGTTTTGTATTGTATTTATAGTTATAAGAAAAAGAACCATTATTTGGACTGAAAGGGAGAGCTGTTGGGGGGAAAAATAAATACCTTAAACTAAGAAAAAAAAAAAAAGAAGGGAAGACGATGGTGGGGCTGAGGGGGAGGAGGGTGGAAGGGTGGGACTTGAGGGGGGAGTAGGGAGGGGATTGTGATTGAGATGTAACTTGAAGAAATAAAAAATAAATTATTAAAAAAAAACAGCAATGATGAAAGTATTTATGAAATGAATTACTTTTATTTATGCAATACAATTACTATATGTCACTCTTACTCTGAAAATAAATTTGACAGCCCAGGCTTCAAAAAAAAAAAAAAAGAAGCACATGCTTTTTCCTCCCAGCATCCAAGCCCAGAGCTATACAGGCTAAGCATTTTTCTGACAAGACATTCCTCTGACAGGAGTGGCCAGTAGGCTCTGACTGGAGCACCAGGAGGACCCGGTTCCTTGTCTTCAAGTCATCTTCAGGCAGTAACTATAAGAAATCACGAAATGGAACTCATGATCAGAAACAGAGAGTGGGCATGGAGGGATGGGTGACTGGGAGCTACCTTCAAGTCTGAGTCAAGCGCCCTGGAACAGGCTAGCCTGTGTGACTGGTGCCCCGATGCTTCTCTGCCCCAAGAGAAATCACAACTAGCCAGCTGGACAGGTGATATCCCATGATCTGGCCTCCAGAATAGGTAACCACAGAGTGATGATGATTTGAGACTAGCCCAGAGTGCTACAGACACCAGAGCTGAAGGTGTGTACCTTCACTTCTTCAGAGGAGAGCTGTTCAGAGGAGAGCAGAAGGCCATAGCAACCTTCTCAGTGAGGTGACTACCACAAAGAAACAGCCAGGGATGTAAAAATTAATGAAATTTGAGTTTTCTCTGTACTCTGCTGCTTAAACCCCTATGGTAACATAAATATCAGTAAATTACATCACTTGACTTCATTCTGATCTGCTGCCATTGTAATGAATCATAACAGTGGTTACTCGCTCAACACCCTGGGCAAAAATTATATGTACCTAGCTTTAACTGAGATGACCAGGCCAGTTTGGCTTGATGACTTCTGTTCTTCACTTGTTCCAGGTCCTGGAATGGGGGAGAAGAAAGGAAAGGAGAAAGAGGAAGAGCAGAGAGAAGAAAATGAGAAGAAAGGAGGAGGAGGAGGAGGAGAAAGAGGAGCTGGGAGGAGAAAGGGGGAGGAAAAGGAAAAAGGACAAGAGGAAGAAGAGGAAAATGAAGAGGGGGAGGAAGAAGGGGAGGGAGACAGTGATGAGAAAGAACTCAGAGGAGCTGAGAGGGTGACATCAAGGTGACTGTGACTATGGCTGGGGCTGGACAGCTTAATGACTAGCATAAGACAAGAGGTAGCAGTGTGGGGCACAGACGCATGCAGGTTACTTGTGCCCAGAGTGGGGATGCTGCAGCAGGAAGTCTGTCAACTGCATACTGATATCCCTTGCCTCATCTGATCTTTACCTACCTGCCTTGATCTCTCAGCAGATGCCGCCACACAGGAAGGAGGCAAGGGGACAACAGCTTCTAAGAGAGATGGTTAAACATTTCCTATAGGAATTCTTCCTGACACTAAAGAGACCATATGGCAGTCTCTCTGAAGCAAAGACAGAAAGGAGAGCTACTAGGATGGCAGACAATGAAAGACAGGAATGAGTTGTGCTAACACTGAAACAAAAATCAAAGAGAAAATCTTAAATATATAGAAATAAAAAGTGCAATAGACTTTGTTGGGTGGTCCTGGAGACTCAGTAGTTAACATCATGCGCTGTTCCTGCAGAGGACCAGCATTTGATTCCTAGCACCTACATGGTGGCTCACAACTACCTGCGTCTCCAGTTCCAGGGGACTATGCGTGCTGCACAAACACACATCAGGCAAATACAACAAAACTGCAATAGAAATGAAAGAGAGAGGAGTAGATGGTGCGAAAAGTCAAAAATGGGACAGGGCAAAAGAGAAAAGAATACTTTAATGACTACAGAAAAAAGACCTAACAACTTGTAAACAAAGCTCACAAAGGAGAGAACAGTACTATTAGAACAGGGAGACTAAGACACAAGGAGAGACCAGAAAAAACTGGAAAAGAAGATGGGACACAGTTCCTTACAGGATACTACTTCCCAAGAGGCATCCAAGGACAAACATATTCCAGAGAAATTGGGTTCAAGACCATTCGGGAAGGAAGAAACAGCAGATGAATTGCCTGGTTAGACACTGGGTCCCCTGAGCATAGAGATGTTGACACATCAAGAACTGAGCAGACATGCTGTACCTCAAGGGCTTGGTCTGTCAATCAAGGGCTTGGAGAATAGTAATCCTGAGCTCAACTTGAGAGGCAACTTCACAGAACCAGCCAAATACAAAAGAAAATCCATTGCACTAAAAGACAGATGATACGGGTTCAGGAGTGTGGCTCATATACAGAGCCTACTTCATAACTGATACCCTGGGTTCAATCCTTAGTACTACATGTATATATATATATATATATATATATATATATATATATATTATACATACATACATATATAAAGTAAATTATAGCTACATTTAATGTATAGATTAAACCCAATTTAAATGCCAAACTATAACCAAACTTCATGTAAATTTTATTTATAGGGTAGAATTAGTTTTGTTTCTTTTTCCCAGTGGAAAAACTTGTATAGCAAAAACTGGAGAGGAGGAGAGTAACATACTTAAATTATTTCATAGACATGAAAACTGATGGGTCAAGTACTAGAAGCTTTAATGATTCATGAGACTGAAGTAACTAAAAGAAATTCAATGCATAGTATGATCAGTTGGGAAGTTAATAAGGAAGGTGAATTAGAAGAAAAGATGGCTAAGTCTGTTCTTTGGTCAAAGAGAGATCAGGAGGAAGCTAGAATTTCTATGAGGAAGCAGAAGCATTGTGCTGTAGACAAGGAGGTTTTCACTAATCCACAGAGACAAGCACATACAAACAGAACACAGTTAAAAAGCAAGGTAAGATGACAGAACTGGAAGCTATATGTGGGATTAAATTTGGATTTCTCTGAGATACATGCCCAAGATGGGACATGCTGGTTTTATGGTTGCGTTTGGTGTTATAAGAAAATGCCAAACTGTTTTCCTGAATGGCTATGGCATTTTACATTCCCACCAACAGTGTGTGATCTAGTCCACCCACCTCTGTGCCAGCAATGGCAGTCTGTTGTTCTTTTTACTATCGTTTTTTACTCTTGTTTCTCTATGCATTTCAGAACAGCCTCTGTGTCATTTCTTGGCCTGATTTCTAAATGGATTTTTAAAATACTGCTGAGTTTTACAGGCTCTCCAGCTAGCCTCCATTGTAGTGTCCCATCAGGTGCAGTTAGAATGTACTTCCGTCCACTCAGCCCTATTACCATGTCTTTGCAGAGCAGACCTTTGTAACTTTGATACGTCCTAACTTGTGAAATCTGGGGAGTTTTTTTTCCCCTCCCATCAATCTTTAACATTTTCTTCTATTTACCCACTAAAAGTTTTGTAGTCCCCACTTCATATTTGAAACACTATCCAGTGTGGGTTGGTTCTGTCTAAGGTCTGGGCTGAAGTGTCCACCCATCACCATAGGTCATCTGTGAAACTTTTAATCACAAATTCAACTTGTTGAATGGTTTTCAGAGAAATTCGGTTTTTGTTTCATCTTGACTGACTTTTGGAAGTTTGGGGTGGAGGGATGTTGAAAGATTGGCCCTCTTCTTCTACATAGTCAAAAGTATGTCTGTAGGGTTTGTGGTGGTGCCTCCTTCCCTTCCTGTGTGGTTAGCCAACAGCCTGACAGAATCTAGAGTCATCAAGGAGATATGCCCTTGAGTACACTTGTGAGGAGTTATCTAGATTAGGGAAATCGCAGTGGGAAGAGCCACGCCAGAACTGTGTGACAGGATTTCCTGGATTTGGGTCCTGAACTGAATACAAAGGAGCTAGCAAGCTGAGTGCCAGCAATCAGTGCTCTCTGCCTCCTGAGTGTAGAGGCCCTGTGACCAGCTGCTTCAAGCTTTGTCACCATTCCTCCCCTGACATGATGCACTGTGCCTCAACCTTGGTTCATATGCTTTTGTAGGGCATTTTATCTGTCGACAACAGGGAAAGTAAGGTGCCCGCAATGGCTGATTTGTGCCTTTTATCTTTATATTTGCTTGCTGGGAACTTATCATTTGTTTGCTTTTAATTTTTTTTTAGAGAATCTGATATTAATTTTCTCAATAGCTTCCTCCTACAATGTCATTGATTCATACTCTTTGTGTGTGTGTGACTGCATGTGCACACATGGGAGTGCAGCTGGGCCCCAGGAGGATGGCGGCTGTCCACCCCTGTCTCTTTCCATCCTACCCCCTTGAGACTGGGGCTACGCTGGGGCACAGAACCTGGAGCTACGCTGGTGGCCAGCAAGCTTCAGCTACCCCTGCCATTCCCATCCTCCACCGAGCTGAAGTTACAGGTGCATGCAGCCATGCCCCGTTCGTGACATGGGTGTTGTATCCTGCACACTGTGGGACACAGTTGCTGGCTATGCTGCACACCATGTGGACACTTGCTGACTGTGCTCACTGCTGGCTTTCCCCCTTACTGCTGACGAGCTTTGGCCGTTCCAACCACAATTGCGGGCTTTCTGCTTTTCCATTGTGTCTAGCAGTTTTTCCCCTTGTGTTCTTCAAACACACAATGAGGTTCTATGCCCTCGCGGTGGAGTCGTCCTTCCATCGTCGTGTCCGCCGTCTTCTCTGATGTGAAATCTGAGTCGTCCTTCTATCATCTTGTCCCCCGTCTTCTTTGATGTGAAATCTGTCTCTTTGCTCAATATTCAGACTGGCTCCTACTTTTCTTAAACAATCACTGCCTGTGTGACTCTACATATTCCTCGACCCTTCTTTATATGTTCACCTTATGCACTTATATGTTCTTATATGTTCACTTATATGTTCTCTATAGGTTCACGTGTGTGTGAGTGCATATGTGCACAGGCACACGCAGGTAAGCAGGAGGAGGATGGGTGTCCTGCCCTGTCACTTCCCATCTTATCCCCTTGACTCTGGGTCTCACACAGACCCTGTTCTAGTACACACAAGCACTCACCCACACAGGGTTCATCCTGGCCGGGGGCTGCTTGTCTCTCAGGATCTGCTTCTCACCAAACATGGGTCTTTTCCAATCACTGTGTTTGGGATATTTCTTGAGGTCTTCTGGCACACATGTGAGGCAAGCAACACTGCTACCCACGCACGAGTGTCTCTTATATATTTGGTTGTGAGCCTAGCCTTTAACGGCTGAGCCATCTCTCCAGCCCAGCACGAGTGTCTCATGCTTCCATCTTTGAGGCCATTCCATTTCTCCCTGTTGTTGAGAAATGTTAATGGAGACCTGCCCTGAGCTCGCTCACACTGGAGCTGCCTGCCCTCTGCTCTGCCCACAGCTCATCCAGGGGAGGTCTTCCTGTTCTCAGGGTCTTGACATCCTGTGATTCCTATGGCCGTTTGCTTATGTTTGATGAAGGATGTCTCGGGTTCCTGTCTTCAAACTTCTCTGGAATAATCTCAATGTCACAGTCATGTTGATGTCTGCTGATTGTATTCTACCTTGAAGTTGTGACTGGCCTGGTTCTTGATTGAAAACAGGTTGCCCTCTGTCAGTCTGTGTTCTGAGCAAACAGAATATATGGCTATGGGACTTGGGTGCTCACTAACCCTCTGAGGCAGGCAGTGTCCCTGCTGGAATGGTGAGGGCCAAGCCACTCCCTACTGGAATGTGTGTGAGGATGATGGGTTGAACAGTCTCTGGCGGGGGGGCATGCAAGGGCCATGGTATGTGCAGCCTCCACCTGTGCCCACTAGCAGAAGCACAGCTCTGGGCTCCCCAGACATCCCTTGGCAGGAAGTCAGCCCTGGTAATTCTTTCCTGACTCTCATTGCCTCGAAGCAGGGGTTCAGAATAGCCCCTGAGCTGGTGGGGGAGGTGGACAGGGACCACCCACATTGCTTTGCTCTTGTAGGGCACAGAAGCAGCTCGGCTCCACCTGGATTCTGCCATCCTCACGGTAAGCGACAAGACCCAGCAGAATGACAATCCCTTACTCCCACTGTGAAGGCCTAGGTCTCCTAAGTCACATTGGACAGTTATTGCAACAACCCACATTACCCTATTCAGTGGCAATACCTGACAGGGTGGAGGCCAGCTGGCCGCCAGAGCCCGCTAGTGCTCCCCAAGGCATGGTAAGAACTGAAGCTCTGGCCGGACAAAAGATGAGATCCCCACTCCAACGACTCCTCCTACCCCACACACCTAACACACAGGCAAACATGCCATACATCCTCACATACCACACAGCACACCACACATTACATACCTACATAGTCCACACCACATATCACAGCACTGGCCCACCTAGGAAAGAATAGAATCTCCATGACTCAGTGAGGTGAAGAGGTAGAAGATGGCCAAGAGGTCAAGCTATGGAGGGAAGGACAGTGACAGGAGAATAGGGAGGACAGGGGGGCACACAGACCAGGGGGCAGCTCCAGATTCAGGGTGGGATAGCCAGGCCCCAGGAGAAAGGCTAGGTCAGCTGTCATGCTCCGAAAAGGCCAAGTGGTCAGCTCTGTGCTGTGGTCCAGTCTGAGGTGGTTTTTTAAATAGAAGACAAAAACCTACAAGAGATTTACTCATGTAGCTAGCAGGTTCTAACTGGCAGGTTAGAAGGCTTATGTGATCAGCTTGAGTTAAACAGGACAGACGCGAACCGGCTTTTTTCCTCTCAATGGAGCCTTGGCGGAGGGGGACACACCTCAGAGTACTCCCATACAGGGCCACTGAGAAGCGAATCTTCCTGTGTTGTTCCCCTCCACAGACAGGTAGCCTGTGTGAAAGATTTGGCATTCAGAATAGTCACCTTAACAGCCTGAGCTGTCTGGAAGCATGATTTTCCCTTGGGCTTTCGGGGGCTTCCCTGGCCCATGACACCTAAGTTAGTTCTATTCTTATTGCTGTGGCCAAACACTTGATGAGAAGGAACTTAAGGATCAAAGCATTTATTTGGCTCAGGGCTTAGGTCTACCATGGTGGGGAAGGCGTGGTGCACGAGCAGCCGACAGATAAGGCTCATTCACATTGCCACTGGCCAGGAAGCATAGAAGGGACAGGAAGCTGGTCCAGGCTATAAACTCAAGGACCACCCCCTCTGTAGAGACATACTTCCTCTACCTAGGCCCCAGGTCCCTGTCCTCAGGGCAGGGCTCAGGCCGTGGGTCTCTCAGAGGTGTCTAGCAGTCAGGCCATAGCCCACAAATTGTTTTCCAGCCAAGACTGAATCAACCACAGAGTTCATGTGTCACCTCCTGGGGGAAGTCTGCCAGAGCTCCCAGGCTGTGGCTCACCCAGGAGAGTAGCAGGACTAGCTTGCGGCCCCAGAAAACTTGGGGAGGGGGTGTTTCAGGGTGATCTCAGTTTGAGATGCAAGCTCTGCAAGGCTTGGGCATCTCTGTTTCCCTACAGTGCCACCTTTTCTCTCCTGGCACATACCTGGTTACAGAAGAAGTGAGTAGAAGAAAGACCTGCAGAAAAGACTGGTCAAGGGCCGGGGGTCAGCACTCAGTCACCCACAATTAACATTGTTACCCTCTGGAACACTTTATGCTGAAAAGTGAGTCCTTTTGCAGTCTTCAGTTGGCCCTCACAAGCAGAAGAAAACAAGGCACTTTTCACTGAAGTCAGGGTCTTCGGAAGGGCTGGATTCATAATGTTGACAAGGTGACTATGGAGAATACTGGAGAAGGAAGGAAGAAGAACCAGGAAGCGTGGCATTGCTCTCAGCTGAGGGCAAGATCCAGGCCACCTGCAGCTGTGGTCCATTACCAGCTGCCTCGGGCTGCACCTGTAAATGCAACCTCTTCGGCTTCTGAACCCAGGGTCGAAGGGAGCTGAAAGTGACCTTTAGGGACACACTTCCAAACCTAGGCACAAGCCCAGAGTGGAGGTGCAAGGGCTGGCTTTGCTTATCAGGATGCCCCGCACCTGAAAGCGCAGAAGCAGACTCTCAGCTCCACAGAGTGGCCCTGGGCCCATGGATGCCATGCACTGGGTGCACTCAGGGGGAGTCCCAGAGCTGTGTCCCCAGCTTTCCGCAGGTCCCTCACACTCCTGGATCATCCCTGATGCATCTCTTCCCTAACCCACAGGGTTATGGGTGGCCAGAAGAGAATAAGGCAAGCTGAAACGGACCTCATGTCAAAACAGAAAATTAAAAACCTTCAGGTGGCCAAGGAGCTGAGACTCAGGAAATGAACGACATGGAATTTGAAAGGGGGGGGGGGTGAGCTTTCTCTAGAGCACACTCAGCTGAGGTCCCTGTTGTACCATAGAGGCTACAGAACAGAAATTGCACCGGCCACAGGATACACAAATTCCAGGCCCTGTGTGAAATAACAGTGATAAGAGGACATGTGTGTTCTCACAATAAGGAAGCTGAGCTCCACATGTGCACAGTGGGATGGTCAGGGCTCTACTGTACAGTGGGTAGACACACAGCTGAACTGTGGGCTCCTTCTGTGGGCTAAGCCCGGTTCGTGTGTGGTACTCAGTAGAGGATCTTTTCCTTGGTAGTTTAGTGGGGGGACTGAAGACTGTTGAGGATCCCTGTCCCAACTGTACTGACTGGGATACCAAGGAAGGGCTCAGACACTTTCTTTACCCCCTTGTACCCAATGCTGCATGTCCCCATTCTCACATGTCACAGGAAGCCCATGTTACCCACCAAAATTCCTGTTTCTAGTTTAGGTCCTATTGAGTGGTTTGGCCAAACCCCAGGCGATAAACAACTCCTGGGTTTACTACCCTAGCCTCACTCTGCATGGGAATCATTTAGGGTTCCTCAGGGCAAAGCACATTCTAGTAACAAGCCTCTCCCTGCCAGCCACCAGTAATTTATTTCTAAGGCTCAACACTGTTTAGACAGTGGCTTTGAACCACGACATTTGCAGGCAAATGCTTAGCTGTGTGTTTCTTTGTTTAATCTTCTTTGCTTCTGACTCTGCTGCTTTTGTCTTCTTCTTGTACCTTGTAATCATTCTGATTACAGCTCTCTCTGCACGAAGTTTCCGTGTGAGCTTGCCTCCGACATTTACGGGCAAAATCACCTCATTGGGCTGCTGGGGGCTTCAGTGAGTTTTCTGGGCATTTGTAATATAGGGGCATATATTGGGGACCGTGGTGACCCCAGAGCCAATGACTTGCCCACTCCAACTGGGTGGCACCTGCTTCACAGGAAGAGGCCCCAGTGGAGCCAGAGGGCCAGGAGAAGAAGCATCTTCATCCCTGACCACAAATTCTGGCCTCACACCTGTGCCTCTAAGCATCTGGTCACCCAAGGAAACTGTTAGTCTTGTCCCCAATATCTTAGAGTGGTAGTTCTCAGGGACTGGAGAGATCTCCAGATGCAGAAAACCACTGAAGCAAAACCAGAGGCAGGCCATTCAGCAGATACTGGACAGGATGGGAATTACTGGTCCTCACCTGGTGCTCTGATCACTCTCTCAATATCCCCAAAGGCTGTGTGTGTGTGTGTGTGTGTGTGTGTATGTATGTGTGTGTATGTGTGTGTCTGTGTGTGTTTATATGTGTCTGTGTATGTATGTGTGTGTTTATATGTGTGTATGTGTGTGTCTGTGTGTGTGTTTATATGTGTGTCTGTGTGTGTGCTTCTAGGACACAAAGGCAAGAAGGATGAAGATGCAGACAGCCTGTA
The DNA here is from genome assembly GCA_907164525.1 of Lophiomys imhausi. Lineage (NCBI taxonomy): Eukaryota > Metazoa > Chordata > Mammalia > Rodentia > Muridae > Lophiomys > Lophiomys imhausi. The sequence goes on along the minus strand of CAJQZJ010013540.1, from coordinate 15,604,319 downwards.
CATGGTCAGTTGCAGGAAGAGTAAGGGCGGAAGGTCCCGTGGCTGTGAATCCTGATGACTGTGGCCACCTCAGAAGCTGCAGGCCCCCCCGTGGCCCCGAGGGTACATGTTTGATGTTTCATCACCAGCTTTGCTGTTGTAGTTGACTCTCTTAACCACTCTTGGGAAGGCTCAGTATCAAGAACTCACGAGGTTAGTGTCAGCTGTCTCTTGCAGCATGACATATTGTTGCACGCCTATGAACTTGAAACAGCACATGTGTTATGTCAGTTACTGTGGGTTAGAAGTCACAGCTTAGCCTTAGGCAGAAATCAGGAACTATTGTCTCATGCCTGGGATGAGCAGACAAGCATGTCAGTCAGCACACGGGGGTGACCTGGAACATGTTTACTACACACCTCATCAAAAGACAAGGGCCCTCAAGGCTACACAACAGTGTGCGTGCTACACATCTCAGGGGTCATGGCTATAAATCAGCCTGAGGCCTACTGGCAATGCCATGGAAGAGTGGACTCAGGACAGGCATGAGTGAGATTCAGACCCTGACAAGGTCTCAGGGACAAGAGGATGTGATAACCATGCTAGGGATGGCAGATGGTTCATAAAGATTCCATTCCTGCTCTGGGGAGGGACAGAATGGAGGAGCCTGAGGCTTTGGGTAGCAGGGGATGGAGGAGGGGCCTGGGTCCTCTGCAGCTATATGGGCGAAGAGTCTATGAGTTAAGTCTAGAACTCATTACTGCAGAAACTGTGCCTCAGTTTCCCATTGCTGCAAAACATACTTCCCTAAACCCAGCAGCTTAAAATAGCAGTTACATGGTCAGAATTGACTAATCTGGTTTGGAGGCCTTTATCACTCCACCATGCTATAGCCTAGGGTTGCCAATATCCAAAGAATGGAGTGGACAGGAGAAATCACTTCATGGCCTTAGTCCCCTAGTTGGCCAGTGTACTGCCCAGGAACCCAGGCAGGCGAGAAGACACCTGAGATGAAAATCACTGTCTTCTATAGTCTAATGGCAGAAATGACATTGTATATTAAAGGGCCAGAGAAGCTTCATAGTGAGAGAAGAGGGAACTTGGTAAGTGTCAACAGAGTAGGCTCATCTGGGCAGAGAGAGACAGTCATTGGAGAGCAGAATGCTCCAGCAGGAAGCCTCTGGTCCAAAGCAGAGAAGACAGTAAAATTACTGTGGTCAGAGGCAGGAACCCACCACCAGGTAGCCCAGCTATGCTTCCTGACAAGAAATCCAGCCCAGGATGCAGGGCCCTAATGGTTGGGAGCATTAACCCATAAAAGACAGTGTCACCTTTAAAGTGGGTTTGGCCCCTACATATTTGTCCCAGGGTTACTGGCTTCTGCCAGAGGCCATGTCCTTGAGCAGAAAAGATGTCACCAGATATGACTAAAGATGTGGCTTTAATTTAGGACCCTCTCTCTCCTCTGCTCCAGGCTGATGGCTGTGGCCAAAGCCTCAGTTCAGTTTGCAAAGTGAGCCATTCCACCCTCAATGAAGAAAACTGGGAAAGGGGGGAGCTTCAAGTCAGAAGCTAGATAACACTGCAGAGAGACAAACAGAAAGGAGCGGGCTCCCCATGGTGTCAAGAGCATCTTTTATAATGTGATATATGCCAAACTTCACAATATGTATCACTGTTGTGGTAATGGGACAATTACAATTCTCTTGCTCTCCATAACAGGTCTCATTAAACCTAAGCAAACATTTGGTACTTAGGGGCTCCACATTACAAATCTAATTAAGACTCCATACAATGAAATAATTCAAGTTTGCAGTCAGCCATCCCATTATCTCGCACATATATGATTGCTGCTTTATTAAACAACAACAAAGACAATCTCCAAATGGATCCATCCGTTTGTTTAGGAGTTGGCAAAACAATGCAAGACTCAATCACTCCCAACAAAGGCTCACGTCCTCGCAAGACTGTCAGATGTTCTTAGTGTGCACTGGGCCAACAGCTTCCCCATGCACCATTGAGGAGCCTCAGAAGCAAGGCAGGAGATAAGTCTCTGCTGGGACAGGCCCCAATCCGCGCTCTGGAGTTTGTGTTTCTGAAGACCAGAGACAGTGGAGTAGAGGGAGGCTTTTCAGCGGGGATCATTCCAGGATTCAATGACTCCATGGGTAGCTGAACCCCTTCAGATAACAGAGGTCAGCTTGAGACAAAAACCTGAGGAATGAGAAATGACTAGCTACCTATCACAATCCAAGAGGTGAGTTTAGCAGAAGGAATACATTAGTGTTGGGCCCTTTGGAAAAGCAGGCTTTGATTCTGTCATAGGTAAGTCACAACGGCTTGCAGGGCTACATCTTGACACCTGAGGGACCTGGACAGTCCTTCCCACTTCAGCACCAGGCACCTGCTGGGAATTAGATGATTCTTGCTTTATTGCTTAGAAGTTGGCAAAACAATGCAAGACTCAATCACTCCCAACAAAGGCTCATGTAAACCTGCTGGGAATTAGATGATACTTGCTACACTTACAAAATAAAGTATTTGAAACCCCAAGTCACTCCTAAGTTGCATGAGATTGTCCCCTGGTTTCCTCCAAAGTGTAGGCAGAGATTAAGTCTTTTGGGCAGAGTGCTGCAGAGGTGTTCCCTCCCTGAGACTGAGCCCATGGCACCATACTTGCCACACACCTGGTGATTCTTGATTCAAGCAAGGACTCTTTGGTGAGTCCTATTGGCGAGGCTTGCTGCCTAAGTGTGGGCGTTGTTTTGCAACCCTCTTTAGGGAAAAAGGGACGGATTTCTTTTACTATAAACAGGGAAGACTAGAAATGCCCATTCCCTTTTAAGTTTGTATCAAAGCTACCATGCTGCCATATCTCAGTCTTCACATACCCTGTTCCCTCCATCCCCAGCAATGGGGGCTGTCCTCAGAATGGCTCTTCACAGTGGGATCTTGGGAAATAAGACGGAGAGCTGAGGTAAACTCTATACAGGCCCAGGCCCTGCTTTGTAGGCCCATGGACATTCATTTATAAGTCAGATCCAGGCCCAGCAAGATAACCAGGAGGGCTCCTGGCATAGCTAAGCACTGAGTCTCATTCTGAAGGTGGTCTCTGCGCCCATCTTGCTGGCTCTGAACAACTTCAGACAAGCTACTAACTAGGAGCCACAACTCCAGCCTTTCAACATGTTTAAAATATATAAACAGATCAGAGATCTGCTACTTTAAATGGCAAGAGTGAACTTCAGTGCACTGAGTCCTGCTAAGGGACCCTCCCCAGGCTGGTGGGAACGGGGTACACTCCAGGTTGAAACTCATTGTGGAGGTGCATAATGGACCAAGTTATCAACCATCCTTCTTGTATCCTCTAGAATCCACGCCAGCTGATGTAAGAAACAGCTAGTGAAAACGTGCTTATCAGTTTATAGAATTCCTGAGGGAAATATGGATGAAGATCTAAGTGACTCAAGTAGGGACCATAGAGATGAGGACGGCTTGTAGAGATGCCCACTCCACCGCACCAAGGAGGGCCATGGGAGAGGGGTCCTGATTTCCTGGGAGCATCCCTACTGTTGGTAACTGGACACAATTGCTGATCTGTGGAAGAAGCTGGAGGCTCCATCCAGGGTTGCCAGACAAAACATCTCCATGTATACAACTTCCAAAATTCTGCCCCGAATCTTCCAAGAAACAACCTTGGGGGGGACTCAGGTCACACTACAAGGTCATCTAAAAGATGTGGTCTTGGAATATGCAGGTGGAATAGTTTGGTAATGTCACTCGGAAGGGACTAGAAGGTGATGAGCATGGCTGTGGACCACTGTCAAGTCCTAGTTTGTGAATGATGAGGATGGGGGGTCAGGCCGTGGACCAAGGTGAGCTACCAGTTGGATTTTCATCACCATGATAAACAGCTGAAGGGAAGAAGGAAAGAAGGGAGGGGGGGAGGGAGGAGGGAGAAGGGAGAAGGGAGAAAAGAGAAAGGAAGGAGGGAATATTGAAGGGAGGGAGGCTGGGAAGGCTTATTTTGTCCATGGTTTCAGAGCTTTGGTCCATACTGGTGGGCGTAGAGAAGTTCACAGTACAGAAGCCAGGAAGGTGGGAGAGGAGAGGGAGGAGAGAAGAAGAGTGCTCAAGAGAGCTAGTGCTGCTGCTGCTGCTGCTGAATTCCTTCTTTTTCCCCTTAGTCTATCCAGGTCCCAGCCTCTGGGATGGTGGTTCCCACATCCAGGGCAGGTCTTCCCTTTTAATGCATCTTTTCTGGAAACATTTCAAACACACCCAGACATGCCCTCTACTAATCTCCATGACACTATTCAGTCCAGCCACCTTGACAATTCAAATTAACCATCAGAGACAGCCTGTCATACTAAATAAGCCAGGCAATGGAAAAGGTCTTTTTACATTTTCAAGTGAAATATATGTTATGTATATTTTTAAACTATGTCTACTCAATATAACTGTCAGAACTCTATTTGACTATGAGTAACTTTCCCCAACAAGCTTTTAAGTGCCAACAGCACTTACTGCCAGCTTCCTAGACACACGAGCATCCTGGAATGGCAGGGCTCAGCTCTCTTTGGTTCTCGACTGACCAGTCTCTGCTTGGGTTCACAAGAACCCAATGTCTCTTCTGGCCTTTCTGGATACCTCCTTCCTGAGTGGCCTGAGGCAAACCCTCCTCTCCCCTCCTTTGTTTGATGGTGGCAACATATGACATGACATCATTCTTTCAGCTGTCTTAAATTAATGTCCCCTCTGCCGCACCAAAGGAAAAGATGAAGCATGAGTCAGTGAGAAGAAACCCTGTGTGAAGCTCAATTTAAAAAAAAAACACTTGTTCTGTTATTTTTGAAATGTGTTAAAACGCTCATGAGAGAGAAAGGGCAAAGCCCTTTTAAGAAGCCAAGCTTGAGAGAACAGTGAGAGAAACAATGGAGCATGTTGATGAGTAAGGGGAACATGAAGAGCACAGGGGAAGACCCACTGTCAATGGAGCAGAATGTGGTCACCCATGGAACGCTTCCCCGGGGGTTGGAGGAAACTTCATAGACAGGGAAAGAGAAACGCAAGAGTACTTTTCTCCTACATCCCCATCCAGACCCAAGAACAGAAATAGCTTGCTGTAGGACAGCATCCTGAGCACCAGAGCTTGGACCTCCATGCTACAGTGACCTCCTGATGTGCCAACTTGCGGGGGCTGTGGCACCATGCTAGGGTAGCCTGGCAGCTTGCACACTGTTCAAGGTTTCTGATGTTTTAGATGAGACTGTGGGTACTCCAATAATCCTTTCTTACAGTCAGGGAGGTAAAATGAGGAACAAATTAAAGGAATAAGTCAATTATTTTTAAATCCACTTTTATGTATACTGGGGGAAAGTTATGAGCTTTTCACACTTGGAATTGTTTGATCTTAACACAACCATGTGACTAAAAAATGTGAACCCCTTTGAAAGTGAGAAAGTAAAGGCTAGTGAAATGGCTCAATTAGTTAAAAACAATAACAACAAAAACAAAACAAAGCAAAAAAAAAAAACTTGCCATGAAACCTGACAACCTGAGCTCAATCCTTGGAGTCCGTATGGCCGAATGAGAGAAACAATTCCCAGGAGTTGTTACGCACATGGCATGTGCACGCGTGTTACGCACATGGCATGTGCACACATGAGCACAAGCACACAGTAAATAAATAAATAAAGGAAACAAACAAACAAATCAACATTAAAAACCCTTTTAAAACAGAAGGAAAGAAAGAAAATGAAACTGGGCCAAATAATGGTCTATTTTCCCAGGGTGTGTGTTGGGGCAGTATATAGAAAGAACCATGGTAGACTTCAGGGCAAGAGCCAGACTGAACACTACGGGAAAGACTGGATTGCACCATGGTGTCACTTTATTTAAATCTTGCATCAATTTCTCTCCTTCAAATTGTTGTAGAAATTGGTTACTTTGTTGTTGTTTCAATAAAGTGCACAGTTTAAGTCTGAAATGCTCCCCACCATAGGTTTTGAGTCCTTGCTGCCAGCTGGTGGTGCTAATTAGTGAGCTTATGGAAGATTTAGAAGGTGATGCCTAACTAGTGGAAGCAGGTTCCTAGTGGTGGGTCTTTAATAAATTAGAGCCCATGATTCCTGCTTCATTTTCTGCTTTCTGATCTGCCAACATGTGAACAGCCACAGTCACAAGTTCCTACTGCCATTGACTGAGATTTCTATCAAGGATTCCTCACCACAATGGACTGAAATACTCTAAAAACCATGACCCAAAATAAATCTTTCCTCCCAGGAGTTGCTTCTGTTAGATATTTTATCACAGTGATGCAAAACTACCTAATATAGACGTTAGTACCAGGAATGGGGTTGCTAATGTTACTATTACTAAATCAGATTGTGTTATTCTTTAACCTTTAAAACTTATTTGCTGGGAGAATTTGGAACAATCTGAAGATTGGGCTAGAGAAATCCTATAATGCTATCTATACACATAGTTTAATGAGCCATTCTGATGAGTATTCAGAAAACCAGAATTCTGATAAAAATGCAAACAGTGAAGACCATACTCGGGATGTTTCAGAGAGGAATAAGGGCTCTATTTAGAATTGGATGAGAGGGCATTCAAGTTATATTCTGGCAAAGAATTTACTCAAAACTTTTTTCTCTAATATTCTGAAAACCCAAGGAAGGCTGAATTTGAAATAATGGGCTAATTAAATTGCAGATAAAATTTCAGAACAGCATAAATTCTGAATGTGGCACAATTATTAATGTTTCCTCTTAGTCAAATTTATAGTGAGAATTGGGAACAAAAATAAAGCAGAAAGATGTGAAATCTGTACAGTTTGGCCAAGAAAGGGTAATGTTAAAGTTGAAGATAAAGTGATTGTGAGCAAAGTGGATGGGATTGTTAAAAAGATTAAAACAATTTTTAAAGAAAAATTGTTGCAGTGTAGCAATAGGAAATGTGCTCAAGAATGACATCTCACATCAAAGGCTCCAGGACATAAAAATAGGAGCCAGTTTGAAGCCCATTCCTTTAAAAAAGAAAGAGCTTTAGACTACATTCACAGCTCAGTCTTACAGGGACTCAGAGCCCACTGAAACCAGGGTCAAAGGAGCTTGGCTACTTCTCAAGCTAGCAGGACTTGAAGCTATCCATGTGGTGCTCATTTGGTAGACATACAGAACACAAGAGTTATGAGGTCTAGCACCAAGGTCAGGAGAAAGTCTGAGAGTCCAGGCAATGAGTGACATGGTCAGATTTCCTCCAGACTCTGCCTTTGCTTAGATTGAGGACTTCTTTCATCCAAGATTGAGACACCAGGGTCTAACAGTTTTTCATCAACTTGATATGAACCAGAGTCATCTGCCAAGAGGGAACCTCAATTGAGAAAATGCCCTCATCAGATTGGCTTTGTAGGCAAGTCTATGGAAGCATTTCCTTGATTAACGATTGATGTGGGCGAACCAAACCTGTTGTGAGCCGTGCCACCTCTGGGCAAGGGTCTTGGATGGTATAAGAAAAGTATCTGAGCAAGCCAGTAAGTAGCACTACTTCCCAGCTCTGTTTCAGTTCCTGCCTCCAGGTTCCTGCCTTGATTTCCCTTCGTGATGAACTATGATTAGGACGTGTGAAACAAGTAAACCCTTTCTTCCACAAATTACTTGCTGTAATATTGTTTTGTTACAGCAAGAGAAAGCAAATCAAAACACCAGAGGAGTTTGACATAGGTCTATTGCCATGGCATGAGCAGAAAGGAAATGGTTAAGACCAAGAAGTCAAGCGCAGATTCCCAGCCATCTTTAAGGTCCTGGTGCATGAAGACAGCCATGTATAGCCGCTCTCCAAACAAAGGACTGTAGTCAACCCTCTCCCCAGCTCCCTGCACCTGCTGCTCATGGGAAGTTCAGAGCCAGGGCAAAAGGTGTGGCAACCCAGACTTCTCCACAGTGCTCTGCAGACAAACATGATGAACATGTGAAGAGGTGGATGGTGGCTTCAAAAGCATGTGGCTGGACTGGCCACAGTCACTCCTTCTGACCTAACCTTGGATCTACTGACTGACACTACCTGGGCCTGAGCAAGCCTACCATTTTCAGAGACTCCTGCAATAATCTGCAAACAGGTTTTATGGATCCATCTCATCTTTCCCTTGTGCCACCAAAGGGACTCCCCAAGAGGTGCCTGTGATGGAACTCTCCACCTGCCTCACTCCACAAAACCAACAACCTCCCTCACCCATAGGACTTTAGTCTAGAGCCTCCTCTTAGCAGATGTCCCAAGTCTTCTTTATCCTCTGTGGCCAAGACTCCTGGAGCATCCATTCCTATAATGTCACTCTGTTCCATGCCACTCCCTCAGGGCTCTGAGCCCCTGCCCAGACGTGGGCCTGGCACTGTCTGCCTAGGCACTCCTCTGGCCACTCTTGTAGAGCTCTCCCTCACCTGCAGCCAGGTCTGCCCTGTGCTGAAGCACACCTTCCCCTCCTCCCATGCACTGTTCACCGAGTGTCTATGCATGGATGCAGGGGTCCATCTGCCCTCCCCACTGGGTTGGGGAAGCCCCTGCTCCTACAAGCTTTGAGACACACCTGTACACCCACAGGCCAGAAGGGATGACAGTGTTCTGCATCCACCAAGTCTGGCCTGTTCCTAACTATATACCCTGACCAATCACTACTGTGAGTTAAATTCCTACAGGAAGCTGCAAGATGGCTGTGCTTGCTTGCTTGTTTGAGCTGATGGTCCTGCTGCTCAGTATGAGCCAAGCGGCCCTGGATCCGCCTGTCTGTGTCTCATGATAGTCTTGGGACAGGGTTCTATTATCCCTGGGCAACCCCATCATTGCCATGACATTAAATACTATCTGCACATAGAACCCCTGTCCCTCTCCCTGCCTGGGCCTCCCCCAGACTCACCCTTCCAGATTCACCAGCAGAGTTCTATCCAACCTTTTCTCTCACTGCTGCCTGCTCCCTGATCAGTCTCCAGCTCTGCTCAGTGGGCAGCGCCATGTTACTCTGACCTGAGCCTGGAGTGTCTTCATTCCAGCTCTGCTCACATGTCTAGCCAGTCTCTCAGCAACCCCGAGGCTTCCTGGAACTATACCTTTGCCCTTCTTTCTCTCTGGTAATACCCTCTCCTGTTTGTGTCATCTCTACCTGTGTGTGTCCATCCTCCGTGTAGCTACATTGACCCTGGTTCAAATCCATCACCCCCTTCATTGAGAGCCTCCCACAGTGCACTCAAATAGAGCCAAATCCTCACCATGGTCCATGGAACCCAGCATGACCAGGCACACATGGGCCTTCCTGTCTTTACAAGTGTCCTGCTTCTGGAATGGACACTTCACCATGCATCCACATGGCTGGAGCCCCTCCCACATCTAGACTTAGAAGAGGCAGTTACACAGAGATGCAAGGTACCGTCTCCATCGTGCACTCTGTTAGCCCTACTGAGCTTTCCTCTGGGTAGTGAGCACCACTGGGAGTTTGTCTGCCACAGGTCTAAAAGACCCCTGGCAACCAGGATCCATAGAACTCACTGCAGTGGCCAGTAAATCATAGTTCATACAGTTGAGTGAAAAACGTGAATCAATTTCTGTTTATTGGACAAAGAGAGGTGTATAAAAAGACCAATTATTCAAAGTCACACAGCAGCTGAGTGGTTGACTCAAGCCCTGCCAGAAGTTTGCCTACCTGCTGTTACTTGCCCATTAGCGTCCACGTGGTGTGACCCTCCCCTCTCCTTGGCCCTATGTAATCTTTATCCTTAGGTAGCACGAGATGGATCCAGAAGCCTAGATGTCACTGTGGCTCTGATGTGAGCTGTGGACAAAGTAAGCAGGAAGGCTGTGACAGGGAGGCCTACTAGCCATGAGGTATGCATAGGAAGGAGCTCAGCTGGAACACAGGGACAGGTGCCCTGTGAAAAGGTGTAGGGAAGGAGGACCATAGCTCAGGGGTATGCACGTGTGTCTCTGTGTGTATGCATGAGTACGTGTGTGTTGCTTGCTTTGCATGTGTACATGCATATTCTTATGCATGTATTGCATATTTCTGTGTACTTAGTTTGTATATTTGGGTATATGTGTACATGTGTGTATGTATGTACATATATTTTTTGTGGGGGGAAGTATGGATGTATAGTATATATATATATATATATATATATATACACATGTTTGTGTGTGCCTGTGTGTATGAATATATGAGTATATGTAAATGTATATATATTTGCATTACACACACAAGCATTGGTTGTGTATACATATGTCTGATATGTACATGAATCTGTATGTGTCTGGGTAAGTGTGTTATGTGTGCATGAGTTGTGTGAAAGTGTGTATATGTTCTTAGGTATATATCTGTCTGTCTGTATTCATATATAGGAAGTGTGTGTCTTTCTTCAGGCTGTGGAAGTTAAATGTAAAGCACAGTGTTTTCAGCCTGCAGATTCCTATACTTTTACATGCTTTACATGTTTCCATGGAGCCTGCAGCCTACATGGCCCTGTGGAGACAGGCCTCTTCCAACTCATGATCCGAGATCCTCCATAGTCTTAAGTAGATGATCCTGTTGAAGTCTCAGGGGGATCTGGAAGTACAGATGCTTTCAAATGCCACAGCAAGGTACAGAAGTAGCAGGAGTCAGATCCCTAAGATCCACAGATGGATCATCTCCTCACTACCTCACAGGCCAGTTCTGTTGAGTCTGCGGTGAAAATGGCAGTGGCTGCCCGTGAAGAGCGCATCTGGACCTCTGTGGCCTGGCCATCTTCCTTCTCAAGGTCCTGGGAGCCTGAAGCTCTCAGGCACAGGAGATAGTTGGCTTTTGGTGACATAGGACTGATCCATGGAGTCCTAGAGGACCAGATCACACAGAAGGAGCACCACCACAGACCTCATAATCAGGGAGTGCAGGAAATGGGAACAACTTCCTGGGGGCCAGGAGACAACAACTCAGGGAAGAGAGGGCACCTCAGCCAACATCAGGCTCTGAAAGGCAACTTGATACACATGTACTATCCTTGGCTTCAGGTGCTCAATTTATACAGACATGCAACAATGCGTGTACATGCATGGGTGTGCATGCACACATGTACACATGTGCATGCACAAACTGGAACACACACACCCATACACCAGCAATGCTTTGTCACACTTGAGTCCACACTCACTCATGTGCTCACACTATCAGTCTCGTGCACATGTACACACTGTATCACACACACACATTTTCATCCACACCTGAAGTCCCACCCTCTCATTTCTGAGTGATCTGAGTTCCAGTGAGGATGTATTCTCTCCAGCGACTCTACAAAGCCATGCCAGAACCCAGTGCATAATTGTCCCCAACTTCCTTCCTCTACATTGGAGGGGAAAAGAAGTGAGAAAGTGCCCTTCTGATTTGCTCTGGGGCTGGGCAGTCTGTTCCTCACGGGGGCGGTGCTAGTGGAGCTGCGATGATCAGGATTTCGGCAGATTCAGCTCTAACTGGCTTGCCCAGTGAAACCCAGGCACCATCCTTGGCTCTGTACCTGGCAAGCCTTGAGAGATGTTGAGAGTCCAACTCTCTTCCCAAGGTTGAACAGAGCTCTGGGCAGCCTTGCAGGTTCTCACAGCATACTCAGCAAACCCAGAAGTCCCTAGTTCTTCTAGAGCAGTCAGAGGACATGCCAAGGCCCCCGTCAGGCCCAGACATCAGTGGTCCATATAGGCCTGGTTTTGGAAATCAAATTCAAAATGTTGCCAACCAAGCAGAGATCTGAAAGCTCCTGGGAGAAGACTCAGGCCAGAATCAGGAGGCAAACTTCAAACACCTCCCAAGGGAGATTCAGGAAGGGGGAATGCCAGGGTTCTCAAAGACTTGCTCTGTGAAGAGGTTAGAGCCAGGCCCAGGTCTATGAGCCATATAGCCCAAGACACAGGGGCAGAGATGTGTACCACAATGAAAGCCACATGCACCCTGTGTATTCTCCCATAGGGAATTCTAGTGAGAGGTACCTAATGTGGGGCAGGTACTTCCATGGAGGCAAATATCCAGGCTGTATGGGGACTTGAGCCTGAGAGCAGTGAGCTATGTTCCCTGTGTGAGCTTGAAGGTTTGCTTATCACAACCCTGTCAGGATGGGGTCTCCTCCTGGGTGGCTTGAAGGCTGGCTTCCCCCAGTCAGAGTGCAAAGAGGACTGAGGCTACAGACTTGCCAGAGATCACCAGGGTATAGGTCTCAGTTCTGTGGAGTAAGCTACATTTCAGAGAACTTCAGATGTACGGTCACCCAGGGCAAAGGAAAGGAGAAAATGTGATTCCTCATACTCCCTCAAGCCCCTCACTACTGGTTCTGAACCAACCCAGAACACTGTCTGGAGGCTGGATGTTTCTGCCACAGCACAGGTCATAGGGAGATGGCATATGAGATGCCACCAAGGCCCCCAACCGACATCTGCATGGGGCTGGGAAGGAGGCCGCTCTGCCTTCCAAATGGCATGGTCACATTTTCCCAGGAAGTTTTATAAAGAGTTTGGGAAGATGTGGTTATTTCTTCCTAAAATTGCCCAGAGTCCTAATTATAAGACACAGAGTTCGTCTCAGTTCCCTGAAACGTTATGAAAGAGCTAAATGAATGTCAGGCTTGCTTTTATAAAAAGAAACGAGAAAAGAGTACACAGATTTAAAAAAAAAAAAAAACCTAAGCAGAGGAAATGAGCTAAAGACACTGGCAGGCGCTGGGGGTGTAGACACACCAGGGTGCACAGCTGGTCGAGAGCAGGGACCCAAAGGAACTGCAGCCCTGGAAAGATGGCCCTTCCATGTTGTTGCTTTTCTTGTTATAACAAAATAACGGACAAAAGCAGCTTCGGGAAGAAGTGGCTTGCTTTGGCTCACACAACCTGAGGCAATACAGTCCAACCATGGTCAAAAAGACAGCTAGTCCACATTGTAACCAGTCAGGAAGCAAGTCAAGAGCAAGGGCCGCTGATGCTGGTCTTCTCTGATTGATTCAGGGCAGGATTCCAGTCTGGGGATGGTGGCACCCACATTTATCTTAGATGATCTCCCACCTTAATTAACCCAATCTGGAAAGTCTCTTACAGATCTCCCCAAAGGCTTGTTCTCCTATATGATTCTAGATCCTATCAAGTTGACAGGCATCTTTGATCATCGTAGCTCATGGTCTGGGGTCCACTAGGTGGTCAGTTGTTTTAGAATGCCACCCTCTCCTGTTGTTGGGACCACGCATTTCCTGGTCCCACTTGGCCTGAGACATCCTGTGGTTAAGCCTGTGGTAGACATGGTCCCTGCCCCTCCCTTACCCATACCCACCAAGACTGACCCTGCTTTGATTTTCCGCACATATTCCTCCCTCAGCTGGCCGTGAATCTGACTTCTACTCTTTAGTTCACTCTGCTCTGGGCCAAGTCACCCATCTTGGAGTTTAAACAACAGAAATGTACACCAATGTCTAGCACATCTTCCAAGACCACCTACCCATGGAGGCCCTGCTGAGCACACTCCTCCAGACGCCCCTCATGCCTGCCATCTTGCTTGGGTGTTACCACACTCATCTGTAACCCAACCTCTGACTGGACCTGACCTACCAGGAGCCTCAAGACCACAGGCTCACACTCATCACTGGGTAGGCACGGATGGTCATGTTGTCATGTAGAAGTCATTAAAATGAACCAATGCCCCTCAGAGGACTCTTCTCCACATGGTCCCCTTCTCAAGTACCTTCCTATTGTCCCTTCCTCACCACATCCATGCTGGATGTTCCCTATTATCTCCCATAGGTCTGAGACAGAAACTAAGACATTTCTGAAGTTTAAGGTCAGGGTTATCTCTCAAGTATGTTTGATGCTGAATGAAAGTAGATGAGGGCCTTAAGATGCACTCCCTGGTTGACAGGATGGGGGGATGAGTGGGTGGAGACAGATGGAGCTTTCAGAGAGCTGGGCATTCTTGTATTCCACCAAAACATGTGGCAGGGCACAGTCCATCCACACTGTCACTAATAGGACATCAGCTGCTACTTTGGCAGGTCCAGACTGTCATTGGCTCAAGTCACCTAGAAGGACTACACAGGCACATGACAAATCCAACCCTTTCCTCCATTGGGGCAGGGAGGCTCTGGTTGCTGGGACAATACTGAAATGACTCCAAATGTCATTCTGGTATCTGACTGCCACCATGGAGGCATTGAGCCACTAAGAGGACAAAACTACTTCCTGGGCTCAAGAAGCTCCCTCCACTGAACACTTCTATCCCAAAGGTAGCCAGCCACTGTCTCAGTATAGTAAGCATATTTCAAAGAAGTCAAACTCAGGGTTTGGGAGGTCCTGGGGCCATTGGTTCATGCCTTTTGTTACAGGAACTTAGATTTTCTTGGGGTTTTGATTTGTTCAGTTAGACACGTGAATCCACAAAAGATAAAAACAAATGCATTTACTTTATAAATGAAAGAAGCTCACCTGTGTGAGAGTGTTTACTTGACTCACTGATAAAATTAAGAATTTGATTTATTCACTGTGAATTAGTACAGCAATAGATGCCTTCTCTAGCAGGGTTGCATTTTATGTCACATTTGTCTACATGATAGTTTTGGGAAGACAGATTCCTAGATGAGTAACCTCATTCTCCAAGTCACCTTCTTCCTGGGCCCCCTGAGTACTGAGGCTTCTCTTCTCTTTCTGCAAGCCTGGATTTGTGATTCTCACCTCCTTCCATGGTGACTTCTGAGAATCCCAAGTGCACAGTGGCACAAAGCAAGAGGACCTGGTTTGGGGGGATTAGGGTATATAGCCGAGGTAACGTGGCCTTGTCTCCATCTATCCTCCACTCCTACAGCAAGGCTGTAACAGAACCAAACAATACCTTCAGCCCTTCACACACTCCTCATAGGTCCTCACACTCATAGCCCCCATCTCACACATTCTCACACTCACACCCACCCACACACACACACTCACACTCACACAGCCCCCCACATACACACCCCTCAAACACACACACTCACACACATACCTCAGGTATCTTCACACTTGGTCACACATGCCTTCCTCAGACAAGTTCATACACACTCACACGCGAGTACGACAGTCACAGTTCACATGAGCATCACGACCAGCAGCCAGCATCCATGCTGGGGGATATGCTTTGCTGCCACATCCTTGTGGTTTATTCAAAGATTTTGGTGGTTTTATAGCACTCATATTGCTGGGTCCTGCCCTCCTGTATTTCCTTGGTACTGATGTCTGCTGATGTCTGAACACTTAGGCTGTTTCTGGGACTCCAGTCCAAGTCCAATGTGGGGTCTGATCCTCTCTGACTGTGCTTCTCCCAGCTTCCCAGGGGTCTCAATCCCCTCTACTCTGAGCTACTCAGAGTTATTTAAAAGGATCAGTCCAGTTCTGCTCCTTACAGACATCCATGCCCACATACACTCTACACACACCACATTTTCCCTGTTACAGTTCTGTTTCCCTGGTCTTATAACCACTTCCCAGTGGACCCTTTGAAAAACTCCAGGGAAACCAGCAGTGGATGAAACATGAAGCATATCATTATCCCATGAGCCTAGCACAGCTCACTCTGTCTTAGGAAGGGACAATGACTGCCGAGGTAAAGACCCCAGTAGCTGGCATGTTGGGATGGGTCAGATGTCCCAGAGCATTGCCATAGTTAGGCCTATTTACTTGGAAAGATGTAGAGAAGAGAAAACCCAACTGTGAAGTCACTGGCCAAAACTGCTAAGAATGAAAAGTCCTCAGTGTTCGAGAAGGTGGAGGGGGTCCTGTAGAATAGTCACAAATCCTCATTCCAGGAGACCACTTAACAGTAATGGTTCTGAGCCTTGAGTGTGACTGCGTTGTCCCACCTCAGGAAGGACTCCATCAGGCAAACCAAATCACATTCCCAGAGATGTGAACAGCAGGAATCTTAAGAGATGAGAGCCTAAAATACTGTGTCAATCCCTTCATTTGGAGGCTTGTTAAGTAAGTGATGCACCTGGAGCAGAAGCTCAAAAATCCACTTTAAGCAATGTTAAAAGGAAACTTTTATGGTGTGTAGGGGAAGCTGTTGCAGGCACGTACTGTCGTGGTTACTTTGTCCCATGCTGGGGACATAACCTAGGGCTTCACAGAAGCTGAGCAAGCCCTTTGTTAGCTGAGCCATCTCCCCACCCCAAGAATGAACTCTTCATTCTGGACGGTACAGAGGATGAGGGTGGCAGCTTGAGGCGGGATGTTAGCAGAACAGGTAGACAACTGCAGCTATGACAAGGGTGTAGGGAAGGTAAAAATCGCAGCCACAGAGGAGATCTGAGACTGGGACACAACAGAACTGCTCCTACAGAAGGCACCAGGAGACAGTGAGTTCTACCCTAAGTCCCTAAGGTCAGCTTAGGTCAACCCGACCCCTGCCTTGGCATCTATTCGGACCCCACTGGGATTGTTCAAGATCACTCAGGGAGTGCCACATCAGAGCCTGGCTGATGTGCAAGACAATTTTATCAATGCTTCAGGGGCTGTCCCCAGGAGCCTGGCATGTTACCTCGACTCAGCCATCCCATCTGCTGCCCGTTGTCACGGTGCCCACTTAAGGACATAGAGGCCTGATGGCAGTTAAAGAAGGGAGCTGGGATCAGCAGATAGTGATTTCTGTTCTCAGCCATAACCTAGCCTTGGCCCCGGAGGTCTAGAGCAGCGCTGCTCAAGGAAGAGAACCCAGACTAATCAATATGCAGTCCTAATGCCAAGGGACCCAATCAAGTCCAGCTGCGGTTGAAGCTTCAATTGTCAGAGCCAGTGACTTACCACATCCCCCTCTTATAGAATAGCTGCTCTTCTGAGCATGCTCAGTCTACTAAAGTCAGCCAACTGCATATTTGAGATACATGCACTTTTTTTTCTACATTAAGTAACTTCAGTAAAAGGTTTTTTAAATGCTACATTTCAAGACAATTTTCTCAAGAAAGGCCTTTTAAGCAGCTGCTTGGAGCTCTCTTTCCCTGAAGCCTCAGGCATAGCAGCCTTGGTTCTCATCAAAATCAGAAACACATATATAAAGAATAATGTTCCTTTATGGAAATTTATTGGCCAGCATTAAAATGCACATGGAGGCTCTCTAGAGCAGATGTAAATAAGTTTTCAAGATACCCTGGGAATACGCAATATCAATGACATAACAGGGCATTGTGTTGCCCAGGAAAGGATACACAGATGAGTGAGTCTTCTGAAAAAGAATACATGGGCAGAAAGCTGTTGGAATTTACTTTTTATTGCTGTGAGGAGTATCATAACCAAAAACAACTTGGTAAAAAAAAGGGAGGGGGTTATTTCATCTTAGAGTTTGTAATTCATTGTGAAGGGAAATCAAGAACTAGAGGCAGGAACTGAAGCAGAGACCATGGAGGAATCACTAAGCTTACTGGCTTAGTCCCCTGGTTTGCTCACTCTGTTTTATCTAACCCAGGACCACCTGCTCACAGTGGGGTGGCCTGCTCACAGTGGACTGGGCTTTCCTACATCCATCATTAGTCAAGAAAATGTCCCCAGACATGCCTCCAGGCCAATCTGATGGAAACATCTTCTCAAGGCTCCCTCTTTGCAAATAACTCTGGTTGCTTTAAGCAGATGAGCTTCAGCTAAGAAGGAAAAGCCAATTGACCAGAGTCAGCTGGGGGCCTGAGGCAAACTGGGGTCTCGTCTACGCCACCTCTTCTTGCCTTGCTATACTCTCCTGAGAGTATCTAACTTTAGGAAGAATCCTGTATCATGAATATTAAAGATCCTCAGCTGTGAAGCATTTTCTCATAGACAGACCTGGATTCCAGGGGTGGAGGTTGACAGTGGCCTCTCTCGAGCCCAAGCACCCATGGGAGCAGAACAGGCTAAGCTGGTGTCAGGCAGCTCCTGAATGCTCTTCCATCCACAGGCCCTCCCTGACTATGTTCTCAGGCCTTGCCTTGCTTAATAGGCTTTCAAAAGGACAAGTTACAGTAACTATGAGGCAGGTGGAGAGTGTTTCAGACACTAAGTCCCAGCTTTAACTTCCTTACACCCAACACAGGACTTGAACTTAAAAATTTTTAAAGCAAAAGAAATTAAAATGAAGGAAAATTTCGGCTTGAACTTTTTTTTCTCATAAAATGCTCACAGCTTGAAACACAGCCGCTGTTAACTTTGGCGGAGGTCCTTCCCAACCCTTCCCAGGCCATCAGTGCATAAACACAATGTAATACAGTGATTCAATTTTCTAAAGAATTGGTTAGCAATTAAACAGGATAGTTGAGAACAAATATTAAATTCCAGAGAGAATTGCCGTTTAAACTTTTAACTTTTCTGAGTAACAAAGGGGGGAATAAGAGAACAGCAAGTAAGTTTCAGTGAGAAAATTATAAAAATCGAGGTCAAGTGCCCTTTGGGATTCTTTAGATGAATCCGTGACTTTCATATGGTGCTAGACAGCATCAAGGGTGTAAGGGCTGCCTTGTGGGGTGTTCGGCTTTGTGTGTTTGCTTTTACCCTGATTATCAGTTCTGGGATAGCCAAGGAATTCCTGGTCCATTGGCTATGAGTCACTGGAAGGATCAATTGTTCTAAACAGATGGCTCTAAAAATTCAGTTCATCTGCTGTGGGGCAAATAGGCTCCTGGGAATCATCCCAGCCTAGCTCTATGGCTTCCTTCACCTAGTTACAGTCAGAGAGCACCTCTGCATTTGAGCAATCCACCTTCTGAGTCTAGAAGCCAAAAAACTTCAGTGGAGCTCTAGTGACTACAGGTGCAACCTCAGGGAACTAGAGAATGGAACTTGGGATCCCAGACGGGAGCCCTGGAACCATAGGTGGGGTCTAAATGAACCCTAGATAAGACCTCAGAGATGCCAGGTGGGACCCAAGGAAGCAGAGGTGGGACCTTGGGAACCAGGCACATGACTCCTAAGAACTCCAGGTGTGATCTCAAGACACCATAGCTGGGACCTGAGGTTACCCTGTGAGGACTCAGGAACCATGCATGGGACTTCAGGGAACATCTGAGAGGAATTACGGAGAGTAGGTTAGCCCCTCTCGGCATGCCTGTAAGGGGCTATTTATTAGCAGGGTGAGTTCATTGACGTTACGAGACCTACCTTAATTGTAAGCAGCATCATTCCATGGGCTGGAGTTCTGAAATGAATTAAAAGGAAGGAGCAGCTGGATACAAGCACCCACTCTCTGCTTCATTGCTGCAGGTGCAGTGTGACCTGGTGTCTCAAACTCCTGCCATCCAGACTCCCCTGCCACAGTGGACTGAACCCTCAAACTGTGAGCCAATGACCATGATGTTCCTTTTTATTTACTTATTTATTTTTGCTTTTTTGTTTGTTTGTGACAGGGTCTCACTGTGCAGCCTTGGATGGCCCAGAAGTTGCTATGTAGACCAGATTGACCTCAGACTCACAGTGATCCACCTGCCTCTACTTCCTGTGTGTTGAGATTAAAAGGACGTGCCACCAAATTTGGCTTTAAAAATATTTAATGTTGTTTACTTGTATTTATTTTAGTGTGTGTGTGTGTGTGTGTGTGTGTGTGTGTGTGTCTTTGCCTGCAAAACCCAGAAGAGAACATCAGATGCCCTGGAGCTAAAGTCATAGTTGGTTGTGAGCTTCCTAGTATGGATGCTAGGAATTGAACTTGGATCCTCTGGAAGAGCAATGGGTACTCTTAACCCCTGAGCCATCTCCCTAGGCCCCTAAGATTGCTTTTGTCTGGGTATTGTAGGGGTTAGATAAATTAGATTTAGAAAATATATAGGAGTTTCTGATACTGTCTCTTAATTCGAGGCCTGAAGAGCATTATCAGCATGAAGTCAGCAAAAACAGGAAAGACTCAATAGACTGAAAAACAAGTTTGAAGTCAGGAAAACAGGAAAGACTCAATAGAATTGAAGAAACAAAGTATCTGGCCTGACATTGTTTTCAGCTGCTAAGTGGGCGGAGCCCAAATTAAGCTGAAACAGAGTTCCTCCTATTTGAGGACAGTGCGTGGAGCCCAGAAGAGAAGAGGCCCCTGATGCTAGAGAGCTCCAAGAGTCCTGCTGAAAAAAGGGCTGGCCATTGATGGCCAGCTCTCTCCCTGAAGCAGAAAGAAGCCGGTGAGCAAAGAAAGCCTGAGCAAGACACCAAAAGGCCAAGGACTGGACCCTGTGGCTCAGCTTTTGCCTGGAGGGGTTTGATCTGTCCGATCAGTGGCCTAGGGGAAACTGTGCCTGGCTTTAAGGACTGAGGCAGAGCAGCTGAGTTCCCGATTCAAAAGAAGTAAGTTGGCCTGCAGACGGCTGGGGTCTCCCACAGAGAAGAAAGCATGAAGCCTTATTTAAGGTGAGACTGCAATAACCAACGACCCTGACGAACCTGCATCTGAGAGATCCAGAAAAAGGACTGCTAAGTGTGTTAAAGAATCTACAACAAAGACTATGTTCCTGACGACTGAGGACCTGCCCCAGAGACTGTATCATTCTAAAAGGTTGTGAAAGTGGTTGTTATGATTATCAATAGGTTTAGTGGATAGGTTAAAGGGGTTGTAGGAATTTATAGGATTAATAGTTAAGAAATTGTTGGTGTTTGTTATAAGTGAATTTAGTAATAAATAAATAAGTGTTAAATAATAATTTAAAAGTTCGGTTACAGGGTATTTTATCATCAAAACAGGAAACATAACTAATACACTCCTCTAGAGACTCGGTGAGTGTTCCGGAGAAACTCACCTTCTGGGCAGCAGGGAGGCCAGGCCTCACTTTTCCTACTGATGAGGGCGCAGGAGCAAAGTGAGCAGAGGCGCTGCCATCCAAACCCCTCCTAGGCTGGCAGTTCCTGTGCTCCAGATGTAAGAGTACCACACACAGAGGCAGGGATCAGAGATGCCTTTGCCTCCGCTGATACCCATACCCGTCTTTACCTCACCACCAACACCAAAGGAGAGGTGCAGGCAGCAGATCCCACTGGGCCAGCGAGGCTGTGTTAAAGAGCTAGTCCCCAGGGTCTTCATAGTCCAATGGCCCCTTGTGGATGAGGCAGTTCTGTTTTCTTCCAACCCTGGGTCCTGTCTGGAGATGGAGAGGTGCGGGTAGGATGATAGCACCCCCTGCCCATCCCTACTCTCTGCTCCACCTTTCTCCCTCTGTTGGCTGCTCGCTGTCCTGAATATCATTGCTCCGTTTCCCTTATTGACTCTGACACCAACATTTGCACATCTTTCATCAAAAAGCATAGGTCGGAGAGCACTTGCTGAAGTCAAAATCATTAGCTAGAGGAAAGAGAGCACGCACGTGGCATTGGAAGCAGCTTGGTGAGCCCCCAGCCATGCTGTAGAGTTTGTATAGTTCAGCTCACCAGATGGAAGTCAGGGAGTCACAAATACTGTATATGAGCAAAGGCAAACTTACCTGCTAGGGTACTCTAACTCTCAATAGCTTGTGGTACTCAGAAGGTAGAGGATGCTGGAATCATCATGCCTTAACAGACAAGTATGATGCTAAAGAAAATTATTTTAGTGGCAGATGGGGCTGTTACTTCAAAGATGAATCAGTGCAGCTCAGGTCACCCTTAACCACAGTATGCATATAGACTCTGCCAGGAGATGATTTAAGGGAAGGCTCTCTTGCAAAGCGGCCTGAGCACATGCTGAAGATGCATTTTTAGCGTTAAAGAGCTGGCGGCTATAACCAATGCAGGGAGAACGCAGAGCTGAGACTTCTGGGCAGGATGTGGCTGATGTCCTGGGGTCTGGGTCCTCTCTTCTAGGGGCAGGCACCACTTGAATTCCTACTCAGTTCATGTGCCCTTCAGTGGTGATGTGATTCAGGCTCAGAAATGCCAGCTCTTTCTTGGGAGTCTATCCCATCATGCCCCTGCTGAAACTACTCTTCAGCTTCATTTATAACATTTTTCAAAATACATTTTCTTGGCAGATGTGTTAGTCAGTTTTCTACCACTGGGAAAAAAATTACCAAAGAAAAAATCCACTTAATAGGAGGAAATGCTTATATTGACCCACGATTTCAGAAGTCTCAGCCCATGGCCACCTGGCTTCCTCTCATTTGGACCCGGGGCAATCATCACATTAAACAGCCATTCACATGTTGTTAGTGCAGAGTCCCTGAGAGTGCTCCAGCCTGTCATACTGTCATAGGCTGGACTGTGACCGCTAAAATTCCTGTGTTGAAGCTCCAAGAGTCAAGGCCTCAGAATGTGTCTATAATTATAGACAGGGCTCTTGAAGAAGCAAATAACATTAAATAAGGTCATTGTTGGGGGCTATAGCCCAATACAACTGATGGCTTTTTACAAAAAAAAAAAAAAAAGAAGAAGACTAGCATTCCTGCTCATACACAAGACATGGTGCAGCCAGGTATGCCCTGAGCCAGATATCCAGTGCATACAGAGAGAAAGCTCTCCACCAACACTGTGTGATGTTACAAAGAAGAGGTCTGACTAGGGGAAAAAAATTCCTGGAAGCCCATGGTCTGAGAGGCAGGAATCATCTAACTGTAGAAAATCATGAAAATCTCTCAGGCAATGCAAAGAGAGGGAGTCAGTTTAAACAGAGACACATCTCGTTTCTGGGTATGAGAGTTCAACAGGCAAAGACATGAAATTCCTACCAGACTGTACACTACGTTCAGCCAGCACAGAGTGTGTGAGAAGATTCCATTTGGAAAGTTGATTCCAACACTGGCAGAATCATAAATACAGAGAAGTTTCCAAGAAAATGAAGGAAATCGTGGGGGGGGGGGTGTTCTGTACTGTGCATAAACTAAACTATTCAGTGATATTAATCAAGACAATTAGTCTCTGGCTGAGAACATAGAGGACAAAGATAAGACAGGCAGTTGATCGTGTGCAGCATAAAACATCTGGTTACAAGCGAGGGCTTCAAGTAGATATGGAGGGCACTCAAGGACCTGCCAGGAAACTAGAAAAGCTTAGATTTGCATCCACAGTGAAATTCAAAATCAAATCGCTGATAAATAAAATATCCAACTTTCAAATTATAAGAATAGCAGAAGAAAATATAAGAAGTTCTTGGCTACTAGAACAGGGATGGTCTCCTTACCAGCAGATGAAATCCAAAACTTATAAAAGAGAAAACTGGCTGACTTGACCTGAGCACCTTCTAAACTTCAAAAGAATTGATAAAATTAAGAGAAGATGACAGACTAGAAGAACATGTGTCGCAATTACAGCAGGGTGTCACTGAGACTCTGTTGGTGTCCAAAAGCATTTGTGACTCAAGAGCTCTATTTTAAATTTCTACTGCAAGCATAAATACAAAAAGTCATGAAAGTATTATACATCCATTTTTATTAGAAAATTTTAAGTGCAAAAAAGAGAGAACTATATGAGATGTTGCAACTGTCTGACCCCAGCCAGCATTTACCCTGGTGTAGAAGTATGTTAAGTCTAAAAATAAAAATGGCTTCAAATTATGAGACGAACTTACCCAGACCCAAAGAAAGGTCTCTGGTAAACATGACATTTGACTGCCTTCTGTTCCTGCATCCCACAGCCCTCTAAATGGTGGGTCATTCCCAAGGCTTTATGACTTCTCTGTATGACCTCTCTATACCCCCTAACTCCCCTGGATTCTCCAAAATGTTATCATGTCTGTCCTGTGCTTTTTCCTGGACTCAGGGTTGGTTCTAGCCAGCACTCTTGGTAGCCACGTTCCGCACGGGTGTGAGACAACCCTTGTCAGATACCCCCTTGGCTGAACCAGAGCTCAGGCTCTGCCATCTCAGGCTTCTGTCTCAAGATACACACCATGCCAGCTACCTGGTGAGGCACTTAGGGTCACATAGTCTAGACTCCAGAAACTTCCAGCCTCAGAGAACTTGGAGCTACCTTATGAAGTGGCCTTTGGGTCCTGGTGACATTTTAGAGAAACCAGGGGAACTAGGGGACAAGAGAGATCACGCAGAGGAGTCATTCATCCCCAAGAGCAAGATCCACCATTTTAGAGGACTGTGGGACCCAGGAGCAGGAGGCAGTCAGATGATGTATTTACAGAGATCTTTCTTTGGGTCTAGGGATGTTCATCTAATAATTTGAAGTCTTACTGAGGAACAAAGAGCAGCAGACCACCTGTCTTACCTCAGTACCCTTATCCTGACAGTCATAGGACAAGCAATGCCTCCCCAGCACTAAGCCACAGCACAAATGTAAATCCCCAGAGTTCCATCGAGTTCCACAATCCCCACAGTACACACATGCAGTCCCCATAGTGCACAAACACACGGTCCCCACAGGGAACATACATACACTGCCCACAGTTCACACACACACACACACGATCTCCACTGTGTACACACATACTCTACCAACAGTGCCATAGTGCACACACACATGATCCCCAGAGTGCACACACACACTGTCCACAGTTCACACACACACACACACACACACACACACACACACACACACACACACACACATGATCTCCACCGTGTACACACAGACTCTACCAACAGTGCCACATGATCCCCAGAGTGCACACACAGACACACACTGTCCACAGTTCACACACACACATACACACACGATCTCCACTGTGTATATACAGACTCTACCAACAGTGCCACAGTGCACACACACATGATCCCCAGAGTGCACACACATGAACACTGTTCACAGTTCATACACAGAGAATCCCCACAGTATCCAGATACACACTCTCCACAGTGTGTGTGTGCACACTTGTTCACACACACTCCCAACAGTGCACACATAGACGCACTCCCCACACTGGACCTACACACCCCACAGGTCACACACACACTCCCCACAGTACAAACACACACACACACACACACATTCCCCATCGTCCATGCATACACACACACACACACACACACACACACACACACACACACACAATTCCATGTGAGTGTGTTGCATGCCATTTCATGAATGTTCTGTGAGATAGGGATTTATTACAGAAATCCTCAACATAGCAAACCTATGGGCCTGAAATTTAATCTCTCACCTAAGATCACACAGCGGCTGAATGACTTGAAAAGATTCCACAGTGCACTCAGTTGGCTCCTCGAGGGACACCATCAAGGGTTCTGACCTCAGACACTTATTGGGGGGGAGGAAACACATAGTTCAAAAGAATTCAGAGGCAGCACAGACCCTGCTAACATTCCCCAGAATCAGAACACAACTAGGGTGTCCTTGGCCTCCCTGAGTCAAGAGTTAGTGACGCCAAACAAACACTCCCAGAGTTGAATGGGGGTCTGTGTGTGGCTCCAGACAATTCTTTTCATCCAGAGGAAACACAGTGCTGCCCCCTGTCATGAGGCGGAACAGGAGGACGTACAACAGCAGCCTGCTCGTGTCTCTGCTCCATGCTCAGCCCAAGGATGGCAGAGCTGTTCCTTGGGTCCCCAGAGATGTCACCCCCCCTGAAGTGCAGCGTCTCCTGGAGACGCTCTGGAGTGGATTTCCATGTTTATAAAAGCATGAATTATTGAAGAGCACTCAGGAATTCTTGTGTTCCATTTATACAAATCAATGAGCAGAGGGCTACAGTCAACCTTCGCTACTTTATGGCTCGTAAAGACAGGGCAGCCATATGAAGTATGCTGTGAACGTCCTGTTCACAGCGGCAGCACGCGGAGACAGGCCACTCACGGCGACTTAGAGTCCACAAAGAAAGCCGAGGGCAGCTGTAGACTGGGTCTTTTAAGTTTCAAGTGGGAGAATTTCAAAGGCAGAGCGGAGTGAGAAGACAGAATGATGGGTCCCAGGAGCCCCTCGCTAGAGTTGATACGGACCGGCATTCTGCTCTTCTTGTCTCATCTAACTACTCTACTTCTCTTAAAACCACATGTTAAGATAAATGAACTGAAGATCCCGGTAAAGGCAAACACACACGAATGGTAAATGTGAACAGTATAAAGCTGACAGTGACGCTTAAATAAAATTTACTGCAGTGCTAATAAAGATTCCAGGAGGATTTTTTTACACTGTCAAAATAAGTCATTTATTTAGGCAGAAAAGTGAACACATTAATACTGCAAGAAACCATTTGAGAAAGAGGGCAGGCTTTATGAACTACATATCACATTATAAAACCATAAAAGGCTCCATTAGAAAAAAAGAGACTTCTTTTTAAATAATCTTGGTGTAAGGAAGGGCTTTTTAAGCCCATTTTAAAAAGCCAGAAACCATTAAGAAAAATATAAACCGATGTGGTCTCTGGAAAATTAAAATCCTACATGCTTATGGACTAAAATAATTTCAAGATAACTATTTTAACAGGTGAGTTTGGTAAATTTACTGAGGATAAAATCAATGCACAAAAAGAAAAATCAACTGTATGTCAATTAAATACCTACATCTCCAAATGTCATTTAAGAAGAGTCTGGCTAAATCAAACACCAAATTACAAATAACAGCCTTCTTCCTGGCTGAGGAGCCAGATACTGTTTCCACCTCTTTCTTGTGCTCAGCCCAATCTCTCCCTCCACCAGCTCACACCTGGCTCGGATTTTCTAGTACAGATGCTCCGTTTCTCCCAGGACTCATCATATGTGTTTTTAATAATGTCCATCAGGGATTCATTTCTTTACCTGGTGCATCTTGGAAAAGACACCCCAGCCTGTCTACAGTCGTCTAACCCTGATTGCAGTGTTGGTGGTGGGTGCTCCCGCTCCCATCTGAGCTGAAGGACCCCAGCAGGAAGCCACCTGCCTTCAGTTCTTGACAGGAACCACCCGCAACAGCTTCAATGAGCTCCCAAATGGTTCCTGCTTCGTCTGTTGACCAGTGTGGCAGAAGGATTTGAAACCTGGGCCCTGCTCAAGTCTTGGGTGCCTCCGAGGGGCTTTGCTGAGTTTCCATGCCTGTTCTCCTCCCTCAGAGTGGGCCCCAGCCACACTCCACACTGGCCCACCACCCTGCCAGAGACATCCCCTTCTCCAGAGCCCACCAGCTGAGTATGCTGTCTGTGTAGACCTTTATGTTGTCAACTCTACAGACCTTTCTTTTCATGGTTGTTGCATCTGTTAAATCCGCTCACATTTTTCTGTGCTCTCGTGATTATGTGAATATTAAATATTTAGAACTGGAGCACTAACCCATCAGGTATAAGGTGTAAACCACGACTCTAACTTCATTTTTCTCCTGAAAGCCTGAGGTAAACATCACAGAGACACTTATTGAATAATCCATCCTTAGGCTGCTGATTTGAAATATCACCTTAATAATGGACTAGGTTATTAAGGATGCTGGATTTCTTCTGGACAACCCTACCAACTAATCTCACCTGTTGGTCTAATGCTGGGCACCTGGTCCACAGTGTTTTACTCCTGAAGCTTGCCACCCCACTCTCTGACAGGGTGGGTCCCCTCATTGCTCACCTCATTAATAAGAAAGCTCGTTCTGCCATTGCGCAGTCACCCAAAGGGCGTTAACTCCTGCTATTTCAACATTGACACTTTTATAGTCCTTACTAAGCTTGTGCGTGTGGGCCTTAGCAAATGGAGGCTGTGGGCAGGCACTATGAAGGGCAGGTCTGCGTGTCTTGGGACCCTAGCACCACATCAGCAGCGGAGTGCTAACACCTGCTTCCTAACAGGCACGTCCTGCGAACATCACTTGCTGACCACTGCTGACATCCATCCACTGCTGGCGTCTCCCAAGTCATCCAGAATCCTGGCAGCATAGGGGGAGGGTGCTTGTTCCTCAGGCACTGCAGCTCCTGGCATGTTGGGATCTCACTCACAGATTCAAACATGAATC
Organism: Lophiomys imhausi; assembly: GCA_907164525.1. Classification (NCBI taxonomy): domain Eukaryota; kingdom Metazoa; phylum Chordata; class Mammalia; order Rodentia; family Muridae; genus Lophiomys; species Lophiomys imhausi. The sequence goes on along the minus strand of CAJQZJ010013540.1, from coordinate 15,576,557 downwards.
TTAGAAGGTCCCTGCACAGTGTCCTGCGATAGTTCCCAATGGGCCTGCCGGCTGTCCCTGAGCTTCCTCAATCCTTGGTTTCCAAAGGAGGACAGGGGTGCACTTTTTGCAAAAAGGAGGGCCAAGGAGGAGGGAAATGAGGACACCTGTCCAACCACAGATGCATGGGCCCCACCTTTCCTGTTCAACTCTGCAGCCTGCTCATCTGTCTTGAGTATTATGGAAGCCACTGTCCACCTGTCATTAGGTTGTTTCCATGATGCTATTATCTCCCTCTTCTGACCATCTGCACCTAATGTGGGGAAGAAGCAAGAAAATGGGAAACACCCCTACACCTCAGAATCCAGGCAGGACTGGACTCCCTGTGACATGCCTGTGAAGTAAAATTACTTTTGTTGCTACTAAATGACTATAACTTTTGTTACTGTTATGAATCACAATTTAAATATCTGATAGGCAGATGGTCTTAGGTGAATCACAATTTAAATATCTGATAGGCAGATGGTCTTAAGTGACCCCTGTGAAAGGATCATTTGACCCCATCCCCCAAAGGGGTCACAACCCACAGGTGGAGAACCATTGATCTAGATGCAGCTCCAGTCACTCTGCTCCAAATTTTGTCCTATATGGTTAGAAAATGCTGCACACCCCTAATAAGTCCCCTGGCATATCATAGCCTGCTTCCCGAGGCCACTCTGGCAGCCCCAGCTGTCACACTCATTACTTAATTGTGTGAGACTGACCTCACAATTTGCACAAGCACATTGGTGAAAACAGCTGGGCAGCTTATTCCAAGCAGATACTGACCCCAGGTCCCTCTTTACCCAGTGTCTGTCCTAGCCACCTATGTCTTGCCCTGCACCAGTTCTCACTTGGCAAGTGGCAGGGTCATGACTAGACAGTGGCTGGCCACTCCCAGGCTACTTGTCTTCTGCATAGGCTGTAGAACCCGGACACACAGGGGATGCTCTTAGGGGTGAACAGTGGGCCCATGCCACGGGGAGGTTCTTACACTGCCCAGGAGGAGAATAGCCCTAAGATGTGCTTCTCATGAAAGCCACCACAAGCTAGGCCCTGCTTTCAAGTAGCTCACCTCACCCCACCTCTTTTCCTGTCCCTGGCAAGTATCCCTTACTGTCACTGTCCTAGGATAGCACCCTGTGAGGAGCAGCCCACACATTTTGTCCCAGGCTATTCCCACAGAGAGTGCTCAACATATGACAAAAAGCCAATATTAACAACTAACCACCAACTGATACCCTGGAGGCCACCCCCAAAGCCTCTGCATCTGCAACTGGTCTCCATGGAAGGGATGCTTTCATCCTTCCCTCTGTCATCACAAAGCTACTTACCTTGGTGGCCTCAGGTGTTTATGCTCACAGTGCAGAGACTAGAAGCCCAGGACAGAAAGGCTGGAAGATTTCATGTCTGGGGAAGGTAATTTCCTGGTACAGAGCTGTCATGGTAGAAGAGGGAATGGGCCCTTGGCTCTCCTTTGTAAGGACTGAATCCAGCTGAGGGCCCCACTTCCTAATATCTTCATGTGTGTATGCATGTGTGTGTGTGTGTGTGTGAGAGGGGGCTATGTTTTAACGCACAAATTCCGTGGAAAACCAAACACAGAATCCATAGCAATAGAGGTAAGGGAAATCCTAGAGCGTGAAGGAGCCCCACACTCAGCCTGATGCCCCTTCCTTGGAATGTGGTCTGGGCGGGTCTGTTTGTCTGTGTTCATGACTCTCCATCCCTAGTCATGGTCTCTGTTTCCTTCACTGGCAGTGCTTGTGGGCCACGGTTAACTGAGAAAGATCATTAGATCTTCCAGCCTGAGACGGGTACACAGGAACCTCTGAGAGTCCCTGAGAAAGTTGGTGGTTACAAAAATTTCTTCAGAGGTAACTCTCAGTCTTGGTCTTCTGGCAATGGATGATATATTCTTGAGGGTCTGATGTAGACAAGGAAGATGACAGTCACACAGAGGCATAGCTCCCCACCCTCCCTGGGACCCCAGAGATGAGGCAGGAGACTGAGAGCAGAACCCCGCAAAGGGCTACTGGGACAGCATCAGGGAGAGTGGGGCTGAGTCTGACACCAGCCCCCACTTCATGGGGACTCAGCACACTGTATGGTGGCCCATGACTATGTAGGCCCTTGGGTTGTCTTCTGGACCATGGCTTGCTTCTAGGAAAGTTTGCTAAACTTTTGGGAGTCCCAGGCCAGGCAGGAATGTTACAATACTATGGGGTGAGAAGGGACGAAGTAGGGGATTCTCTTCATCATCAGACAAGCATGAGTGCTGGAAGACACCCACAGCCCAGTAACCAGAACCTCCTGTACCTCCCAGGACAGTGGAAGCCAGCACAAGGGCAAACTTTGACTCACTGCTATGGGCTGGATTTGAAGTGTCACCCAAAATACCTGTGGGTGGGAGGTGCTATCCCCAGCTGGTAGCACTATCAAGAAGTGATAAGATCATGAGGACTCTATTCTGATCAATAGATTAGCCTGTTGGTGAGGTCACAGTTGAGTGGACTATTAGGAGGTGGGGCCGAGTGGAGGAAGCAAATCACTAGAAATGTACCTTTGATGAGTGGGTCATGTCCCAGGCCCTTTCTCTCTGCTCTCTCTGCTTCCTGGCCACCATAATGTGTGAGTGTCTTTCTTCCACTATCCCTTGTCACCGTAATGACTCTGGAGCCAGCTGATCGAGGACTGGGAACTCTGAGAAGATGAACCAGAATCAATGTGTTTTCCTGCTGAGTGTGGGTTCAGAGCTAAAATTCTCAAGGCAGGCAAAAAGGCCCGCCCTGGTATCATAGCCTTCACCCTGGTGGGGAGGGGTGGAGGTGGGCAGTGCCCTGGGAGCTGTGTATGCAGATTACCCAAGACCGAGCCTGAGACTAAGAAAACTGAGGTGTGAAACATGGAGGGGATGGAGAACACCAGGGTGGTCCAATGTCCTCTCCTGCTGCATGCTGAAGAAGACACACTGGTCATCACAGATTGGTTCCGTAGTCTTCACCTCCATGTCCCTTCCAGTTCAACCCATCTCTGGCACAGTGAACTTCCTGCATGAAGCATGCTGTTTGAATGGTGTCTCCCTGAAGCATCTCGTGCCTTTGCATATTTGTGGTGGTGGCCCTGTTCTGGAAGGTTGTAGAACACTTAGGAGACGGAGCCTTGCTGGAGGAAGTTGTTCACTGGGAGGTGGCTTCTAGGTTTCATAGCCTGGCTCCACCTCTCTCTCTCTCTCTCTCTCTCTCTCTCTCTCTCTCTCTCTCTCCTCTTGGTTGCAGATACAACATGACCAGCTGCTTCCTGCTGTCATGATTTCCCTGTCATGATGGAAGTTGGAACTGAGCCAAATTAAAGCCTCCCTTTCTTAAGTTGTTTTTGTCAGATCCACGAAAAAAGTAGTACAGAAGTCAAGCCCTCAAAGCCACACCTGGGTCTCCAGGGACACTCTCCTTGCAGTCACTGATGTTCAGAGCTTCTGTTGTCCCCCCATTCAGCCGTTCCACACAGACCGGGTCTCCCAGTGCTCCTGTGTGTCCCCAGCCCTAACACAGAGGCTAGGCCCCAGAGAGTGATTCAAGGGCAGCCACTGGTGAAAGGGAAAGGAGGGTGGCAGAAAAGAGAGTGGGGAAAAAAGAAGATAGTGACAGAGTGGCTTGCTACAAATACTAATGCACTCAGATTGAAGGCCTTGGCCAATCCTGGCCTCAGAATCCTGGGTAGAAGAAACAGCAAGACTTCTGCATGCAAAGTCCTCAGTTAATGGGTTCAGGTGAAACCAGGCAGTCTCTTACAGGTGATTTAGCCAATATTGAGTATTTCTAACCCTTTTCAAGACTTCATCATTGTGAGCGGAAGTTTCATTCCACTCACAGCAAATATTTCCTGGGAGTATGTGGTATCCCTGGCACTGTTTTAGATGCGCCAGAACTTAGGTAAACCAAATAAGCCATGATGTCACACCAAGATCCCTGAACTCGGACTTCTACACTGTACCTGTGACCCAAGAGGATGCATAAGCTATGACACCCCAGGGTGTGACTCCATGGGATGTGACGTCATAGACCATCCACTCCATTGAGGTGGACAGGGTTTTGGCTCTCTGTAGCCCCATCATTTCCTAGCATTCTTTCCCTTCTTCAAATTCACTAGGATTTTTGCAGTGTCTGCATGGAAGACTATTTGTCATAGATGTGGACAGAGATGGTTTGGGAATTGCTCCTCATGGAATGAGGTGGAAAAGTTGACATTTCGTTTTGAATTCGGCCTCTTAAAATGCAAATGATGAAGGTGATCTTTGCCTCAAAGACAACATACTCTATAATGTAGCCCCTAAAGTTTACCTTGTGTAAGTGTGTAAAATGTTACCTCTCTGCCTGTCCCTCTACCCGTGGAACTGCAGGGACTGAAATCAAAATGAAACTACTGTCCATTATCCTGTGTTGGTTCTCATTGCTAACGGGCCATTTGGAAGTCCATGGTGTTGCCTCCAACACATTCAGAGAAGCCAGTCTCTAAACATGTGCTGTGTTCTTATTTAACCATTTTAAAGTTCTCGGTATGTGCTGTCAGTAACAGCTTTCCCAAACATGTTAATTCTTGATATATTGTATGCCTATTATTATAACTACAGACCTGTACTTCAACAGAAAAAAAATAACCTATAAAATACAGGACTGTTCACTCCAAGTGAATACTACCACAGCAATGGATGGGCACCCTGCAGTCACTGGGATCAGAACACAGCCCAACATGCAAGTATGTCACACTGGCAGCTCACGACTGTCTGAGGCCAGGTGCCATGTTTTTGAATAAAGTTTTATTGACACACAGTTATGCCCATCCTTACACTGATCATCAACTCTACTACTGCTCAGTGCTATAGTAACAAACCTCTGCAAGACACCACTGACTGCCATGTGGTACACAGCTTCCCACATGGAGATGCTTATTTCTTGTGGGACAGCTTCTGTCTAGGCACAAGAGCTACCTCATTCACCAGTCTTCACTGCTGTTCTAGACGGGGGGCCTCAGCATCAGAACTTGAGATGACATTCCTCTGTGACAGATCAAAGAGTGGAAACTTCAGAAAAGGCAGGCAGGACAGAGATGGGAAAGAGTCAGGAGGGCACTTTAAGAGACAGCCAGCCTGAGCCTGACCTATTCCAGGGGCGCTCCAAGGTGCACCCAGACCAGGGGCAGGGAAACTGGACATAAAATACTCCATCAGTCAGGTAGTAGGCATCAGAACGCCAGGAGAGGGAGTTAGGAGGTACGGAGTCCAGCATCCCTGTGGCCCTTATGTGGACCTGAGGGCCATCTTAGATGTTAGCAGCAGAATGACAGTGAATACACAAACTGTCATAGGATCAAGACAACCTGGCGGGTAGGACCTGCCACTATAGTCAATAGGGTTCTCAGCATCAGGAAGCCACAGACTGTTTATGGATGCAGTGTCTCTCATTGTATTTTTTTTTTTAATCAAAATCTCAAATATATCAGGAAACAAGGCCAGTCTTCAAACCCCTGACCTGGAGTGGGATGGGCAGGCTCACTGCATCCCTCCCCACCTTTCTCCTGCCCTCCCACCCAACAACCCTACTCCAGACCAAGTTTTGACAAGGAGGAGTTTGAGTGTGTCCTTCTCCTGAAGGCAAGTGACAGTCTTTCCCAAAGTAGACAGGATGGCTTCCAGACATAGCAGGTGCTGGGGGAGAGGGATCAGGCTCTGCCTGAGCCTCAGCATACTCCCCAGGAGGAGTGTCTCAGTTGGTTTTCTTCTGCTGTGAAGAGATGCCCTGACCACTGAACTCTTAAAAAGGAAAGCATTTGATTGGGGCTTGCTTGCATATTCAGCATTTTAGTCCATTGTCATCATGGATGGGAGCGTGGCAGCATGCAGACAGACATGGTGCTGGAGAAGGAGCTGAGAGTTCTACATCTGGAACCATAGACAGTAGGGAAAGAGAGACACTGGGCCTGGCTTGGGTTTATGAAACCTCAAAGCCTGTGACACACTTCCTCCAACAAGGCCACACCTTCTAATCCTTCTAAGTAGTGTCACTCCTTGATAACTAAGAATTCAAATCTATCACCCTGAGGGGCCATTCTTACTCAAACCACCACAAGGAGACACCATTGTGGGTCCAGGAGCAGGACCACTGAAGCACATGAGACTTCATCGGAGCCAAGAGGAGGCTTCTTCTTAAGCCAAGCCATGGGCTATTTTTGTCTCCTGTGTGAGAAGAGCCATTTCCATGGAATATTAGAACAGAAGCCATATTGAGAAAACTGGGCTTTCTTTCCATGTGACAAGGAAGGAAAGGGCAGTCAGACTGGCAGACTAGTGAGTCCCCAGGAAAGAAATTGAGAACATCTGCCAAGAGGAAATGAACACATCTGAAACCAAGCATGTGTGCAGGGGACAGCCAGGCCTCTGTAGAGTCTGAAAGGAGGGGAGATTGGCTTCTCTAGGATGGGAGGTTCCCCTCAAGAAAGAGAAGCAGAAGAGTCGATGCCCTGCAAGGAAGTCGCTGCTTACAAGACCCTCTATACAGCTAGAGAAAGATGGTGGCCAAGATAGAAGACAGAGAACAGTACAAGAACCTCCAGGAAAGTAAAAGAAACAGCGGAAGTACTCAAAGGCATGAAAATCCACCCCCTGTGCAGACAGCACAAGATTCCAGGCTTCAAGAACTCCTGTCTTCCAAAACTGACATTGGTATCAACAGGTGCCTTTGGAAGGAAGTTGAAAAGCAAGCCTTGTCACCAAAAGAAACTGAGTCCCACAGATGGCATCTTGGGGACCCTCAGCTTCTGGTTATGAGCCTTTCCACCTTCCATCACAGGGCACCATGCTACCTTGGTGGTGAACCATCCTTTGGATAGACCTGCCGGCTGTTGCTTGTCCACCAGGAGCCCAGCCAAGGAGAGGAAATGGCAAGGTGCACCTCTCTAGCCTTGTAGAAGGGACTCAATGAGACCCTAAGAATGGCAATCCCGCAAGAACCTTCCAGTAGGCCCTTCCTGACTTGCCCAGGAAAGAATGCTGTGCTGGGGCTCTCTGAGGCCCTCCTGTCCCAAGACAGGGTGATGCCAGGACAGACCAGATGAAATACCATAGCCATACAAAACACCAAACACTGCAAGAAGCCATCAACGACCAGCTCTGCACTGATTGGTAATGGTGTGTTTAATTGAAATTTCAAGGTTCATTACGGGATGTGGATTAATTAAATTGAGAGAGAAGATAATGAAATATATTCCCACTGGATACATAAAGAGCAGGCCTGCTGTGGCAGGAGACGGGGGAATTAAAATGTACAGACCTACCAGGACTCCCCATGCTTGTCCCCTGGAAATGTGTTGAGGCTGCTACTGCACCCTACAGAACAAAGGTGTGCCACAGGCTTCATGTAGGCTCCACCTAGGAGCCACAGAGACATCCAAGTGTTCCACAGAGGCCCTACGTAAGTGTCCATGGTCTCCACACAGGCCCTACATAAGAGTCCATGGTCCACACAGTCTCTACATAAACATCCATGGTCTCCACACAGGTCCTACATAAGTGTCCATGGTCCACAGAGGCCCTACACAAGTGTCCATGGTCCACACAGGCCCTGCATAAGTATCCATGGAATCCACACAAGTCCTACATAAGTGTCCATGGTCCACACAGGCCCTACATAAGCGTCCATGATCCACACAGGCCCTACCTAAGTGTCCATGGTCCACACAGGCCCTACCTTAGTGTCCATGGTCCACACAGGCCCTACCTAAGTGTCCATGGTCCACA
>CAJQZJ010013540.1:15536375-15564503 GCA_907164525.1 Lophiomys imhausi | reverse complement strand
CACACACACACACACACACACACACACACACACACACACACACACACACACACCTCATGGCATTTTGCCTCTGTAGTCACACCACCTCCTCTCTCTCCCCTCTTCCTCTCTCCATCTCTTCACCCTCTTTTCCTTCATCCCCCTTCTTACCCTTTCTCTCTTCTTTTCTTCCCCTTCTCTCTTTCCTGCCCTCTCTCTCTTCTTAGTGTCATTTCTGATGCTGTGATAAAATACCCCAGCAAAAAAGCAACTTAGGAGAGAAAGGGACTTATTCAAGTTCCAGTTCCAGTGGTCACTGTTCACACCCACAGTCGGTGCAGGGAGAAATGGTGCACACACTCTCTCACTTGCTTGCTTTTGCTCCACTTGACCTTTCCATCCCTCTACAACCCAGGACCTACTGCCTAGGGAATGATGCCACCCTCAGTGGGCTGAGTCTCCCCACATCAGCTAACAATCCAGACAATTCCCCACTGACATTTCCCCAGACCAACCTGATCTAGATAATGCCTCAGCTAAGACTGTTCCTAGGTTGTGTCAAGTGGACCATTTCACCCTCCTCCTTCTCTCCCCTACCTCCCCATTTCCCCTCATATTCCTTTTCCCCATCTCTATCCTATGCTTCCTCCTCCCCTTCCTCTCTCCATCCTCCTTATTACTTCTCTCTTTCTCCTCTTCCTCCCCCTTCCTACTTCTCTCCCTTCCTACCTCCTTCCCTCCTTAACTCTACTCTCCTCCTTATTTTCCTTCCTCCCTTCACCTTTTCCCTTCCCCTTACCTACATCCCCATCTTCCTCCCCTTCTCCCTCTTAATCTTCCTCTTTTTTTCTTTTCCTCTCCTTCCTCTTCTCCCTCCCTCCCCCCTTCCTTCTTCATTCTCATTCTCTCTCCCTCTTATAAGGACACTTACCTTTGAGTTTAGGTCTCACCTGGATATTTCAGGGGACTTTTGCCACAAGACCCTCAACTTCACAGCTACAAAGACCCTCTCCCTAAGTGAGATGATGGTCACTGATCCCTGGGTTATGATGCTAAGAGATCTTGACTGTGAGGTACCACTCAACCAACCCTATGGATGGAGATGTCTATCCTTCCTCTCAAGCTCCAAGCAAGATGGTGGACTTGCTACTTAGGTCTCTGTCTGGTATTCAAAAGAACCTCTGTGGTCATAGAAAGAGCCCCAGTACCCTGCCCCACATGGATGTTCAGTCAGTGGTCAGGAGGATGGGAAGGCAGTGGGAAGGAGCAGAGCTCGCCTCTGTTAGAGAAAGTCTGCCCTCTTTGCAGAACCTCCTGATGGACTATGAGGTCTCACTGTCAAATTCACATGAGCCAGCAGGTGAGAGTCATCCTGGGATGCCAAGAGGTAAAGACTAGCAGATATCCATCTACCTCAGAATCCCCTGCTTCCTTCTGGGAGTCCCAAGACCTGATGAAGCTGTAGAATGGCTCATCAAGGAAGCAAACCCCATGGCAGCCATTCAGGAAAGTTGGCAGTTTTAATTATTGTGAAAAGCTCATTACGATAGGTAGCAAACATTACACTGAGCAGCAGGAAGCCAGATGGGGGCCTGAGGTCTTCCTATGTCAAGGATCACATGGAGCACAGGACACCCCTCTGCCAACCAGACAATGTTCTACCACTTGGATGATGGAAGGAGCCATGAGCTCTCTTCACAAGCTCACCAAACCTACTGCTCACTGGAAGGAAACAGCAGACATAGCTCTGCCAACATTTCAAACCTAACTTGCCCTCATAGATCTGTGCACCCCTGGGCAAGTCACCCTGCCTGTCTTAGTTGATTTGCACATCTGTCCCATGGAGATACAACAAACCCTCCTTTTAGACTACTTCAGGGGAAGTAGACCCCATACCAAGCAATCAGAAGAATGTATGGTGCTTGTGGCAGCAGTGGGGCCCATAATGACATCATCGCTGGAATCTTGACACAGACTGTGCTTGTGGGAATCATTCCAGTTTCCAACTGCTGCTTGCCTCTAACCCCATCTGACTTCTTAATGACAGAATGTGCAAATGATGTATTCAAACCCAAACAGGGACTAATAAGTATATGACTGCACTTGGCTTTGCTGTGCAGGTCTCTTGCAGAATTCAGAACAAAAATCAGGCTCACAGAGAACCATAATCCATACACAGATACAAGACTCCAGAGGAAAGGTCCAAAATGTGGACCCCATCTCATCTTTTGCAGCAATGAGCTGGCCCTCAATAGAGCCCCCAGAAAAGGTCTCCTAAGATGTACTGATAGGCCAGGGTAGCCTTCTGCTCACGGAAGCTCTTCTCTCAGGGACCTCCAGCTGCCACAGGCAGCATGTCATAGGAGCATCCAGACTTCAGGATCCCTCAAGAAAGGCTCCTTGTCTCCCACCAGCCCTGAGGTAATAGGTTAGAAGAGCTTTTCCCAAGCACCCTTGCTCTGGGAGAAAAATGTCTGGCAAAAGGAAGGGGCTAGGTTCTAGAGCAGTAGTTCTCAACCTGTGGGTTGTGACCTCTTTAGGAGTGCATATCAGATATCCTGCACATCAGATATTTACATTGGGTTTCCAGTATAAAATTACAGTTATGAAGTAGCAACGAACTAATTTTATGGTTGGTGGTCACCGCAACATGAGGAATCATACTAAAGGGCTGCAGCATTAGGAAGGTTGAGAAGCACCATTCTAAACAGAGGCTTGGAGTGTGGAGCTCACAGCTGACCCAACACCAAGCTCCCTGACCAAGCACTTGATCCACCCTTTTGTACATGTGCTCGAGAGGAGCTGTCTGGATGGTGGGATAGCCCTGGACAAATGAGTGGCCGAACAGGACCACTGTTGAAAGCTCAGGATCATGGCTGACTCGAAGGGGAGTGGGTCACCCCAACCTCATAATGCAGAACACAGTAAAGATGACACCCAAGGTGCCACAGGATGGCAGGGCCAGCCCAGCATATGTGGGTCCCAGGAACAGGACCAGCTTCATGAAGAACTATGACTCAGCAGGAGCCAAAAGATTAGGGGATTCAGATAATCACAGTGAAGGGAAAGGAAGAGAGACAGAGAGAACGAATGGCAGGTTGGCCCAGGAAGGCCACAGCAGGATCTCGGGGCTGGGGACAGAACCAGAGAAGATACTGAAGAAGTTGTATACATGTGGACAATTAGGCACATCTGGACACATGTGCATGCTGCACACACATCACACACGTCTACATGAGTGTACATGTCCACATCGATGGACACATACACAAGTACACATGTTTCATATGGGTGTGAGTGCATGTACATACACAGAGGAGGGGGAAAGGGATGGAGGGAGGAAGAAGGGACAGAGAGAGGAGGGGAATTCTAGCACTAAGTCAGAAAGCATTCTTGATAGTCTCTGTATCCCATCCTCCAAGTGACCCCTCTCCCATCTTCTAGGGTCATCCTCCAGTCAGCAGGCCACAGCACTCCACGTGACGAAGGGAAGGCCAAAGAAGTTCAGCGAGGTCAATAGAAATGCATAATTCAGAGAACTTGCCTGCCCCAGGGACCTCTGATGGAGGCTTTGATGCCAACAGCAAGGCAGGAGTTCATGATTCAAGAAGAGGCATTAACCCGGCCTGCAGCCTCTCATACTTGGCTCAGGGCCAGGGACACGGCACACTCAGTCACACGGGTCAGTGACTGTGAAGGGGGGGATGAGCAAGGCCACATCATCAATGAGCCCACCACTGCCTCCTGCCTCAGGGGATGTGCACCCAGCCGTTGCCTGGCAACAGCGATGCTTCCTGCCAATGATGCAAGAAACAGAATAAGGTGGACGTTTGCTTTTTTCCGGGTAATCAAACCAGCTTAAAAGTTATCAGTGTTGCCTGGTTACAAGGACAGTTCTGGCCCCCGGGCACCCTGAAGCTGCACCCTAGAGAGTGCTGACTCCCAGTTTGAGTTTGAGGAGAATTAGGCATGAGGCAGGTGCAGTGAACAGAAACAGAAGGTCCTGGAATGCCTACCTCTGCTTCCAGCCTATGTGGAGCCTGGGGAGCTAGATATCCAGCCTTCCCTGCAAATGAACAGGGACTTAGCAAACATTTCTTCCCCACTTTCCAGACAGCTGTTGAATATCAAATGAGACAACACTGAGCTACAGAGAGCTGTAAGACAGGAGGGCAGTTCCTCACAGGGACTCTCCTCCTCTGCCCAGGGGCCACCTCAAGGAAGCGGCCTGAGGCCTGTCTATCAGGAGACATCAGAACCAAGGTGACACTCTGAATCTTGTCCTCAACCAGTTCTGTTCTATTAACAGCACAGCACACACATGTGTTTTTATTTTCAATAATTAGGTGGTATTTTGTAGAACAGACATATCTGAATTCATTTTTATTTTTTGTAATTCGATTCCCAGTGGGTGTTGTTATTTTCCACCAATGATTGTTTATCAAATCTATATGCCAGGCTTTCTGCTGCCTGGAAATTTTCTTCTGCTATATCTTTGGCCTTTGTTTCCATTCTCTGCATATTAACATTCGTCATACATTTTCTAATCCCTGCGGATTGCTTTTGGTCCCTTACTGCTATGATTTTATTTACTCCTACCAACAAAAAAATTATTATTATACCTTCTACAGAAGGTATATATAGGGTCCAGAGGGGCTATGTGACTTGATTAAGCTCACACAGCATTGAGTGATAGATCTTAAAGTCCGTGAAATGGTTCCACACTCACTCTCTGCTCCCTAGTTTGTGCATTCTTTCCTCTGGTTTAATACTGATTACTTCCTGGTGTGTGTCTTATTGGTGGATTCTCTACACTCCATCCTCCTCTGTGATACCAATGCTTTCATTAGTCTTCTGTGAGTTTATCTCCAATTTCAACGTCTATCCCCATCAGATTCTACCCCTCAGCTTTTCAGCCCAGTGCAGCGGCCTCTCTGCCTGGCATCAAGTGAGTGTGATTGCTGAATGGAGCCACCTTGCAAAGCACAGTGTTTCTCTACCCCACCCCAGGCTCCTTGCTGCCTGCCCCTTGCCCTCCAGCTGGACCCCAGCTGTATTCCTGATCTGAGGCTGCTGTTAACAATTTATTATGAAATAAACAGCAGCTATTTTGTCTTTTCACATTCTGGAAACAGGTCATAGCAAATCAATGCTCCATTCCAAGGCTCCAGGGTGAGTGTTTTCAGGATCTCCCATGGCCTGGTGGCTCCAAGCACTTCACAGTCTGTGGCTGCCTGGCTTCCATCTCTGCCTCCATCTTTTCTCCATTTCATCCCTGCATCTGTGTCCTCTCCTCTTCCTATAAGGACATGAGTCACTGGGACCCTGGAGGACAAGAACATGAAATGTCATCTTCCTGTCCTCAGATGGCAGAGGCATGGTCAGGAGGACAGCAGGCATCTGCATCCTCAGAGACAGGATGTCCTCATAGACAGACTTGGAGAGGGGGGTAGACAGTACCACTCCCTATGCCAACCTGGTTCCCTCACCTAACTGACTGCCTTCCTCAGGATCCCAGCCCCAGATTGCAAGGGAAGAGAAAGAAGATATAAAAGGATCCCATCAGGTACCTCCCACCTCCTAAGCCCCAGGGCTATGGAATGTCACTCCACTGGGAGCTATGCTGGTTCTCAGCCAGGCCAATAGTCCCTCCTGGCTGTCTTCTACCTATGGAGCTTGCACCCCAACTTCCCCTGTTCAGTGTGGATTTGGGGGTACCACATAAACTTCCCAAAATTTCCCAGTTGGCTCCTGTATCTCTACTCTGTTGGCCCTTGCTTCTCTCTCATGTTTTGCAGCTTTCAAAATGTCACCTCTCTCTCTATCTTCTCTCTCTCTCTCTTTCTCAGTCTCACTACTCGCTTGTGTTAATGTCTTTTCTTTTTAATTTACCACTATTCAACGCAGTAAGTCCCTATTTCAACCCAAAATGCTTTATAGCAACTTAAATGTCAAGAGATGCATAAAGAAAACTGGTCTGATTCATTCCTCTTCTTCACTGCCTGCTAATAATGCCTCTTGCCCATCATATGCCGCCTATGGCCACCGTAAAAGGTGACTTGTGCATGGGTCACCGCTTATCAGCCCTGGCCTCGGTGCCAAGAGGTGGAAAATGCTGCGCTCTGCTTCACAGATGATGAGTCTGAAGCCCAGAATGGTGAGAGATTTTCCCAGGATGTGGCAGCGTCGGAGCTGGCAGCCAGCCTTGAAATGCTACTTTCTTCCACACAGTTGTGAATGTGCCACTGTGGAGACCATTCTAAACACCGCAGCATGTGAAGGAAGCCTGAGTGGGTGCGCTCCACATTGGATGTGGAGGCCCTGCTGTCCTGGCATCAAGACAAAGCCACGGATTTCTTTATGGTTATTGTAAGTGACCCTGTAAGGGCTGTCCCACCCTCTGCTCTCAGAGCTGTCCACTGCGAAGAGGAAAGCCAGTGAGGTGTCACAAAAGCTTTGTGCATTGAGTGAACTCCTACCTCATCCAATGTGTATCAACTAGCTATCCTTCAACATGTTGCAAAACAAAATGTCCCATCCCTCAGTTGCTTAAACCAAGTCATATATTCTTCTGGACATAGCTCCATCTGTTGTGACCACCTGCTGGACCTGGATCAGGTCTGGATTCCCCTCATGTCTGTCCCACCTACACCCTGTGGATCTGGGGTCAGGTGACCACTAGATATGTCACCCCTGGGATGCAGATGGACAGAAGGTTGGCTTCTTGAGGATCTACTGTAACAAAATACCCGAGACAAAATATAAAGAAAAAAAAAGTGTATTTGGCTCGATGTTCTGGAGCCTGAGGAGGCCAAGGAGGTAATGCTGGCATGAGTGTGCCATCTGGAGAAGCTTCAGCACCAACCATAATAGAACAGTCACCACATGAAGAGCCGGTGGGTCTCTTCTCATAAGACCACAATGGCATCATGGGGCTCCAGTCTCACGGCTTCAGTTAACTGAACCTAATCCCTAAAGCTCCACCTCCAGTATGAATTTGAGGACTAAGTTTCTAGCATCTGAATTTTGGGGAACACACTGAAATCTCAGCATCCTAAGGCTTGAGTTTGTAACTGGTACCATGGCAGGGGGTGGGTTTTCAGGATGCAGCATATGTGAACATGTCTGTGTTGAGCCCACACATCCTTGGGCATCCCGGCCAGTGGCAGACATGCTGGGGACAGAGCCCAGCCACACCCACCCAAGGCAGGACTCCCTTAAAGTGCTCTGGCCCCTGAGCACCCCTTGTCTGTCTGTATTTTCCCCTTACTGTGGCATGGGCCAGGGTTCCCCTTCCCTCTTCCTTCCCTCTACCTAAGCAGGTATCCCTCAACACTGCTGTCCACTCTCCCTCCAGTTACTGCTCATCTCTGTTCTTCTGTAGAAAGCTGTCACTCTGTCTTGCTATGACAAAATGCCTGGCATAAACAACTTACAGGAGAAAATTTGCTTGGTCTCATGGTTTCAGTGTGTAGGCATCTAATTCCATTGCTCTAAGACTACAGGTCATCATGGCAGAAGGGTATGGTGGTGGGGGACTTCTCACCTCAGGGCAGCCAAGAAGCGAAGAGATAGAGGGGAAGGGTCTAGGGACAAGATTAACCCTTCAAAGGCACACACTCTTTCCACACTTTCTCCAACTGGGCCCTCATGACAGCCCACTCAGTCATGAATCTGGCAACAGATTAACTCATTGGTGAAGTCAGTCCTATGCCACTAGTTAAGAACCAACCCTTCAACACACAAACCACTTTGAGGGGCACTCCCTATCTAAGCCACATCACTTCCTGGGTTCCAAAGAGTCATGTCCACCTCACCAAGTAAACTGCATTTGAACCACTTCAGAGAGTCCCTGAAGTCTCACTAGTCCCAGCCTCTCTCAAAGGTCGAAGTTCAAGGTCTCCCTTGAGACACAAGATAAACTCTTAACCATCAAGTCTCTGAATGCCTGGGCTGCTGAGCGTGAAGAAATGAATCATGGGAAACAACATCCTAGGTGACCCCAGGCAGACAGAATGCTAGACATTCTCTTCTCAAAGCAAGGACTTTTGAAGGAGTTCACACATTTATGCTCTGGACACCACATTGTCTGGCAAACTCCTGACATACCTTCAGGGCAGCTTTCAGGCCAAATTGCATTTTTTTTTTCAGATCTTTCTGATCTGCCTTTTACTCCCTTTTTTCTCAGTAGCCATGACTAAAAGCACCCAGCGATGCCCATGCCACTGTCGGCATGCTGTGCTACTTTGAAAATTTCCCCTAAGGTTCATTAGCCCTTCATCTTGACATTCGGCTTCCCACAGAGTCTTAACACGTGGGTAAAATGCAGGCAAATTCTTTGCCAGAATGTGCCATGAATGGCCTCAATTCAGATTCCTGCCAGAGACCTTGTTCCCAAGTGAAACTTCTTGAGCAGCTTTCACTCTCCACACTCTGGGCTTCTGAGTTTCTGCCTGGATCACCCATGAAGCCCTGCCTACAATACTTTAATGCACATGTAATAATAATTGTTAATTTCCAGCCCAACACAACCTAGAATCATCTGAGAAGGAGAGCCTCAATGAGGGGTTATCTAGATCAGATTGGTCTGTGGGCTTGTTGTGGGGATAGGCATGTCTGAGAAGGGTTGTCCTGATTTTTTAATTCAGATGGGGAAAACTGTTCACTCTGGGTGACACCATTCCCTAAACAAGGGATCCTGGGGTATGTAAGAGTGAAGAAAGTGAGCTGAGACTAACATACAAGCCTTAACTCATTGTTCTCTCTTTCTGGCTATGGATGTGATGTGACCAGTTACTTTGAGTTCTTGATGATGTACTTTCCCACAGTGATGGACTGTGCCCTGGAACTATGAGCCTAATAAACCCTTTCTCCATTAAGTTGCTTTTGTCATGGTTTTCATCATCACAATGGGAAATGAAAATATGACACCACACCTCCAAACTCCTCTCACAACCATCACCAAAGGGTCTCTGTGAAAACCCTCTGTGAAGGGTCATTGTCAAGAACAGTCACAGCCATGGCCTCTGACCTGACTTCTCAGTGCCAATTTTAGTTAGTTGTTTTGTGTTCCCATAACAAAATGCCCAACATAAAAAACTTGAAAGAGGAAGGGTTGGTTTTGGCTCAGTTTCAGAAGATTCTGTCCACAGTCAGTTAGATCCACCATTTTTTTTTTACCTGTGGTAAACCAGAAATATCATGGAAAAGGAGAGACAGAGACAAAGAGTTGGGGACAAGATCTATTTTCCAAACTCATGGCCTCAGACCTATTTCTTCTTCATAGCTAGCCCATAATAGAATCTGAGGACTGACCCCCAAAACAAATCTATTCCAAACCACAAAGCCTGCCAATGTCAGCTTATCTGCGAAGAAGCCTTTTTAGGTGTAAATAGGGAGGCTCATGACTTTGTCCCCATTTAATCCCAAGTACATTCCGGTCTCCCACGCTGTGAGCAGCTCTGGTCCACACCTCAGGCCCCAAGCAATGGAGCCAGACAAGGGCTGAACCTTCTGAAATCATGAGCAAAAATAAATGCCCTCCCATAAGATGTTTCCCTCAAGGATTTGCCACAGAGACGAAAAACTAAGACACAAGGAAATTGCTGCCAGAGAAGTGGGGCTTATGACCATGACAGCTTGACCATGTGCTTCAGAAATTGTTGGAGTGTGGCTGAGGGAAGAATTCTGAGAGTTTGGGGTACAGGCTAGAGAGCCCCAGGGTTCATATGCAGAGTTTGGGGGATGACTGTCAGGAGACCAGTACACCAACAAAGCAGAATGCCTCACTCTCTTGAGTTGCACCAACGCAGTTAGAAACACAGTCAGCTGTCCCAGCCTTTGGCCCGTGTCTAACCCTGTGTTGTCTACATTCAGGGATTGTCCCACCCTCTCTCTACTCAGGGCTCTGCCAGAGCTGAGGCATCACAGGACACCTGGAAGGAAGGACATTAGGGGTCCTAGCAGGAAAGGTTTCTGAAGCACCCAAGTCCCAGACCCATGGCACTCTGCAGTACTAAGAGGGCACTGGACAGCATCTTTGGAAGTTTCCATGCCCACAGAACACTGGACTTGACCCAAAAGAACCCAGGACACACGCATCAGGTACAGGCTGCCTGATGGTCAGTAGCCATCATCCAAGATAAACAGAACAGTGTTTCAGACCCTCTTCTGCCTCATAACCCTGGAACAAGTGCCTGTCTTTTCTGATAAGGGCAACCTGTGGTATAAGGCCAAGGGTCTGGCCACCTTCCTATTGGCAGCCACCTGCTGGAAATGCTGAGCTTGCCTCTATACATAGATGGAAGCTGAGTTGACATCCAGTCACTGTCCTCATACCTGACTATACATCCCCATCCACAATGGGGACCCCTGCAGCAGAGACAGAGGAAGCCTGAGGCCTAGGGCCTGCCTCAGAGACATGTGTAAAGAGATAGAGAGAGCCCCTGGGGTAGGAGTAAAGGAAACCTGAGTACAGGGTTCTCTGAGAAACAAGTACTTTATGTTCCCCAAATGCCTGTCATGACCCACCTCCATGGAGGCCCCAACTCCACCATGCTGTGCACCTCAAAAAAACCAGCTCCCACCTAGCCTTTGGCATCAGACCCCAGGCTCTTTACAGCTCCCACCTGGCCATTGCCTTGAGCCCACGGGTTCCTTGTAGCTCCCCATCATCCCTACATTTCCAGCAATCCACATCATGACAAAATTAATCATGGCCTGATGGTCCTAAAAAAGACAGCTGTGGGAGTGACCACTACAGGAAGTACCTCAATGATAGGATGACCTTCTCCTGTAAGCAGTGTCATTGGAGTGGCCAGGTTGGGCCTCTGACCTGGCATGGGGAACCATACACATCTCTGTGGCTTTCTGTGAGGCTCCCCATAGCCTGACTATGGCTCGGCGTCACTGTGGATCTGTGAGATATGCCTCCCTATGGGCCACCATGTCCAGCATCAGCTGAGGGAGTACATTTGTCTCTTGTCACACAAGGCTTTCCAAAGACAATAGGGCATTCACTGTGCGTTTCCCATGAGAATTTGTGGGATGTCTCCCATGTTCCAAGCAGCGAGCCAGTACAAGGACACAGCATGAGTAACAGGGACATTGCCGCAGCCCTCTGGGAGCCAACAGACCGATGGGGTAAACAGATTCAGTGACAGGTTACAAGGGAATGCAAGACACTAGACACCGTGAGGATTACATCCATCTGAAGCAGCTTCTGGTGTCTATCAGTGACAGAGATTAAAGCAATGACTTTGGGTGGCAGGGTCAGGGTGTTGAGAGAAGAGGTGAATGCATGCATGCACTTGAGTGTGCGCAATCGTTCACACACATGCGCATACACACACACTCATAAATGTGAAGACAAGCTGGTGAGGCTGCTGCACTAAGTAGGACATAGGCAGGAGAAGGGAAGCTAGACAGGCGAGATTGGAGGGGGGGGGGGGTGCTCACCCGGGAACTACGGTTCCAATAACCTCTGCCCTGGCTGCACTTTGTCTGCAGCAGCGACTTGTCACCACACCAGTGGGACAGCCTGCCCTAGCCTGGGCTCCTTGGAGTCCTAGGTACTGGACAGCTTCTCGACAAACATTCCCGTAGCAAAATTGCTTCGTGGAAACTGCAAACCCTGCCCTCTTCTGGAAGACTCTTTGGTGTGTATTGCCCTCTCAAAGGCACTGAAAAGTCCTACAGTAGAGAATTTGCGTGCTCTCCTAATGCACTACTCCTGCCAATGCTCATGGACTCCTTGGAACATTTGTGTTCCATGGTGGGAGGGCACACGGGTATTTCCCACATCAGAGGCATAGTGGGGAGCTCATCGCCAGTAGGATGCATTTCTGGTTAGGGGTATTGCAGTGGCTGTGTTTGCACATAGCCAGCCTCTGTGCATTTGGGGTGGTCACGTTGGCTATTAGCACCTGAGATAGGTGAAGGTGGAGTCCAAAGAAGGAGCAGGAGCCAGTGGGCAGAATAGCCCTCAGGGGAACCCATGATAGCATTTACCTCAGGAAATGTTAGGGGTGTGGATTGTAGCTCCCAGGAAAGGGCCACACAACTGTGATGGACTGACTAAATCACCAATGACCACGGAGAGTTGGGGTGTTGCCAGTTGGCCACCTAAATAACTTGGGTTATATTTAGTGCCTTTAATAACCCCTTATTGGCCACCTCTGTGATTATTGGTTAAGTCCTTTGGGAATGCATCAACAGACTCCCTAGTTTCCACAAATCCAAAGCTAAGAATGATATCAAAGAGCGTCTGACACCTATGGAAGAGATTTACTCACTTTGCTGTGATAGTTCCAGCAATATATTTAAAAAGTACCAAAACCTGATCAAACCGCTACCTCACTGGAACAATCTGAACCCTGCTCCCTGGCCATGGTCACTCACGTTTGGCTCTAGAATAAACTATTGCTCACCCCCTTTGAGGTAAGAGCTGTGTTGGTATCCAAGGGCATCCTAGTACACACAGTCTGTAAGATCCTGGACAATGGTGACTGAAAGGCAAGCCCTGAAGTCCAGCACTGCTTGTACCCAGTCACCCTCATGGCAGATCTAGTGAGCCCTTCAAGGGGAGCTGGTGCCACATGTGACTCCTCTCTGACTTAGGAAGTCTGTGACATCAACTCTGCCCTCAGCAATGGGTCAGTGAGCACCTCCACACCACTAGTCAGCAGGACCAAAGGGGCAAAGAGGGGAGGGGGAAAACTGCATGGAGGGTGGGACTCATCCTGGGTAGGGGTCACAGTGCCTCTGATAAGGACATGGAGCTTCCAAGAGGCAGAGGCCTATGTCTAGCTAAGTCAGAGCCAGCCTGGCACAGAAGCCAGGAGGTCATGCTGGTGGGCCCTGCAGCATTCTGTACATCCTGAGAGCCCTGCCCCAGGACAAGAGCCATGAGACAGTTCTAATTATTGCTGTATATCTAGCCTGTGGCTCCCCACAGGACACTAAGCCACATCCCTAAGGTGAGGTGAGTGGAGAAGAAAGAACTCAGAGCTGAACTTCCAGGGTCAGAGAAGATGGGGAGGGAAAGTATCTTACTTTTCCTGTTACTATAATGAAATACTCTGATGAAAGCAGTTTAAGGGAGGAAGGATTTCTTCTGGCTCACAGTTTGAGGGTACAGTCGATCACAACAGGAAAACCACAGCAATGGAAGAGTGGAGCAGGTCCTATTGCACCCACAGACAAGAGGCGGAGAGCAATGAATGCTTGGGCTCAGCTCACCTTCTCCCTTTATTCAGTTCAGGAGCATAACCTAGGGAGTGATGCCACCCACAGTGGGCAGGTCTTCTCACCTCAATTAACCTAATCAACATAAGGAGGGACAGGTGTTTAGGGCAGCAGGCCTGGGCATCTCAGAATCCCTACCCCAAGGAGAATGCTCATCCGCCATCTCTTCCCCAGTGTTCCAGCATGGGAGGTCTCCTGAGGTGGCCCTTGGAAGGTAGGCTACTCTTAAGCTACCACCTCTTCATGGTCTGTGGCTCCTAAGAAACTATCTCTTCTCTTCAGAGGTGGTGTTTTACTCTCATGTGCTCTGAGCAGATAGGAACATCAGCAAAACTATTCTTTGGTGACTGCACCAGAAGCACCAGGCAGATCCATGACCTTCTCCCTCTGGGTTGCTGGGGGACCATGCACAAAGGAGACTCAAATAGAACATGTCCCCAAGAAGGAAAGACAGAAGTACAATGCCTAACGTAGCAGCATGAAGAGGTGGTGCTTACAACTCTCCAGGGACTAGCTTCTGCTACGGTCAGCCTTCCACATAGGTGGGGGAGGGGGTAAAAAGGAAAAGCTATTTCCAAGGCACCTGTTCTGTACCTTGAATACCCAGCATCTTGAACTGCGAGGACTGCACTTCCACTCTTTCTCAGTACCCATTCCTTAAGCATTTACAAGACTAAGAGAAGGTGTCTTACTTGCTTTTTATTGCTGTGATAAGACACTATGACCAAGGCAACTCATAAAAGAAAAATTTAATTTGGGTATCACATGATCATGAGGGTAGTGAGCTTGGTACCAGACAGGCAGGTATGTTACTGAAGCAATAGCTGAGAGCTTACATCCTGATCTACAAGCATAAGACAGAGAGAGCTAACTGAGAACTTCAATGACCATCACCAGTGACACACATCCTCCAACAAGGATGTACCTCTTAATCCTTCCCAAACAGTACTCAAACGTTTGAACCTATGGGGGCCATTCTCATTTAATCCACCACAGAGAGCTCACACCAAGTCACTACGTAAGACCAGTACTGATTCATCTATGGCTTTCACAGCTATATCATAAGTATTTTCTTCTACAATAAACGATTGGATGAAATAGGATAGTGCAGTTTGAGAAAACCCTATGTGAGAAGATGGTGTCAGGGAGTGGTGGTATCTGTGTGGGGTGGGCATCTGGGTTCGGTACCTCATGGTTGCCAAAGCAAACCAGACACAAATCTGGAAAGTAGGAAGTAGGAAGGACATACCAGGAAGCTGGAGGAAACAGGTGGGTGTGTCTTAGGTTTTTCATGTGACAGTTTTATAAAGCACACATGGAAAAACCTTCTCAAACTGCACAGTAATTATGCCACTTTGAAAAATGCAAGAGGAGGTGACTGTTCCCCTTCAGCTTTTGCTGTCAGTGTGGAGATGTGGCTGGAATGCAGCTGGTCTGATGTTGGTGAGATTGTGCTTGAAGGAATGGAAGCCAAGGAAGCCAGGCTGAGGTGAGAAAGGACAAAAGAGAAAGTACTGGAGGGCAAGGGTCAGGGGATGCCGGTCCCTCAGATGTGTTGACTTTTACATCTCCCTCCCTAAGCAGAAGCAACTCCTTCAACTCACAGTAGGTGACCATGCCTGAGTTTAGGCCAGGGGAAGAACAGAGAAACCCTGTGTGGTTCTGGAGGTACCCTGAGGTTCTCCCTCTGCTGAGCAACATCCCTTTTTCTCTCCTACTTGTCTACCACTCAGAGAGAAGGCAGGAAGATGGGGCCACCATCCAAGTCAGGCTACTTCCACAGTCTCCCACAAGACTAAAATATCTGCAGACCTGAGCTCTGGCCTGAGAGCGCCATTCTACTCAAAGCTGAGTCCTGAGTGCTCACTGAACCTGGCTCTGGACCTCAGAGAACACAGAGGTGCTGAGAGAAGTTTGGTATGGTGTGATATGGTAGTGGAGTAGGTATGCTGATACTGACAGGCAGAGGCCTGGGTGGGGCCTGCTCAGCAAGTACCTGGACAACATAACTGGCCTGGCAATTCCCAGTGTGGTGAGATGGGACCCTGGGCAACGTGCTCCCTTCAATAGCCAAGATGGCTACTGGCCTTGATTCTCTCCTCAGAAGTCAAGGGTAGAGGACTAGATGACCCAAAATTCCTCTGGCTCATGACCATGATGACCTCACCGCCTGAGCCCTGAGTGTCCACCAAGCCAAATGTCTTCCCTCAGCCCTGGTGACAGCATGGCCCTTCCCATTGGCTGGACCACCTCACTGAAAAGGGACTCGGTACAGAGCCTACATCTTGCTTCATGTCCAGAATCTCAAGGTTACGTGCCCTAGGGGAAAAAGGGACCTTGAAAGTCACTGTTCGGAGACAGGATCCCACCTGAGTTGCTTCCATTGTGCCCAATCCTGTCTCCCATGCTGGCTGGCGAGACCAGCATTGTAAATACCAGCAGAGCTTCCACTTTCACCTTTGACCTTCCCCAATAACAGACAACAGAGTACCTGCAGCTTTGCCAGATCACTCTGCCAGATGCGCTTCCTCGTGGCATATATTACAGTCAGAAGCTATTAAAGATTTAGCATAACACAGACGAGAGGTGCCTCTCCAGGGGCCAGCGCGGAAGCAGCATCTTAAATAAAACCATCGTATATCTCTCGTCCTGACAAGAAGACAGGTGGCGCGGGCTGAGATCGATCCCTCCACCTGACTGGATGGGTTCTGGGTTTTTTTGTTTTGTTTTTGTCCCCTCACGAGCTGCTGAACAGCACCACACAGGCTCCTGACATTGTCTCCCAAGGATCCCTCATGACTGTTGGAAATAGGAAGCAGGAAAACAGCCAGTGTTTGCACGTACCTCATGGAGTGAGGTCCTGTGTGGGGACTGACACTTGCATAGTCACACCTTCTGTGTTAGGGCTCCTGGCAACTGTATGATACAAGAAAAGCAGGCTCTCTAGCCATGCCCTGTGCTGAGTCCAGCCACTTTCCAGAACCTGCCTATCCTTTCCCCGTGTGGTGAAACACAGGGTGTGGCTAAAGATCTTTCAAAACAAAATTCAGAGAGAACTGCCATAGCACTAGCCAGCCGTCCACCAGGTCACTGAGGACCAATGAGCACACACAAACAATGGGGCAGCACTATGGATCACAGGGCACACTCCAATCCCCTAGATACATCTGGGGCCTGCTGCATTGGAGACAGCATGCTAGGGGCTCCTTCAACTTGAGGTGCTATCCTAGTTTGTGTGCACCAAGCTTTCTTCAGCTCTCTCAGTGGTCACCAGAGAAGAGCCACCAGGAAAGGCCAGATTCCTTGCCTGCAGGAGAAGGATGTAACCTCAGATGCATTCTTGGGAGACTCTGGCCCCTGCGTCTAGTGGACCTCCCCTGCCTCTGCCTCTCTTGCTAGGAAGAAGAGCTATTCTTTGGCTGCTCAGCCTCCAGGAGATAGCCCCTCCGTGCCAGAGGTTCTTCTATGCTCTATGGGAAGTAACAGAACCCGTGTGTCCCTTTCTTATACATTCTACCAACCTCAGTACCCACCTGAGAGTAAGTAGTGATCAGAGCTCACATGAACAGCACAGGAAAGTGAATAGCAGGGTAGGCACAAGGCACAGAAGAGGGTTCCTGTGTCAAGCACATCATCAGCTTTCAAAGTCCATCCTGAGTTTCCCTCAGCACCCTCATTGTTCACTGCTAGTAGCATCCTTAAAGTCCCAAGTGTTTGAGAAGCAGGCCAGTCAGAGGCTTCAGAAGCAGAGCTGGTGGCTCCCTCCAGGCTGAGGCTGTGGCTATGACTGTGAAATGGCCGGCCTGGGCATCTCCACCCAGGGTAGAGTGGGGTAGTCTGTATTTGGATTCACAGCTTCTCACAGGGAGGAGTGGGGACCCATGGCTTCAGGAACCGAGGAAGCTTCACTGAGGCACAAGGCATCACTACTGCCCCACGTGGACAGCCGCTTGTACTGGTTCTGGGGGTGGAGTTGATGGGGGTTATACCCCTGTTGCCCCTCCCTGTGCCCATAGCATTCATCAACATGATCAACTGTACTGTGGCTACCATGGCACCAGGTCACACAGAGGGACAGAGGTTCGCTCCCAGTGCAGAGAGCAATACTGTGCCACAAAGTCCTGGCACAGTCCTAGTTGCCACAGACCCAGTATCCCCCAGAGCTCACATCCCCCATGAGATCACTAAAACTATGCAAATTGGCCAATCAGATAAAGCCATGCTGAAGAAAGCAACAGAGGGAAGGCCAAGGGCACAGGCCTGGTGAAGAAGCATGCTGGATAAATCCAAAAAAGAGTAAGGAGTCATGAGACAGAAGAATGATATGGAAATGGAAGGAATTGAGCTCCTCCATTCTGGAAAGCTTCATCTGCTCAGTTGGTTAGGAGAACCAAGCCAGCCTACCAGCCTATGAAACGTACACTGTACCCACATGTCCACTTTGCATCAGCACTCAGAGGTCTGAAGTTAGAGTACACAAGCACAGTGTAAAGAGCAGTGGTCCCCTCTCAGAAAGAAGTCTCAGCTAGTGGCTGCAGAAGCTGACCTCTGAACACGTAGGCCCTGGCTCAAGGCCACTGTTCTCCAGCAGTCGGGAAATTGGGCTGACTTGGTTCAGTGTCTATGTTCTTGGGTGGAACCTGTTGCAAAGGAGTTTCCTCCAAGATTATAACCTTCCATCTTGGAGAGAAGCTCCTTAAGATGGGATGTTTACAGGGAGGTGAAACAAAAGAATCTTCTGGGAAGAGATGAAATACTGCAGGGGTTAAGACAGAAAGCAGACAACTCAACTCGTAGTAGCTTCAGGAAGTACCTGAACCTGAGCAGATTCATTAGGCCCCCTCCTTTCCTAAGAGTACATAAATAGTAAAGACTGCTGAGAGTCACTCTCAGACAAGCCAAACAACCTGAAAGAAACACAGAGCACCCAAACTGCCTAAAAGAAGCAACGACCAGCTAACCTGCCTGGAAAGGACTCCCTTCAACTTGCTGAGCTGCCTGCAGGCTGTGCAGTGTGCTCCAGTTTCCAGCATGTGCAAGCTGTCACCCATGCTGACCTGTGCCTTAGTGATACAGCTGTCTTTGAGTCATTTCTGCTCCGATAAGTAACCCCAATAAAAACCCCAAAAAAGTCATTGGCCCACCAAGTTAGACTTTGGTGTTATTTGTACTTTGGTCTGTCATTAGTTCCTCATCTGGGGTGAACAGAAATCTGTTCACAGCTCCCTAGAAATAGTGTCACACAGCCCCAGCAGAAGAACTGCTTGGTTAGAATTAGGTCTTGTTTTCTGAAAAGTCTGGAGCCCAGCACAGGAGGGCTGGAGCACGAGTTGAGGGACCCTCCACCTGATACTACCCTCCATGAGAACAAGTCTGAGTCCTCTCTTCATGACTCTTCCCCTTCCAGTGCCAGTTTAGGAAAAGTGGCAAGTCTGAAGCAGGAGGACAAGGCTCCAGTCTCTCAGCCAGCTGCCCTGTAACCAAGCTAGGCAGAGCACCTGCCTCTCACCAGCTGCTCTCAGAACAGTGGAGTCTTTCTACACACATTTACAAGTTCATGTATGTGCACATGCACACTTCCATGTGCACCCACAGTTTTACACACTCACTCACAATGAGCTAATCTACCCTGTAGGGAGCATAGAGGTCTCAGGTCAGGACAGAGGCCTGTTTCTGCCTGATGCTCCCAGAGATTCGTCTGTGTATTTAGCACCAATCACATTGGCTCCTGGGTGGAATCTCTCCTGGTGAGGACAGCACACCCTGCAGTGTATGAACTCATGTGACCCAAGAATAAGAAGGAACAAAGAATGGTGCTTGTTGCCCCAGGAAACAAATCCTTGTGGGCTTGGACACCTGCTGTGGTACAGCCACTGTGGTCTGAAACCAGAGGTCCTGTTCACCACGTGAGGGCAGAAAGATTGCAGATAATGCTGCAAGCCTCTTGTGGGAGTCAGGACTTGCCATTGAGGGAGCCGATGAAAGAGAAGCCACATTATCCAAGCAGAGCCCAGTATATGGGCAAAATCCAATGGTCAGTCCCAAGGTTCTGAGAGGTAAGATGGTACCTTACCTCTCTGGGCTTTGCCATTCCAAACATCCATATGAAGAGAGAGGACACGCAACTTCCCGTTACCACTACTTAACACAGTATCCTGGGACAGAGAAAATAAATAATTTCAGACCAAATTTCAAAAGAAATGCCCAAATTAGAAAAGACAATAAATCGCTAATTAAATCCTGTTTGGATGTAGCAAGATAAACAGCTCATTGAAACCTGCAAGTCAACAGTCAGTGACGTTCCCAAAAAAGCTGCTGGAGATTGCACGGAATTGTTGGGCCCTCACGCGGGTAGTTTGCATGTACTGCTGTTCTGAGGAGATGCTGACTGACAAAGCCCAAAGTGTGAGTTTCATTCCTGAAAGATGGCTACTAGGCCCAGAAGGAAGTCAAAACTCACTGTAGCACGTCCTTCACACCGTCTCCAAACACCAGAAGTGAGTCCACAGAAATAAACCAGAAAGCACACAGGCAGAGTGGGCAGTGAGCAACCACTGTCCCACAGGGGGAGGTGGAGGGCCCGTGTCTCCACCTCAGGGTCCTGCGGAAGGTGCAGGGAGAGGGGAAGGAATAGACTGTGAACAGAAAATAGGAGGGTGTGGCCCACACTTCTCCTCCCTAGAAGGGATTTTAGCAAAAGGGCGGAGCACTTCCTGCACCCAACCACCCTGCCTTCCAAAATGGCTCAAGCTGCTCTCCACTGAGTTCAGTGTCTCCAGCTCCACTCCCAGCTCTGAGAGGCTCAGTCCAGGTCTCTGTCTTTTGAGAGCTGGCCCTCCCGAGCTCACTCCTCTGTAAGTGCTGCTTGCAGTTCTCTCATTCAAGAGGAACTAGGGCAGCTGGTGTGGGCTAGTGGGTGGAGACTGGTGCAGATGTGAACTGGTCCATGGATGTACACGGATGCAAATGTGAACCAGTGGGTACACTGTGTAGATGTGAGCTGGTGGGTTCACAGGGTATAGATGTGTGAGGTGGGAATAGGAATGAGTTTGTGAATACATGCCTGTGCTCGTGGGAGGTAGCAGGCACATGTGTACACATATTTGAGTCATTGAGTGCCTATGTAGGCACATGTGTGTCTGTGAGCATATTCATGTGCACATGTAAGTGGAGAATGCACATGTGCACAGGCATGAGTTGGTGGGTCCATACTGATGCACATGTGAGTCACTGGGCTCATATGTATCTACATGTGAGTTGATGGGCACACATGTGTGGGTTGGTGGGTAGACATGTGTGCATACTTGAATTGGTGGGTGGGGTGCATGTGTATGCACCATGCCTCTAAGCATGTACACATAGGCACACAGTGGTGTGTGTGTATTGTATGATTATGGAGTACACACATATGTGTATTGGTGTGAACATCATCAGTGTGTATGAACGTAGAGGCCAGACAGGACTTCGTGTGTCTTCCCCTATCACTCACAGCCTTGTTGCCTTGAGACAGGGTCTCTCACTGATCTGGAAGCCAACTGTTTCAGGTAGGCTGGCAAGCTCTTGGTATCTTCCTGTTTCTGTCTACTAATGCTGGGCTCACATGCACGTACAGCCATACCCAGGTTCTTATGTGGGTGCTGAGGAATTGAACTCAGGCCCTTGTGCTGCCAAAGCAAAGGTTCTTACCCACTAAGCAGCTCCTCAGTCCTCACAGTGTCTTTCATCAAATGTTTTTCTTATATACATAACAGAGGTAAATATTATTTATACAGTTTTCCAGTGTATGTTTCATATAAAACAAAATATTATTAACCTTAATAGCTGTCTTAGTTAGGGTTACTATTGCTGTGATGAAACACCATAACAAAAATCGTTGGGGAGGAAAGGGCTCATTAGGCTTACACTTCCACATTGTGGTCCATCACTGAAGGAAATCAGGACAGGAACCCAAACAGGGCCAGAACTGGAGGCAGGAGCCGATGCAGTGGTCACTTACTGCTTGCTCCCCATGGCTTGCTCAGCCTGCTTTGCTAAAAACAAAACAAAACAAAACACCCCAGGACCACCAGCCTATGGATGGCACCACCTATAATTTGCTGAGCCCTTCCCCATGGGTAACCAACTAAGAAAATGCACCACAGGCTTTACAGCCCAATCAATCTTCTGGAAACATTTTCTCAACTGAGATTTCTTCTTCTCAGATGACTATAACTTGTGTCAAGTTGACATATAACTAGCCAATAGAGTGGAAAAAATAAAATCCACAATAAATACTAAAATTTTGAAGAAAAGTCACTTCAGTCTGCCTTTTCATTTTCATTTTCTGAAAATTAAATCACTGCTAGAAATGATAACAGTTTTTCAGAATTGCTTCAGCACCAGATGGTTGGTCATCTTATCTTTCCACCAAAGCATTTGGGCTACCATAAGATATCCTAGTATATCTTAATGCTCTGTATGTGGGGGGGGGGGGGGCAGTAGGAAGGAGTGACACACAACATTCTAGAAGTGGTGCCAGACTCAGAGTAGGGTCCTGAGTGTTACGTCTGATGGTTTGTGGCACATGCACATGTGACAAGGTATTCATGTGAGTACATGTGTGTTGTGTGGGTGTGAGTGGGTGCACTGTGGGCTGTGCATGTATGTAAGTGTGCTTGGTGTACATCGTACACAGTGTGGGTGACATGTGGGTGAGCCTCGGTGCACATACAGGGTGTGTCCATGTAAAAGTGATGCTGTGCATGCCATCGTATATATGTGGAGATGCTGTAGGATGCACATGTGTGTGCATGGGGGAACACGAATGTGCATGCTGACTAAAAGGAGTAGTAAACTATCTAGATGTAATAGTCACTTTCCCTTAGCCCAGCTTGGCCTACAATGTCTGAAGCAATTGCTATTTGTATATTATTCTACTGGGTCCCACCTCTGGCCACACCTACCTTACTGAGCCCCTAGTAAGACACTGAGCCCTGATGAACTTTACCTTTCCCCCATGAAATAAATCCCCGTTTCAGGGTGAGTGGGGGGCCCTCCATGCCCTCCAGGGAGAGAGGCCCATCTGAGCCCCTTTCGCCTCTGGAGGCTGTTGTGTTTTGTGCTCGCCTTGGTTTCCAGGTTTTGGTAGTAGTTATTAATGTTTTTCATTTCCTCAAAAATTACAGCTGTGGTGACGTTAATGGAGCTAATTGTTACTGTTCCGCAGCTGGAACATCAATTTAGCACCTGCTAAGAAAGACATAGAGGCTGAGGTTTAGGGAGAATGACCCAATTACCAGTGTTATCATGTCATTCTGTGGCAAGGGAGAATTACGCGGGCAGAGCAGGGGGGGCGTGTCTGCGAGTCACACAGCTTTCACGATGCCAACCTGAGGCTGTCTTCTGTGTGGGCAGGAGGAAAGGTCTATCCACTCTTTAAGATTTCTGAGCAGGTACAGGCTGAAGACAGAAAACTAATCTGACCCTAGAAATCTAAGCATTGGCCTGCCTGACTATGCCTGGTCCAAGGCCCAGGGTGGGGGTGGGGGGATGCTCACAGGGCAGGACTGGGGTGCTCTAGGAGCTGTAAAGCAGGAGCATCCACCTTGCAGGAACCAGCTAACAGCATGAGATGGTCCTGGGTCCAAGAGGCCCCACCCTCACATCCCAGTTGGGTTCTCAACATTCCGCAACGTAGAGAGCTGAGGGAGAAGCCCGGCACTATGGGACAAGGGGTTCTCTCTGGGCCTCAGAGCTCTTGTCTGTAAAATGAAGACAAAAGTCTCCATTTGGCAGGCTGGTAGTGACAATTGCACCTGTTGGTGTATAGTCTTTTCTTCAGACCACACTGTAACCAATTTGCATACATTAACTTATTTAGTGAGGTAGTGCTTTGCTAAACTTGGTAGACTTAATTTTTTATTAACAATTAATACTACTAACAGCTCTCAGAGACCTAATACCATAAGGGCAAGGAATTACATACTCTTCAGCACGGGTGCCCTCTGCAATGTGGGTGCATTCCCACGGGTGCACTATGCAGTATGGGTGCTCAGGTCTGGCATAGAGATGTCTCCGACCATGCCTTAGTACTCATACCATCACCTCAGGGTCCAAGATGCCCTCCATCCTCTAACTGCTCCTTTACAGTTTCCTGCAGCCTCCTCTGACCAAAGGACTCCCTGTTGCCTTCTGCTCTTCTCCTTGGAGACTTGGGAGCTCAGCTGGGGACCAGGAAGGAGGCCCAGCCCCATGAGTGACTTGTGTCTGTCGGCTCATCCCTTGCATAGAAATCAATGGAAGGGAACCTGCTGCTGTGTGTACATCCCTTCCATGAGTCTGTCAAGCTCATCCCTCTCCATTCCTCCCCTCCCTCTGATTCTTGCCTCTAGGAATAAACTCAACACCCTGCATGCACAGGGAGATAACCATGTGCACCCTGGTCCCCTGCCTCTCCTAGCCAAATAGCACTAGCCCCTTTGTAATATTTCTGTAATGGACAGGGTGAGGTATATTCACTACACCTCATCATGAAGCAGAAATACCTGGGAAAGGAAAGGAGATGAGAGCAAAAACAGCTCCAGACACAGTTGATCTCTCAAAACAAAAACAAACAAACAAACAAACAAAAAAACCACAAGGCACACAGGCAGCAACCCGCCAGCCTGGAGGGAAGCCAGCTCCTGCCTCAAGTCCCTGGAAGGAAGCTGTGTGTCTTTCAGGGCTCGTGGAGGCCAGTAGTCCTGATGGTTGTGGCCAACCATTCTCCCATGATTGGATGTACATCACACTGGACCAGAGTGATTTCCAAAGTTGTACAAGGCCTGGCAGGAGGGTTGGTCTGTTTTGGGGAGATGTGAGGTGACAGATTACAGGGAGGGGTCAGAAATCTCCTCAGGACAAACTTGAGGAGTCCTGAGTAACCACTGGTTCTCTGTAATATGACCTATGGGTGTTTGTAAACTTTTCTAGCAGGATAATGATAGATCTGCCATTTCTGCCTTCTTCGCTGAGGCCAACGATGTGCAGCAGCGGTCCCAGTGCCCTGCAGCCACAGCCTGACCGCCAGTTGCCCCCAGCCCTCCCCCCGCCCCCGGGCTAGGCCCCCCCCCCCCCCCCAGGGCAACAATGTGACTCAGTTCTGAGGCTGGGACCCAGCACGAGGGCTGTACTGCTGCCAGGCCTCCTACTCTGCTCCTGCTGTCCCGCGTCTGACCCTTCCCCTCCTGATGCTTTCAACTGATGTGGCAGTCAACTGCATGAATGCTGAGCCTGGCCAGCCCCTGCTCTCTACTCCAACACCACCACTCCCTTGGGGGTGAGCCTGGGTACCCTTCCCTCAGGGCTGGCCTCTGGTGATACATCACTCCATGCTCCTGTTCCAGCATTGGGGGTGCAGCAGTGAGCCAAGCAGACAGTCTCTGCCCTCAAGAGACTGGAGATAGTGACAAAGGGAATCCTTCTCATTCAGGAGAAGGACCATCACAGTGGCAGTTTGGCCTCTTCTTAGCCCCTCCCGCACCCCAGTCTAAATCAATCCACCTCAATTCATGCCTTTGAGTTGACCTTAATGGGGGTCACATGCTGGAGAAAGTGGCCAGTACAGCAGCTGTGACAGGGGCTGGTCTCCCCAGCTGTCTCTCTGGGTAAAGGGGTACAATGATGAGTATGTGAGTACAGTGTCTTTGCCTTTACAGAAGCAGAGCACAGTGCATCCTCATCAAGCAAGATGGTGGCTACGTTGCCTCATGCTGTTTTGGCAGCCAGATTTCAGCCAGTAGATAAGGATTTCTTGGGCTCCCTGAGCACATGGCCAGGATGAATGGAGAAGAACCAGATGCTAATATCTAGGATCCTGCATGGAGAGAGGCCACTCCCAAGAGCCTGAGGACAAGGGAAGTGTACACCAGGAGAGTCCTATGAACTTGAGGAATGGGAAGAACACCCCAAAAATGTGGGTAAGTCCATTTTATGTAGCATGTGACAGGAAGCCAGCAGAGGACTTCCACTGTGAGCCTGTTCCACAGGCTGTGAGGTTTGAGAGTCCATCCCACCCCCTGCCTGCTTCAAGAAACTTGGACAACACAGGTCAACTCCTTACTAAGCCTGTTTATCCTCTCCTGAATCATCCTCTCCTCAGGCTGCCTCAGTTCAAATCGGGAAGCAGCTGGGAGAATCTGTATGCACCTGCTCATTCACTCACTCACTCCAAGGACGGTGGTAACTGAAGCTGAGCAAATTAAATGACCTTCCTAAAGGGTTGCAGTATCCAAACAGCAGCAGGAGCTCAGAGATAAGCTGAGACCATTCTGCAGCTCAGGTCTAGTGGCCTCAAAGGCTCCTCCAGATGCGCGATGCTCTCAGCCAGGCCTGTATGATGGAAACAAACCAAGCCAGTCCCCAAGACACAGAAGGCTTATACAGCTGCTCCCAGGGTCAGCCCTCAGCGAACCAAGAGAGCCTTCTCTGTTAAACACATCAGCCCCTCACCTTCCAGTCCAGAAACAGCATTGCCATATCCAGAAGAGTGAGACCGACCAAGGTCCTCAGCTCACGGAGAAGCTGCCAAGAGACAGAGAAGTCCGTTGTGGAATGTCACTATGCTACCATAAGCCAGAGTCAGAGCCACTGAAGGAGAGGACCTGCAACATCTAAAGAGATGCTCTTATCCTCCTCAAGAATACCTGTGTGGTCCCCACCGAGGCTTGCAAGTTAGTGGAATTTGCTTCTTAAAGAAGTTGTGTACTTTGCCCAGGGTCATATGGCCATGAATACAACAGAGAAAGGGGCAGTCTTCAGTTACTCAGTGACATAGGACAGAAGGAATGTCATGTACCTCTCTGGTGGAAGGTGGTGGTTGGTCACAAGCAGCCACCCTGGGTTCCTCTCTGAGCTGGAACAAGGTTGAGATCTCTGTGGGGAGCCTGTGTTTGCTTCCTGCCCACCTTGGAAGGAATCTTCTTCATTCTGTGGCTCTAAAGGGTGGCAAGAAAGTTAAACATGGCTTCCTGTCAAATGGTTGTGGGTTTTTGGTGGGGCTGATGAAACCTTTTCGAACAAGCCAGAGGTGGCAGTTTCATGGAGCACCAGATGTTACCGAGCACTCTTGAAACTATGTGTGGTGGTTGGTTTTTATATTGGTGCATTCTCATCTCAATTACTGACATGTTAGAGGTGGTTTTGTGAAATCACCTTGTGCCTCAGAGTGTTTAACAAAAACATCAGCAAACATCTGCCCCTCATCTGCCATACACATGGGCCAAGTGACACCCAAGCTACCTTGGGAGTGGGAGCCTAAAGTTATCCACTATCACAGGGCAGACAATGTGTGCCCCCAGCTTTCTAAGGGGCGACCCACATATCTGGCATGTCTCTGAGCACAGAACCCAGACCAAGACACCCCAGAGACAGAGGGAGAGATACATAAGGCGCCTTACAGAGTTGTCATTTGGGGTCAACATCTGTTACTGCAGACAGTCTCTAAAACATTGGCCTCTAGGTATTACTAAAAGCTACTTTGTGACATGAGGGAGAGACAGCAGGGACATACCATGGGTATCCCCAGTGAATGCCTTAAACTCAGACAGACCTCCTCCTGCTTATCACCTAGCCACCTTTCCACATGACACCTCTACCCTTCAGTATTAAGATCACCTACCTAAAGTGACTTTTCTTTCCAACAGAGGTCCTAAAGGCATGGCATTCTCTACAAAGATCTTTCATATAACCTTGTGTCTGGGACACACACTGGTCCCATTCAGCCATAACCTGCTGTTAACATTTCCCAGAGCATCAGGGATGGCAAGAAAGGCTTCATGCAACTACACATTGGGCAGGTGAAGACTAGATGTTAAATCCCCCTTGGTTCAGGTCTTGGCTGTGGATGTGACTCATCATCACATCAGAACAAGCAGAACCTCAGAGTCAGATGGGGAGCTACATTCTGCAGGGGGCTCCTGCTGAATTCACAGTGGCTGCAGTACACACAGGATGTCTAGTGAAACACTTGAAGTGTGAAAGAGAGATTTCTGGCAGACACACACAAAGCTGAGAAGGGCATTTGCTGGCTCCTGTTCAGCATCTGCCCCCCCCCCTTCTCCACCAGGCTGTACCCAGAAGCTCACTGTATCTAGCAGCACACTGTATCCAGAAGTTCACTGTATCCAGCAGCTCATTGTATCCAGCACCTCACTGTATCCAGAAGCTGGTTGTATCCAGCAGCTCACTGTATCCAGAAGCTCTCTGCATCCAGAAGCTCACCATGCCCAGAATGCTAGTGAAAAGGCTAAGGCTCACAGTGCCAGGCTGAAGGCCAAAAGGATGAGATGGACAGTCTTGCCCACGGGACAGTGGACAGTGGGGATAAAGCCAGCACAGCACCTGCCCTTCTACCACTCCACTCACTGCTGCCCACACCCAAATGTTCCCCAGGAATGCTACACAGAGCATGTCCAGGCCACTCCTGTAACTCCTTCACCAGGATCCTGGCTCCAAACCAGCAATACAGTTGGTCAAAAATGAATGGAGACTCTGAACACCGAGGCAGCACTTGTCTGGCCAAAAAAGGTCTCATGTCACAGATGGGGAACTGAGAGAACGGAATTCTGTCAGAAGCACAGACTGTGCACACCAGGCTTCCTCCCTGACAGCTTGACCTTGAACCAGCTCATGAGCTGCTGGGGCAAAGCTGAACGGCTCTGCTTCAGACCATTGCTCCTTCTCATTGGAGTCCCCCTGATTTCCATCAACTTCCAAAACACTCAATCACAAGTGGGCAAGATGTCTCAGCCAGTTAAGGGGCTTGCGGTTAAGCATGACAACCAGAGTTTGCTTCCCGGGGCCCCACAATGTGAAAATACGGATCCAGTGCTTCTGATCTACACACACACACACACACACACACACACACACACACACACACACACA
>CAJQZJ010013540.1:15534663-15536365 GCA_907164525.1 Lophiomys imhausi | reverse complement strand
ACACACACACACACACACACACACACACACACACACACACACACACACACCATAACACATGAACATCCACACACCCACAGAAAGTAAACTAAGCAAATGCAACTAGAGAACAAAACTAGTTGCAGGACTGAGACTGGGGCACCGAGTTCCCTGAAGAGTCCAAGATTCAAGACCCTTCCACTGGAATCCAGAAACAGAGTGGTCAACCTCCAGGCATGGTTAATGTGGAGAAAGTGTGTCCAGTTTGGAGCTACTGGCTGCCAATGTCAACAGCTCAGTCACAGCTTGCGGTAAAAGAAACAAGAACCAGCTATTGATGCACTTGGCTGCATCCTGTCTCACTTTACACATCCTCTTATACTCCCATACAGGCAGCCGCAGCAGGGAGCGGAAGAAGGGGACTCCTCCCTGCTGCTGGGAGTCCAGCAGAACACACCTCCTCAGCTATCATTGTGACCCCCAGCCAGAGCTTCCTGTGACACAGCTGCCTGATCCTTAGAAACCCCTCCACACTATCAGAGTGGTCCTTCTTGAATTGAAATACGGGCATAAGGAGGTCTTTTTCTCCCAGTCTTTCTCTCTCTCCTTTGAAATCTTGCTAAATTGTTCTTATGAACCATCATGGGACCTCATGTGTTAGGTTCCCACACACAAGTGTGTTAGTACACACACTTGTACTTCATCTTGAAGCATTTATAACCGCCATTTAATTTTAATTTGCCCTTGTAATTCTCATCTACCTATGTAACAACTATCAGTAGCAAGTGGCCCACCATCTACCATCCAAGAGGACCTGTGCCAAGCCAGACAGGCCACTGCCCTTACTTCCTGGATGTCCTACTGCAGTTTACCTTCAGATGGCATGAGAACCAACTATCTGAGGAAGACAGATGCAGCCAAGTCGGAAGCTCAGGGTCTTTCTGGGCCCTAACAGCGTATCAGAGCCTTGGCCATGCCTCCTCTACACAGAACACAAGTATCTGCTCTATCACCATCAAAAGACGACACAGGAACAAGAGCAGACCCTCGTGTGGCCAACTGTCACCACTTGGCTGGACCCTTGCATGGATTTCGGACGCAGGGAACAGTGCTATCCTGGTGAAATGGCGCTGAGATAAGTTAGATAGGAAAGAAGGATGAGGCCAAGATACAAGGATGATAGAAATGGGGCCTGCAGAAGACTGTCAGGTTCTGCTGCAGAGACATTTCCAGGGCCTCAAGGGAGCACTTGTGGTGGGAACTTCAGGAAATCTAGAGTCAATGCCAAGGCTTCTGGATCTTACTCCTAGCAATACATGACTTCTGGGGCTCCATGCCCCTGACAGAGCCAGAATCTTCTCTTGCCTAAGCTCCCCTTGGGGCTCTATGCTTGCTACACTCTCAGGAGCCACTGGCTATTCTCCAATAGACAAATTGAAACAACGATAGGAAGACAAGCCAGAGTGCCTGCATGTGATGAGGACAGGGCTTCAGTTCTCTTGGGCTGTGAGGGAAGATTTGTACCATCTCTGCCATTTGGCCACAGTAATCTGCATAAGCATCTCTAGAAGTTGATGTTCAAACAGACTCCAAGACTCTCTGGGGTTCTGCCCTTGCTGCCCTGGAGTCACCATCAGCTAAAGGTGCTGCCCCTGCCTCTGCCAACACCAGAAATTGTCAGGGACAGGCAGCATTGAGTTCATCCCATCTCCAGGGAAGGGCC
>CAJQZJ010013540.1:15487163-15529663 GCA_907164525.1 Lophiomys imhausi | reverse complement strand
CATGCATGCATGCATGTTTTAGTTTTTCGGGTCTTGAGTAGAAACCAGCATCCCAGAATCTCAATTTGTAGGTTGGAGCCAAGCCTTAGAAGTCTTTGAGGACAGAGCAGGGACATAGGCTTGGCTGTAGCAGCTGGAGTGAGAAATGCTGTGTCTTTATAAATCTGACCCCACACCTGCTGACTAGCCAGAGTCAGGCTTATCTCCAGTGAAACGAGCCTCTAGTCCTTAGTTGGCCATATGCTTGCCCTCTTCTCTGAGACAAGGTTAAAAATCCTCTCTGCTACTCAGAGGCATTTAGGAGACCCCTGCATGCAAAGGGCCAAATATTCTCTACTGAGCACTTCATGCACACTCATGGCCAAAGTTCCACACCTCATTTCCTCAGTACCCTGTCCTCCATATGCTATGTGTCACACTGTCGTTTGTGCGGTGGGTACTGTGCTGCTGGCCATGATTTCATTCCTGGAAGATTCTGAACTCACTGGGGACACCCCTGAGAAGCTGGCCAGTTACAGAAGGGAGGTTGTGCTTCCATGGAAAACCCACAAGAGCAGAGAAAAGCTCTGTGTATAACTGCACAAAGCTGGGCATCTCATCCAAAGAACAATCTGAGGAACTTCGCACCAGGTGCATGCACACAGCACAGGTCACACGCAAGCAGTTCTTAGGAAATATGTCCACTAAGAACAAGATGTTCCCACTCCTGTGGGCATGCACATATATGCACAGTTGGGCCACGGTGCACATACGCATGTGTGTGCATGTGTATTTGCTTTGGGCCTCTCTGTTGACCATGGCCTTGTCCACCTTAGATTCTACCTTTTAGGCAGAATATTCAGCTCCACCAAAGACAAACCATCACAGATCAACTCACAATCTACTCCACTCCCTGTCACCCACATCCATGAGTGTGTCCCCAAATGCTCAAGAGCCCCAAACACACATTCTGCTCATTTGGGAATACAATCACCAGGCCTTAGGGTAAGAAAAGGCCTTTTGAGGGCTCTAATTCAGAGGACATTCTAACTAAAAGAGGAAAACAAAGGCTTACCCCTGAGTGAAGGACAAAGCATTTGGTCAACTAACTACTCCAAGCTGCCTCATTCTGATGTCCTTCCCAGCCACATTCTGGTGCTGCTGGCTTCGGGGACTCATGGAAACATGCAGTTGAGGAATGAAAGCTGAAAGTCCCTGTTCAGATGTCCATGCAAGAGCTTACTGAAGACAGATGAGCACAACCTTGGTTGGGAGTCAGGGGCAAGCAGGGACTGAGCACAGTGACTTCTCCATCCTATGTTGCCCCGAGAAACCAAAAAGGGGATTCCAGGCACTGGAGGGAAACGAGAACTCATTTATTAGAAGAGAGGAAGGGCTGCTGCTGTTCTCAGTGGGAGGCATATTTATTTCCTTGCATGAAGGTATTTCAAAACACAGGTAATTATAAGAATCATTACCCCGTGAACCAGCATGGGACGGCATATGGTGGCTGATGTTTCATAAATAACCCCTTCATGAAAGTTCCTGAAATAACATTTCCCTTGTCTGCCATCCCTTGCTGCAGACACCAGCATACTTTCATTTGGAAATGCAGGCAGCAAGCCCCCTTCTTCAGGACAGAAAAGGAGCCAGAATCAAGGCCCTGATCTCACCATCTCAAGAGCTGTGTTGTAGTCGGGTGACTTTCTGTGAGCCACAGTCCATCCATGGGTCCTTACCCCAAAAGAACAGGTCCCTTCCTATGTCCTACACCCAGCTGCAGGGTATTATCCCAAGCTGGAGTTGGGGCCTAGTTTGTCCCTGTCTTTGAGTTTTTCTTGTGATAAGTGACAAGGACTCCTTGTAGACTCTCTAGGTTAGTAAATTGTGTGTGTGTGTGTGTGTGTGTGTGTGTGTGTGTGTGTGTGTGTGTGTATGCACTAGGTATTTTCTCTGCCACTAAGCTATACCCCCAATCCTTTATTTACTTTGTTGTTTTGCCACAGGGCCTCACTGAGTTAACCATGCTGACTGTGAACTCATTCTGCAGCCTAGGCAAGGTTTAAGTTGTGGTCCTCCAACCTGAGTCTTCAAATCACTGGGATGACAGTTCTGAAACACCAGGCACACCTTGCTTTATACTGCGGAAAATGTAAGCATGCACAAACAGAACAGCAGGCATAACAAATGCACCAGACTGGATCCTAGCTCCAGTAACAGTCACCTGGCCCCATTGCCATGAGAGGGACCTTTCCAAGCCACAAGTGGGCAAAGGATGCTACTGGGTACAAATGTGAGACTTCACAAAAGGAGACCTCTGCACTTCCCCCATCATCCACCCCCTCCCTCTCCTCCTTCCTTCCCTACCTGCCTCCTCCTCTCCCCTCCTCCACTGGCACTCAGACCCTCCCCATCTGCTGGGCCTGCTTCTGTTTCTGCCTTTCACTTATTGTTTCATGGTCTTACATTCGTAGTGTTGTGGTTTGCTTTGGTTTTGCATTTAGAAAAGAAATACTATTTGTAACTCAGGACCACCAAGACATTCAGCAAACATTCTTCACTTTCTTTCATAGGTGTCTCTTTCTAATTGGAAAAAATTCTTGACTTAGTCTTACATAAAGCAAGCTAGCTACTGGGATTTTTTCCTCTCCTGCTCCCCAGTGCACTACTGAGCCGGCTCCTCAAAGCACTTCTAGAAGTTCTGGGGAACTGTAAGCTTCCCTTCTGCCCGTGTCCCCATCTCTGCCATCTATTCCACTCAAGGATGGGTGTGGTGTTCTCCAAGGGTGACACGTGGTGAGATGTGCAGCCCATGGCTCTTGCTTTTGCATTGTGTGACATCCTCAGGCCACAGACATTGTCCTCCTGGACACCATCTAGCAGATCAGATCCCTCCTTCTCCATGTTTAGACTCTTGTTCCAGGGACTGTGTGAGAGAGCTGAGGACACACTGGGGGATGATTCATTGCACCAACTCAGGCAGATCATCTTTGAGACCAAACACTTCTTAGGGACACATCTTGTCATATCAGGTGCTGCTGTCTCAGACTCACCTTTCTCTTCTAACTGTGATGGCCCTCCCAGCTCCCGAGTAGCCTGTGTAAAAGGCCCAAAAGTTTCTGCACTGCATGCCTGGCTTCCTGGCAGGCTTCTCTCTATGGCTCTCCCTCAAGGCATTCAGATGCCCTCTAGCCCTTGCTGTCCTGCATCTTTGCCTGGCACATCATTTGCTTGCCCCTAGAGAGGTGGGGGTGGGCCATTTCTGGCTCTAGTGCTATCTGGGGCTGTTTGTGGTGACTGTGCACAGGTGAGGCCCCTCTGGTGTAGGCGCTCTGCTGGGAAGCACTTCAATGCACACACAAGAATCTCTGAGCATGCAGTGCATTATGCCCTTTCTTTAAAAGCTACCTTGTTGGAAAACATTTGGGTTGCTAGTTGCAGATTTCCACTTTCTTACCTTTTTGTGAAAACTATGGTTTTCCCAACAGCCCGCCCCCATTACTTCCTTGGACCTTCTTGCTCATTTCTCTTATGACTAAGTTTGTGCTTATGAGCAAGCATCCATCCCAACTTGAATCCTACAAAGTCAAGATGGCTGTACCTGCTGAGGTTGCCATCTATCTGCCCTAGACTCCAGCATGACTGGAAACTGACTTCTTGACACTGGTGTTCATTCTACCACCCATGATGCACCAGGAGAGCAGCTACAGTCCTCCTGGATAAAAATGCTCACTTACAGGCCATAGTGGCCTGAGGGCTGTGAAAAGAACCATGACTGGGAGAAACTAGCTGAGGCTGACTTTACCCTTCAGCCACCTATCCCTAATGTCCCAATGGCAGATGTTAATGAGATGACACTGACCAGAGTTCTTGAAGCCTCAACTAGAGCAGAGGGATGGTGCCTACTGCAGGGAAGACAGCTTATAAGCTTTAGGCAGCAGGCATCAATGTGTCTGGACATCCATGAGGCATGTCTTAAGCCTTAGAAGAGTATCTGCCAGTGGACAGGTGACAGAGCTGAGGGTTTTAGGAGAGGAAGGGGCTTTTCTGACCACGTGCCTCATTCCAGGCTGTTCTGGTCCTTCTTGCTTTCTTGCAGGTCCCATCAGCGTTGAAGATAATGGGGTGGGGGAGGGGTGCCATGAATACCGGATACTGTGGCTGATGTGGCATCAAATTGCTACTCCAGTGCTGGCAGGTGATCACATGGTCCCTTGGTGGTTGCTAAGAAATGACTCATGGCTGGATGAGTGATGGTCTACACAGCACTCCAAAGATATTTTTTAACAAGGTGTGAACAATAGGTCTACTGACATGGAGATTGTCAGGGAAACAAGTTTCCTTCAACTGTTACATTTGCTCACCATAGTTACAACTTGGCAAAAATACTATTTTGTATTGATAGGATAAAGTTTTTTTTAATGTTTATTTATTACTTCAAGTTACATCTCCATCACAGCCCTCTCCCTCCACCCCTCCCAGCCCCACCCTCCTACCCTCTCACCCTTCCCCCAGAATGCATAATTTTTTTTTCAGTCCAACAAATGGTTCTTTCTCTTATAACAATAAATACAGTACAAAACAACTGAAATAAGTAGGCCTCAATTCTGAGAGTTAAAGTTTTTTTTAATTAGTCCAAGTATGCATTTTACTCAGATAAACCTATTCCTATTAACAATGCATGATTGATAAGACCAGTGGGAAAAGTCATTCTCCCACAATCCAGGGTCTAGTGGATCTAAAGCCTATTGATATTTTTTTTGACCAAAGGAGCTTATCACCACAGAGCCAGCTCTGTGCTCAGAGGCAGAAGGGACCATAGAAACCATGTGCCACCCCAAAGGTCCAGTTCATGCTCAAAGGCAGAAAGTACCCAGAAACTCACCAGATACTTAGGCCTTGGTTCATGATCAGAAGCAGAAGGTGCCATAGAACTGAGATGTTAAAGGACCAAGTTCCTAAAGATATGAGACAGATTTGTTGTAAGTGTTGAAGCCTCCGTGCCACAGGAAGTCCCACCCGTGACACAAAATCCACCCAAGAGCCTGGATTTTGGGTAAAAGTTCTTTGCTCTGATAAAAACCCTAGTTGTCTAATGTATGGGGGGGGGGGGGGGGGGGCTGGCACTGAGAAACCCTAAGCCAATGCTCCAGCTGCAGAAACTGT
This sequence comes from Lophiomys imhausi, assembly GCA_907164525.1. Taxonomy (NCBI): domain Eukaryota; kingdom Metazoa; phylum Chordata; class Mammalia; order Rodentia; family Muridae; genus Lophiomys; species Lophiomys imhausi. The sequence continues at coordinate 15,524,518 of CAJQZJ010013540.1, read as the reverse complement.
TTAAAGCAATAACTTTTTAGCATATAACCATGGACCATTATCCCACCCTCAGCCCCCACAAAGAGAAATGTGGACTGGATCAATCTTGTACAGGTAATCAAAGCTGCTGTGAGTTCCTAAGTGCAACAGCCACATCAGCACAATGTATCTGCTGGGTAAGATGTACCCAGTACAATAGTGGCATGATTGTTTTGAGTTAACCAACCACTTCTGATTGGATTTCAGGTCTGCTGTACAGGAAGGAATTTGTGCCTGGTACTGTAAACTTAGTTAAGACTGTGCTGGGGAGGTTATAGGCCATAGGGGAAGGAGAATCTACTACTATTGTTTTGATAAATGAGCATGTTGTGTCCACCAAACTGCTTTCTAAATTTTTATGCCTGTAGATTACTTGTTGCTCTGAACCTTAGTCATAGAAGCATCTATTTTTAGTGAGACGATCATTTCAAAGGACACAATCCGCCCACAGTGCTGTCAAGCCTGCTTATGAAAGGCATGGACGTAAGAGGGGTTCAAACAGCGCCTCATAGATTTGCTTTGAGTCAGCCAGCAGAAGAGGAGGGTGGACAAGCCTGGTAGTATCTTCAACATGTGGGAGGGTAGGATGAGGGCTGAGAAAGAACAGTACTTGGTCAAGTAACAACATAGGAGGAAGAAGGTAAAGATGTCAGTATATTCTTCCTGAGCAGAGTAGTGGGGCCTAGGGTAGGAAGAGATAGCGAGGAGCCTTGAACTCAGACCCTGGGGGTCTGAATGAGGTAAGGATGGGAGCTGGGAGAGGGCCCTCAGCCAATACTTGGGATGAAAGAACATGTTCCACACAGGCACTGTATTTTCCTCACCTTTAAAGGCAAATGTGGATATAAATCATAAATATATTTGTTAATCATTATTAACACCTACCACACCACCAACCCTAAGAACTTTAGAAGGATACCAATCCTCAAGTGCAGGTCCTATGAGGGCAACTGGTCAGCAGTCTTTCTGCAGGAACACTGCAACAGCAATCGTTCAGTGGTCACTTGGCAATTGCGCCGGCTGCAGCCTCACTTCAGATTGGCAGTTGCTGTGCTGCACAGCCTAGTCCTTGGTATCATAGCCTCAGAGAATTTGCACCTCACACATCATTCACCACTTGGTGGCTGCAAGTCTATGGACAGATGTAGCTTCAGGCTGCCCTACTCCTCAGCACCCAGTTCACATGAATTTTTGCAGGTCCTATGCCATGCCTCTTGTATCAGACCGAGCTTACTTGTGGCAGGTGAAGCCTTCCACAGCCTTCTCTTGGCCTTCTTGGGCTGGCTTGTGACAGGAGCCCCTTTCTGTGGCCTTTTCTCAGCCTCCACTTCTTGTTTCCTGGGCTGGTCTCAGTTTATGTGCCAAGGTGCCTGACAGCCTGATTCTTACTGCCCCAGGGCTGGTGCAGCCTAGGGGACTGTTTGAAGTCCGGCCTTTTCTGTCAGCACGGCCTCAGAGCCAACAGTTGGCCCACATCTGCTTTGCACTTCCATCTCTCGAACTGCCTTTTTTTTTTTTTTTGGCTCTGCCGCCATGCCCTTAATTAAGTAAGGTCCTGCTCTTGAGGTCCCTGGAGGGTCTCAAGGTTTCTCTTGGTTTCTCGAGGTCCCTGGCCACTCCCTTTCTCCAGGGTACTTTTCTCCAGGTCTCTCAGATCCATGGCTTTCCAACTGGGCTCTGTCCACCTTCATCTGGGCCCAACTTCGGCAGCTAACTTTCTAGTGTCTTTCGAATTGTGGTAATGTCCAGCAGCTGAACCGTGTTGAGAAACAATGCCAAGCCAAAAGCACTTTCCAGTTTCCCAGGCTTTCCTTTATATCGTTGCCTCTAATTATGTGTACAGAGTGCCTTCTCATTGCTTAACTTCATGCTGTCCTCCCAGAGGCACACCCATCACCCAGGACCATGTGCACTGCCAGGTGTCGGGCTGATTCAATAGAATTCAACCTCCACCACAGGCAAGGGCATCATGGAGCTATAACTTTCAAAGGGTGAGAGTGAGAATGTGGTTAGTCTTCTTGATCAGACCTTGTCACAAATACCTGAGATCTGGGACCTGTAGGGGTGTTCCAAATGATGTTGGGTGGGCAGGGAGGTGACAGGAGGCAGTGATTCAGGTGGCCATGCTTATCTCTTCTGCAGTACAAATCCCATAAGAACTTTTCAGAAAGTCCATACTAGGTGTTTACTTTTGTTCTGAAAGAAAATAGTATTGGAGTGAATGGGCTCCTTGACCTGTGTTTATGGCAGTCACTATGTCTCTGACCTGAGATTTTATGAAATCATCAAAGCCCACTTCAACACAGATTGTACCTGCCTGCTTCCTTCTGAGCACAGTGCACGTCACGCCTGAGACCACAGATGGAAAAGGGGCAGGCATTCACAGTGGGCAAATTGAGGTCAGCAAACAGGCAGCAGGGTCAGAAAAATCCCTGTGGCAGGGGCTTCCTGAGGAGAAGGCAAACAGAGGAGAGGGCACAGGCAAGGTAGCCTAGGCAACAAGGGCTACAAGAAGGATGAATTTGAGCTGGATGCTGAGCAAAAGGAAAACCTGGGCTTGGCCATTAGCAATCCTCACTTAACATCCAGGTGACAAAAGAAAACAATAAAACATGAATAGGCATGTAGCACCCAAGGGTCCCAAGGGGTACAGATGATATGTCCCCTTATTGTAAAGTTCCCCTGACTGCCATTCTTGTTCCTCAGAGAGACTCTGAGCCATAATGGAGTGATAGGTAGGCTATCTTTATGTGAGAGAGTCAGACTCACATAGTCCTCAGGGATGTGGACTTCCCAGCACACTCATCCCCAGTTTTACTCTGGTCCTTCAGTCCCTGTACTGGATGTGGAGACCATGCATGAGTGATTCCTCAGGAGACAGAGAGAAGGCTGTAATGGGAGTTAGTTTTCTTTAGTGAATTAGTAAGGGCTTGTGAAATGCAGACTCTTAAGGAACATGAAGATCAGCCTGGCACCTGGTAGCACATAGTCCTGGGCAACCATTGAGAAGGCATTCTGAAAGCCTGGGGAAACTAAAGGGGCTTTTGGCTCAGCCAAAGTGGGCGAAGCCCAAAATAAAGAGCCTCTTTTTGAACCCATAGCTCTGAGAGATATGGAGAAAGCACCCAGTGGAGGAGCATGGCCAAGGGCCCCCAGTTACTACATGGGAGCCCAAGAGCTGTGAGACCCTGCGAAAGAGTGTGAGACCCATGCCCTGCTTAAGTCCAAGAGACAGGGCCCTTGGGGAAAGAGAGAGATAGAGCTGCTATGCACAATAGACCCTCCCAAGTTGTGAGAGAGAGAAAGCGCACAAGAGATGATGAGGTGTGAAGTGGCTGACAGAAAAGGTGGGACTTCAAGCAGAGATTTATTAACCAGTCTCAGCACATAATCTGAGAGGCAGAGTCCAAGAAAGAGACTCTTGCCACAAGCCAGCCCAAGAGGGCCGGGAAAAGTCGCAAAGACAGAAGGCAGCGGGAGCAGAGTAACCTAAGGCAAGGTAGCGAATGAATGAAGTGTGAGACACAGAAGGGCTCAGGTTGAGGAGACCATAGAAATGACAGTAATGGTGGCCTGAATAAAGGCGGGACTGGCTGACACCACAGTGGCAAGAGCAAAGCAACCGAAGCAGGAAGGGAGGAGGGGGCAGCACCAGGCACCAGCCCGAGGTGTGAGGGGTATATATGCTCCAAAACCATGGCAAACATATCTGAGGAGACCTCAAAAATAGGCAGGAGAGTAGCTCCTGTACCGAGAGACTGTGGCAGCAAAACACTAAGGGCAGTGACTGTGGCATGCAGTCCTGGTTCAGGCATGCCACCGCCCTGCTCGAAAACTTTCACTGGGTCCCTGTTGCCTTTCAAACTAAAGCCAGGTTCTGAAGCACGAATTTCAATAAACTGATCCAACTCTCCTAGCAGCCTTTTGACCAGGCCCACCCCCAAGGATGCCCGGAACCTATAATTCCTTCCGTAATTTCCTGGGATCTAATTGGTCAGCTGTCATACCTCATTTCAGTCCTTCTACACCACAACCTGCAGACCCTGGCATCAATGGCACCTAATGGAAGGGTTACTCCACAACAAGAGGGCACTTCCCCACTGCTGACAGTTCACTGATAGCTCACTGTACACCTAGTCTGGTCCCATGTCATCGATCTCACGTAGACACATCCCTGATGACCTTGAGGAGCCAGGCAGGCTGCCGCTGACACCTGGGACCTCAGTTAGCTCTGGGGAGGCTGAATTCAGCCCCTACAGGGTACTCTCATAGTTACCTACACAGAAGGGCATGACAGACGTCCCGACATCCACAGCCTTTCTCTGTTGCCTGGCTTCCTGGAACCATGTTCAGATTAGAAGCTGTAGCTGCCCCTTCTGGAACTCCAGGACTGGATCCTGCCCCTAGGTTTGGCAGGAAGTACAGCAGGAAGCTCCAAGTGCACACTTCTAAGACATATATGGACATATTGTCCCAGGTGGATAGTAGATGCAGACTCAGACTCATGAGCAGACACATGGTACATGTAGCCATGAACACACAGCCCTGGATGCATAGAAGGACATGCAGCCTTGGACACATGAGCAGACCGACACATGATCTCAGTCAGGCACATGGAGGAACATGCAGCTTCAGAAAAATGAACAGACATATAGACTCAGGCATGTAGAAGGATATATATCTTCCAACAAATGAGAAGACATATAGCCCTGGGCACATAGAGGGACACGTGGCCACAGACACATAAGAATGAGGCCATGGACATGCTGACAGACACATGGTCTTAGGTATATACACTCTGCCCTTGATTCTTGTTATAGAAATTAGTTCTTCTGGAATCAAAGACCTGATACCTAAGAAGACAGGTAGAATCTTGAATCCAGAGCACATAGGACTCATGTTACCTGGGCCCATGGGTAACACAAACATACACACACCAGACATACCACACATAAGACACATACACACACACACACACACACACACACACACACACACACACACACCTCTGCATGCTGTCTGTCCTTACAGCATATTCACATATGCCCTGGATAATCACAGGCTGCATTGAGGGTGTCTGGATGCCTTTGGAAGGTCCAGAAGTGACTGCCATGCAGCCTCCATGAGCTTGGGATATGGCATAATCAGGGCTAATGACACAGCACTCACTGTACGATTGGCTTGCTGCTATGCTGTAATCAGCATGTAATTAAGCGGTCACCAGTCACCACGTAAACACGGCTTATACTAGATGCATCTGTAGCTTAAATAGCCCCACAAAGTCACTTTAATTTCAGTGTTGAATGGAAAACAGTCAGTTGGCATGTGCAGAGAACACAGGGTTGGAAATGTGAGGCCCCTCGGGATGGAGGAGGGCTCCGTTTCCAGTCTTGGTCTCAGGAGTGTAGCAGAGCAGGAATGGGCCAAGGTCTCCCTACAAGGAGAGCTGGGCACCATACACGGAAAGAAGCACCTTACAGACTGTTGAACACCCACCACGTCCCTGGGGACGTTTTTGTGATAATCAGGTAGACCCTTTAGGACCGTAGTCTTAAGCAGAAAACACTTCCGACCACTCAGCGGTAGTCCCAGCTGACTTGCTTCTGGTTGTGACTTCGGCCATACTGCTCCCTTTTTTGGAAGCTTGTTCCCACAGATGTGCTCAATTCCTTTCCCATCACACAAGTCCTTGGAGATATGTCCTGCTGCCCCAGCTGCCTGGACCAAGTTATACTACACCCAGGATGGTCTGGGTTAACCAGCCACTTACCTGTGAAACACCTGAGAAAGATCAGGGCTGCCAGCACCCTGCTGCAGCTGGGAGAGGAGACCTGCCTACGGAGGGAGCATTTCTGGAGTTGGGAGCATGTCTGGGGATGAAATTTGCCTGGGGAAAGGGGTCTACCTGGAGGGAGTATGTACCTGAGGAGGAGGCCTGCCTAGCTAGGGGGCCTGACTGAGGAGAGGGACTTACTCTGGAAGGAGCTTACCTGAGTGATGCCTAGTGATCCCTGCTCCTACCCACAAGCACTTGGGTGCAAACTGAATGGGCAGCATTTTTCACAGTGGTAGCTGCAGGAAGCATCTCTAGAGTGAGAAGGTCACCGAGAGGTGGGGGATGACACAATCAGGACATGCACGGGCCATGCTAACCAGCCAGTGTGTGGAAAGGAAAGCCTTGCCCAGTAGTACACTTCCCACTACTTGCCTAGGACCAGCTTCAACCTTAATTAGCTCTGGCTCCTAGATTAGGAGGGCTAGGACTGCATGAGGCCAAGGAGCCACCAGATGGGCAGAAAGAACTTCAGCATAATGCAACCAAATGGAAATTGCCCATATCAATTAATTACAAGGGCATAGGGCCCTCCAACTTGTCTCCCTGCATGGGTTTTACAGAAGTTTGCAGACAGGCGCAAGAAATTAGAGTCTTGCTCCTAATTAGCAAGGAGAAACTAGAAGTGACTACCTCCCTGCTCTGTGTTCAGGAGCCCTGAGGCCTCACAAAATCCCTGGCTGGTCTAGAGTGGGAGTGAGTAGACATGGGGTCTGCAGATAGGCCAACCATGGGTCCTGGACACACTTTGCCTGTGTCTTGCTGGGGTGGCTGTGCTCCCAGGGCTCCTTTACACCAAGTCCTGGGACTCTTCATGATGCCATGGGGAGGGCTGAGGATGGAGAGCCACCTCCTAGGCCACTGTTCAGATGGTTAAGGGATAGGAAAGTCTAGTTTGTCTTTAGTCCTACTGCATGCACGGTATACCGTGGGCAACTGGCTTCATGGAGAGAAGACTGAGGTGTGAAGGACGAAGATGACCCTTTACAGGGCAGGGAGGAGATACCCTGCTCTTCAGCTGGTAGCCAGCGTCCCAGCACCCACTCCAGCACCCATCCCATAATGCCAAGCACCCACAACCTTCTACAGGTGCCTGACTTTGATGGTGAGAACAGGAAGCCTCATGATTAACAAGTGATGTCGAAAAAGAGGTCACAGGGGAGCGAGGTGCACCTCGGGATCGCAGTGAAACACGTGCAGGAGACGGTGGGACACCACAGGGGAAATGTGAGCACCGTCAGGGAGCACTAGCTCTGATCCTTCTTCACTCCTGGATTCCAGGTGTCCCATCCAGCCACCCCCCAGCAAAACCTCCCCCTCACCTCCCCTCTCCCCCTCCTGCAGTGAACCCTCATAGGACACTCCTGTTAATAGGAGGTGGCACTGTACTGACCTACTCCACTCAGACCTCAGCTAGGACCTCTGAGCAAGTCCACTCCACCTCCACATGCCCGCTGAGGTCACTGGACAGCCCAAGTTGAGGTCTCCACCCCTACAAACATGTTTCTTCTCTGGCTTCTTCTTGCTAAAGGGTGTTCCCTTTATGTCCTCTTCCCAAGCTCCAATCATGGTTCCTTTGTCATCTGTCCTCTACTCTCATCTCCCCAACTGCCAGACCAGCTCTCCTCCTGCCTACCCAGGATGTGGGCCCAACCCAAACACCCCTACTGCCCTTGTTGGCCTCCCTCCATGTACCACAGAGAAGACTGCAGTGTATGGCTCTGATCACCTCTAACGGAACCGACGGAAGTGAGGCTTGTAAGTAGACAGTGTTGTCACCAAGGCCTGAGTGGAACTTGCCTCCGCCACTCTCACTTAGGAGCCTGGAGCAAGGTGATCATCATGCCCTGCCCCCCCCCCCCCCCCGGCAGTTCCGTCCATCATGGGTAGCAAGCATTGACCAGTAACATCTCTATAGTTTCTATATTTTTATGAACATGGATGTTTTGCCTGCATGTCTGTATGAGAGTGTCAGATTCCCCTGGAAGAGGATTTACAAACAGTTATGAGCTGCCATGTGGGTGCTGGGAATTGAACCCGGGGCCTCTAGAAGAGCAGCCAGTGCTCTTAACTGCTGAGCCATCTCTCCAGCCCCAACCAGGTACATCTCTAAATACACTACACACTGAGGCACACTCGGGGGAATCACTCTCTTAGTACCAGAGAAGTACCCACAGCCTAAACCAGGTCAAGTGTTCCTGATGCAAAAATATGGATGCTAGGCTCTCTTCTATGCCAAACAGTTGGTCAGGTGTACATCCACACAGAGGGCTTACACTTTTGCTATCTGTTCCTTGGACCTCCTGCCCTCACTGAGGTGGCCTCATGGTGAAAATGGCTGCCCCAAGTCCCATGTCAGCAGCCATGAGCAGCAGCCCGACGCTAAAGAGCCCTTTAGAAAGATGACCTATTTTTAGTTGAATCTTCTGCCAGTTGCTAAATATCTGTTTAAATACATGAATTAACACATCTGTCAACAGTACTTAGAGTGGGGATAAAACACACCCTCACGGCGGAAGGTAATTTAAAACAAAACACGCAGCATAATGAGCAGCTTGGAGCCTGAGGCCCGGGATCAGCCTTCCCTGCTGTGCTCTTGTTCTCTGCGCCTGGGGGGCCGTGCCCATGGCAACCTGGCACAGTTGTTCAAGGAGCACTGTAGGCAGCAGTTGGTGGGATGCGTGGACCCCCACAACCACCCCCAAGACAGGACAAAGGGAGTCTGAGAAAGAACAGAGAGAGGGGCTCTGGGGGACAGTCGTACAGGGACTGAATGGGGAGCATCAAGAGCCACAACCCCCACAGTGGCAGCGTCTCCATGTCACCGAGCCCCGTGGGTTGTGGCTGAATGAAGACAGCTCATGTGTTAAGTTGGCTGTCAGGAGTGTTAATTACACCCCACAGCGAGACTCAGACATGGAAGGAACACTGGGAACGTACTTACTCAAGACTGTTTCTCTGAGGATCTGGAGAAAGACTTCGGAGGGACACATACACAGCCTTGGCGGTCCTCCCTGCCTGTGGCTGCCCAGTGTCCTGAGGGGCTACCCAGCAATGGTGGCCTGGCCAGCCATGGCCACGACAGCCCACAGTCAGAGCAGCCTGCATCCTGGCTGATGGCAGTCTAGACTCTTCCAGAATATTCCATCCTGTTCCCGATGTGAGAGCCAATGAGTGCAGACACAGCGTTGCAAGCACCAGAAGACTAGCGCTCTTGGTCCAGATTGCCTATTTCTTTGTTGCATAACATGAAGTTTTGTTGTATTCGCCTCACCATGCCTCAGTTTCTTCTCGGGTACAATGAATGTGGTAAAGTGACCTCCCCCACTGTAGAATAGACCAGAAGTACATGGAGAAAAATGATGACAAGAATGGGTCAGGTTTGGGTAGTGATCTTCCATAGGAAAGGTATGAGGAAGCCTAACTAACTAGGCCACCCCTCTATAGCATCACTTTCTCCACAAGAATAATCTGGCTGGGAGGTGGGATGGGAAGAGGTAGAGAAGCTGGTACCCTTGAAAGATGGAGAGGTATGAGAAAAACATAGGGACCCTGGTGAGAAAAAAACAAAACCAAAAATCTGCTGAAATGAAGTTTCATGTACTGGGCACAGAGGATGTGGAGATGGGTTCTGGAGGTATCTAGGTTGGAACTAGACAGATGGGTCAGCCTGGTGACCTCAACAGATTCCTTCCAGATGCTCCTGTTGACTGGGTTCATCTACAGGTCCCTGGAGAAAAGACATTTCCCCTGAAGCCTTTCCCTGGCCTTTGTGACCCAAGGTAGCTTCCATCCTTCCTGAGGACTTTCCAAGTTGGGCCCCCAGATCAGATCCCTAAAAGCCTCCTCTGAACACAAGACAATGGGCAGGCTTTGGCTCCTCTTGCTGTTGAATTTCCTTCTCTTTCTTCCAGTCCTACTCTGGAGGAGCCAGCCCAGAGAGGTTGGATGACTCCCACCAGCATGACAAGCCAGTGGGAAGAGGTTGCCACAGCGGACCATTCCAGAAGGAAGGGGTCGGTTCTGGGACACAATATTAAGATTCACTGAAGGCCCTGGGCATGGAGGATAGCATCAGCTGGTATCTCTGAAGCTGTTCCTTTATCTCCAATAAGAACACTAAGTACCTTCTCAGGTCTTCTATGAATGACAGCAGGTAAGAAAGAAGAGACAACTGCAAAAACAAGAGGTGGGAGGCAGTTCTCTTGAGGGCAGGTGAGTTGTCAATCTGCCTTCAAGGAACTGCTGACTGGTAAGCCCCACCAAGCTGGCCTCACCTAAGAAATCTCAACATGGGCCATCCAATGGGTCCTCCCAAGGGAGACAGATAGCATCTGTGGGCTATGAGAAGTCCAGAGCAGAATTTTGGCCTTTCTTCTGCAGTGAGCCTGACTCTTAGAGAACAGTCTTGAGGAAGATAGCCAGAGGTAGCTATTGTTTGAGGGGACACTTACCTGCAGTGGGAGGATGTACCTATGACTTAGAACCCCTTTGATATGAGTAACTGAACCATGACATGCATTGAAGTAATGAGCAGCCATGAGAGGAAAAGTGGTGTGCTGACTAGTCTCATGCCCAAGTGACACAAACTAGAGTAATTTTAGAAGAAAGCGCCTCAGGTGAGAAAATGGCCCTACCAGATTAACATGTGGGCACATTTTCCTGATTGATGATTGATGTGGGAGGGCCCAGCTCACTGTGATCAGTGCCACCCTTGGGTTAGTGGTCCTGGGTGCTATAAGAAATCAGACCAAGGAAGCCATGAAGAGCCAGCCAGTCAGCAGCACTCCTCCATGGCCTCTGCATTAATTACTGCCTCCTTGAGTTCCTGCCCTGATTCCCTGGGTAATGGACTATGAAATGAACCCCTTCCTCCAGAAGTTGCTTTTGGCCATGATATTCTATCACAGCAGTAGAGAAGTTGGTACCAGTAGTGGGGTATTGCTGTAGAGGATTGTAGAAAAGCTATCAGGTGCCCAGAGCTTAATGAATTGTGGGAGCTTAGAAGATGATGCTCTTAGAGAGGAGTGCAGATGTTGGAAGCCTGAAAAGTGGCTGTAGAACTGCTGGTCCCCATACCATACTGATTCTGCTATCAGCAAAGGAATCATCAGTGGTAGCAACAATGAGGTAGATCAAGTCTGCAGCAAGAGGGAAGGCCAAGCATGCACAAGATACGATGATCTTCCTTCTGAAACACCCTGTTTAGAACTGCTTTACCTGGAGGTGCTGCCCACAATAAGGGTGGGCCTTCCCAAATCAATCAGCACACTCAGGAAAATTCTGCAGGTGAGGCTTCCTACTCAGGTGATTCTACTTGGTGGCAAGTAGACATTAAAACCAACCATAATATATGGGCTTCCTGTTAACCTGCAAGCATAGATGCCCCACTTTGTCATTGTCCCTGTTTTGTCAAAAGCAGATAGTAAATTCCATTCAGTGCTCCTCATAGCCTTCCTAAGCTTTAAGGATGATCATCTTTTGGTCATTATCCGCAACTACTGAGACAGGGTGACACACAAGGCCATCAAGGACAACGGCAAGTCATAGCCTTTTTTAAATGACCTAGTGTTAAGTCTGATGATTAGGCATAATTTCTAAAATTACAAAGATGTCTAATCATTGTGTCAATATTAATGGAATCTGATTGGGATATCCTTTACTATAAGTCTCTTTGAGAAGCCAAAGGTGAAAAAATCCCCCAAAGAATATCACATGGAAACTTGTCATCTGAAATATGTGACATAATAGGATTGTTTTTAAGCAAAACTCTTATGACGTTGTGTGGTAACAAGACTGAAAAGTCCCATCACAGACAGAGTGAGTCGGGTGGCAGCATACTACACTGGAAAGGTGCCATAGAGTGACACCCAATTCAAGCACACATTCGTTGCTTTCAGGCAATGGGTTGAGTAAAGATTATGACTGTCTGAGTAATTCGGTCCCTTCTGAAGGCACGATAGGTCCTTCTCTGTTGCTCTTGTGCCCTCCCTACCTTCTGCTAAATACCTTTACCAGGAGTACACTCCCATCCTGTGGGTAGCACTCCCTTTGTGGAAAACATTGTATTCATTTGCTGAGGCCACTACAGAAAAAAATGTCAAAAATTTCAGCATGAAACACCAGACTTTATTTCCTTAGATTCTGTGAGCTGGAAGTCCTAGATCAGAGCGTGGGAAGGAGGATTCCTCCTAAAGCCTGCAGCTCGATTTATAGGCAGCCATGCTGCCATGGTCTCTTCCTTCTGCACATGCCTGAGGAATGCACCTCGTTTTCCCCTTTGTGTTGGTGTAGCCTTCAGGTTAATGAGCTCATTAAGTTCTGTTACTTCATTAAAGGACCCATCTCCAAACACAGTTACACTCTGAAGCACTGGGGCTGGAACCTCAGTGTTCAGTTTTGGAGGAGACATAGTTCAGCCATGATTTGTAAAAGAAGATGGCCTTCAGGGCTAGTGTGCTTGGAGGTGACTAACATGCCACACTTTCTCATTCCAGATGGTTCTCTGTTGTCATGGTGACTGTGCACTAACTGGCCAGCTTTTTCCAGTGACCAGTGAGTGAGATGCCTCAGCAGTTCTTCTTCCTGCACTGATGCCCCTGGTATTGCTGGCGTCTGAGTGGCTCAACATAAGTGGGAATGAGTCAACCCAGTGAAACCCATGCTTTTCCTACGTTTATACCTATGTTGATACTTTGGGGGTATTCCTATAAAAAATAGTCAAGTGCCTAACAGTACAGCTTGTCATGACCAAAGTAGGCATAAACAACAAATAACAAACAGACTCTTAACCCACCAACTATCATTTTGGTGACAGAGTTAAAAGCTAATCCATGTACTGTGTTTAGAAAAATAATACACAAGTTTCAAAACATCTGTAGTGCACAATAAACTGTAACTTGTGACTTAACAAATTTTAAAGATGCAGACTGGGCTTAAAGATTTAACAATATAATAATCAGAACAGTAAAACTTGCATGAATATGTGCAATTATTGTGTGTCAATAGAAATAAAAACACATATGTTTAAAACTTTTAAAATCCTAATTAGTAAAGAGGTGATTGGCTAGAGAACTGGCTCAGCAGTGAAGAACACAAACTCTTCTTCCAGAGGACCCAGGTTCAGTTCTCAGCACCCACACTGGGTGGCTCATCACCTCTGGCAACTCCAGCTCCAGTGGACCCAACACCCTATTCTAGACTCCTCAGACACACACACCACACATGATAGATAGATAGATAGATAGATAATTATCCATTACCCTTCTCAGAAAATAAAAACATTAAACTGTCGCGTCCCCCTCGACCAGCAAGGATGACGCAACTCACAAAAGCTCTTCTCAAGCAGTTTATTCAGGTCCCTTGAGAACAGTCTTCCGAATGCCCGGGCAGTCCCAACCCACAGGCTAAATACTATATGAACAGCCAATCAAGTAAAGCCACGTGGTGCTATCTTAGAGGCCCACGTGTGCGGAAGCAAGCCAGATCAGCGGTCTTAGCCAAATATGGACTTGTTTACCACCGAGAGCACTCACCGTCAGGCTGGTGGAAGGCGGAAACCGGCGCCATCTTTAGGACGCGGCACGTCGCAGCTCTCTACAGTTCCCCCTTTTTTATTTTTTCTAAAGTAGGTAGAAGTCCCTGGAAAGGCTACGTAATCCCCATATCTGGGGATCTCACGGTGGGCCTGAGCCTGTAGGAGGGCGGTGCTCAAACTCTTACCCATCTCTGGGTCAGCCTCCCCACTCGGGACTGCCCTGTCTTAGGTGGCCGAGACTTACCTGTCTACTCCATCATTGACTTGCCAGATCCTAATATCCGTGGAACGAATACCTCAGTGGGCAGGGACTACGCTCAGTGAAGATTTAAGGCTTCATGGCAGCGAGCCATGCCTGAGGGGACTGGCCCGCCTCAATGGCGACAAGGGCCTGTATAATCATGGCTGCATTACGCTTTTGTGTGGCTCTCATTTTGTAGATGCACCATAGGCAAACCAGAGAGGCTAGTATCATCAGTATCGCCAAAGAGCCTACGCCCGCCCACTCCTTAAGATGATCCATAGCCATCTGAATCGAGGAAGTCAAATCAGTGGCCAGGCTCAGATCCACCCGAGTGGAATTGATGTGGACGATTGTCGCTCTCAGCTCTCTCATCAAATTTTCAAACTCAGCCGACCAATCCTGTAAGAGGAACTTTGACAATTGTCTAGACAGATTAGCAGCTTTTGTAAAATTTGATACTGCACCGAAGTAACACACAAACCTTGCATTTTCCACTCACACCCCAATTGTGCTAATTGCCAAAGAGAATCAATCTGTTCTTGTATTAAATCTATGCATTGATTAACTATCATAAGGCCTCCTTTGAGATGAGAATTCATAGAGGTCTGGGTATCCAATGCCTGTGCTACAGTGGCTGAGATGTTATTCAGGGCATTGGCAGTCTGTATAGAACTAGACAAGGCAATAGCTGAGGCAGTAGCTCCCACAGCAGCAACAGTGATGGCAGTAACAATAGCTGCAGTGATGCCAAAATCTCTTTTAAACCTGAATAGCATCATGGTATTAGGGGCCTCTACAGGAACTGGTACATATCGAGGCATTCTAGTCACCACAGCCACAGGAAAGGTTGTGGCATTCCAGCACAGGGCATAAAAACATATGCCCGGAGTGCATACTAACTTTTCTTCACCCAAGGATGCACTCCCATTACTTACAATCCAGAGAAAAGGAGGCCAGAGACATACTGGCGAGGCTGAAAAGGTCTTATTGCGGTAAGAATGAAACAAAGAATTCCAAGTACCAGAGCCACTACTGCTAGAAAAATCCAATTTGGTAGCGGACCCTAGGGAAAAATTACCTCTTTGATAAATTCCTCCCCCAAGCATAATGACAGGTCCCAAGTCCATGCAACTTCCATTTACCCCACACAAAAGCCACCAATCAAAAGGATTGGTGGCAGTCTGCTGAGGATCCCTAGTAGATATATCAAGCATTCCTGTACAAGACTTATTCACTATATTACTAATCATGGGGCTAAAGGAAAAATAATCTTGTTGAACCCAAACTGCTCTGCGCTCCTGACATCCAGTCCAGGGAAAAGGTCCTTCCTCTCCTGTGGATCCTCTACAAAAAGGTGCCCAGCGTGGCTGTCTGGGGGGGTCCCGGTCAGAGACTCGTGTGGGCCACCATCCTTCAAGGCGAGAACCGTTGCCCGAAAACAAACCACTACCCCTATCCCCAAATCTCAGTTGTGGTAAAAAAATCTGCTGACTGCTGAGACAATTTAATGCATTCTGTATCATCTGACCTATTGAAGCTCATTAAAAAGCACAGACTACCCTTCAAGCTGACATTTCTATTACCCTCTATAGGGCTTTTCTGATCATCAAAGGGAAGGGAGGGTAAGCCTAGGCTTCTATTACTGCTAAATAAGCGTGGAAACACAGTTGCATCATGTCTGACCAGCATCGGTTTGGGAATATCGACAGGATCCCCCATCTCTGCTCGGTCATTCCTGACATACTCACTGCTACTATCACCAGGATCCCTAGGAAGGTCTTCATGACGAATCTTCCTCACAAGGTGTTCAGGCACCCACACTGGATCTTGTTGATCCTGAGGAAAAACACAAACAGACCCTCTCGCCCATGTTAGCAAGGGGTCAGGCCCCCGCCAAGAGCCTGTCAAAATATCTTTCCACTTCACCATGCCTTTAGGTGGACCATGGGAATCCTGATGTCTGTCCGCTGCTGAGCGGCCTTGAGCATCCAAATTGAAAAAGTTTAAAGTAAATAAGGCTAAAGACATTCTCTCCTTGGGGGTACGGCCTTGGCCTATTCCCCCTTTCTGTTTTTGCAAGCATTCTTTCAAGGTGCGATGAGCATGCTCCACAATTCCTTGTCCTTGAGGATTGTATGGTAATCCGTGATTAAGCTGTACTTCCATCTGGTTGCAGAAGGAGACAAAGGACTGTGCCGTATAGGCTGGTCCATTGTCTGTTTTCAGCTGCTGTGGTTTTCCCAATGCAGCCCAGGCTTCTAAGCAATGCCCTATGACATTGCGAGCCTTTTCTCCACTCATAGGTGTAGCATGTATGATACCTGAGCAGGTATCCACAGACACATGAATATATTTTAAAGTTCCAAATTCTGAAATGTGGGTAACGTCCATTTGCCAGATTTTGAGTGGCATCAACCCTCTAGGGTTCACTCCCACACTGGGAGGATGATGATGAATCACACACTGAGGACAGTCCAAAACCACTTGTCTAGCATCTGCTCTACACAAATGGAATTTCTGCTGTAGAGTTTTTGCATTTACATGAAATAATTGATAAAACTGTCTGGCTTGGTCCAGGAATGAGCTCCAAAAAATGCATTCCATCCTGGTCCATTGATCAACTTTATCATTACCCTCACTTAATGGTCCAGGTAATCCTGTATGTGCTCTGATATGTTGAATATAAAAACACCTTTTTCTCTGCCAGATTAAAACTTGTAACTCTTGTAATAAGGCACATACAGTACTACTATTCTTAACAGGACCTGCTAATTCTAATATTTTCACTGCGTTGACTACATAGACTGAATCTGAAATCAAATTGAATGCAAATTGACATCTTTTAAACACCTCAATCACTATTTTCAACTCTACTATTTGGGGGGAGCCCGGTTGAAATTGACATAACACGGGCTCTTGTCTTTCTATCAAATAGGCTCCGCAGCCTGTTTTTGAGCCATCAGTAAATACATTTGGTGACCCTTGAAGTGGTACTACTGAAGTAACCTTAGGGAATATCACTGGGTGCTCCTTAAAAAATGATAGCAATGGATGCTTAGGATAATGATTATCAATCACTCCTTCAAAGCTACATTGCAATATTGCCCAGTCATCTACAGTGCCACACAAAATCTTAATTTGATGACTGGAATAGGGTACTATTATACTGGCAGGAGCAACTCCAAAAGACTGCAAGCATTGTTGGATACCATTCAAGGCTAAAGCAGCAACTGCAGTGGGATAATGTTCTATGGATTTTTTTGGAGAAATCTTTGAATAGGTCCATAATAATGGTCCGTCCTGCCATAACAATCCTGTAGGTTGACCATAGGTGGCAAATATGCACAATGCAATGGGTTGTCCTTCCTGCCATCTCTTTAGGAAGGCACTCTGTAACCTTTCTTCCACTTTACATAAAGCTTTTCTTGCTTCTACTGTTAATTGCCTAGGAGAATTAAGTGCTGAATCACCTTTCAAAATATCATATAGGGGTCTTATTTCATAATTTGGTAGCTTTAAATAGCCTCTTATCCAATTGATATCTCCTAACAACCTTTGAAAATCATTTAGAGTCTTTAAATTATCTTTTCTTATCTCAATCTTTTGAGGTATTATCTTTTCAGGTCCAACCTTCGCTCCTAAATAATCAACCACATTTTCCTTTTGAACCTTATCAGGAGCTATAAACAACCTTTTCTTTTTTAATAATTGAACTAATTCTTCATAGGCCTGATCTAACATTTGTTCACCCTTAGCTGCCAGTAAGATATCATCCATATAATGAACACATCTCAAATCTGGAAAATTCTTTCTCAAGGGAACAATGGCTTCCCCCACATACAGTTGGCACATAGTGGGGCTGTTTGTCATGCCCTGGGGTAATACTACCCATTCAAACCGCTGATCAGGTTCCTCATGGTTACAGGATGGAACAGTAAAAGCAAATCTCTCACTATCTTTGGCACACAAAGGGATGGAGAAAAAAACAATCTCTTATATCTATAACTATAATGGGCCATGAGGCTGGCAAAGATGATAAAAGCAGCAAGCTGCGTTGCACTGGGCCCATGATCTGCATTTGTTGGTTTATGGCATGCAGGTCATGCAACAATCTCCATTTTCCAGATTTCTTTTTAATGACAAAAATAGGTGTATTCCAGGGAGATACAGATGGTTTTATATGCTTTAAAGACATCTGTTCATCCACCAACTCTTTGGCTGCATTCAATTTTACAGAGGAAAGTGGCCACTGAGGAACCCATACTGGGTCCTCCGTCTTCCAAGTTGTGGGAATGCCCTCCTCAGTGGCCCCTAGGAAAAACCCAGGCCCTGTCTCTTTTGTCTTTGCTGCATAGATATGGGACTCTTCCGCCCCTGCAAATATTTTCCTATTCCAAAGCCTGGAGCATATCCCATATCTTGCATCATACATTGGGCTGAATCAGAATAGTCATTACTCAATTTAAATCCCATATCCTTTAAAAGGTCTCTTCCCCAAAGGGAGATAGGGAGCTCAAGTACATATGGCTGCATTTCTCCTGAGTGGTTTTCTTGGTCCTGCCACTTTAATAATCTTGCACTCATATCTGGAGTCTTAGCATAACCCAGGCCTTGAAGTGTTTGAGAAGAGGCTTGTACGGGCCAACCTGAAGGCCAGTCTTTCTTTGCTATGATACTCCTATCAGCCCCAGTATCCAAAAGGCCCAGGATCTTTTTACCATCAACTTTTAACTCCAAGACGGGGCGTTGGTCCAAATCCAAGGAGAGAAAAGTCAGATCCGTGCCCATGGACACAAAACCATCTTTTCCTCTCTCTCGATCCTTTGCTGCATAGTGATCATGTAAGCTCGGCAACATGATCAACTGAGCAATTCTATCTCCAGGAGAGATAGCTGTTATACCACGGGGGGAGGCTACCATGATCTTAACCACTCCTGTATAATCTGGATCTATAACCCCAGGATGGACAATAAGTCCTCTCAAGGCTGATGATGACCTCCCTAACAGCAAACCAACTGTACCAGGTTCAAGGGGTCCTTTAAAATCTGTTTCAATTAACTGGACCCCCATTTGGGGCATTAATATGAGTCTGGTGGTGGAGCAGAGGTCCAATCCTGCTGAGCCTGTAGTGGCTCTCTGCGGTCTCTCGGATGGCGGAGGGTTGGCCATCTCTCTTGATTCTGTTCTTTGTCCTGATTCTCTACTGACCCATATATTTGTGGGCCCTGGAGTCGTGGGCCCCGCTGTCCATTTTTTGGACGAGCGCCACCATAACCTTGAGTTAAAGACTGGCCATGGATGTCTGTCACTGAACGGCATTCATTAGCCCAATGGTTCCCTTTCTTACATTTTGGGCATAACCCCGGCCACCTGGGGCGTTGTACACTTCCTGTACTTTCTGTACTCCTTCCGCCGGGGCATTGTCTTTTAAAGTGTCCCATCTTGCCACACTTAAAACAAACTCCTGAACTTCCTCCACCTTTTCTGGTCAACTGTACTACTGCGGCAGCAAGACCAGCATTATTTAACGGCCCTCCAAGTTCTCTACACACTTTCATCCAGGCTTCTAGCCCTTTACTCTTGTAAGGGGTGATAGCGGCTCTACACTCTTTGGTACATTGCTCATAGACCAACTGTTTTATTAGTGGCATAGCAGGATCCGGGTCACCAAAAATCTTCCCTGCCGCTTCCACCAATCGTGCCACAAAGTCTGAAAAGGGCTCCATGGGGCCCTGTAGAATCTTAGTTAAGTTCCCACTCACCTCCCCTTTGTTAGGAAGAGATCTCCAAGCCTTGATAGCTATCTGGTTTATTTGTTCATAAAGCTGATTGGGATATCCTGTCTGCTGGTTGGCAAATCTCCCCTGCCCAAGCAGCATATCTCTATCCCAGGCTGGATTTCCATCTCTCTGATTAATGGCTGCTTGCTCAGTGGCATACTCAATCAAGAAAGCTTTCCAGTCTAAGTATTGCCCTGGACTTAAGCAGGCGCGGGCCAGGCCACTCCAATCACTTGGAGTCATACAATATCTGCTTAATGCTTCCACTTGAGCCAATGTAAAAGAAGCGGTAATGCCATAGGTACAAACCGACTCTGCAAGGGATTTAACTACCTTAAAATCAAGCGGTTCCTCGTACCTGTTCCCTTGTGGGTCTTGGTATACCGGATAGGCAAACTGTAATTCTGTTCTTACTTGTGTCTACATCCCCAGGCAGAAAGATCTCCCTACTTTCAGGGACTGAACAGGCTGATCTATCTGAACAGCTTCTGGGTATGGAGGGGGAGTTGAAGGCGCCGTGGCAACAGCTTTACTTACACTGACTGCCGCCAACGTGGCTGAAGGCGCCGCGGCAACGGCTTCACTTACACCAACTGCCGCCAGCGTGTCTTTCTCTTTTACCTTTTTCTTTTCCCTTTTTCTAATAGCAGTCCTCTCCAACTGTTCTATTAGAGTGTGTAGCTCCTCTTCAGAATATGTGCCCTCTGAGTCTTCAAAATCTCTAAAATCTCTAAGATCGGGATAGAGAGGAACCTTCTTTTTGCTTCCCTTTTCACTGTCTGCCTGCTCAAATCTTTCGCCTTTGTTACTTTCCTTTTCACTGTCTACCTGCTCAGATCTTTCCCCTTGCAGCAGTTCCAAAGCTGATTCTCCCTCCTTGATTGCGTTACAGCATCTCTGATCTTCTAAACAACTCCTCACCATCTTCCAAATCGGTCTTACTCCATGCTTCAGAGTCCCTTGCTCCCAAGCAAAATCCAAGTCCCTGCCTAATTTGTCCCAGCAGGATACCGTAAGATTCCTGGACACCGCAAACCACGGAGCCACGGAATCGCATTCATTCAAAAATCTCTCTAGGGTAGACTTCTTAAGTTTCAAATTCCTAGCTAAAAGTAGCTCCTGAAGAGCCAGAAAAATTGGATGTGACTGAGACAATCCCATGATTAAAAATTTACTTTCGGTTCGCAACTTCCCCACGAAACTTTACCTTTTGTTCGCTATGTCCGCGAAACTTTACCTTTTGTTCGCTATTTCCGCGAAACTTTATTGTCCCAATTTACCCAGGGAACTTACCAGTGCACTGCCCCTGACTGCAGGAGTTCTGAGTCTTTTCTGGGTCCCTGTACGGGCCACCACTTGTCGCGTCCCCCTCGACCAGCAAGGATGACGCAACTCACAAAAGCTCTTCTCAAGCAGTTTATTCAGGTCCCTTGAAAACAGTCTTCCAAATGCCCGGGCAGACCCAACCCACAGGCTAAATACTATATGAACAGCCAATCAAGTAAAGCCACGTGGTGCTATCTTAGAGGCCCACATATGCGGAAGCAAGCCAGATCAGCGGTCTTAGCCAAATATGGACTTATTTACCACCGAGAGCGCTCACCGTCGGGCTGGTGGAAGGCGGAAACCGACGCCATCTTTAGGGCACGGCACATCGCAGCT
Organism: Lophiomys imhausi; assembly: GCA_907164525.1. Lineage (NCBI taxonomy): Eukaryota > Metazoa > Chordata > Mammalia > Rodentia > Muridae > Lophiomys > Lophiomys imhausi. The sequence goes on along the minus strand of CAJQZJ010013540.1, from coordinate 15,503,444 downwards.
CTCTACATTAAACTATAGGGAGATTATTAGATACAGTCAAGGAAAGAATTAGTGAATTGAAAGAAGACTTGAAAGAAACTATCCAGATTAAATGAAAATATAATAAAAGGTCTGGTATATGAACAATGGAGAAAAAACAGCATAATTATTGGTAAAATAATGACATATTTGTATTCTAGGCTGAAATCAGTATGAGGATCACTTCACACTTACATTTAAATGGTTTAGAAGTTCTCACCAGTACAGTGAGACCAGAGAAGAGGACAAATGGCATAAGAATTAGAAAGACTAGAGCAAATGTTTCAGTGTCCAGAAGTAGTATTTAATGAATTTAACACAGAAGACACTAACTCAATTGCAAAACTCAATTATACATATATACATACTTATAAAACACTAATATTTATAAAACAATATACTTAAAATATGATTTACAAAAGCATCCCAATAATAAATCTAGCAAAATCTACAATCTTTTTTGTGAAAAACTAATAAAATGTATAAAGGAGTCCCAAATCAGTAAGGGGATACCATGTTCATTGATTGGAAGAGTCAATATTGTGAGTATATCAATTCTTCCTAAAATATTTACAGATTCAAATGCCAATTAACATTGCAAAATCTCTTCTGAAAATTGGCACTCTGTTTTTTAGGGTTTATTTTGTTTTGGTTTGGTTTTGGTTTTTTGTTTGTTTTTTTACTTTATTTAAAATCATATCTTAATTATCCTAAACAGTTTATGACGGTTGGTAGCAAGAGGCCAAAACTTTACATTTCATTTTTAAGCATTACTAGGAACAATACCTTTAAGAAGCGTTTCCCTTAATTTTGTATCGATATACAAAGATCAATACCAATGTGGGTCCAAGGCCAGGCATGATGGCACATGCCTTTAATCCCAGCACTTGGAAGGCAGAGCCAGGTGGATTTCTGTGAATTCAAGGATAGCTTGATCTATATAGTGAGTTCCAAGACAGTCAGAACTACACAATAGAGAGACTCTGTCTCAAAAATAAAATAAAATATGGTCCAGGAAGAACCAAGACAATCTTAAGGAAAAGCAATGGGAAGGCCAGCTTTCCTATAAACAGCACTCCTAGAGAAATGGGTAGACCAAAAAAAAAAAAAAAAAGAGCATAAGATCAAACAGAGGCCTGCATAAGATAGTTGAGTCATATGCTACCTGGGAATAGTAAGTAGTGCTAAGATTATTTGTTAACCAGGCAGGAAAATGGGAAACTATGCCTCAACATCAGAGCAGATCCAGAGAAAACCAATTCCAGCTCAATGATAGGCAAGTCTGCCCAGTTTGCTCAGGACTGAAGGATCCCTGAGACTGTAGAATTGTTTAATTTATACGTATTTATTTATCATGTGGGTACACGTGTAAAGATCAGAGGGCAACCTGAAGATGTCAGTTCTTCCCTTCTGCCATGTGGGTTCTGGGTATTGAGAGTAAATTGTCATGTTGGGTGGTAAATGCCTTCACCCACTCAGTCATCTCACTGCCCACCTCCTCCCTCCCAAAGACTTTTCATTTTCATTTTACAACAGCAGAGTCTGTAAATGAGGACAAACTGATTGCCCTAAATAGGTCTCCTTGGAAAGGCAAATCAACAAAGGGTTTAGCTATAAAATGTAACTCTGTTCTCCCAAGTGCTGGACAGAGAAAGATCTTAAACCTGAGGCAAAGAGCAGTATCCGTAAAGGGAAATACAGACATTTCCATACATGCACATGAAATCAATCAAAGTTGGTGATCTGTAGTCACAAAAACCATACCTGTCAGCATCAGTGGGAGCCACAACCTAGAGCTTCTTACCCAGCACGTGCTTCATATTGTGTAAGAAACACTACAGATCTGTAGGAGAGACAACCAGATGGGAAAAACGTGGGCAGAAGACTACAGTAAGCACTTCGTTGAAGAGATACAAAAATCTAATAACCATGAGGAAAGCATGAACCCTTCCCCCACCAGAAACATAAATGAAGCTAGGTGGCAGCCACATACCTGTAACTCAGCACTGAGGAAGCTGAGACAAGAGGATTGCTACAAGTTCAGAGCTAGCCTAGGCTACATAGTGACTTCCAGACCAGCCTGCGATACATAGTGAGACCTTGTCTCTTACTGGGTTATTAGAGGACCTAGATTTGGGAACCAACACCCATATCAGTCAGCTCACAAATGTCTGTGATCCAGCAACCTCCTTTGACTTCTGAGATCTCCTGTACAAATACATGCACACATATCACAAATAAAATAAAATAAATCTGAAAAGAAGAGGAAAGGGAGGAAAGGGGAGGGGAGGGACAGTAGGTAAGTTGTGGTGAATTTTACACTGGTTACTACACAGCAACAGAAAAGAGTGAATGGGACAAACTCGCAAACATCATTTTGGACAGGAGCAACAGAGTGCAAAGGGATGTCTGCCTCAAGATTGCCCTGAGTTGAAATTCAGTTTGCTCACCTCCCACACTGAGACACACCGGCCCCTGCAAGGCCCCGAACACCTCCCGCAGGTGGAACCGAAAGATTGCAGCACTTTCAGAGCTAGCATCTGAAACCAGTGTCAGGACCTAAAACAGCCATGACCCTGGACTGCCTCGCAGGATGTGTTTTCATGACCTCCTCTCACTTCTCTTTCTGCACCCTCAGTTCCAGGGCCTGTCATAATCCTGGGACACTCCAGGCACTGAGTAATGATTAAGTGTGTAGGAAAAGCCCAGCACACATGAGGCCTTACATCTGACCCCAAACACTACAAACTGCGTGTGCTAGTGCACGCCTGTGATCTCAGCACTTGGGAGGTATAGGCAGGAAGATCAAAAGTTTGAGGTCATCCTCGGCTATGCAGTGAGTTTGAGTCCATCCTGGGCTACATGAGACTGTGCCTTGAAACAAAAACAAAAACAAAACTTCCTAGCGAACATTCCTTTTTACAGCCTTTGAAAGAGAGAAAACTAGTCCTGGTGACTGGGGCAGCGATGTCACCAACACTAAGGGAATGCCATCATTTTCCACTGTCCTGTGACTCCCACCAATCTGTGCTATGAATGCGCCCTTGCAGCTCTTGGGAGCAGACCGTCAGACTGAAACCACGTTTTCCTCTATTTAGTCTCTAATAGGGAAGTCCCACATCTCTGCACATTCTTCAAAAACAAGACTTCTGTTGCCAAGAAGTTTTTGAAAGTTACTATTTTTGTAGGACCCATTAAAATGCAGTACACTCATTCCCCTGCGCTGACTCGGCAGGAGTTAGGCTAACAGGCCCTATTTCCAGAGCCCAGTTGCCATCTGGGCCATGCACAGATGTTCTGGCAGGACAAGACCCCTCCAACACAAGTTTTTGTTCATTGTATTAAACAAAAGCAGCCCTGTTAATTTCAGCTTCATTCAGCACCAAGTTTGAAGGGGGAAGGGGGAGAGAATCAATATTTGCTAAGAGGCAAAGAACAAAATCAGTCAGGGGGGAAAACAATTATTTGCTGGCTTTTCATAGAATGTTACAAATAACGACGGCTCAAACCCAAGAAAATAGTTCAAAGAATTGCCCGACACCAGCCCTTTAATCTGTGGTTCAGTTTACCCTCTGGTTCATTCTGTCTGTGAAGAACTTGAATCCGTGAAAATGTTTGTGGGAATACAAACTAATTACCTCGCCAGCGCCAGGCTGTTCCGTGCAGAGTTCTCTCAGCTGGGTGGGATCCCACAGCAGCCCAGCTCACAAGGGCGGAAGATGTTTGCCACACACAACAGGCTGAGCGTGGGGACTTCTGTGGGAAGTGGGAGTGTTTCACAATCCATTAGACATCCTGGAAAATGTACCAAGCCCAAGCAGGAACCTTCAAGGTCGGTTCATCATGGCCCCTGGACTCTCCTGCTCAGAGGATGAGGGAAGCGTGAACAGTCATGGGAGATAAAGTGCTGGCTATTCAGATGTGACCCCTTATGCACGAGGGGCCACATGGCACAAGATATAATCTCCTGGAACAAAGAGCTGGCGAGCCCAGACATGAGTCACTTTATTAACCAAGGGATTAGGACTGAATTTCACAAGGCCAGAGGCTGGCCTGTCACAAAACACCAGTACCCTTCCAGGAAACAAGGGGGTCTCCAGAGACAAAAAAAAAAAAAAAAAAATTAAGAGGCTCCTGGACTCCTGAAAACAGAGTCTAAAGTGTGTCTCCTTGCTATTCTAGCACAAGGGAGCCAGGGAGGAGGGTCCTAGGCTGTTTCTTATGTGAACATCAAGAATTTCTCTGACTTTTTGGGATTTATTCTGTGTTCACTCTAGAATGATAGAAGGTCAGTAGCCCAGAAGGCCAAAGCAATGCCCTCTGAGCAGAACTGGGCTGAGGGTTCAGCCTTGCCAGGAGGTCTTGCCTTTCTCCCCATCTCCTGCATTCTGTCTACCTAGGTCACCACCTGGGACTTGGCTGTGCTCCCTTGCTGACCAGGTGGTCCTTTCAACCAACTCAAGATGGACCGCTGATTTCCATGTGCTATTTTCACAGTCTCCAAAGTCTGAACAGAAAGCTCAGAGATGGAGTAGCTAGAAGGTCACCAGGCCTTCCAGCTCCAACGTTCAAGGCCTTGATATTCCTGAGTACCACCCAAGGGTGACTGGCCACTCTTCCTGCCCCTGAGAGTCAGAAATGAGGGACCTGCCAGTGCCAGTAGGAAGTATGCAGGGTGGGAGTGGAGGGAATCCCTCCTGCTCTGGGAGCCCCCAGGCTATGCTGGTCAGAGGAAGTCTGCCCACACTATGTATCAGCGCCAAAGGCCGAAGAGGGGATTGCCCTACACAATACATGGAGGAGACTTGCAAGGCTACATGCCAGTAGACACAGTCCAAAGGAGCAAGGAGACACCAATGTTAGCTCAGCACAGAGCCAGGACCCCAACCCAGGCTGGATAGAGGCCACTCTTAAAAATGTCTCTTTGGAAAGACATGCCTGCTTTGGCTACAACTACAGGCAAAAGGGTTCCTACATTCCTTCTGTGCTAAGATTATGGCCCTCTCTGCTGTGCCAGGCACAGAGAGGACTTCTTCATTCCATTCCCATCCAGCATCCAAAACAAGACCAGTGGGTGACAAGCACGAAGTAATAGCCATAAGGACTCAGTGGACTTGACCCCAGAACCTTGTCCTTGGGGTCAGCCGTTTCTCCAGTAGTGTCCCAGATCAGCCTCAGCTCCCCAGAGCTCGGTGCATCTCCTTCCAGGCATTTACAGTACAAGCGTTTCCACCAGAGAAAGCAGAGGCGCTTCAGTGTACCCAGAGGCTAAACATTTACCAGCACCTTGTATGACCAGATATGATCATAATGTCCAGATCTCCGAAGCCTTGGAGCCCCACTTCTCCCCAGCATGCTCACTGCCTGGTGTCTACTCCAGGACCACACTAACCCTAAAGCCATGTTGGACCTCAGGCAGGTAGCTGGGCCTGCCTCCAGCTCAACCATAGCCAGCAGCTACCACTGAACTCTTAGGCAGTCCCACTGCTAGATCACCTCACCCACAGAAGGAAAAAGGCTTTCCTTAGGTAGCCACTGTGTCCCAGGAACGGAAGTAGGCCCTGCAGGCACACTGGTTGTGGTGGGTTGAATGAGAATGCCCTCCCACATAGGCTCATAGAGCTGAATGCTTGGTCACCAGGGAGTAGCACTATTTGAGATGACTTGTTGGAAGAAATGTGTCACAGGAGTGGGGGGGGGGGGGGGGATGACTTTGAGGTTTCAAAATGCTCATTGCAAGCCCAGAGTCTCTCTCTTCCTGCAGTCTGCGGATCGGGACGTAGAACTCTCAGCTCCTTCCCCATGTCTCAGCACCATGTCTGCCTGGGTGCTGCCATGCTCCCCACCAAGATGACAGTGGACTAAACCTCTGCAACTATAAGCCAGCCCAAACTACCCGCCTTTCTTTATAAGGGTTGCCTTGGTCATGGTGTCTCCTCACAGCAATAGAACACCGACTAAGACACTAGCCTAGCATAGGTCACAGTGGGGACTCTGAGCTCTGGAGATGCTTGCCCATTAGCCAAAAAAGGGAAAAGCCCAAGTGGTGGTTGGAAGCAGCTGCCCCGTTGGGAGGCTTGGGAGGGTACATGGGCTAATTTTCATTCAAACTGTCAGCTTATCCGGCCATTACAAACCCTCTGGGCAAGAGAGAGGAGGGGGTGTACTTGGGGAGGAGGCCTGTCTAGAGAGGATGTCTGAGGAGGAAGACTTCCTGGGGAAAGAGCATGCCTGAGTTGGAGAGACTGCCTGGGGATAAGACCACACTTCTGTGGGGGAGCCTGCATAGCAAGGGACATACCTAAGTGAGGGAGCCTGCCTGGAGAGAACCATGCTTGAGGAGGGTTTTCATGGCTGAGTTGGAGTCTTCAGGGCCTAATTCTCATCTGGGCTAACTCTTTGGTGCCAAGTGATCTCCTCTACTCCTCTCCACCAGCACCTGAATGCAAACAGAGAGAGCTGTGAATTGGTAGCAGCAAGCTGAAGAAAGCCAGTGAAAAGGGTAATTCTCATGTGGCTCTCAGTTAAAATAACCACAGGCATGGAAAGGTGACAGGGCCCCTTTGAACCTGGTGCATGGGACCAAGCAGAGCTCCTTCTGGATACCTTCTGAGTCTACAGATGTGTATCTTGAGGGATCAATTGGACACACAGGATATAAGGTCTTGGGGTAGCCTCTGTGTCTTCATATTCACAGTGAGTTGATTCTGGCCACATCTCAGAGAGACTGTAAAAGAAGTACAAGTGTGAAGGGGCCACCTTGGCTCTAGCACGTGGAACTGCGGGCTCCACCCCAGCACCTCAAAAAGATGTTGTGTGCAGCAGAAGCCACCCCAACCCCAACAGAAGTTACTCTAAAGAGTTAACTGGAACTGTGGAAGACACCTTGCTGTGAGTTTTTACTTCAGGTGATTTGGGCTACAGACCTTTCCAGACGCTGCAAACCAAGCCACAGTGATTGACTCGTTTTTCTGGGGCCTCAGGTTGTCATGCTCATTGCTCAAAGGCCTGGATGACTTTTGTCCAACTCTCTAACAGAGGCCTTGCTCTTTCAAGGGTGGACAGATGAACTGGGGTCAGAGATGTACCCATTTCAGGGGAGGCAGATACCAGGCCCTCAGCTGCTCACGGCGGGTGCCACTTGCTCCATGTTCAGAAATCTGTATAGGGAAGTGCTATGTGGCAAGGACCAGAATGTGGCCCACAAGAGAACATGAAAATGTCCCCAGTGGCAGTCTTCTCCACTGTGCCACCACTCCAGTGTCCCTCAAGGAAGAGGTGCACGCACTGACCTCCCTCCCCTGAAGTCAGCAGCACATTCATCTAGTCTTCCTGTCAGCAAGGACAGCAGGCGAGAACGGGAAGGCTGACCCTGAAAGTATTTTCACAGCTGCAAGAAGGCTTTTCCACTTGAGCCTTTAAAAATAGGTTGTCATCCCCCCCTGGGAGAAGTAATCTAAGCAAAACCCATTTCTGGGTCCAACTAAAGAAGTTTATAGACATCTTCCATTTGTTTGTGCCAGCCACACAGAGCCTAAGTCACTGCCTGAGCCTCAAGGGTCCGACGTGGCACCTATATTATGCTGTCTGTTGGGGGGCGGCTCAGCCCAATCTGGCAAGTCACCAGAAGCCCATGCCAAGGGAAGGATAAGGCCCCCTGCCTGTGTGGCATTGGCAGGCTCAGCCCCAGGGGGCTTGCCATCCTCAGTTCACCAGTCTCAGAACTGCTGAGGAGGGAACGGCAGTTTTGTTTTGTTTCCTGAGCCAGCCTTCATCACATACCTCCAACACATACATGTACACATGTAGCACAGGGAACCTGTGTGCCCCAGGCCAAGGCCCATCTGTGATCCCCACGGTCCTCATGCTCCACCTCTGCAGTGTGACAGCAGCCCTGTGCACATGCCAGGCAACGCTGTGGGACAGGACATTGCCGTGTATTCAGAGAAAGACCTCAGCTGTGTGGCTCACTTCAGGTTGGCTCAGCTCTAGAATCAGGCCACTGCCAAAGTAGAGGAGCAGGCAGCTTCGATCCTGCGAACTTACCCTCCCTCCTTCCTTCCTTCCTTGCCTTCCTCCTCTTAGCCCCTTCATGAAAGATGATACGCTGAGGGGATTCCATGTGCTTTTCTATTCGGTCTGTGATTTTTTTCAGAACAGCTGCACCAGAACTTGGGAGACATCGCAGGATAGATGCTCTCCCAGTCTCTGTGAAGCCCCTGAAGGATCCTGGTAGCTGGTAGCTCCTGCAATAGGGCCTGGATGGAATGGGAAGAAACCAAATGGGGGACCAGAGAGGCAGCACAGTTCACAAAAGGCCCCACCCTCGATCATCCCTGGCATTTGAGAGCTAAAGAACAAGATCCTGTCATGGGTAGAAGGCTGTGGAGACCATCCCAAGAGGCAAAGGGGCTCCTATGGGCCATACACCCACACCTGGCTGTCCCCTGGGATGGTTACAGTTAAGATGATGTACCTTTAGTGATGAGACCTCTCCATAACACACTGTCCTGTCCTTACACTGTGAAACAATTGCACACAGCCACAAAGGCCAGGAGTCGAGATCTGTAACCTAGGCATCTACCCATCCCCTTGACTGAATGAGGGTCCCACCTGAGTGAGGCTTGCAGGGACCACTGCATACCTGCCCCACCCACCTCTACACAGAGGCCAGCCTTGTCCTGGAGGGCCTTCCATTCTCTTCCATCTGCCACTCTGCCCCTTGTCCTTCATCCTGGCATGTTCCATTCCCTTCCAGAGGTTTCCCACTGAGTACAGAGTAAGACACTGCCCTAGCCCGTCTGTCCTGGTGAGCCTCTGCAGGTCCAGACCAGAGGATGCAGCAGCTCTCAGGCCTCAGGGCATGTGACCCAGCCCATGCCACATCCTATAGCAGGAGGCCCACTCCCACACTGACCCAGGATGTATCCACCCATCAAGCCTCCTCCCTCAAGGCAACAGGGGATGCCATGGACGCAGTTTTGCACACATGCTGCGTCCCATCTTCCGAAGGCTTTGGGTTGTTGGGGCTCAGCAGTCTTCCTCTCACAGCTGCACATGAAAAGTTTCAGAACTGTGTGCCGACTGAAATGTCTCCAAGACTGCTGTGATTTCATAAAGAGGAGCGTTGCTTTCTTTCCTGCTCTCCGTCATTTGGCTTTTTCCCACTTTTAAAAACTCAGTCATTAAAGATGATCCCTAAGGGGATGAAGCAGAGACTTTAGTGTTGAGATATCAGAGCCCTACTGACTGTCAATCCCCAGTTCCCCAGAAAATTCTGAATTAAGCCTGTTAGTTCTACGTTTACAGAAACACTGGAGGTTATCTGGGGGAAATATTCAGAGTGAAATTTGTGGCTGATGTGGTCTCTCTGCTCTCAACCCACCCTGAAGCTGCTGTCAAGTAGGAAACTTTTATGAATGAAAAACACTAAAACTATCAACACCTTCAGCATTGACAGCCAAGCCCAGGAGACAAAGGTCCCTGAAGCATCAGGCCTCTGTAGCCGCTTCACGCCCTCTATGAGGTCTGTCATGGGACACACTTGAACTCTGACACACATGTCCCTGTGGTATAACAAATGATTGTCAGTCAACTTTCCATCACTGTGACAAAATGCCCTAGGCAATCGGTTTAAAAAGAGGAAAGGTAGCTGGGTACAGTGGTACATGCCTTTAACCCAGCACTCAGGAGGCAGAGGCAGGTGGTTGAGTTGGAGGCCAGCCTGGTCTACATAGTGAGTCACAGGACAGTCAAAGCTACATAGTAAGAACCTAAGAAAGAAAGGAAGGAAGGAAGGAAGGAAGGAAGGAAGGAAGTCTTATGTGACTCATAGTTTTAACATTTCAGTCCATGTCAGTTAGCCCCATTGCTTTTTGGCCTGTGTCAGGGTAGCACATTGTGGGGGAGCGTGTGGCAGAGGACACTGTTTTACCTCATACCTCATGATGCCTATGAGGAGAGGAACAGAGACAGCAACAGAGGCAAGAGGGGAAGCTCTTACAATAAAGGTAAGAGGTATCTTTATCACAATCTAAGGAGGGCTCTGCAAACAAACACAGAAAAGCTGAAAACATTATGTTTCATATTTAGTTGCACATCTTTAAAAATGAATATGGGGCTGGAGAGATGGCTCAGTGGTTAAGATCACTTATTCTGTTGTTGTTGTTTTGTTTTTCGAGACAGGGTTTCTCTGTGTAGCCCTGGCTGTGCTGGAACTCACTCTATAGACCAGGCTGGCCTCATACCCAGAGATCCACCTGTCTCTGCCTTCCAAGTGCTGGGATTAAAGGAGTGCACCACCACCGCCCAGCTCACTTCTTTCAGATGACCAGAGTTCAGTCCCCAAGCACTAACACTGGATAGCTCATACCTTAACTCCAGTTCCAGAGAGATCTAACACCTCTGGTCTCTGTGGACTTCTGCACACACAGGCACATATAATTAAAATAAAGTAAATCTTTTAAAAAAAATAAGACTGGAGGTATGGCTCAGCAGTTAAAAGCACGTGTTCTTCTTGCAGAGGACCTGGGCTTAATTCCCAGCACACGATGGCTCACAACCACCTGTAACTCCAGTTCTAGGAGAAGTGATATCCTTTTCTGACCTCTGTGGGCACCAGGGATGCAGAAAAAGCAGTCACACACATAAAATAAAATGAATGAAATATTTTAAAAACTAAATAATAAAAATGAACAAACCCAAGGGGGGGAAGACAAGAGCCCCAGAGACAGTTCCTATGTGTATCATCATACTTAACTGTTAAAGCCCCTGATGGGCTTTGTGGTTTGGAGGTATCCCAGAACCCATCTGGGTGCTTTCTCTATTAGGTATGTGTCCTTGAGAGTCGGAAATGGCATTCCTAACCAAATCCCACCCAGTCAGTGTGGATCACCTGCTGTTGCAGCAGGCACACCAGTTCTCACTGCCTGCAGAAGGTGTTGGCAGCAAGACCACACATGTCAAATGGCATCCCCTAAAAAACATGACCATGGAGCTGGGAAGATGTCCCTGCAGGCAAGAGTGCTGGCTGTGCAAGCCGGACCAACTGAGTTCAAATCCACAGCACTCACGTAAAAAGCTGGGCATGGCCTCACACAGGCCTGTTAACCCTGCGCTGTGGAGGATGGAGAGAGGAAGACCTCTAGGGCTTTCTGGCCACCGGCCTAACTCCAAGTTCAGTGAGGGACCCTGTCTCAAGGAATAAGTCAGGACACACAGCCTCATCCTCCAGCCTCTGCATGCATGCACGGATACACACATCCACTTCCTATGTGCACAACACTAAATGAATAACACTAACACCAACTCACACATAATAAAAACAACAAATAATTAACGAAGCGAAAATAAAGGCCTGCCTACTTCAAGACTAAGGGGGTTAGTGTTGTCTGAATCCTCAAAGTCCCTTTCAAGGGAGATAGGACAGGTAGAGTGTGTGGAGTGAGGTACAGGAAGTCTATTGTGGTAGTTTGAGTAGGTAGGTTTGGCCCCAGAGACTCATGTGTTTGAATGCTTGACCCATGGGGAGTGGCACTATTAGGAGGTGTGGCCTTGTTGGAGTAGGCGTGGCCTTGTTGGAGGGAGTGTGTCACTATGTAGGTGGATTTTAAGGTCTCCCAGTGCTCAAACTCTTCCCATTGCAGAAGACAGCCTCTTCCTGGCTGCTTTCAGAACAAGATGCAGAACTCTCAGCTCCTCTGGCACCATGCCTGCCTGTATGCTGCCATGCTTCCTACCATGATGATAATGGACTGGGATAATGGATAACCTCTGAACTGTAAGCCAGCCCTAATTAAATGTTGTCCTTTATAAGAGTTGACTTGGTCATGATGTCTCTTTACAGCAATAAAATCCAAACTAAGACACCTGGTTTTCACCAAAACTGGAATCTGAGCTGGTTTGGAGAAGTGTCTACCCCATCCACAGCACTGCTGGGAACTCATACCCTCCTCAGATGGTGGAGAGACAGCAGAGCTGACAAGAGGAAGTCAGGGCAGCCTGCATCCTCTCTAGTGGAGGGCCACCCTTCAGCTCCAGTCAAGGTAAGGGGACTTCCAGTTCTCCATTTTTTCCCCAAGGGAATCCAGGCATTCAAGTGTTTACATAAAATCTTTTGCTTTTAAAATGTTTTCTTTAAATTTTTTAATGGTTTATATTATAGAATCCAGTTTGGGGGAGGGTGCATAATTATTGGCTTGGTTGATTGTTGTTTTGTTTTTCTTTGAAGATAGGGTCACTCTGTAGCTCAGACTGGGATAGGACCATGTAGACCAGGCTTCTGACCTTGAACCCATTTAGCCTCCCAATTGCTGGGATGGTAGGTGTGAACGATTGCATCTGGCTCAATTTGCTGCTTTGAAGAAAGATAGAAGATTCATTCTGCATGAGACAAAAAAAAAAAAAAAAAAAAAAAAAAAAAAAGAGAAACCTACTTACTTCCAGGTATAGAGCAGGTCAAGAAAAGGGAGTCTGTGGAAAGTGCATTCTGGTCCTGGACCTCTGCCTCACACCTCCAGGCCACACCCAGTCCAAACCCTTCCAGGAATTCACCTCTGCCAGAGAATATCAAAATCATTGCATTTCTAAGCTTCCCCTTGAGAGAGCAAGAGTTAGACTGACTCCCTGGTTAGGCAGATAGATAGGAAGAGTGGTCATGGCTAGGTAATAAAGATGTTGAATTTTCAAGATGGCTGGCTTCTTCCTCACCCTCCTGATTTGAGACAGAAGCCTCCCAGCTTGAAACAAATGCCTTGTAGGCTTTTGTCTTCCACCAGCAGGTTCCCTGCTGATGGTCTGGCTCAACATGTTCAAGGCCTGCTCAGGACATGTCACACAACAGTTCCAGATCAACTACCATATGTGTCTTCAAACCAACTAACTAACCCTCAAGTAGGGGAGGGAAACCTCAGAGGCTTTAAAAGCCTGGGGCATCAAGAAGAGACCGGCTTTTCTGCTTTTTCTCCCTTCTGCTTTCCAGAGGGTCTTTTTCTCTGTGTGCCTGCTGCGTACCTGGTTCCTCAACCCCAGTAAACACCTTCCTCCAACTGCTAATCCTGTCTGCCGTGCTTCATGTTTCTCTCTTGCTGCCTGTTACTCTTCAGATTCTTCCTGCCTTTACCCTGGTAGAGAAAACAAGCCCAATCAAAACCCTTAGACCATATCATTTCTTGACAGTGTCACCCTGAATAATTAACTTGTGATAGCTTGCTGTCCTGAATAGAGAGATACATTTTATCAGATACAAGCCCCATCCCCTTTCCTTCCTTCCTTCCTGCAATGTTGTCAAAAGTTCTGCAGGTACAGCAGCCCCATTGTAACCACGAGGACAAAAAGCTTATGTAGAGAATGGTGGAACATGGAGGTGGAGAGTGTGGGTCTCTAAGGACTCATGCGGGCAGCTTCTCTGTCTCTATCTGTTTTCCTTTTCCTTCCCCTCACCCGCCCCCCTTGGTTTTTTTAAGACATTGTTTCTTTTTGTAGCCCTGGTTGTCCTGGAACTCACTCTGTAGACTAGGCTGACCTGGAACTCACAGAGATCCATCTGCCTCTTCCCACTGAGTGCTGGGATTAAAGGCATGACTACCACCTGGCTCAGATTTCTAAACTAAGACAAATTGATACTTTGCCTTAGCCCGGGTTCTTTACACAATAGATTAGGCAAGGCAAGGATTAAATGTTGGTTCTTAGCTTGCTGCATGCAGTAAGGAAAACAGGCAATGGGCCCAGAATGATGAGACACAAGCAGGGCCATGCTGTGCCCACTCTCCTCTGTTTCACAAACACTGAGCTCTGAAGGCATAAGGTTATTGTATAATTCAAATACTGATTTCTGTACCCCTCACAATCTGGTTGCAATCCTCATTCTGAGAATCTCCTGTCTCAATGTTGTGTAAACACTGCTCCCCATTGTCCCCTGATATGCCAATAAAGCAGTTTACAGCCAATCACTGAGCAGGGTAGAGAATAGGGCTGGATTTCCTGCCTTCCAGGGGAGGAGTTAGAAGGAGAGAAGAGGAGATTCAGCCAGGGCTGAGGTCCAGAAGATGAGGAAAGAGCAGCTGGAGCAGAAGTCCTAAACTGCAAGTATCTCAGGGATTTTATCAAAGAAGGAGTCAGACTAGCATAGAGGGTTAAGAATAGATTAAAACTGCTCAAGATTGTGCTGTAAAGCTTATAAAACAAATAATAGAATAGAGTCTTAATTGCTGAGTGATAGCCAGGTTAAGAGAGAAACTACAAAACAAATACAATCACATAAAGTTACATTAACAGAACTCTGCTGAGCCACACATTCTGATGGGCTGTGGAGATAAATGCCTTGACATCCCCTCAAAGGTGGTTCCTCTCTCTAGATCCCTTTGTAGTTGTACAGGGTGACAGGTGATGCCACGGTGTGATGTGAAGGTAAAGGAAATCCAGGAACTCCTAGGGTACAGCTATACTGACTGCACAGCAGAACCCAGAGGGCACACCCAGCTCTCCCCAGTGCCACAGTGCCAAAGGGACCAACCCCAGATGCTGGTCTGAGTTCTCTCACAGGTGTCATTTGTCTCTGAACTCTGTGGATTGTGTGAGTGTACCTATAGGTGTGTGTGTGTGTGTGTGTGTGTGTGTGTATGTGAAGGATCCCTCATAAAGGTAAATATATTTTCATGTTTAAAGTGTTTTCAACTCTTTATCTGTTAAGTCTTGGGATGTACAAATATCCAGAAATGGCCTCAACTTGGACTATAGTAGGCTCTCTAGCCTATATAAGAGCCATCATTCCTCACGAACTTGTGAAACTGGTTCCCATCTGCAGATTGGAAGGGTCCAGGGCTAGGTAATCGGGAGAGTGGGAGAGAATTGTGGAGATAGCAAGAAAAGCAGGGGAAGAGAATAGAGCGTAGGAGAGCAAGAAAACAGCAAGAGATAGAGAGGAAGAGAATAAGAATAAGTGGGAGTTAGAGATAGATAGATAGATATACAGATAGATAGATATATGGATAGAGATAGATAAAAATACAGATAGATACATACATAGATAAATGATAGATAGATGATAGATATACAGATAGATAGATTTACAGATAGATAGATAGATAGATAGATAAATGATAGAAAGAGATACAGATAGAGATTAGATAGATGATAGATAGATAGATAGATAAATAGATAGATAGATAGATGATAAATGGATAGGTAGAATAGTGAGAAAAGGAGGGGCAAAAGAAAACACCTTGCAGTTGTAAATGGATGTCTGGGAGAGGGGATCCTGGGAAAGTGAGAAGCCAGCATGCTTGGGTGGAGGTTTTGAAATGTTTAACAGGTACTTGTGATACTGAGGGAACATGGAGGTCACCACTGGCTTTGATATACAGCTGCAGGTATATGCCAATGGAGACATATGTCCCTTCTGCCAGAGGGAATGACTCCTTTTGCCAATGGGGACTGGTTTCACAAGTTCCTGAGGAGTGCTGGCTTTTACCTCACAGCCAGAAATCCTCTTATAGTCCAGGTTGAGCCCATTTCTGGATATTTAGACAGCCTGAGACCTAACATTTGAGCTTTTTGTTGATGGTAAGGAACAATGTGGTCTCTTCTGTTGCTGCTTCTCAGCTGAGGAGGGTCATGTGGTGGTTCAGGAAGGTCAGAATGTGAGTCAACGGTCAAGAGAAGGGGGTAGGAGCTAGGGATCCAAGAGAGACCCTGGCCTCTGGAGGCCCAGCAAGTCCAGGGCTCTCAGCTTTTGAAGGACCACCTCGGGATACTAAGGTACAGGCCATTTTTGAAGCAGTTTTCTGGGCTGCAGTTGGTTCCTGGATGACATCTGTCTACTGAGTGGAAATCTACTAGGACAGATAGTATCTATATTATCTTACTGGTTTTAAAATGTCCTTTATTAAGAGACATATTAGCCAGGCAGTGGTGGCCCAGGTCTTCAATTCCAGCACTCGGGAAGCAGAGGCGGGTGGAGCTGTGAGTTCAAAGGCCAGCCTGGTCTACAGAACAAGTTCCAGGAAGCCAGGGCTGTGACACAGAAAAACCCTATCTCAGAGAGAGAGAGAGAGAGATTGGTGGAATTGGAGAAATGACTCAGTGATTAAGAGTATTTACAGCTCTTGTGGAAGACTGGAACTTGGTTCCCAGCACCTTTGTCAGACAGTTCACAACCATCTGTAACTCCAGCTCTGGGGTGCCCTCTTCTGGCCTCCAAGGACACTTTCACACACCTACACACACACACACACACACACACACACACACACACACACACACACA
>CAJQZJ010013540.1:15475504-15485647 GCA_907164525.1 Lophiomys imhausi | reverse complement strand
TGTGTGTGTGTGTGTGTGTGTGTGTGTGTGTGTGTGTGTGTGTGTGTGTAGTAGAGTCCAGAGGTCAAAGGTTCTTCCTCACTCATTTCTTACCTTATTTTTCTCACTGAACTTGGACTTCATCCACTGGGCCGGCCAACAATCTCCAGAGATCCCCCTGTCTCCAGATCTCCAACACTGGGGTTACAGGCATGTGCCTCCTTGCCCTGCTTTTCATGTGAATGTTGGGAGTCAGAATAGCAATTACTTTACTGACAACCCCCCGCCCCCATCCACCTAAGTCAAGTGTCCACATTGTTTCCACTGCCACACACAATTCTGCAGGAAGTTTTCACTAATGAAATTTCAAGAGAAAGAAAGGAATACAAAGAATGAAATTAAAATATAGAAGGGAAAAGTCATTCTTCACAGATGTGCAAGTAGTTACATGGAAAACCAAAAGGAATCCAACAACTCTGCCCCCTGTTCACACTGCAAGGCTTCCATGTGCACAGAATGCCCATATTTGATTGTTTTGTGGTAGTACCTCTGGAAGCCTGAAGGCTTGTCTACCAAAGTGGCACTGTTGGGAGATGTTGACTGAAGAGGAACATCATGAAAGATCCTAAGGACAGTGGGACATTTCCCAGCCTCTTCCTCTCTTCTTGACTTCCATACATTCCCACCACAATTGACCTGTGGATCTTGGGCTGAAGCCGTTAGAATTGTGAACTAAGCGTAAGTTGGTTGTCTCTGGTAGTCTGTTGTGGCTGCAGAAAGTAATTTATACTGTGGGGTTCCTGAAGCTGCAGATTGAGCTCTGTACAGCCAAACTCAGAACTGGGTGCACTGCCAGAGCGGGGTTGTGTTGGATCGTTTGGGGTTCTGTAGCATCAGGTGACATGGATCCTCTGCAGGATGCTGGAAGGACTGATTGGGCTTTTAAATGTATGCTCACTGTACCTGTGTCAGCTCATCCACAGGACTCAGTCTCTGTGGCTTGAAGGCTTGTGGTTTAAGGAAGACCCAGACCTTATGAATGGTTTGAGGGAGGACATTTTGGGTTTTTTTTTTTTTTTTCACGTGAGTAAACACAATTCAGTGTTTTCTGGGCTTCTCACCATTTATGCTTCGTGGAGCCAGTGTTGTACTTGTGGAATGAACTGATAGGCTGGGGTGCACCACCTTAAGTTGCTAGCACATTCTAGGCAGTTTCTGGGCTTCATCCAACCAAGACCTCTCCATCTGGCTTCAGAGCTGCTCTAAGCATGGGGTGGGGTGGGGTGGACGTCATGAGAGGCCTTGGCCAGTCACAGGCCTGATCCTTCTAGCCACACATTCCTACTAGTCTCAAAGGGGCTCGGTACCTGTGGACTCCAGCATTCTGTCCACAGCCCTGTTAAGGAGGAAAGTCCACCTTGGGTCAGCCATCTTGGCTGCTGGGGAGGCAGGAAGAGACTCTGTTATTCTTTGTTCATTCCTGTTCCGGGAGAGAGCAGCTTTGCTGTCATTTTCCACAGAACCCACTACATCAATTGAGAATCAAGAGTTAAGCGAAATTTTAAAATTAAATCTGAAACCACAGGATATGTACAAGAGGGTGAGGATTATGCCGGAGTTTTTATCAGCCACAGCTGCTCCATTATGTCTGTTTAGGGTAGAAATGGGCCTTTGAAATGCATGACCAAAATAAACACACAGGCAGCTGTAGCTGGTGTGGGTGAGGGAGCTAGCGAATGGAACCAGTCAGAGAGGCCACTGGTCACAGTCGCCTGCGTCAAAGGCAAAATAAATAATCTATGCATTCATCTGAGAATGCCTGAAGAGCAGGCATCTTCCCAGAAAAAAACCTATCACCACCTAGGACTTAAAAATTTTATGAATTTTGTGAATGAAATAAAATTGAAGAACCAGAAATAAACCCACACACCTATGGCCACTTAATTTTTGACAAAGAAGCCAAAACCTTACAGTGGAAAAAGGACAGCATCTTCAACAAATAGTGCTGGTCTAACTGGATGTTGACACGTAAAAGAATGAAATTAGACCCATACTTATCACCTTGCACAAAACTTAAGTCCAAGTGGATCAAAGACTTGAACATAAAGCCCGATACACTAAACCTAATAGAAAAGAAAGTGGGGAAAAGCCTAGAACTCATTGGCACAGGTGACAACTTCCTGAACAGAACACCAATAGCTCAGGCTCTAAGACCAACAATCAATAAATGGAACCTCATGAAACTGGAAAACTGTAAGGCAAAGGAAAGTGTCATTCCAACAAAATGGCAACCTACAGACTGGGGAAAGATCTTTACCAACCCCACATCCGACAGAGGGGTAATATCCATAATTTATAAAGAACTCGAGAAATTAAACACCAAGAAACCAAATAATCCAA
Organism: Lophiomys imhausi; assembly: GCA_907164525.1. Lineage (NCBI taxonomy): Eukaryota > Metazoa > Chordata > Mammalia > Rodentia > Muridae > Lophiomys > Lophiomys imhausi. Next base: position 15,483,268 of record CAJQZJ010013540.1, on the reverse strand, counting down.
TCAAAAAGTGGGGAACAGAGCTAAACCGAGAATTTACAAAGGAGAAATCTCTAATGTCTGAGATGCTCAGCATCCTTAATCATCAGAGAAATGCAACTTAAGAAGACCCTGAGATTTCATCTCACACCTACAAGAATGGTTAAGATCAAAACCACAAATGACAGCACATGCTGGCGAGGCTGTGAAGAAAGGGGAACACTCCTCCATTGCTGGTGGGAGTGCAAACTTGTACAACCACTATGGAAATCAATCTGGTGATATCTTAGAAAACTTGGAATAGCTCTACCTCAAGACCCAGCCATACCACTTCTCGGTAGATTCCTCACCAAACCACAAGGACACCTCCTCATCTGTTTTCATAGCAGCTTTATTTGCAATAGCTAGAAACTGGAAACAACCCAGATGTCCCTCAACCAAGGAATGGATATAAAAAAAAAAAAAAAACTGTGATACATTTACACAATGGAATACTACTCGGCCATCAGAAACAACGAGATCATGCAACTTGCAGCCAAATGGATGGAACTAGAAAAGCTCATCCTGATTCAGAAAGATGCACATGGCATCTATTCACTTCTAATTGGATTTTAGCCATGTAGTACAGGATAACTATCCTACAACCAACACACCAAAAGGAACAGGAACATAGACCTTGTTACCTGTTAGTGGGACACTTTGCCCTAATAGAGTTGCCATATAGGCTCCCAGTGCAAAAGGAAGCTCTTAACACTCATATGACTGTTGAACTGAGGGGGGCTGATATGTAGGGGCAACCCATTCCGGAGGACTAGGATAGGTGGGAGAGGGGGAAGGGGGGGCGGAAGGGTGGAACTGGGAGGGGTGGAGAGAGGAGACTGTGATGGGGATGTAACTTGAAGTAATAAACAAACAAAAATAAACAGGTGTTCCTTTAAAAAAGAAATTTTGTGAATTGTTGCAATTCATGCAAAATCATAACTTTAACAAAAAAACCCCCTCTGAATATGAATTAGAAGTGTTGGTGCAGAGAAGCCCCATAGAAAGCATGGTGCCTCTATGCAGTAATCTTCAGCAGTAACCATTTGTATAGGCCAATATTTACAGAGAGGCTTGCTGTATGTCCTTTGTTTACTCATTGATAAGCACACTGAACTGAAAATGGCATTCAAATTCCTCTCAGCACTGCTTAGTGCTAACCGTTAACTTCAAAGGGTCTAGAATCACCAGAGCCTCTGAGCGTGCCTGGTGGGGATTATCGTGATTATATAAGTGGAGGTGGGAAGACACGCCCACTGTGGGCGGCACCATTCCCTGGCCGGGATCCTGAACTGTGCAAGTGGAGAAGGGGAGATGGGCGGCTCCATCTCCCACTCTGCTTCCCAAGAGTGGGGATGTTGGAGCCAGGGTTGTGCTTGTAGAATGAACTGACAGGCAGGGGTGCACTGTTCCAAGTCCACAGCACTCTCTATGGAGTTACAAGCTGGTGGGCACAGATGGACCATCTTAAATCCCCAGTTTGTTCTGGGCAGTTGCTTCATGCTCCTGCTACCTTGACTTATCCACCGTGACATGCCCTAGAAGTAAAATAAACTCTTTCTCCCTTCAGTTGCTTTGTCAGGGTATTTTATAAATAACCCACATAATCTCCCATAGGAGAATCATAATTGGTGAGAAAATAAATAAATAATGTATTCTCATGCAATGGTTAATGCATTTCAGCAATTAATTTATTGCAATTATTGAAATTTATCGATGTCAAATGTATAAGTAAATTTTACTTGACTTCAGGAAGGTCAGTAAGTCTCGTATATTTTTAATTTTTATTACTTTTAATTATTTGCTGGGGGGTATAGATGCACATGAATGTAGGTACCCACAGAGGCCAGAAGATGGCATCAGATCCATGGAGCTGGAGTTTGAGGCACTTGTGAGCCTTGAGTGCCGGGAATTGAACCTGGGTCCTTTGGTTTTTTTTTGTTTTTTTTTTTTGGTTTTTCGAGACAGGGTTTCTCTGAATATCTCTGGCTGTCCTGGACTTGCTTTGTAGACCAGGCTGGCCTCGAACTCACAAAGATCCGCCTGCCTCTGCCTCCCAAGTGCTGGGATTGAAGGCGTGCGCCACCACCGCCCGGCTAACCTGGGTCCTTTGTAAGAGCAGCAAGTGCTCTTAACTGCTTACCCGTCTCTCCAGCGCAAACCTTACATTTTTATAAAGTCACAGTCATCTCTGAAAAAAAAAAAAAAACATCAATAGAGGGAAATAAAAGCACAAGAAGTTATAAAAGACTTTGATTTCCGTCTTCCTTGTGTGCCAGTGTGTACAGATACATGTGTGCCTCAAGCCTGGATGTGCAGTGTTTCACTTCCTGGTTGGAAACAGTTTTCGAAAGTAAGGAAAGGTTAACAGGCCAAACTCTTACTTCAAGGGAAAATGTTGAAAACGGTTCATGCAGAGGCTGGCATTTGTGTCACACTCTGAGATAATGGAATTAAAATTTTGAACAGCGCTGTCCTTTTGGATGTAGTTGGAGGCACTCTGGGAAGGGGAACAGCTTTCAAAGGCACACTGGATTAAAATTGGTCTGCACGGTCTCGGGGAGCTCAGCCAGCATGGATGTTGTCGAAGGTAATGACCCAGAGAAGAAGTGATTTGTGCTTACTTATGGTTTCCCACAGCAGGAAGAACCGAAGGAGAAAGAAGCAAGCCCTAAGGGGCAGAATCACACAGAAAGACCTCCGAGGGACTTCCCACAGATACTTTGCTCTCAGAACTGCTCAGGTTTGCCTGGAAAAGGGCGGATGTGAGAGGTGTCACATGATTAGACTACATACAAACAGGGTGGGCTGCAGAGTGCAAACTGCATCCAAGGGCAGCCTGGGGTCCCACTGCCATATTGGTTGCGCAACAACACTGTCTTCTGGCAGCATAGGTGGTGCATGGGGGTGCAACAGTTACACCTTGCACTAACATCACTGCCTCTGGAAGTCTGTTCTTCATGTCACAAGCATTCTTTCCTAGGAGTGCCAACTCCTGAACCTCAGGGTTGAACCTGTGTTGGTTTCCATTTGAGCACACACTTTCTGCGGACTCATGCTTATGCTAATTGTTTTTATACCAGAGAGAGTAACTCGAGTCAACAGCACCTCGGTCATAGACAGTAAAAGGTGTCTGCTGAGGTCTTGGATCTACTGAGTATATTTTCCTTTTTTTTTTTTTTTTTGCAAAATACAGTTTCTACTAATTGGGAATGCTTTAGGCTATACGTCATATGCGACTAAACCCCTGTAGATGAAATGTATTAAGGTTTATTCTCTCTCTCTCTCTCTCTCTCTCTCTCTCTCTCACACACACACACACACACACACACACACACACACACACACACACACAAACGTGGACATGCACAGTCCTGGGTGCCAGGGCTCCTTGTTGGTGATATCCAGGAATTGAGGCACCTCTTGATTTTTTGCTCCAGTGTACGTAGCAAGTTCCTGGTCATCTTCGTGCTTGTTGTTTCCTGATCATGGCAGGCAGCTGTGCCTCTAGCAACACATCTGTGTCCCAGGTTTCTAAAGAGGAAAGAAGAGTGATGAGAGACGCGTAAGATACTGGCCTATTCTTGTTATGTAGAAAAGAAAGCCAGCTCTGGGGACCACCGAGCTGCCATTTACATTTCAAGTTGTCATCAGGAGTCCTGGCTGCTACCACACCAGTTGCTGGCAGGAGAGACAAGATTCCTGGTGACAGGTTAGAACAATGGTTCTCAACCCTTTTGAGGGTCAAATGACCTTTTCACAGAGGTCACCTAAGACCATCAGAAAACACAAGATATTTACTTTGCAATTTATAATAGTAGCAAAATTACAGCTATGAAGTAGCAATGAAATGATTTTGTGGCTGGGGGGTCACCACAACATGAGGAATTGTATTAAGGGGTCACGGTACAAGGAAGGTTGAGAACTTTTGTGTTAAAAGAATTGCAACTTAAACATTGGGCTGAGGTGAGAACCCATAGGTCCCAGATCTAGAGACTAACCAGCAGATCTGTGGAAGGCGGTGGTCTGTTGTATGGAGTGGGGACACAGCCTTCACTTTCCTTCTCTCTTAGCACCAGAGGTCCTACCACCATCTCTTCAGAGGGTCCTGTCTCTCATACAAGGTTTGTGAATGGTTTAGAGTCATGAACCTCATGGAGAGGGGGACCATACCACTAAGCAGAACTCTGAGCTGGAACTAGTCCTTTTGGGGAGAGAGGGCTTGGGGTGGAAAAGGAGTTTATGTTGGAGAGTGGTGAGACCACATGAAGTGTCCCTTGTCCTGGGAGTTGGGGACAGAAAGGAGGCAGCATGAACTTCTCAGCTGGTCCTGTAGCTCATCCAGCCTCCTGGGAAGTTTGAGTTTGCCCAACTGGACCGACCGAGTGCTAGTGAAGAGCTGACACAGGATCAGAGTCTCTTACGAGGTGTGCTGATCCTGAGCCACTCTCAAGAGCAGAGTGCACATCCACAGACACTGGAGGGTCCATCCCTTACAAGGAGACCCCACTACTCACTCTCTGTGTAAGATTGGTTGAAGGGATGGGGCCCAGGCCTGCTGTCATCAAGAGAATAGAAAGAAGGAGGAGATGAGAAACCATATGGATACTCTGCGTCTGAGACCATGGATCTGGAGAGGAAACCATGGACTGGCTCCATGAAGGACAGGGGCCTGAACTGATTACCACTTCCCTCTCTGCCTTGCTCCCTGTGGGTCTCTGTGTCTGTTTGTCTGTAAGTATTTATCCCCCCTTACTTTCTATTTCTTAGTTATTCTTTGATTTTTCTTTTTTTCTGTGTCTCTGTTTCTGTCGCTCAACTCCATTTGAAAAGCCCCAAGGAGGCCTGCAGCCTGCTTACTGTCAAGGTGTCTTTCCCAGTCTCAATGCTGTCCCCTCAGACACCTTCGTCTAATTACGATGACACTGCCACGCACACCCTGTGAGGGCTGCCTAGGATAGCCTGTGTTAATCAACAGCCTAGTGTTTTCCAACATCTTTCTCTGTCATTTGTCATATCGCATCCCTTTTCAAGAGGTCCCCCACGTCTAACATCATCACCTTGTGGGGGAACAATTTCAACACGTACTTAGAGGGGACACAAGACCCAGGGCCCAGTACATTTGTTTGTGGTCATGCACGGCTTCATGTAAGATGCATCCCCACACGTCTGCATTGAACTTCTAAAAATCACATTTGTCTACCTATTTGTACGTGTGCGTTTTGTGTGTGAACACTCATGCACACATGCATATTGATAACAGAGGATAACTTGCAAGAATCAGTTCTGTTCATCCACCTTGTGGATCCTGGGGAATCAAACTCAGGTCATCAGGCTTGGTAAGCAAGCACCTTTACCCACTGAGCCATATTGTCAGCCCTGCACTGACTTTTGGTGGCTCGATGAGTCTCTCTCCACTTCTCTGGCTTCCACTCTACTTCTGCTGGTCTCGGGAGAGATGTTCTTCTCAAAGTACTGGGAGAGTTTTCAATTAATTACTACAGTTGCCCCCCTTCTTGCTGTCCGATTCTCCATGTGTAACATCTCGGGGGCTGCCCGGTACACAAGCCCCAAACCAAAATCCTTCTGTACACTTTGGCAAATCCCATTTCTACTTCCCCATTTATATTTTGAATTCATCAGGAAACCTCTACAGGAAGAAGAATCCACTAGTAATACAGGAAGACTCTCTGCAAGTCAGAAAGTCTATTGTCATTAATGTACAGAGATCAAGCTCCAACAATACGAGGCATAGGTTGTAGATCTTTGGGCTAGGACACCTTCTGTCTGCTCGGATCCTGGCATCATGGTACAGGAACCACATCTTCTGTCTGTGTGTAAGTCAGAAGAAAGCATGGCTTGTGAAATGCTCAGAGGAGTTAGCAGGTAGATGCTTGCCCTGTCCCTGATACTTCCTTATTAGCTGTGTAAATTTAGAAAGCCACTTGGACTCTCTGTGTAGTCATCTTTCTTCTTAGAAAACAAGAATAATGGAGGCTATTATTTAAGACTGTAGCAAAGCATCATGATAATCCATATACATGATGTCAAATGCAAGCCTGGCAAGCTCATGGGACTATAATTCACATGACTTTTCCCAAAACCGCTCAGAGTGAAAGACGAGGTGCAAAGGGGCTATCCAATAGAGGATTCAAGACCTCCTGACCTCAGGGTGACTTCCTCAGAAGGCACGAGGGTTGCTCTGCTGTCCCTCTGAACAGGTTGGGACTCTTCAGTTTGGCTTGACACTCGAGGTGAAGTACTGAGAGATTTAGAAAGAGATTGCACCCCAGAACAGTCTCCTGGAGTGTGCTAAGCAGTGCAGAATCTTGTCTGTGAAGACAAGTAGGAATGGGGGTCTGTCTGAGCAAGTCACCAGACTCAGTTTCTGACCTTTGAACCTACCTTATGCCTTACACTCTTGCACAGGACTGGAAGGAGCCATAGGTCACTGCTCCTGCCACACCTGGCCACCAAAGTCTATCCCTCTTAACTCTCCTCTGGGTCTTGACTGGCACTTCATAGAAACCTCAAAGGGATTTCCTAACTTTTTGACCCCCCCCCCTGCACATGTCTGCAATCTCAGGTACCAATTAGACAGTCCATATGGCCTTCAAACCTATTCATTTCTGCCCTGCACCTCTTTGTAGAGGTGTGAGCCATTGTGACAGGGACTGTAGCTAGGACAAGGAGGATGTCATTCAACTTATTTTTTTTTTAAAGTTTGGATTTAGTTTATTTTAGGATCTTGGCAAATTTGTTTTCTTCTGTTGTGTTTCTTTTTTTTTATAAATACTTTAATTTTTTTTCTTCAAGTTACATCTCATTCACAAACCCCTCCCTATTCCCCCTTCCTATCCCGCCCTTCCACCCTCTTCCCCCCAGAAGTTTCCCCTTTCAGTCCAACAGATGGTTCCTTCTCTTATAACAGTAAGTATTATACAAAACAACAGATATAAATATGCCACATTTATGAGAGTTAAATGGCCCAGTATACCTTTCCAATGTCCAGTTTATACATATTTGGCCCCTGACTTTAACATTCTACTATCTAACCATCTCCATGAGTTTAAAGGTCTATATCTGACTCAACATTCATATTAACTTGCAACACACTTTTAAGAGTATCTTCTTAGATCTATAACACCCTCTTGATTCCTAAACAACTCAAAATTTAACTATGAGACTCTAGCTGTCTATTCTTCAACCACCTCAGAGACCTGAGAGGGATAAATATATCTGCTTATATAGGAAGTGCAGGGCCTGCAGCTTCCAAAACTAAGAAAGGACATACCAATGACTGCCTGGACAGTTCCCATTTTCTCTCCATACATTCCTGCATCAGTCTTCAGCCTTTGGGTCCTGTTTCTCTGACAGACATTTGTTGTTGTAAAATTAGTAGTTTATTAGGCTAAAGTGGTATTGACCATTGTTTATTGTGCAAAAATAAGATTGTATTGGATTACATCGGTATTGATCTTTGTATATTGATACAAAATTAAGATTACAGTTGGCCACAATGGTATTGACCCTTGTATATGGACGTAATATTAAGATTGTATTGGGCTGCCGGGCGGTGGTGGCGCACACCTTTAATCCCAGCACTTGGGAGGCAGAGGCAGGCGGATCTCTGTGAGTTCGAGGCCAGCCTGGTCTACAAAGCGAGTCCAGGACAGCCAGAGATATTCAGAGAAACCCTGTTTCGAAAAACCAAAAAAAAAAAAAAAAAAAAAAAAGATTGTATTGGGC
>CAJQZJ010013540.1:15417499-15458248 GCA_907164525.1 Lophiomys imhausi | reverse complement strand
TGCCTCACGCCCGGCCCCGCTCAACGCGGCTGCTGTCGCCGTCGCCGCCCGAGCCCGTCCGCCCGCCCGCCGGCGGCGGCGCAGGCTGAGGAGATGCGGCTCGGAGCGCCTGAGCAGGGCTAGACGCGGCCCGCCGCCGCCGCCGCGGTAAGCCACCGGCCGTCATTGTCCGCGCCGCCGGGTCGCTGGCGGCAGGTGGACTCCCGGCCCCGCCGAGGCCTCGGGGCCCTGCGCCGCGGGCGGGCTGTCGGGCGGGAGAGCGGCCTGCGCCGGCGGGCGGGCAGGTGGGCGCACGGGGGCGGGGGCCGGGGCGTTTATGTAACTTTGTCAGCCTGTGAGTTTGCAGAAAACGCCCCTCGGCGGCGGCGGCGGGCGACGGGGCGGGGGCCGCGGCTGGGCCCCGACCGTCGCTGGGCTGGCGAGGAGCTGCGCGAGCCTGGGAGACGACCCGGTCGGTGTCCACCCGGAGCGAGGGTTCCGAAGGCACGACTGTAGCCCACCCCGCAGGAGTCGGTCTGAAAGGCCGGGGGTGGAACCCGTGTTCTCCTTTAATGCACACCGAGAATTTGTTAATAACTTGTAGCCGCTGATAGCAGTGTTTTGGTTATTGCATGCTGTAAATTGACCTGCTGTGACACGATTTTCAAATAAAGCGTCGCAGAAATTAAACTTAAGTTATTTTAGAACTAATGACTTTCTTAACTAAATCCTAATTGCATTACTGTAGAGACCTACCTAATTGCTTTCTGAGAGCCACTCTGCCTGCTCGGGGAGGGAGGAAAGGCCTATGTAGTCACTTTGCCTCCCTGCTTTTCTCTGCTCAGGCTTTTCTGCCTGTTCCCACAAACCACCTAAGCGTTTAAGGCCTGGGAGTATTAACGTGTAAACAGCCCTGGCCCTGTCGCACTTTGGGGATAGGGGGATGCTGGCGGCTTGCACCTTGACCTGGTTTCGCTTTTTCCTCCGTGATATGATCGTGGCTGCCTGGAGTTTTAATTGCTTCTGATAATTCCGTGCATTATTTCAGGACCGGCCTGATGAAAGCTAGTGTGGTGGTTTCAAAATCCAGCCAGAAAGGTGGTGGTGGTGGTGGTGGGGTAGTGCTTGCGGAGAGGCAGGGAGGTTGAATTAAGAAAACTCAGCTGCTTGTACACAAATATACACTATGGCAGTTACAAGGCAGCAAAAGTTATTGCAGAATTTTGCAGTCTCTATGGCAACACAATTACTCCATTATAAATGGAAATACAAAATGCCACCCAGTTAGAAGTTTCATCAGAATGGAGTTTTGGATATCAAAAAATATGTGAGGGTTTAGTTTAAAATTCTCTTTTTTCCCCCAGGTAGCTTCTGCAGCTCTAGTCTAGGTTCAGTTGTCTATTTTTAAGACCCATCCGCTTTCCCAGATCTGCCACTCCTCGGGATCTGTGGCATCTTTCCCCAGAAGAACTCTCCATTTGTGTGGGAGGGAAGTATTTTCATGCCTTTAAAAACACACACCCGACACTCTGTAAGACTTCTATGGTTTTCTGTGTTCTGGCTTTTCTTTTAAAGATCAAATGCCTTCCTGAAGAGCAGTAATCACCCAGAAGAGGCGGGGTTTGCTAGAAGGCAGAGGTAACACTGCCCCCTTTAGGGGTCTGCTGGCTGCTTATAGGGGAGATGGGAACCCTGTGGGGGAGAAGAATGACTGTGGACTGCAAACAGTCCTGGAAAAAGGCCTAGGGACCAAGGACAGATGTGGCCAAAGCAGCCTGAGCAAGAATGTTCTGTGGTTAGCAGCATCAGAGAGCTGTGCCACATACAAAGCCCCCAAATGGCACCTTCTCAGAAGCCTAGGGGTTGCTGCTGCATGAGATGGGCAAGAGAACATGGCACTCTATCTTCATGGGGCTCCTGGCACCTAGCTTGACCTTTACTTCAAACCTGTGTTAGAAGGGATGTCCCTCTTGATGTTTACCAGAAGAGCTCTAGTGCTGGAAGTTTCCACACATCGTGGGGCTGCTGCAGCTTAATTTCGTTATAACTCTTTTCCTTTTAACTACTGCATATTTTTGCCCAGTAATCGACTTCCATTTTCCAGCCTCATTGTGAGGTTTCAATGCAGCATGAATGGCTTTGAATTCCAATCCTTTGATGTTGGGGGCGGCACCAAAGGAAAGGCGACTTTGTGCTGTCCTAATTGCCAGAGCAGAAGAAAATTTCATCACTCCTGTCGAGCCTCGTCCATGCCGTTTTCTATTGAAAACGGCTGTTTTTTCAGAACTCTGAGGCTGCCATAAGTAATACATTAATACCTGATGTAGGGAGCCAGGGAGATGCAGAAATGAGAGACACCTGCTGCGCTGGGAGATTGGGGGTGGGGGTTCAGTCCCAGGACCAGAGCTCTGGATGTCTCCGGGCCCCGGGTTGATTGTACAGGCTTCAGAGGGTGAAGCCAGAATTGAGCTTAGGGGTTATTGCTTGTAATCCAGTCCGTCCTGGGGTAGGGGCCCCCGAAGAGATTTTTGGAATGGCTTTGTTTTGGTCTCCATTATGTGTCCTGCTGTTCTGCCAACTCTGGGCATTAAGTGTGACCCTGGCCTTCGAGATTCAGATGATTGAGGGGCAGAGTCAGAAGAGTGACTGGATTTGAACAGACCCTAGTCCATTCCTACAGAACTCACTGAGCTATGTTCCTGTCAGGAGGTCAGTTGTTTGCTCTTGGGCTAATGTGAGTTAGCAGGATGGGCTTTGTTTAGGGTGGAATGTGGGCTGGCATCTGCAGCTGCTCTTGGCTTTGCTGCCGCCCTTGCCTCCCTGACATGGTTCCTTACTTCCTGGAAGGCCAGACCAGGGTCCACACAGATGGCCTCCACTGAGACCCTCCATGTAACTGGACCAGGTTAGAACCCAGTAAGCTCCTGAGGAGATCAGAGTGTCCTCTCTGGATCAGGGAGATCACACAAATCAGTAGCTAGTGTTTAATGAGCACACAGTAAGGGCTGTGGGCCATTCTTTGAGCACTTACCATCTAGGTCTCCTTTATCATTCTCATAACTACAAGAGATGGGTGATGCTTCACAGCCTTTGATAGAAGGGGTGTGTGAGAGGAATGAGAGCCTCGAGGCCCAAAGGCTGAGTCCCTCCTTTTCTTTGCCTCTGCTTCTGAGCCAGAAGGAGCCTGTTGTGGAAGGTCAATGCTGTTGAGTTGTTTGGACAGCCCAACTACGTTGAGAAGATAATCTGGAATACCTTCCCAGTATAGTTAGTGCTGGGTTATCTGGACTTGGAACTGTCCCTGCTCCTCTGGATTTCCTCTGGGTCTGGGAAGTAACTTTAATGCCTTCATGCTGTCTTACATTGTGTCTTCTCTGTATGGTGTTGGACCATGTGTAGCATGGAAAGGCTCTGGATTCCATCCCTAGCATCACAAAAATTGAAAACAGAACAGTCCAGTCAGGTTAGCCAGTGGTTGTTACATCCTGTTCCTTGTTTGCTTGGGTCTTTTGAGAAGTTCTAAGGCTGTCTGGAAGCAGGTGGTGGTGGCAGAAGACAGCCTATGGTCTGTGCCCATTTCAACTAGAACTGCTTAGTGTTTACTGGTAGTCTGTCACTTACAAGGGAAATTTTTATTGGAAGAACGTATTTGAGGACCACAGATGGAAAAACTGCACTCAAGTGTTCCTGTCCTAAAACCAAGACAGAGCCTTAAAAGAAAATATTGGCAGATTTAACAATAAGAAAAAAAAATCTGGTGAAAGACTCCATAGCCAAGATTCAGAGACAAAAGAAAGAATGTGTAATCTATTTGGCCTTTATGAGATTAATGGTCAGTATATAAAGAGCTTTTGTAAACTAACAATAAAAAGATGAGGTCCTCTGTTACAAGATTAGGAAGGAATGCAGGTAGGCAGATCTCCACGGCTAAAATGAAAAGACTGAGCCTAGCTAATAACCCAGTGTACAGGAGATTTCATCTGTGCCCTTTGTATTAGTGAGATTGATAACAACACTCAACAGCTGTGATAAGGATTCCTGTCCTGTATGGGTTCCTAGAGTTTAACAAATAATGTAACCAATGCTTAGACTGGGGCCTAGGCCCATAGGAAGCACAATGTAAACACTAGGTATTACACCTATTTGTTCTGTAGATAGAACAGTATGTATTATCATACAAAATGTTTAATTTCTCTCTAGGAAAGTATCAAAGATTTAAATGGCCATTCATTCAAGTGTCGGTTTTGTATCTTAGTATTTATTCTAATGAGGAACTGTAGTAAGCACATTGACACTCAGGTACATGCAGGACATGGGCTCCACCATTTGCAGAAACACAGCTCTGTAATACCCTTGTTGCTTCCGTAAGATCTTCCAGTGCATGGTACATGAGGGCATTTGGCCCAGAGCAGTCTGCGGACACTGTCCTTCTGGCTTTGAAGGAGTCTCCAAGATGATGTTGATGGCCATTGGGATATCAGGAAAATGGGGCATAAGGGACTTACATTGTGTTTGTATGTGTTGGTTATACATTTTTGTAGTATAAACAAATTTAAAATGATATAATGGTAGTATGAAAATAATTGATATTACTCTAATGTTTTCAAAGAATAAACAGGTCCTTGGGAAGCTGATAGATAACGCTTAGTGCTAGAAGAATCTAAGACTGTTGCTCTGAGTCACTCCTAAGCTCTTCCAGGTAGGGCTGGCCTTCTCTGGTGTCATCCCTGCTGCAGGCTGTTTCTAAGTGACCTCTATGAAAGCAGGTCTCTACCTACCACTCCATGCCGGAAATCCTGTCAGAGCTTCTCTGAAAGACCAGAAAGCCGACAGGTCCTAGCTCTGGCTTCTCAGGCTGAGCCGACAGGTCCTCGCTCTGGCTTCTCAGGCTGAGCCGACAGGTTCTCGCTCTGGCTTCTCAGGCTGAGCCGACAGGTCCTCGCCCTGGCTTCTCAGGCTGTACTCTTGGCTCTGGCCTCAGTGCTGAGGTTTCACTCGCACCTGCCTTGCTTCCTCTTGGTCCTCTTGGTCCAGGGCCTTTGCACATACTGCTCCTGTTGCATCTGTCTCCCCAGTCCTTCAGTTCATGTCCTCGCTCAGTCTTCTGTTCAGCTCAGCTTTAAGGCCTTCTTACTCCTTCTCATGTTCTCCAGTTGTACAATTTCAGTAGCTTATTGTGACATTACTTATTTAATGTCATGCCTTGCTGGCTGGAGACTTCGAGGAGTCAAAAGGCCAAGAGTGCCTCATGCCTGATTTGTGCCTGGTAAATGGCAGCAGCTCAGGTACCTGATGAATGAGTGGGCATCACAGTGCAGGCCTTGGAGGCAGAGATGGGTGAGGATGTACACCCAGCACTTGCCCCTGTGCTGTCTGCTTGTGTTCTGGAGTTGCCTGTTGTCTGTCCCTGTTCTCCTGTCCCTCAAGCCTCTGGGAACTTCTCGCTCCTGATTTTGGAAATTACACGCTCTTAAGTAGATCCGTAAATACAAGGGAAGTAGGTTCTGTGATGTAGCAAGGAGTGAGAGGCAAAAAGGGCTTACACACAGCTGCCAAGTAGCATATGGGCCATTGTGCCCAGCTTGTTCCTTGGGTGGGTGGAGGGGGCTCTCTGGTATTCAAGGTGGCAAGCTGCTGTTCCTGTTAAAGGCATTTTCCCAGTTTGTTTTAACTTGGAATTAATAATATTACTTAATTATTTCTTAACTTCATAATTTTAATGTGATCCTTTAATATGGCTGCATACATAAACATTTTAGAGTCTGCTCTGTTTAAAACTGCATGTTAGGCTTTGTTAGTTTACTGTTGTCTATGAAATATTCGTCTGCAAGTTGGATTGACTTTTAAGCTTGAGACAATAAATCATCTATGGCCTGGAAGCCTGAAGCAGCATTCCAAGTGGGAGTGCTGTCCAGTGGTGAGGGAATGGTGACTCCCTCATTGGTTTTATGGGCTGCTTTTTGCTAGAGTACTTCTTTTTGAAACAGAAGTTTTTATATTTCTTTTACCCCAGTCTCTGATGCTGAAAGAGGTCCTGAATACTTCTAATGGGTAATCTGTAAATTTCCTAAGTATTCATCCTGCACACAAGCCCAGGTTAGAGTTTCAGAATAGGCTCAGGAAATGGGACTCCATTGAACACCTGCTTTGTGGCTGGCACAGTGGTCTGGAGGATCCCAAACCTCCTTCCTACCTACTGCTGGCCAGCAGAAAGAAACCCAGATGCAGATGGGGACCTAGGAGGAACTACAGACATAGGACAGGTGCATAAAGTTGCCATTCCAAGAACCCGGGTTGTGTGAAGCATGAAGTGGGAGGCTGACAGGGTTCCTTGTGGTGGGGCTGGTTAGAGGCCCAAGCAAGCTGGGGGAGGGGCATGTGTCTGACAGTGAATAGGTGTGGTCTTTTTGAGTCAGAGCCATAATGGTGGGACTGCGTGAAGTTGGGAAAGCCCTTGTGTGGGATGATGGCCCAGCCCCAGGGACTGCATAGCTAGAGTGTGTGAGCAGAGAAGAGCTGGGTACTCTTGTGCTGGCTGCAGGGGCTTGTCCTCATGAAGGACTGCTGTACCTTGGAGTGAGGTCATCTGGGGTCTGACGTGGCAGCATTCTCTCAGGTCTGCCTATGCCTGGCTCTGTTGCTGATGTGCCTGACCTCTCTGACTGTATTGAGGCATATCTTTCTGGCTCCCAGGTAGCCCGCGGCATGGCTGGGCTCTCCCCAGAGTGTGTGCTAGGCTGGGGTTTAAGCACCATTATGGAGGGTCCTTGTGTCAAGCTTGGTCACTCTACTCCGAGGCTGGAGCTGCGGCTGAGGGGTGGGGGCTCACTACCTCTTTCAAGTGGTGCTGCCAGGAGCTTCCTCTGAGGCCCTCTCAGGACCTCTTAGAGATGAAGCTTATTCAGGGCAGATGCTGGGAGCCAGTTGAGGAAAACCTCACCTTGACATCAATGTCTGCAGCAAAGCCCAGTATCATAAGCCGTTGCTTGCTGGCTCATGTCATTGCAGTAGTGTGTGGCAGCTAGCAGATCAGCAGAATGTGGCAGGACACACGGTCTCTGCTTTTCTGTACTGCCTAGGGGGCACACTTTAAAGTTTGCTCACCTCTGAACTCAGGCTAGATCCCTGTGTTCTACTAGTTCAGGTGTGGGCTGTGGTTTCCTAGGCAGGGAGTACAGTTAGCCTATTAGGTCTAAGGTACTCTTTGGGAGTAGTTGGTAAATGCCACAGTGACTGAGGTCCATTTTGCTATGGTATTTCTGTGGAGTTAGGACTGGCATTATTGATCTCTGTCCCCTTTCTGTGGGACACTTGTGTGCAGCTCCTGTGTTATTCCTTCCTTGCCTCTCCGAGCTGGAGGGCCACATGCATGGCTGCTGTGAGCTCCATTTCCACAGCAGGTTATTGTCTTTCACTTTGACTGCCCTGTGCAGTATGCAGCAGCCCCAGTGTCCGCTGCTGTTGTCAGCTGAAGTAGCACCTGACCTGGAAGATTTTAGTACCCATTGAAGTCCCTAGGCAGCAGGGCTGGCGGTTCTCTCCAGCAGCTGGCATGGAGCAAGCCACAGTACTGGGCCTTATGGAAGTCTGTGTTGGGATTTAGAATTAGTAAATAGACCTTCTCAAAGAGGGTTTCCTCCAATGGAATAGAATATGATCATCATTTGGGTGCACTTTGGTGACAGGTTTTAGAATCTAAGTGTGACTGTAGCTAGAAGAGCAAAGAGGCCAACAATGGGACTTAACTTGTCTGAGGTGCCTTGTCTTCTTGCTCCTTAGGTGACTCTATATGGGTGTGGGGATGTATGTCTGGCTCTGCTGATCATGGTACTATCTGCCTGTGGTATAGGGTAGTGGTTCTGAAGCTGACTTTCCACAGCTCTGGGGTGATGGAGACAGAGCATACGTGTCCAGTCACATTGAACCCCCAGCTTCATCTTCATGACTTCTTTGCCTTCCCTGGCAATGCATGGCCTTTGTGCCTCTCATGCCATCTGTAGGATGGAAGGAGAGGAGACCTAGACAAGTGACAGGAGATTCTAGACTAGTGGCCTTTGTCTCTCCTGTCTCTTTTTTCCCCTCCTTCTGCTGCCCACTATTTTCTTTGCTGGTAGGCCTCTGGTAGGAATAGGGGGAAGGGCAGAACATGTCATCTGTAGGGGTAGTGGTGGTGGTTTACAGGCCTTAGATACAACTCGCAGGACTTTCTGAGGCCCTGTGCCGGCTTGGGTGTCTCTGTGTCTGTCCTAATTGTGGTTGGGAAGCCTCCCTGAAGGACCTTAGTGTTGTTTGGGAGCAAGAATTTATCTGTCTTTGTCCTGGCAGGCACTGTACACAGCTCGTGGATACCAAGAACTTGTGCACTCAGGATATTTGCTCTTGGATGCCATGAGTCTCTCAGGACACTTCCCTGTATGTGACAGCCCCTACCTGTAGACAGGGCCTGGCCTGTCACTGAAGCTGTCATGCCAGTGAGTCTACACAGTGTGATGTGTACCTGGGCCAGTGGTGTTGCCCGGTCTCCAGGAGGGGCTGTGGAAATGGCTTGATAGCCTTTTTATGATAGGTCTGTATTGTCAGCAAACTACCTGGTGTTGTGTAAAAGAGCTGTGTTGTGGTCTTGTGCCATACATGCAGTTGCTGTTTCCCGGTCCCTGGCATCTGAGAAGTTTCCACCCTTCTCTTCACTGTTCCCCCTTGATATGGACAGGAATCACTGTCATTCTGGGCAAAGTAACAGTGACCTGAGGAAAACTTCATGGATGCTATAGGCATGTAGCAGCTTCTGGTGGCATAGCGAGGAACAGAGACCACAGAGGGACTGAGGAAGAAGTCCAGCCCATGTGCACACTCCATGGGATTGCCGTGGGCAGCAGCATATACTCTGGAAGGGCCAGGCAGCCCCTGAGGAGAGGAGTACAGAGTAGGGGACCAGGTGATGTCCCTTTGAGATGCCTGAAAAGCCAGCATATGGTGACTCTGAGTCTCAAGGAGGAGATCTTTCTGTTAGCTTTATCAGGTAGAGTCTCTCCACGGAAATACAGAGGACATCATGCACTCTGGGAAACCGACTGGCCCACTTTCCAAAGTACAGATGGAGGAAGTGTTCCAGCAGGGCGAGAGCTGGCTCCTCTACAGTGTACTAAGTTTTTTTCCTCCTGCACCTGGTCTTAGGAGAGTCAGCTTCATAGGAGACAGGGCTCTGCTAAGTGTCCCAGAACTCATTTACTGCATGCCCTTCAGGATGGACCATCTTTGCCTCAACAGAGTCTTGAGTTCATGCTGCTTGGTCTGGCTTTGGTCTTACAACATCTATGAGTCAGACACTGCCATGAAAAGACAGCCTGCACAGCGTGGCTCAGCCTACATGCTGGTGCTGGGCTCGCCTCTTCCGGAAACTGGCTAGGACATCAGCCTCCTCCTATGGAAATGGCTGCTGTCTGGAAGGAGGGAAAGGGAAGAGATGCTGAGGAGGGTGCAGTAGCTAGGTTGCTGCCATCATCATAAGGAAGCTCCTTAGGCTCTGCAGCAGTTCTGAAGCATCTTTGAATGAGCTTGGGCTTACAGCACAGGCCATACTGAACACTTGGCAAGCCCGAGTCTCATATGATCTCCTCTGAGGGAAAAATGGTCTGCTTAGGAGGTGTAGTATGTTCAGCAAGGTCAGATGGAGGGCCTGGTGGTATTCTCTAGTGGTGTGTGTTCACATGGCTGCCTTAGTCTTTTGCAGAGACAGGATCCTGCTTCATTCTACCTCTGCTGAGCTAAGTTGGGAATACAGATGACCTCAGAGAGGGTCTCGGCATCTCCACATGGGTGTAGTGGTGCCACAGAGTAGAAAAGTTTTCTGGAGTTTGGTTGCAGCCTAGTGAGGTGGATGTTCATGGCTGGAATGCTGAGTAAACAGAAGGACAGAGGGCAAACTGGGGCCCTGGTAGCTGTGTTGTGCAGAAGCCAGAGGGTAGGGCTTCCAGACCCACTAGCCAGCTACAGGCTGGTCCTGTTCCCTATGGCTGTCAGTTGCCTGAGGGTGCTTTACAGGTAGAAGTGGGCAGGTACCCCAAGCGTCTCCTGAGAAGGTGTATACAAATACAGCCCTGGCCCAGGGAGTGATTCGTACTCCTTGCTGTGCCAGAGAGCTTTGGGAAGGAATATGTTCTGGAATCAGACAGGTCTTCAGGGCCTGAGCTTGTCAGCTTCCAGCCTCTTGGGCTCAGTCTGTTCATTTACAGCTTGGAAAAGAGAATTTCTGTCTCTGAAGGTTTTTGTTATTGGGGACAATGCAAAGATTGGCAGCCCAGCTCCCAACTTTGCCCCAGGATGAGAGGAATTAGCCCCACTGCCTTCTGAGGCCCACATGCTTGGGGCCAGCTGTGTCTTGCTATGCTTCTTCAGTCTAGCATAGGCCAGGCCCGGTGCTGTGATCACATGTGGTCCCTTAGGCCCCATGGCTTAGATGTTCTTGCTTCTAGCTTTTCACTGAGGAAGCTGATGTTCCTAGCATGACATGTTCCATGGCGAGGGCCATGGGTTCAAGTTGCAGCTGCTCTGAGCCCATGAGCCCATGCCTTTTCTGCCTTCGTATTAACTGGGGTGCACAGTGTAGCAGTGCCTCAGTTGGAAGGGCAGGGCTCACTCAGGCTTTAACTGTGGGTAGCTAAAGTGTGTAGTGAGGAGTTTAGACTTTGAGAAACACGCTAGGTACGTATCTGGTGCGCTTGGGTGTCAGCTATTCTTTGGCCATTTGCCTGGCCTCTCTCTCTTCCTGTGTGCACAGCCAGAGTGGTGGGACCTTGGCATGCCTGAGTTGCGTGAGGATCTGGTATCATCCTGCAGCAGAGCACAGGCTAGCCACAGAGACTTGTGTGGAGGGAGGCAGCAGCTGTTTCAGCCTTGTGTGCTATGGTTAGTGGGGAGAGTATTCTGACCATAGAGACACCTGCACACCCTGCACAGGCTTCCTGACATAGGAGGCAAGGCTCTATTAGTGGTCGTGTTGGTGGCTTATGTTCCTAGGCAAAGCGCACTCAGGACATGCACCATAGATGGCAGGAAGTGGCTTTGTGGAACAAGCTGGGGAATGTTCTGGCCACTGGTTAATATCGTGGGCAGAGCAATTGCTTTGGCAGGTGACTTTGTTTATGCTGTTTGTTAACCACTGTCCCCTTTCCCTTTCTTCAACTCTACATCAGTTCTGAAAATGCAGATCCTGCCCCATGCCTGTTCACACACCACATATACCGGTGCACACAGCCTTCCTCAGTTACATAGTCATGTGTGCTCATGTGCATGCGCACACACACATACACACATCCACACACACATGCTTGGACACTGGAGCCCATATCCAGCATGAATTCAGATTCCTCTCATTTATTCCTAGTGGGAAGAGGATTAGCCAGTGCTCATTCTGCTCACCATCACTCACCAAGGACCTGTGGAGTTTTGGAGGCTCTGTGCTTGTAATGGTGTTAGGGTTAGGATGATGGGATCCTTGATATGGAGTATGGGCCCTACCTAGTTTCTCCTCTGTATGGAGATGCTGGACCTTAATCTTTAGAGACCAAGAATACTGAGCAGCCCTTTTCAGGGCGGATGTCCTAAGTGTTATCTCATCAAATGGCCTCTGGTGAGCCAGACATTAGGAGGATAAGACCATGTTCTTGTGGGTCCTGGGCCTTGGTTTTAGCTCTTTTAGACTTAAGAGATAGGCCAGGCGTTACTCTTAAATTTAGTACTGACCATTTTTCTTTAGGGCGTTCCTCTTCGTTTTTCAGGCATAGCTGTGGCCTTAGTTCTTGCCAGGATAACCCTGGAGGTTGGAGGATATTTCTCCCTGGAGGACTCCACCCTCCATCTTTTTGTGGCTCCATATTGCCTGTTTTGTTCTTGGAATCATCTAGGGCCCCTGGCTTTGTCACTGCCTGACTTGCCAATCCTGGGTGTCTATGAGAATTTACATTAACTTTATATTCTTCCTGGGAATATCGTTTCAAAGCTGTGTTATATGAGTCCTCCTATGGCCAGGACCCTGTGACCCAGTCCTGGTGGTCCTGGTGTTATTTCTGCCTCTGATACCATTTCTTTCCATGTCTTTACCAATGATCTCTCAAACTTCCTGTGTCAGTGTTGACCCACTCCTGCTGTGACATTGACTTGCCATGTGGCTGCTCCAGGGATGCCTTCATGACTTGGACCTAATCCTCCCTCAGACCCTAGCCTCCAGTTTTTGTACTTGTTACCCTGTCATTCTCCCTCATCCCTGGTCATGCCATTCTTCCCAAATGTTCCATGGTTCCCATTGCCTGGATCAGAACAGTAATTTCAGCCTCATCTTCGGGATTCTCCTTGCTTCATTTAGTCCCTGTATGCAGGTTCTTTCATGTATCCTCACTGGACACATTGCCTGGCCCTGCTTGGGATACTCTTGGACTTTTCTGCTCTAGGCTTTTGTGAATTCCTGCCTGGGGCTGGTTTGGGCTTGTTAGGACAGAGCTGCAGGTGATTGTCCAATTGCCTCTGATGGGCAGACAGCCCACTCTTGACTCCAGTGACAGTGTCACAGCCTCTTGGCTTTCTTGGTAATGACCATTGTCCTTTCTTGTCTGCTGGCCTCTTGGTGGGTTATGAGGAATGGTGGATAAGGGGGGATTTGTGCCAAGGCCTGTCATATTACCTCTTCCTAGCCTGGAAGTAAAGCAGGTATGTGCTGCTCTTACACAGCTGAGCCTCATGCCTGCAGTTACACAGCCTTTCACGGGCTTGAGGCTGGGAGTAGGTTGCTCTCGGCACCTCCTCGATATTGAGCTGAGCTAGGTTGGAGCTGTCCTGCCATTAAGCTGGCAGAGGGTGACCAGAATTCCCCTTACCTTTGAACCTTGAAGGGCTCCGGGACAGGGTGCTTCCTGCTTTTGAGAGTAGCTGTCCTACATGTCCCAGTGTACTGAGAGTGAGGACATGTTCTTTACCTCCTGGTATTAGGGAGGTTAGAAGGCAGCAGGGTTCAGCTGGAAGGCAGTGCCTGGCTAGTGCTGGAGAGAGGGCTTCCCCCCACTGTTGGATGGGGGTGCTTGAGCCCTAGTCACGTGAGTTCTGAGTCCCTAGAGATCATGAGAGGTACAAGGCACACGCCATGGAAATCTGACTCCTGGCTTCTTGTGTATGCACATATGTGTGTGTGCCATGTAGTATTTGTTTTATCCCACATCTGGACTTACTAGTGCTCCAGCACTTGCTCCTACACACAGCCCTATGGGAACCTGGGGGACACACAAGGGGACACTTCTCTCAAGGGCCATCCATGTCTGGTGTTCTGCTTCCTGGTCCTTCATCCATGGATTCATGAATATGGAAGTTTATCTTAAACTGTTAAAACATAATCCTTGTTCACATTTAATACAATGAATATTTTAGGGCGAAAAGCAGAGGGGCTCTGGGAGTGTGCCTAGACACAGCCAGTATATGGTGAGGCAGCCAGATCCATCTTTGCAGTCAGCACTTGCTCCTTTGGTAGTTCTTTTATTGAAGGTTTCTCCACAGAGGTGGGCTAAGAACCTTTCAAGTGCCACTTTGCTTATAGCTTAAGGGGTTGTGGATCTTTGGAGTCCACTGGGTATCTTAGGCATCTCAGATTAAGAACACTGGATAGAGGTAACAGGCACTTAGAACCTGGTGTCTCGGTGCTGGCTTGGCATGCAGTCAGCTCTTAGCAGCATGGTCAGAGGTGCCCTGGGGTCATTTCTTTCTCCCTGTCGGGGTGTTGTTGGAAGAGATAGCACACTACTGCCACTGAAGAGGCAAGCTGACAAGCTTGGATGCAGTGTCTGTTGGCTCCCGAGCTTCTGCTAGAGGCTTCTGTATCAATCAGCTTTTTTTCCTTGTGGTTCCTGCTCCTGTCCTTGCTGGCCACGATTGGTGCTGCTTACCCAGGGATTAGACTTTTCTTTACACCCTGCAGAATTGTATGAGCTTAGCTGCATCCTCTTTGCCTTCTTACTGCCATCCCATAACTGCTTCTCTTCCTCTTTCAGTGTATGGGACTAGCCTCTTAGCCTAACCATCGAGGTGGACAGACTGGGCCTGGTTTTCATTTGGAACAGGGGAGACTCCGTTTAGCTGACGACCCAGTCCTTCAGTGTGTTGGGTTTGGAGATGAACCTGTCTTTGTTGCTCTACCCATGGACTGTGCTCTTGCTGTGTATTTCTCTGAGATTCTTGGAGGGTTCAGGTACCTGTTCTGCCCAGATGGTTCCACTTGGTTAAGAGGGGACTCTGCCTACCTGAGCACTATCAGATCTGTTTTCTAGGTCTGACACAATCTCTACCCAGATTCCAGACTCACAGTTTGCTGACAACTTGTTCATACTCCAGGTTGAAATTTGTGACTGACAAAGGTCTGTTCAGGGTTGCACCCCTTACAGGAAGAGCAGGGCCAGGCCTTGCTGCTGAGGAACAGTGATGTGGCAGCTTGGCTTCCCTGAGTATCTGGGATGGGGTGGCACATAGACCACATGTCTTCTGAGTACTTGGGGGATCAGAGCAAGATGAGTGTGCTGTTAGGTCCCTTTAGCATGGTTGTGTTAACCTCAGAGGTACCTCTCATTTGGCCTTATAGGTAAAGTAGAAACTGTTACTTAGGCTGGGCTGTGTCCTGGGAAGCTCTGGCCCACTTGTCCCTGTTGTGGGGGCCCTCTGGAGAAGCAGGCAAACCTACATAGAGGGGAGGGCCCTACGATCTGGGTTATACTGGGTGGTCCTTCATTTACGTGACCATAAAGGTATATAATGAGAATTTTGTTTCTTGATTGCCTGAATATTTTTATTAAAGCATTTCTAATATCATTAATATTAAGGGAACTAAATTGAAAGAATAGATCAGCAATACAAATAAGCAGTTACTGTAATTGGGAAAATACTAATGATTTAATTTGCATATATGGCAGAAGCATTTCTTATGACTGCCTTGATAATAAAAGACAGGCGGAGTAGCACAAATGCAAGCAAATGAAGAAATCCATTAATTCTCCTATTCATTTTAAAAAAAGGTATTCCCGGCTTTTACAGTGACAGTTTAGTAATTAGGGTGCCTAATTTTAATCTGTTTCGTGGGTGCACATCCTGCCTAGCTTGGGCAGCCAGCTGCCAGTGGTGGGATTCTGTGCTCAGACTGAAAGAGCTCAAGAAACTGGGACCCTAGTATTGAAGGCACAGTGATAGCCTTGGCTGCATGATTTCCATCACTGTGGAGTATGCTGTGGCCAGTGAACCACTCTTCCTGTGGACAGTGTGTGGTGGCTTGTATCGTTCAGGGTTGAGTCTGTTCGAGGGGTCTCATCCCTAGGCGTTTTTGACCTGTCCTTCCCCAAGAGCCATTTAACTGTGAAGGAGGTGGTCTGGGTTGTCATAACAAGCTGTGCTTGTGGCACTGGTGGGTTGAGGCCAGGGTGCTGAGCATCCTGCAGTACACAGCATGGCCCCGCCACCCAAATGCTGCTAGTACTGACCCAGAAGCTCTGACACGCACACTTCCTGAGCACGAGGAGCAAAGGACACTGCAATAGTGGATGGTGGGTCTGCTGCACAGAGAGACCAAACTACTAGGGGACAAGTTCAATACATCGTTTCTAGCTTGGAGGTGAGGAAATGAAGTCTGCTCTCATTTACACATTTTGCATTTGAATGAAATGTACCTTTATCCTTTCCTTTTCCATTCTTTTCATTTCTGTCTCTTTAAGCTTTGAAAATTGGGTCTAGAGTCCCCAGAACTTGGTTTCTTAGCAGAGCAGTCAGACACGGTTAGAGGTAGCAAAGAGGCGTATTTGTGTGGTAGTAATTACAGAGTGAAAGGAGACTGCTCAACTGTAGTGCATTTTTAGAATATGCAAAACAACGTACTGGGAGTCCTTGGTCTTGCCCCAGCTCCCAGGCTGCACTGTTTCCTCTTCATTGAGAAAGAAAGGCAGTGAGGAGGTGGCCTGTCACACTTGGTCCATGATCGTTTCCTTCACCGTGATGTGATGTGTTCCTCCCATGTCCGGGTGACAGTTCAATTTCTGTAAATATGTGTACACATCCTGATGTGCGTGTTGTGTGTTGACTCCTGTTTGTCATCAGTTGTCTTACTAGTAGCTGGAATGTGAACATGGCTTTCATCCTCGCCCTCCTGCAGGCTCTAATGAAGGTGCCAGTTATTGTGCAGTGGGAAGGTTACATGAGTACCTGTCTCTGTTCTTGGAAGTGGGCGTCAGAGGCTAAGTAGAAGAGGCCAGCCAGCATGGCTCTGGAGGGAGATGGTGTGAACGAATCCATGTAACTGAGTAATTTGCCAATTTATTAGATTAGTGTGTGCACATAGCTTTTTAAAATAAAATGTGTGTAATTTGGCTCCAGCCATTTGAAGGTTCCTGTTTAGCAGCATCAATTCAGTCACAGCCAGCTGCAGAATATCCTCAGAGCTTAAACTATACCAGCTATGGCAGGGTTGGAAGGTGGGTGACTTATAAAATGCAGGTTCTTGTTGGCTCTGTGGTGAGCACAAACATTTGCTCACCCCTTAAATAAATAAATAAACAAACAAACAAATGGGATGAGACCTGTGTTTGTAAGGAGTGTGTATTATACAAGTGGTGTGGCATATACTCTTAAGACATATTCACGTAGCAGGAATATGTGATATGTAACAGTAGTTTATATTTCATATGTGGCAGTTAATAATACATACCATATTATATAATTGCAAAGAGCATTCAGTGTCTGCATGTGTATTCATTCACATGGGCCTGCACCTGTGCGATTGACAGGAGTCCTTTGGGAATAAGACCCGTGGGCCACTGCAGAGCTTGTGCCTCTTCACCGGTTCTTCCTACTGACACGATCCAAACCTCCAAACCCTATTGGGCTGTCTGCCTTCTTTCTCTGTGTGAATCAAACTCGCCTCTTGGCCTTAGTGCTCAGGGGTCAGAGACTGAGACTTTGCATCAGCTCTGTCCTGGGTCATGCCCTCCTTTTTCAAGCCTGGTCCTGGCCCAGTGGAGAATTAATTGGTGCTCCTCATAGAGGGTGGGCCAGTGACTCTTCATCATACTTCTGACTGAAGAAGCCTGTGGTCTGCATTGTCTTCTCCCTGCAGTTACCATGTAGCCTAGACCCGAGGAATAGCCTGCAGTTTTCAGGCATTCTCAGTGTCTCTGAGAGGGCTAGACCTCATTCACTGACATCATTACTGCTTTTTCTCAATGACCTGTGCTGAGACAGGTGCTGTTAGCTGATCCCTAGAAGTTTTGGAGTTCTCAGTGCAGAGAACCATCACATGGCTCTGGAGATGTAGAGCCTGGCTCAGCATGGTCCCTGTGGAATTTTTGGGGCATGGTGCCCAGGTGGTGTGAAGACAGGGTGAGCTGGGAAGATAGGTAACCCAGAAGACCACTAGCCACACCATCCTGGAGCAGGTGGTTTGAAGGCTGGGGCACTAGCACCCCCTTCAAGGGATTCAGCTTTGTTGGACATCAGGGATCACATCTGGAGGACAGAGCTAGGACTGCCCTTTGCAGAGATGCCTGGATGAGGTGGGCAGCTGGTAACCTTGTGGGCAGCTGAATGGATATTTCCTGCTCAGGTGTTTGAGCTGTGTTAATTAATCATCACCAGCACTTACAGTGTCATTGCAGCTGGGCGGTGGTGGCGCACGCCTTTAATCCCAGCACTTGGGAGGCAGAGGCAGGCGGATCTTTGCGAATTCGAGGCCAGCCTGGTCTACAAAGTGAGTCCAGGACAGCCAGAGCTGTTAAACAGAGAAACCCTGTCTTGAAAAACCAAAAATAAATAAATAAATAAATAAATAAATAAATAAATAAATAAATAAATAAATAAATAAATAAAAAACAGTGTCATTGCTATGACTTTCTTATTTTCTGGCAGGCAGCCTGCTTATGACCAGGGCTTTCATACCTGTAGTGGGACGCCAGTATTGACTCCTTTTTTCAGGCTTGCCCCAAACTCTTCTCAAGTACCCTTGCACCCTTTGTATGATAAGTCTCAGTTTTCCTCTCCTCATCCCTGGAGTTTCCTGCCTTCCACCTTTAGCTCTTCTGATTTGTCCATGGAAGGACAGGTCTCCAAGACTGCCTCCTTTCCACTCCGTGCCTGCTTCCACCCTGGGGTTCATTGCTTTTGGCACTTCACATCTCTATGACTTGCCCTATGGAAAGTTGTACCAAAGATTCCCTTGTGTGGTCAGCAGGTTGGTGCAGGTCATCCTTCAGGGGGAATGAAAGAGTGAACAGTGAAAATGAAGAGCTTGGGAGTTGGGTGGAGCTAGAGGTCTGCAAAGTTTACTTGTGAAAGACCATTTTATCAGAGGCAGAATCATCCAGAGAGGAGAGTAAGATACATGCAGACCCTCATGGGAGTGAAAGTGGAATACTCAGAAGACAAAGTATGGTGGGTACTCAGGTGCAGTCTGGGGATAGCTGCTCCAAGCAGGCAGCTCAGGGGCCTGCAGATGTCATTAGGAAGTCCTTTGTGCAGGGAAGTTAGCAGATGGCCCTATAGCTGTGCCTCTCAGTGTAGTAGTCCTTTGACACGCTCCAGGTGTGTGTGTACAGCATGGAGACTGGCAGCTATGTGCACACTGTTCTTTGACTGGTCCTTAGCCTCTTTGCCTCCCAGGCCCCAGGGCACCCCATTCCATCTTCCCTTTCTTGGAGGCCATTACTTCCTCCCTGTCTCTGCTCTCGTCTCCCTTCCTGATGCTCCTTTGGTGTTCTTTACTGTCTCTGGCTGTGCTATCTGCTAGGTGCTGTCTCCTAACAGTACAGGTCATGGAGCTGTCACACACACAAGTGGCAGTGCTTTTCTTTGGCCAACTTAGGAAAAGGTACAATGGGCCCAGCCTGGTCCAGGTCTGTGTCTTGGCTGCAGGCCAAGCACTGGCCTGCATAGGTATGCTGGCAGAAGAGACAGAGGAACAATTCTGGTATACTTCCTCCAGAGCAGTGCCATGTGATACTGTGCCTTGTCTTCATTTATTTCAGTGGCTCAGAAACAAGGCATTTTGCTTTTCATAGAATGCTCATTTAAATGAAAGGCCTTGTGGTTATGGCAGACACCAAGCAGGTGAGGTGGCCTTTGTATGATATGTGGAGGCAGCATCCTTGCTATAACCTCAGCATGCCTGTGGTCTGCTGGGTGGACCTCTGTTCCTGGACATGCTTGTGGGCAAGTCTGTGATGCCCCTGATGAATCAGATGTTTTTCCTCTCGGTATGTGGTTCCTGCCATAGTAGGACCCACTGCCAGGTCTGTCCCTTATCAGATGGCAGTGACAGAATGAAGGACGTTGGGCTGGTCAGGATGTGGCCCTGTCTGTGTGGTTTGTGGGGTTCTCCCAAGTGGAGACAGAACAGAAGCTGAGTTGCTTTCTCTTACTCAGGGAGGAGAGTGCACAGAGGAGGTGTGCCGCTCTCAGCAGAAGACATCCGTGGGCCACAGATCTCATGGGTATTCCAGTAGGAGCCTGGAGGATGTTGGGCCTTGTTTAGACTGCAGACAGTGGGATTTTGTGAGCAGGTGGTTGACTGCACAGTTGGGGGCATTACTGATTGATATGGGGACATGCCATTTTAGTTAGCAGGTAGCATCGGGACCACGGTGGCCATGCTGTCCTTAGTGTTGCATCAAATCATTCTCCTTCAGCTCACAGAAGCCAGTGCAGCAGGCACACTGGCCAAGAGTCACTGATGGGAAACCCAGCATCATACTCTGTGTGTTTGCTTTTTGGTGTATTGTTTTAATATTTCTCTGAACATTGAGTCTTGTTTTCTGTTACTTGAAGGGTGTATTTTCTACCTCCTCTTATTGCCATTGTTGCCATCATCATCACCACCACCATAGTCATTCCTTTTTAGCAGCTCTCTCCCTTGCTCTCCTTTGTGGGATTTCTGTTGATGTCTCATGGCTAAAGGTTTTGATAGTTACTGCCTCTGACACCTTTGTTGCTGTAGTAAGAATTCCACTTGAGAACAGGCAAAAATACCCTTAACCAACTCAGAGTAGATAAGAGTTTTGGAAAATGTTTGGCAAATAAGATGCTTATGCACAGTCTCACACATGAGAGAGGCTGACTCTAGAGTGAATGAACCTCAAAGGGATCTCAAGAAGGAACAGGCTGCCAGCATGGGGCGCACTCCAGTTCTCTGTGCTCGGAAGTCATCAGACAGTAAGAGAGGGCACTTTATGCCCAGCTTGGCCGAAAAGAGAACCAGAGCCCGTCTCAGGAGGGGCTGCATCTCCTGCCCATGTTGGAGTGTGAATGTGGATCAGCTCCTCCCTCACTGTGCCCTACTCATGCAGAACCAGGGTGTGAACCTCTCCACTGTCCAGTCTTGGGACACATTGCCCTGATGGTAAGACAGTTGGAGGCAGCCTGTCTGCATTCAGGTTGGTGGTGATGACATGACTTCTCTAGAGAAGTGGCTGAATGTGGGCTATGGAGAAATGTGTGTGACAAGCCCATGCTTTATGACACAGTAGGTACCTGGTATGGGTATGTGCATCTCACAGTAGAGGTGCCCACTGCTGGTACCCATAGGATGAAGGCTGCCTGCTGGGCTGTGGTGAGAAAAGAGAACCCAATGCTCTTTTTCCTGTTGTGTGATTGACTGTTCTCACATAGCATCTAGAAAGTGCCGCAGTACCCTGGAGAGAACTGAGTACAGAAGCACGAAAAAAAGAATTGATCTCCTACCCTCTAAAAAAGGCTTTGGGGTCTCAGGCTCCACAGTTCACTGAGAACCGCTACTGAAGTGGGGTCTGTGTGGTTGGAGACTCATTGTCACTGGTCTGAGCCCTGTAAGTGAGGCTTCTGTGCAGGTGGCTGGTGCTGCCCCAAGTTACTGGTTCTGAGTACCTGGTTCTCTGTCAAGATGGCACTGTGTTTACTAGTCCATTTCAGCGAGTGTATTAATTACTTTTCTGTTGCTGTGATTAAACACCATGGCCAAGACAACTTGTGGAAGAAAGAATTTATTTTGGCTTATAGTTCCAAAGGGATAAGAGTCCATCATGGTGGGGAAGCATAGCAGCAAGTTCTGCAGGCTTGACAAGAGCAGGAACTTGAGAATTAACACACCCAACTGGATCCACAAAACAGAGAGAGCAATCTGGAAGCTGCACAGTTCTTTTAATCTCCAAGTCCGTTCCAAGTGACATACTTCTTCCAGCAAGGTTGCACCACATAAACCTCCCCAAACAGTGCCACCAGCAACTGGCAACAAGTGCTCAGATGCCTGAGACTATGGGGGACAGTTCTCACTCAAACCCAAAGTGAGGCTTTTGAAGCCATTTGCCTCCTGCCCTGGGATCCCACATGGGTTTTCCTTGGGCATTACAACCATCTGCCTGGGACATCCTGACCTTTTGTTTGTTGCAGGTTGGTATTGAGTAATCCATAGGACCCTGTGCTAAAAATCTGGGCAGCCTCTAAAATCTTTCTCTAAAAGCATTTCATTTTTCAGGTGAAGGAAAACAAGTATCATTTTATCTGAATGTTTGATCCAGTTGGGCCTTTAATGAGTTTGTTTTACCCAGATGTTTATACATGTTACATGATCTGTAGATCATAGGCCAGAATGTGGGTGTTGATCATTTGTAACCCAGTATAGAGTAGAAGTAACTAGACAAAGCCATCAGCAGATGGATCCACAGAGTTTGTGTTAAGAAAGTATGGCAGGCCCCTCGGATGCTGGCAGGACGTGCTGCCCCATTCCTTGCCTTCATCATAGCTTTTGGCATCTGATCTCTCATGCATTGGAAAGACCCATGCCTTCTGTGCTGCCCCCCCACCTCTTCTTCCTTCCTCTCCCTTCCTCTTGTCTCTCTTTTTTCAAGACAGAGTTTCTCTTTGTAGCCCGTCTATCCTGGAACTTGCTCTACAGACCCATGTTGGCCTCAAACTGACAGAGATCCGTCTGCCTCTGTCTCCTGAGTGCTGGGATTAAAGGTGTGCAACACTACTTGTGTCTTCTCTCAGCTTGTTTAGACTCAGCTTGTGGATTTGTGAAGCACTTCATATTTTTTTCCTCTTGGAACACGGTGAAATGGGATTTTATTACTTTCAAGTGTGGAGTGTATTATCAAAGTAAACTCTAAATGTATCCCAACAAATTATGGGGAAAAGTCTGTAGTCTTTCAGTGTGTGATCTTTCTGTCATAAAATGGTATACTTATAAAACATAATTGCCAAACCTTAACAGCCCACATTTCATTTGCTGAGGACAAGAGGGCTTACTAAATGCTTACTATATAAGTAAGAGGAATCCTACAGTCAGCAATTTCTTTTTGCTTGAAATTTATTTAATTTTTAATTTAATAAAATTTAGATTAAGCATTCAATCAAAACATTTAAACCATTTCATACGCATTTATTATTTTTGACCATCTTGACTCAGCCTTCCCTTGCTATCTGGGTGTAATGTGCACTTTCAACTCCTTTCTGTAAAGCTTATTTCAAGGGAGAATGGCAGACTTCTTGTGCACATGGAGATTGTAGGAAGGTAGTGACAAGAACCATACTGTCAGCTGTTTATCCGCTAGCTAGAGAGCCAAGTAGAAGGTGTACACTGACAAGATACGCAAGTGGGTATTGTTTTGGACTTTCATGACAAAAGTTGGTCTTTGAAGAACTGAGCCTCATCTCCTAGCCTTTCATGAGGTCAGCCTGAGTGAGAACCTGACAGCAACCAAAAGTGTGCGGGTTGAACATCGCAGTCATTGTTTGCCCGCCTCCGTTAGACAAGGACAGTTACTAGCGTTCCACTCACTTCCGTTTGCTCCCTTATAGTTCCACACTGATCTCCAGGATAATGCTGATATGTCCTTGGTTTTTAATTTTAGTTTATCAGCCAGTCTCATGTAGCCTTCAGGTCACTATGTCGCTGAGGAATGGCTTTGAAATTCTTATCTTCTTGCTGGGATTAGAGGTGTGTACCATCATACCCAGTTTATACAGTGTTGGAGATCAAATCTGTGACTTTGTTCATGCTAGGCTAGCAGTCTGTCAACTGAGCAAGTCCCCATTCCACTTCTCTCTTCATGGCCATGGCTGGAGAACAGGTTGGCTCTGTCCTGGAATGGCATTGTAGGCACAGGACTTGGATGTATTCCTTATTTCCGTCACCCAGGGCTTTGTTTCCTGTGTGCTCAAGCCCTTTATGCTTTGAAGGCCAAGTGTGAGAGCTTTGGTTTTACCATGCCTCACTAATACTTGGTACTTCTTTCCTTAGACATTTTAGACATTTTGCTGAGTTAGCCCTGTCCTGTTGTAGTTTTAATTTTCTTTCTTTTTTTTTTTTTGTGGTTGTAGATACAGAGCAACTGTTATGCTTTGATTGACTGCTTACAAACCTCTTTGTAAAGTTCCTATTCTTAGCTTTTGCCCAGTCTTCTCCCCCAACCCCTTAAATCAGGGGTTGTCAGCTCTTCAGGTTTATGGGGATTACGTGTGAGTTTTGGGTATTGGTCTCTTGTTGAATGGTCTGTGGCAAGTTCCCTCTTCTGCAATGTGGCTGTCTTTTCTCTCTTCTGTTGAGTCTGGATAAATTGAAAATTTTCGTTTTTTTTTTTTTTATTTATGAACCATGGAGATTAACTATATATAAAGATACTGGTCTTTATGGTCTTTTGGACTGTGTCTGTAACCCATCTCCTGTTTTCATGATGGGTTGCTAGATCGGTCATGACACTAGGCATTGTGTTTCAAAAAGACTGAAACCTTGGGATTTAGGGTGGGATCTTGGTTATTATCAGATGACCTTGTTTGTATTGGTTTTATTCTAGAGTATTATGTTCCTTGACTTGTTGAACATTTAAATGTTTGTTTTATAATAAATCAATATAATTGGGAGTGTAAGTCTTCTAGGTTCTTTGTGTTTCTTTATAAAATTTAATGTTAATGTCAATTTACAAACAAATTCTAATTTTGATTTTTATTATGATTGCATAGACTACCAGTTAATTGGGGAACATTAATGTCTGAGCCACTGTTAGGTCTTTAAATCCACATACATAGAATATTCTTTTATGTATTTAAGTCTTTTAATATTTTACTTATATATTTTTTATATTTTCCAATAAAACTTACAATTTTTACATTTTTTGATAAATTTAACTCTTCATACATGCTGATACATGATGACTTCATAAGTGTTACCTTTTCTCAGTGTTATTGGTCCCTGGTGTGTAAGATACACTTAGAGGTATGTCAGCCCTCTTACTTTGCAGTCTTACATTGATATAGACGATTAATAGTTCTTGACTGACTGTTCTGGGTTTTCCATGCGTATGGTGCACTGTGTGTGAATGGCAACATCACCCTTTCAGTTTTCCTTTTTCATGTCTTATTACTCTGGCAAGGGTCTCAAAATGGCATTGCTTGGCTGTGTTGAGAGTGGCATCCTGCTCTTCCTCCCACTCAGGCTTGTTGTTATCTGTAGATGATCTGCATGTGTTAACCTGCACTCTAGTCCCTTCTTGCTTGATGGTGTCATTAACTGCTGCTCCTCCACTGTCCACTGGGTGTGGTTAGGGACAGAACCTACATGTTCCAGGGACATGCCCTCTTCACTTACACCTCTTTTTTGGTGGCTTCATAAACATTTTTAAAAGAAATTCTCTTAAAGATTTATAGCTTCTAAGATTTTTGCTCATTGGAAATTTTTAATTTTTTTAACTTCATGTGAAGTCAGGCCAACTAGGATTTCAGCATTTCCAAAGTTACAGATGGGAAGAACCCAGGTAACCCTAACATGCTAAGCCACAGTGCCACTTAGTGTGTATGGAGCCAGAATAGAAATTGAGAAAGCGATGTGTCTTTGTAGATGTCTGTGTCCAGAGTCAGACTGCAGTTTTCAGGACGGCCACGCCTGACACTGCTGTCCTGAAGGTGCTTGTAAATCAGAATTACTCATCACCTTCTGAAAGCCTTCTTGCTTGTAACAGAGCTCTGAGTACACGGCACTGAAGCTAGTTTCCATCATGCCTTTGGCAGTGTATTAAAACAGCAGCAGCAACAAGAAGGCAGCAGACCGGTGAGCACTGGATTATAGAGGACCCACCTGTAGCAGTTCAGTTAGATTTTAGGTGTCTCAGTGTATGGAAAGGGGATGTGGATGAAGCAAGAACAGCAGAGTGTCCATGACTGTTGAATTGTTGCCTTGGGTGTGTTGCAGTTTGCTTTGCTTTGTGTTTATGTCAGATTCCATAACATAAAAGGTTTTCGTCAGTAAGAGAAACCTGTGTGGAAACTCTACAAGAATCTTCAATTTAAAATTACCTTTGTAGGTATTTTTTTTCCTCCTGAATTTGTATTTTATTTTTATTTTTGAGACAGGGTTTCACTGTGTAGCTCAGGCTGGCCTGGAACTGGCTATGCAGACCAGACTGGCCTTGAACTCATGGAGACCTGTCTCTCTAAGCCTCCTAAATGCTGGGATTAAAGATGAGCACCACAAGGGTCAGCCACAACTCCCCCGTGCCCCCAACCCCACTCACCACCTCCCCTTGGTATTATGAATTCTCAGTTTTTCACCATCATCAGTCTGGCTTAATCTGTCCCAGTCACATTCATTTCTCTCTTCCCTTTTGTGTGGTCCAAGTCTGAGCTTACCGTCTTCCTCCCTCAGCCTCCTGGATGTCTGGGTAATGGGTGTACCCCACCATGCTTGGCCTTTTTTATTTATTTTTCATTGAATTGATTTCTTCTCTTTTCTGTTGTTTATTTGAAGTTCAGTTTGTTCTTATCTAGTTTCTTTTTTTCAACATTTATTTATTTCTTCAAGTTACATCTCAATCACCATACCCACCCTCCTACCTGATTCCCCATATCTCTCCTATCCGCTTTATTTTTGTTAATTTAAGGTGTATCTTTTTTCCCACAACAGCTCCCTCTTTTAGTCCAATAAAAGGCTCTTTTTCTTATAACAATAAGTTCAATATAAAATAATAAGAACAATTAGGCAACAATTATGAAAATTATAAGGTATAATATGCATTCCCAATATCCAGTTCATACATATTTGGTAACTGATAATAATACTCTATTATCTATCTCCATGAGTTTAAAGTTCTATACCTAACTCAGTTTCCATCCTAACTTTCGTTACCAACTTAAAAACATCTTCTTAGACCTAGAACATCCTTTTAATTCCTAAACAACTTAAAACTTAACTGTGAGACTGTAACTATCTAGTCTTCAACCACATCAGAGATCAGAGAAGGATAAATATATCTGAGTAAATAGGAAGTGCAGAGCAAGCAACTTCCAAAACTAAGAAATGACAGACAACTGGCTGCCTGGACAGTCCTCACTTTCTCTCTATAACGTTAAAGTGAAGCCTACTGCCACTTAATCAAGACTATCTTTTTTAACACAGGGATTGAATGCTGAGAATTTCCCTCTGGGCATTGCATATTTTAATATCTTGTGTTTCCATTTTCATTCACTGCAAAATGCCTTCCAGTATTCTTTTTTTCATGAAGTGTTTTGTTGTTATTGTTTGTTTGAGACAGGGTTCCAGACTCTTTTATGTAGTTGAGGATAACCTTGAACTGCTGATTCTCCTGCCTCTACTTTCCAGGTGCTGACTTCACAGGTGTGTGATGCACTGAAGTGCATTATTTAGTTTACAGATTGTTTGCTTGTTTTTTTGAGTCAGGGTTTCTCTGTGTAGCCTTGGCTGTCCTGGAACTCATTCTGTAGACCAGACTACCCTTGAACTCACAGAGATCCGTCTGCCTCTGCCTTCCAAATGTTGGAATTAAAGCTGTGTGCCACCACCATCCAGTAGTATTTTGGGTTTTAAAAATATCATTGTTATTGATTTTTTAATTTAATTCCAGTTTAGTAAAATAAATTTATTTTATATAACTTGACTCCTTTTAAGCCTAATGGTACTTGTTTTAAAGTGTCTGAAGGTGTCTTTCTCAGCCTGCTCTATGTTGAAGGACTGTGAAGAAAGTGCACCCACTGCTTTTGGACAGTGTTGTTTAAGTGTCACTGAGGCACACTGTGTGTGTGCAGGTGCAGGTGCGTGCATGTGTGCGTGTTCTGGTGTCCTGCTAGTTTTCTGTCTGCCGTTGTGGCAGTCCCTGAGAGCAAGCCTTGAGACTCGGAGCTGTGATGGTAGATGTGCCCATTTCCCTTATGCCTTCCTTATTTTGCTTCTAGTGTGAAGATGGTTTTTATTTACTCAACATACTGATCTCTCTGCCATTAGGAACCGGGCCTCTGCATCCTCTGTGATAACTTGACTCTAGCATTTATTTTGTCGTTAATGTCGCCTTCACAGCTTGCTCTTGGTTAGTGTTTGTGTATTAGTTACTGTTATCATTGTTGTGACCAAATGCTTGACGGAGACAAGGCAGGTGACATTTACTTTGGCTTATGATTTCGGAGGGTTCAGTTGATCATGTTGGGGAGGGTGTGGTAGAGCAGAGCAGGTCAGGCCCTAGGAAGTACAGAAAGAAGGTGAGTTGCTGGTGTTGGGCTGCCTTTTCCATTTCCCTTTTTCATTCTCTGGGTCCCTCAGCCTATGGAATGGTGCTTTCTCTACTCAAGGTGGCAGTTCCTCCTAGAAAGGCCCTCACAGACACACCAGAGGGGTTCCTCATCATCTCTTAGGGGATTCTAAATGGAGTCAGTCAGACAGTGGAACTTAACCTGCACGGTTTGTGTCATAGATCTTTTTCCATCTTTAGTTTACTTGTGATTTCATGATCAGGTACAGCTCTGTGAAGGAGTGTGTGTATAGGTTTGTCATCATTGCCATTGTGTGAATATCATGCAGGCTAAGATGACCACAACGTCATGTGGTGATCCTTTTTAATGGGACCACTGCTGTATTTGCTTTATGCAGTCTGTTGTTGACTTGAAAATCATTATGTGGCATGTGCCTGTACTGAAAATGTGTTCTTGTAGTAGCACATTCCTGGGCTTCTGTTGCTTAGGGAACACTGGTGCTACATACAATGAGTAGCCTTCTCTGTCTCTAGACCATTCTTAGTCCTACCTTATGGTGGTTCTTTCTATCTCTTTTGTGAGCATGTCCAACAAGCTCTGCCCTTTAGTAGAGTGTCCACACAATTTGATGAGGTCACAGATACAGGTGAGAGTAGGTCTAGTTGTCCTCGATTCCCAAACGTGGAAGCATTTTCTCTTTATCCTGTTATTGAAATGGTTGTCACTGTTTTTAAATCTTAAAACTCTGCATTTATTAGACTTTTTTGTTAGGACTATTTAGTGTTCTTTGTGAACTATGATAATCCTTTTCTTTTATTATGCATTTCTGTAGTGTGTTGCTTATGAACCTCATTCTTCTCCTGAGCCCTGATGTTTTTAGTTGTTCAGTTTTGGAAAGTATGAGTCCTCCCAGAACATGTGTATTGTGTCACAGCAGGAATCCCTGGTTTCTGTTAGAAGGGGCTCATCTCCACCAATGGTGCTTAGAGAGCTGCTGGAAGCCTTGGGTGGAGCTGCAACCCTGGGAAGTTGACTTATCCTCTAGGAAGGGAAGGTGGGCTTGGGTGGTCCTCTGCTCTGGAGGGTCTGTTCTTTGAAGATAAATAAACCACAGTCCTTATCTGGGGGCTGTCAACAGGAATCCCAGAATACCTAGGAGCACACCTCAGAACATGATTCCTGTGCTAGTCAGAAGAAGGTTTTTTAGAAGTTTGCCTAGACAGCTGAAGAAATGAGGGTACATGGGGTCGGGGTGGGGTCCTTCGGAGAAGGATAAGGCTAAATGAAGGTTCGCAAGGGAAATAGAGTGGAAAACATTTAAAGCTTAAATGGCATCAGGACCACAGTGAAGAAAACTGATGCTGTGGAAGATCTCATCAGTCATGTGCAGAATGTACCAGAGAGGCTGCCTGGGAATGCAGAATAGACAACAGATGTGTTGGGACAAGAGGGGTGGGACCTATGCAGAGTTCCAGCACAGTATAGACTCTCAAGAAACCAGAAGTGATCAAAGGTGACTGAACATTTTTCTAGAGCAAGAAGTTGGAAATGTATTCAAAGGGTCTTGCTGTGAGCAAAATGAGTCAAGGTACACACCATCTAACACAATTTTTAAATTTCCAGGCCAAAGAAAAGATATGGTAGCATGTAGACAGAAGAAAATGACATCAGCAATACCCAGCCCTAAAAGTTATATAGACAGGAACTCTGGGGAAGGCAGCCTTAGGATATCCCATGGTGCCAAGGGAACAGTGTCATGGGGTGGGTGGTTATGGTCTGAGACTTTTATACTAGCTAAGCTGTATCTGTGTGCAGGATGGATGCAGAATCGTGTGAGAGTCACAGGGTTTGCAGTTTTGTCTCCTGCATTCCTTTAAGGAACTTGGTGGTGTCCTGACAGAGAGGGGTAAAGTCTGAATCTGAGGATAAAAGTCATGGTGTTATTGGGTGCTGATGAGTTGACATAGGGTAAGGGTCACAGAGTTGTAGGCAATAATGGAAAGCTGCAAACCACCTTGAGCAGCCCACCTTTAGAGGACAGTCCTCCACATGAAGAAATGATTAGTTGCAAGTAGCTAGGGAAAATACATGACTTGCTTACCAAAAGGCTTCCAAGACTGGGCATGGTAGTGGATGTCTTTAATTCTAGCACTCAGGAGGCAGAGGCAGACCAGCCTCTGAGTTCAGGGCTAGCTTGATCTGTATAGTGAGACATTCTCAGCAAACAAAAAGATTCATCACATTCTCAAAGGAAGACGCAAAATAGATGCCTCGGTAGGCACTGGAGCCAGAATCACGCAGGTAGTCTTGGGTTGGCATTCATTGGTTTGTCTCTGAAGTGACTGGGTTGTGGAAAAGTCTGGTCAGGGGGAGAATCTGTTAAACCCTTTGGCCTCACATTACCAGGGCTTTTGACAAGTGCCCCCAAACCTGTCTTCCCAAACCTTGTGTCTGGCATGGAACCCTTCCAAGGATTTACCAAGTGATGTAGAGTGACTTGCCAAGGTGACATCTGAGAGTAGGATGCTCTCTGGGCAGCGGTTCCTGTGGGCAAAGACAGGGAAGATAAGGACAGCAGGGAGGATCTGAATTTGGATGTTACCGAGTACTTGCCTCTTGGGAGGGACTACTCTGGGTGCCTTTCAGACACTCTTCTACATGGCCATGCATTCCTTATAGACTCAGGAAAATGTAGTTATAAGGATGGGCACATGGGGGATAATTTATGACACTCTTAAGTGGGGGAGCAGAATTTGAACTAAATTTTATGGTGGCAGTTATGTGCAGAGGAGTCTGGATGGTCATTTCTCAATGAAAAGGAAAGGCAGAACAGTAGCATTTTTCCTGTGTACTTCACAAAATAGTGCAGCTTGGAATATAGCTGTAGCAGTAGCAGGGTTCTTCTGGGTTACTTCTTCCCAAAAGTCTGATGGTGGGGAAGTTTCCGGAAGGGTGATCGATACCTCTAGATCAGACTTTCAAGTGAGGTTGATTTTGATCCCCTTGAAACATCTCTGACTATCATGATTGGGGAATGCTACTGCATCTGTTCGGTGGAGGTCAGGGATACTGCTGGGTATCTTGTCTTGAGTGTAACAGCTCTACAGCCCAGCCACTAGGTAACTGTTCTGTGATGTCAGCAGTGCGGTGGTGCTGAGGAACATTGCTCACTGATGGTTTTTTGCTCACATGTGACTTTCCACGAAGTTCAGTGGTTCATGCTTTTTTTTTTTTTTTTGAGTTAGTATGAATTGCTTTCTCCGATTCCTGGGTTTGTAAACAAAGGAAAGAGTGAAAACCAGAGCCCATTTCCTTAGTTAGGTGTTGGTGTCCAGATTCAGCATGCACATCCCAACTGAGGGCTCCTTTCTTCTCTGACCATGCAGGTTCACCTCTGCAAGGCCAGGCGACAGCTTCTGCTCTTCTTGTGGATTACTTGGTTTACAAGACGCTGCCAGAGAGACTTCGAGTTTACACAGCCTGGACCCGAGCCTCCTCAATTTTGTACTTGCATGTGCTGGTGGAAGTTTGGAGCTTGTTGAAGCTACTGTTTACGTGGACATTTTGAGCCATTTTGGACTTAAGGCGCTGACGCTGCTAGCAATGAGCTCCCAAAGCCATCCAGGTAAGGTGCTCTTCTTCACACATGTATTGCTGCTGCCCCTGTGGCCTGCTTGTTCCATTTTAGATTTTGCTGTCCTGTGGCAGTTGCTGTTGGTTGGCAAGATCAGCAAGCGCTCAGTAACTATGGGTCCTTGGCTTTTGGCTCAAAGGGCTAATGTAGACCTCCCAGGGATTCAGAGAGCGCCATGGCTTTGCATACCCACTCCAACGGCAGGCAGTTTCCTTGATGCCAGGAAAAAGAATTGTTCTTGTGTAGGCAGTGGATAAATACCAGTAGGCAACTTGCAGACTGAGATTCTTGTCAGTGCAAGTGGGGGGCAGTGCTGCTGTGATGACCCTGGGTAGGGTGAAACCTTGGTCTCAGATTGCCGTTCCAGTGTCTTAGTTTGCTTTCTTTGGTGCCACATTAAGCATTCCACAAGCCTCTCTGCTTCTCAACAGCCCTAGATACATTTGGAGCTGCTGGAACAAAGGACTCATCTAAGGCCACAGAGCTAGGAGAGCAGAACAGGATTAGAAACTGCATGCTTGGGTCTTAGCTGTTTGGAGGAACTTCTAGTGCACTGTGTGGTCTCTAGGGCCCTAAGTGTCAGTTGCTGTCCTGGGTATACACAGGATCTGGGCAGATGCTAGGATGGATGCTCGAGACTCTGTCAGCCTGCCTCTGAGCCTGCTCCAGTGGGTAGAGCCAGAGGCTTAGGATCTAGGCCCTTTCAGGACTGCCGAGGCAGAATGGTCACACATAACGTCTCTGGGTCATCATTGTTTTGTCTGAGAGTTTCAGAGGGCAGGGTTCCTCAGGCTTTATTTAGGTAGAGTTTTATTGATTCAGTTGTTCATGTATTGGTTGTTGTAAAGAAATGGTTTATGGTTGATTGCAGGAAAAAAAAATGAAGCTGTATAGACTTGAAATGTCTACAGTAGGTGCTAGTATGTCGGTCTGCCTCCTACTCTGCAGAGAGATGGATGTATGTATCTTCCTGTGTGTGAGCATGGCAGTGATTCATGTGTCCACATCTGTGTGTGAGGTTGTGGGTTTTCAGTATTAGTGGGTTGTGGATGTCTTTGATGTTAGTGTGCACACATATCTAGCATTCTCCTGACAGTTTGTGAGTGTGTCTTTATGTGGTTAAGGCAGTGTTCAGAATAGCTCCAAGTCGACATTACATAATTACTATGACTCTATTATGTACAGTACTGTAAGTATCCCCACTTTTGATAACTTATGAAAGGCTGAAGGCGGGCTAGCAGACACACAGGTTTAAAATGTCTTTAGGATGAATGTGAAATTGTTCCAGAGTATTGTCCAATGGAACTTCCTAATTGCAGTGTGTAAGGAGGTGTAGTTTCCTACCTTTTCACCACTTTGGCACTCAACAGATTCGGTCTATTTCTGCTAATATGCTGGAGGAAATGACTGTGTTCTCTTTGCTGTTTATATGGTGCACATACTCTGTGACCTGACACAGAGACAGTCAGATCTTGTCCATCCTATCCAGGCATTTGAGGAAACGTAAAAATGCTCTTGTTATTACACTGTTGGTCTATAGAAGTCCTTAAGTGTTTCTTGCACTGTATTTAAAATTTTCTCTACATATGCATGACCTAGTTATGTACAAGAATATCTGTACATTTTCTCTACCTGTTACATATCTATTAACTCAGTTCAGTTTTTAAGCTACGTGGCCTCTACTCATTGCTTAATTTCTGAGAAAAGTAAAATTTTCTGTTGTAGTTACAATTTTGGCATAGTCTTTTAACATATTATTTTTCTCTACATATTTCAGTGTTTCCCCCTCCCCCATGCTTAATTAAAAATTAATTACTATTTTGGTTAATGAGCTCTTACCAGAGTATAGTGTCTATTTTGTTCCATAAAATATTTGCCTGTTTTTGGTTAATGGATCTTGTCCTATCTACTTATTTTTGAGTTTTCTCAGCCATCTTTTTCAAGCCTTATCCTCATAAATGGGGACAACTAGATTCTGACTTTTCTCCCCTAAGAAAGTCATTGCCCTTTGCGTAGGGAATTTTCCCCATTGTTGTTTACTTATTTCTCCAACCTCCCCCCCCCCACCGCCACACGCACACCTTCCTGTCTTCTTTCCTTTGTTGAGGATCAAACTTGGGGCCTCTTGCACACCAGGCGGTGTTCCACCACTGAGCAGCACCACCAGCTCCTCTGTTGTGTATCTGTCCTCGGGCTTCTGGGTGACTCTTCCCTTGTGTCAGGTTGTATGTCTCTGTCTTCTCACAGCGGGTCAGATCGAGCTGCCTGCTGCTGAGACCGTTCTTTTCCTCAGAATGCCTGCATATCTGTGGCTGGGCTGTTTGCTCAGTGCCCGTTGCTTGCTGAGACTTCTGCCTCTCCAGCCATCTGGTCTTCTACAAATTGTCTTCTGTAGCCATACAGCAGATATCCTCCACATGGCACACCATGACCCTAAATGGCCAAGAGGGAAGCTTGCTGTGCCCTAGGCCATAGGTCCTTACTGGTGACACTTGCCTGTTAAGTGGTTTCAGGTGAGTCTTTTGGGCTTTTCCCATTGTTAGGCATTGCTTTGAATCCTTCCAAAGTTTATATTTCGAATTTAGTGGATTTCAGGAACAAAGAGAATTAATAGTCAACTAATTAATTCATTGACTTTTAATATTGGGGAGTTTTAATGCTGTGGATTGAGCCTGAAACCTTGCATAGGTTAAATATAGCTTCTTCCACAGAGCTCTCCAACCTTTAGTTTGCTGCTTGGAGCAGGAAACTTCTGACTGTGTTGGGACAAAATTAGGGTACTAGGATAGTTACGCTGGTCCTTGTTACTGACTCTTAGTTGTCTGAATTCTTTCCTCTGTGACCCCAGTGTCTTCTCTCTGGCCCTATGCCCTAGCCTGCCTGGCTCATTCCTGCTTGCTCCTGTGTGGCCTGGCGCAGTGCTGGTGGCACATCAGGCCCTGGTGGAGTCTGTGGCCTTTGGGCCCTCTCTCACATTGGCAGGGCAGCTTGGCTTTGGCCTGGTGATGAAGTGGCCTTTTTATTTGCTGTGTATAACTCCTCTCTCCTCTGTTTTCCTTTAAACTCCCTGTGGTGCTGGGTG
This sequence comes from Lophiomys imhausi, assembly GCA_907164525.1. Taxonomy (NCBI): domain Eukaryota; kingdom Metazoa; phylum Chordata; class Mammalia; order Rodentia; family Muridae; genus Lophiomys; species Lophiomys imhausi. Next base: position 15,424,043 of record CAJQZJ010013540.1, on the reverse strand, counting down.
AGGCCTGCGTTATGATTTTATTGCCGTTCTTTCTGGACTTTGCTAGAGCCAGGCCCTGGCTCTCTGACGTAAAAGCCGCCTAGCTGTTGGGATTTATTGCTCTAAATAACTGTTTCCAGTGCCGTGAGCAGCCCGAGGAAAGAGCTTAGGTTGGTTCAGCTTGTGAGGACTCTGTGGAAAGAGGTTCTGAATGGTGTTGCTGGTCTCATCCTGTACTGAAGCACTCACTGTTGGGATGTGCCCAGGCAGGCTGTGGTGAACTCAGCTCTTAGAGCTCTGCAGGCCTGTGAGGCCGGTGCCCTGTAAACAGCGGTGTGAGGACTGATGTGCCTGCCCATGGTCTGCTGGAAGAACAAGCGACCATTCTTTCTTTCCTCTCCCTTTTCCCTTCCAATAATTGCTCTTGTCATTCTTCATGTTAAAGTGCACTAGATACTGGTAACTGACTGGTCACCAGGAAAACCTGGCACGGTCACCTGAGCACTCACTCATTGGACACTACCATGTGTCAGCCATGTATTTAAACTTCCTCGTTGGACAGTCTTTGCTTAGAGAAAGTAGGTATCCGCTAGGAGGCATCTGTGGTGACCTAGCTGATGGCCTCAGATAGGAAGCCAGTTAGTCAGAGCCAGATTCTTTTTCTCTCTATGTCTGGGTCTCAGTGAGAGGCCTGCCTAGTGTTGGGTTATAAATAAAGTAGCCATTTGAGGGAAGGAAGCATGTGCGACCCAAGATGAGTGCTTTAACTTGGGCCCTTGTACTGCTTCATACTGTTCTGTGTCTGAAACAGGACATGGACAGAGCCGAAGCCTATGTCAACACAACACAGTGACTGGGCTTGACTCTGGGTCTCCAGGAAGAGGCCCTCTGCCCTTGGCCTGGGCTGAGCTGACATCCTGAGGTTCCATCCATCTCTGTGCTCTAATCCTCACTTTTTATCTTTTAGGACTGTGTAGCTTTGGTTGGTGGGGATCTCACTTTGTAGACCAGGCTGTCCTTGAATTCACAGGGATTTGCCTACGTCTTGCCTCTGAGTGCTGGGATTAAAGGTGCATGCCTGTTCTTAGTCTTCATTTGTATGGTCTTGAGTCTTTATTTTAACCAGTTTGGCTGCTAAGGTTATTATATAGTAATGAAGATATTAAATGGTAATGAAATTGTATCATAAAGGAACTTTTTTTTTTAGCTTTTACACTGTGCTCTGCAATGTGTATGTTTCAGGGATACTGCACAGTAGGGTGGATTTGTGGACTGTGGTGCAGACAGATGTGGATTCTAGGCAGCTGGTAGCAGGCAAGTTGCAGACTCTGAGTGAGAGAAGCCTGGTATAAGAGACCACCATAGACCATGGCTGATGGCAGTAGGTCTGCAGGACAGGTGTGGGCAGTTAGGTGTAGCCAGCCAACAGGAAGCCTGGGAGTGTCAGCAGAGAGAGAACCTTATGCAGCACAGTCAGCTAGAGAGGAGCAGCCTCATGTAGCTCCGAGAGGGAACAGGAGGGGCACTGGGAAGTAGTCACTCTGAGGGTATGGATACTGGGGAGCCAGACTGAGCTGGCCAAGGTCGTGGAGAAGTGACCATTTCTTTTGTGTGTGCATCAGGTTCTCTGGACAAGGCCAAGGTCGTCTGTGCGTGCATCAGGTTCTCTGGAGATGGATGTGATATACCTCAGGCAGTGGACCAGAGTTGGGTGGGAGTGTGTTAATCCTGGGAGTGCTTCAGCCTGCTTTCCCAAGGAAAGGCTTCAGAATGCTTCGTGTACTTCCTACTGCCTCCTGCCCAGTTCTAGCTGGCATCTTCCCAGCCACCACCCCAGTAGCATGTGCAGCTCTCAAGTTGTCACCACCCTGGCTTCTCCATGCCGTGATTATCTGGGATCTTAATCAGTCAAGATTTGTTCTGGAAATCATGTAGACATAAGGACTTATTTTTCAACCTATTTTTTTTTTCAATCCTCAAATTGTGTTTTGTCTTTTAAAAATCACGAATACTCTGTCTCTGGGAAGAGCTCAGAATATTCACTGTCAATGGTGTGCTGATGGTTTGTTTTGGCAATTTTCTGAAAATTCTTACAGAGTTTGGGGAGCATTTGCATTTGTGTCCTTCTTTCAAAGCCCCCATTGTAGAAATGCAAATTTCTGAGTTCTGAGATGCTGAATGTTAGATGATTAATGATATTGAAATTTAAGAATGAACTCCTGGTATGTATTTGACACAGAAAACTCAATACTCGAATCATTAGGAACCATTGAGCACAGCTTGGTGCTGGAACAGAAAAGGCTGTAATTGCAACGCCTGGCAGTGGGGGCAGGTCATACGTGGACAGGTGTGCACATGCACACGGCCTCCCGAGCCTGTCTGTGCAAGGCCCAGAGCTGCTCCATTTGAAGAACTGGCTCTTTTTAATGTCGATGTTTAAGACGTATAGTGATCATAAATCAGCATTGATTCCGTGCTTACTCCAAGTCAAACACTGCTGTGCTTTTGAGGGACCAAAATGAATAGCACGTTCGTTCAGAATTGTGCTTTCCAGTGATGACATTTGCGTGGCGTGATACCCTTGTGAACTGAGTTGGAATGCCATCATTCCATTGTGTGGGTGAGAAAATCAGTATTTCCTGCCATCAAATAACTGCCTAGGTTGAGGTCAGACAGTGCTTCAGAGGCCAGCCAGGAGCTGGAATCCATCACCCATAAATGCTTTTCTGTGGCCAGCAGAACTCTGGGTGCTTTGGGCCCAGATAAGTCTAGTCATACTCTTTACAAGTGTGAGGCTTCCAGGCCAAGCAGTCAGGGGTGGGTGGCATTTACAGGTGGCAGGCACCTTGGGAATGGAGTGATTCTTGCCATGAGAAGGTATAGACAGATCGTAGGTGCTCCCAGAAGAGTTGTGTGCATCTGAAGATGTTCCCCGAGAAAGGCTGCACTGGCTGAGTCTGAAGAGCAGGGCATGCTGCTTGCTGCCTGGAATCCCTGGCCTGGTAGAGAGGCAGTGCTCAGAGCGGAGGGAGAGAACTGGGCTTGCTGTTGCAGTCTGTAGCCATGATCACCTGTAGAGTCAGAGGCTCTGTCTGACCCTACTGCCCTTTGTTGCCCTCTCCTGTTACACACAGTGTTACATGGGTCTTGGCTATCCTGGCTCACCCATCCTGGAACTTGTGAGTTTTGCACCATGTGCATTCCATATCAGGTATGTTTCAGACCTTCTCTGAGCTCTCTGCTGGTCCTGGAAAGCTGAGTTGAAAGAACTGAGTGAGTGCCTGGTGAACCATGTTAATTTGGAGATTTAAGTGGAACTTAGTACTACTTCTCAGCACCTCTCTGCCTGCCTAGTTCATGAGGACATAAGAAATGGACACTCTGAGGAACACTGTAATGACTAAAGCAAAAATGGAGTGAGACAGTAGGCTCACAGTTTGCTTTCATCAAATGCTCTGAGCAGCTCAGGATCTACCATAAAGCACTGCTCAGCATTTCAGCCGTTTCTAACTCTTGCCGTTACTGCATACATGGAAAAGATGTCGAGAAGCTTATTTATAGGTGATCTTTGTGTGTTTTAAAATAAAGTCTATGGCTCATCTATACTTTTTAAAACCTGCGTCAGATAGCATTTGTGAAGAACTATGAAGTTGGTTAAAGTATGTAGGTGTTCTTATTTAGTGGTCATAAACAGGATGAATTAGTTTTCTGCATACAGTGACATTCTCACAAGACCCAAACCAGCTGTTGACTCTGTATTCCCTTTAGATGGTGGGATTGGTTGTCGTCCAGTCATGTCAGCCCTTGATGACTGAGATTGAGATGGGCAGGTCTGTGTTCGTGTATGTGTAGGTGCGTTCTGTGTGCATGTTGAAGCCAGAGATCAACCTTGTATCATCCTCAAGAGCTGCCCACCTTGCTTTATGAGGCAAGGTCTCTCACTGAGACCTGGGGCTTGCTGGTATAAGGATAGGCTGCCTGGCCAGGGAGTCCCAGGGTCCTCCTGTCTCCAGTTCTCCAGTGGTGGGGTTACAGACACATGCCACTGTGTCCAGCTCTTCCATGGGTATTGGAGACTGAACTCAGATCTTCATGCTTGCATAGCAAGGGCTTTACTGACTGAGCTCTTCCCCAGTGCTGTTTGTTTGTTTTAAGAATACTGCTTTTTTGTATTCTGGTTGTTTAGGTCCTGTGTCTCCTCTGTTCCTTCCTGCTGCTCTAATGAAACCCCTTTGGTGATATGACTTAAAGTCTACAGAAATTTGTGGTGCATTTCTGGAGGCTGGAAGGCTAAGATCACGATGCCAGTGACTGTTTGGTGAGGCTTCCCTAGGCTCTGCCTTGTCCCACCCTGCTGCATTCTTTCCTGATGGTATTCAGTTGGCCCTCCCTATTGACGGGCCCTCAGTGCGCTCTGGGTGTTGTCCTCACACTTCATCTCTTCCTTGTGGCCTCACTTCTTAATGCCCTGGTTACACGGGGTGGGGAGCACAGAAGGTGTTAAAGCTTCCACTGGAAGAGCTCCAGGCTCCACTTTGATTAGTTTGCACTCACAGCTGATGTGCTCTTCTTGCATTCTCCCAGGAAATCTCTTAGAGAAAGTGGACTTTAATTAGAGCCCTGTTTCTCAGGGGCTTGTTGACTTAAAAGACCTCACTATTGGCACTACTGGTGTTCCGAGAAAACTGTGGGGTTACAGTTTCTAATGCTTGCAGTCTTAAGAGCAAGTGAGGCTTCTTAGTGGAAGCAGCTCCCTCCCAGGTCCACTCAGCAGCATGATGCAGACTTCTTGCTGCTCCTTGTTTTTGTCTTCACATGGAGCCAGTCCTTATCAGAGGCTGGGTGATTCTTCAGGCCCATGCCTCTCTCTCCCAGACTGATGTTGGTGTGCAGACCTGTCTGTATGCTTTGCCTTGCTGCTTGCAGCTGCAGGCTCCTTAGGACTGGTTATGTGCACTGGCCACCTTAGCTTGTGTCCCTCTTTCTGGTCAATGGCAGTGTGTTTTTAAAAAATTAAACTAAATAGATTTATTTACTATTATTTTATGTGAATGGATGTTTTGTCTGCATGTATGTCTGTGTATCATGTGCATGCAGTGCCCACAGAGGCCATAAGAGGGTGTCTGATTCCCTGAAATCCGAGTTACAGAGCCACCAAATGGGTACTGGGATTGGAACTCGAAACGTCTGAGTCACAAGTACTCTTAACCACTGAGTCACCTATCCAAGCCCAGTGTTTTGTTCTGATTCTATTGAAAGGATAGCAAGATAAAAATGAGTCTTCCATGCTAGGGGTTAAAAGTGTTTAGAAAGTTGGAGGCAGTGCCTGGGGAAACTGGATGTGAGAAAGGCAGCCTTTTCCTTGGAAAGCGTTTATGTAACCTGGAGCCAGGCAGAGTTCTCTTTATACTGGGCCTGGTGCTGTGTAATGTGGGCAGTTGAGTCCCTGCTGGTCACCTCAGTGATGGTAGAAGGTAGGAGCTTAGGGTCCCCTGGAAAGCCTACATGGACGTTGGCAGTGAGCCAGGGCCTGGATGTGGTGGCCAAGAAGGGAACTGGATCCTCAGGGACTTTTATCTTCCTCTCGGCTGTCCTGGGGAGAGGGACAGTTTTGATTTTCCTTCTAGCTTGCATAATTGGTAGAAGCTTGGAGCCCAGCAGGTGGATGATCTGTGCTGAGGTCTTTACCAGGCAGTGAGGCGTTGGGGTAGCTGATTCCTGGCCACCCTTACAGGGGGAGGGCTTTGCTTGGGTAGGAGTGGATGGACAGTTCAAAGTATCTGAGTTTGTGTATTCATTCTGGTTGATTTCTTAGTCTGTTGGCTTGTTTGCTTGTTTCAGGCTGTTCTGGAACTCACCATATGGCCCTCACTAGTCTTGGACTCAAGATTCCCCTGCCTCAGTCACCTGAGTGCTGGGATTATAGGTGTGCACTGGGGAGTATGTTCAACTTGAGGCACTGGCTAAAATTATCTGTGACGATAATATTTTCACCATTGCTTTTTATGAAGCCAAGCCCACATTTTCTAGTTTTAGACCTTTTATACTTTTCACAAGTCACTGTTAAATTTAGGGTGCCTTCTCTTGGCAGCTTGTCTGAATACCTTCAATGTGAGTTTTATATACATCTGGCTGAAAACAGAATTCTGCCACTAGTACACTAGCCTGAGCTCCTGAACTCAGCATGGGGCAAGCACTTCAGGGTTCATACTAGACCCCTGCCAATGCTGCCTGAGTGAGGGCTTTGAAATGTTGCTGTTGGCTGCATTCTTGCTGTGGGTGCTCACAGGGATTGGCAGTGCTCAGAGAATACTATGGTCCCTGTTGGTTCTAAACTGTGCCTCAGTCCCCAGGAGTCCCATGATGACTGCAGTAGACTTAGGGACCCACCTTAGAAAAATAGCACTTAAAAGCTTAAATTTGTCCTGTTTTGTATAATGAACATAGAACATTTGACCTCCCTCCCTCCCTCCTTCCCTCCTTCCCTCCCTCCCTTGAGGCAGGGTTTCTCTGTGCAGCCTTGGCTGTCTTGGAATGCATTATGTAGAGCAGGCTGGCTTTGAAC
>CAJQZJ010013540.1:15392824-15406542 GCA_907164525.1 Lophiomys imhausi | reverse complement strand
AGAGTGGGCTTTCTCACCGGGTTCACTGTGACAGAGTGGGCTTTCTCACCGGGTTCACTGTGACTGAGTGGGCTTTCTCACCGGGTTCACTGTGACAGGGTGGGCTTTCTCACCGGGTTCACCGTGACAGGGTGGGCTTTCTCACCGGGTTCACCGTGACAGAGTGGGCTTTCTCACCGGGTTCACTGTGACAGACTGGGCTTTCTCACCGGGTTCACTGTGACAGAGTGGGCTTTCTCACCGGGTTCACTGTGACAGAGTGGGCTTTCTCACCAGTACCCCAAGCCTGTGTCTTCTCCTAACTCTGCTTACACTTGGCCTCCGCACGCGCAATTTCAGTTTCAATTTCAGCATTATTTGAGCACTTTCTTTGAAAAACTTCTCAGACGCTCAAAGTTTCTGTTGCTGGGCAACATAATCTTCAGCTGTGAGCCAGTGCTGTGTGCCTGTTATGTTCGTTCTTAACGTTTTAAAAGTCCTGTCAGCTGCATCCACACTTCCTGAGAGCTTCAGTGTTTGTGGCCCCATGCAGGTGCACTTTTTGTGGTCTGGATTTTAAATGAAGCTATAAAGAATATATTTCGATTTGGATATTCACAATTTAGTTAAAGTTACAGGTTTTTTTTTTAAATGCATATATATTATTGTCTCATTGAGTTTTGTGATACCCCATTATGCTCAGGTAGTATGACCCCAGCTTTGTGTGACTACCATCCCATTCTTACTTCCCATGGCACATGCTGGGTGGAGCCAGAGGATACTGCTTTAAGGTAGTTTCTGTCTAAATCTTCCTTCTGAAATCTGGGGTCCAGGCAAGGTGACCCAGAACCTACTGTCCTCTCTCAGTGGTTCCCTGTGGAAAGGGATAGCTTCAGGTAAAGCGCCTGTACTGTCAGCCAGCGTTGTGTGGTCAAAACTGCTCTCAGGCGCTGCCAGCATCACCTTTTGATTTTGTATGCAGGTAGAGTTGTTGTTGTTGCTGTTGTTTTTCTTTTTTAAACATGTAGAAAAATGGTTCTTTCCCCAATTTTAAAAGTTTCTATGTAGTCTCAACTTAAAATCTGTCAATGCTTAAAGGTATGCAATGAAAAGAAACTGCCCACTTTGTCCTACTAGCTGTGACAGTTCTGAGAAAACAGATTGATTAAACATGGTGTGGATCCCCTGGAGGCCTGTCCTCATCCCCATCCCATTACCCCACATCATACATAAAGTAAGAAAGTTTACTGTGACCTAGAACTGTTCCCTGTAGTGTACATATGTTCACATTTTTGTCGATTGGCAAGAATGGTTTATATGTCGAAAGAAAACCCCTGGTCCTGTCTAGCATTCGTATCTTGTGTTTTGCTGTCTTCTCTGACCTGGAACAGTCTTAGTTGTCTTTCTGATGCTTTGTGACAACAGTATGGAAGCAGACAGGGTTGGCTTTAAAAAAAAAAAAGTCCCTGCCCTTGTCTTTGTTCATTTCCTCCTGATTTGTTTCAGGTGGTATCTGTTGGGCTGGGAGGCTGCAGAGGTGTGCCCTAGTGCCTCAGGTGTCCTGGGTTCCTCTTGTTTCAGGGGACTGAGGGGGTGTTGCCAGACATCTGTGCCAAGAAGCTGCTGGGTGACTGCAGGCATCTTTGTACTCCCTAGCCTCTGACCTGAGGCTGCTGAGTTCTTCCTGCTTGAGCCTGCTGTTGTTTAAAATCTCTCATGGCCTGGGGACTCTGATTACTGTCATTTGTTTAGAGGTGACTTTTCACTGTGAAGAGGACTGCTCCTTTCTTGTTTATGTTTATCTGAACTCCTGGATTCTTGGTTGTTCCCTGGATTATAACCCTTTATTGTTGTGATCATTTTGGTGTTCAGCTTGCCCCAGATATGACCCATAAGAACTGTTGTTCTGGCTCCACTGTCAGGTCCCCAGGACTTAAGGCCCCTCCTCATGCTGACTTAGTACAATGTTCCAGCCCTGGGGTTGCTGTTCCTTTCATGAGACCTCAAAGTGTTGCTTGTTTCTGATGTGTGTGTATGTGGATGGGGGTACACCAGAGGTTGACATCTGATGTTTTCCTCTATTGCTCTGTTTTATTTTTTTGAAACAAGGTCTCTCACTTAACTTAGCTCTTCCTTTAGGCTGCACTGACTGATAATGGAGCCCTAGGAACCCTCTTTTGCCTTTCTCGAGCTAGGATCATGCTTCCTCACCACCATGCCCAACTTTTATGTGCTACTAGATATCTGAATTCAGGTTATCACGCTTACATGACAACTACTTTGTCCACTGAGCCATCTACCCAGCCCCTTGGAGGAAGGCTTTTAGAAGCATGCAGCAGGTGCTGTGCACTTGGGCTCCTGGCCCCAGCACAGAGCTGTGGCTCAACTACAGAAGTGGTGGAAAGCAGCTCTTTTTTTGGGCTCTCGTGTGTAAACCTCTCTGTTTGCACCTCCAGTTCCACTCAGCATTTCAGTGGCCCCAGGCTGCCCTTGTCTCTTCATCTTTGATATTCCTTTTGACAACAAAGTGCGTAGCACCCAGAATTCAAAAAATGTATTGAGTCATTTGTTCAACTTTAGAATACTAACAAAACAAAAATGTGTCTCTGTAAAAAAGAAACCCAGTGAGCAGAACCCAGCATACACTGAAGGCATAGGACCAGACCCTGTGTCTAATGTGTTTCAGAGACTTCCCACTTCTGTGTGAAAGAAACATGGCCTGATCCACTTGTGTATGTTTCCCTCCAAATTCTCCCTTCATATCTGCTCTCATTTGTCGATCTTCCTCTGTGTTCGTGGAGCTGAGTGTGTTCTGTGTGGCAGTCAGATTTGGAGACGCTCTCCTGCTTACCCTTCCTTTGTGGATGCCTGTGGGACAAGGCAGGGACACACACTGCCCCCACCTCTGCATTGTACAAGTGTCACTAACTCCTGACTTATACTGGGTCCTGGAGCTGCCTTGTTTGAAACTTTTTCCCCCAACATTTATTTATTTCTTCAAGTTACATCTCAATCACAGTCCCCTCCCTCCAACCCCCTTCCAGCCCCATTCTCCCACCCTCTTCCCCCTCACCCTCCTATCTCCTTTTTTTTTTTTTTAGGTTTTTCGAGACAGGGTTTCTCTGTGTATCCTTGACTGTCCTGGCCTCACTTTGTAGACCAGGCTGGCCTTGAACTCACAGAGATCTGCCTGCCTCTGCCTCCCGAGTGCTGGGATTAAAGGCGTGCGGCCACCAAGCCCGGCCCCTTTATTTAATTTATAAATTTAAATTTTGTTATTAAATTTAATTAAATTTAAATGTATCTTTCTTCCCCCCCAAAGCTCCCCCTTTTAGTTCAATAAAAGGCTCTTTTTCTTATAACAATAAATACAATACAAAACAAGAACAGTTAGGCCACAATTATGAAAATTATAAGGCATAACATACATTCCCAATGTCCAGTCCATACGTATTTGGCAACTGATATTTATATTCCATTATCTGTCTCTCTATCTATCTATCTATCTATCTATCTATCTATCTATCTCTCTATCTCGATGAGTTTAAAGTTCTATACCTAACTCAGTTTCCATCCTAACTTGTATTACCAGCTTAAAAACACCTTCTTAGACCTAGAACGTCCTTTTAATTCTTAAATAAGTTAAAAATTTAACTGTGAGACTATAACTTTGTAGTCTTCAACCACATCAGAGACCTGAGAAGGATAAATATATCTGATTATACAGGAAGTGCAGAGCCAGGGGCTTCCAAAACTAAAAAAATGACAATTGGCTGTTTGAAACTCTTAACAGTCGAACCTATGAACCAGGTACCCCTGTGAAGAGACTATGGCAGTGTGCCCCACTGGAGCTTTACTCAGAATAACCATACACGCAACATTGTAGGATTAGAATGTCTGAGTGACTGTAGGGAAGCGATTTCTGTAGAAAGATTAATTGATATATAATTTTGATATAATTTCCAAATTTTCCTGCATAGAGGGAGTACTGTTTTATAGTCCCACTAGCTGGGTCTGGCATGGTAGGCAGTTCCTACATGCTGTGCCAGCAGAGTGTCTCTTTTTTTTTGCTGTCTGGATAGATCAAGAATGTCTTTTCCTTCCCAAAGGCTGTTTTTCTGTTGTTATGTTGGACTTGGTTCCCACACTTTTCCAGAGTATGAGTGACTATGACCGCTAGCTACATATTTACCCCACTTGATTTCCCCTATTTACCTGTTGCTCTTGACACTTTATTGTGCCCCTTTCCCTCATAGGCACGCTCACTGTGCCCTTTTTGCACCTGTCTTGGGATCTCTAGTGGGAAGCCAGCCACTGCACAGCCAGTGGGGCTCCTTCTTGTCCCTTCTGCTGTGTAGTGTGTGTGCATCATATCCTGGCTGTTGAGAGGTTACCCTTGGGTGTGGTGGTGTTTTGGTCTAATTTTATCTTCACCCAGATCACCTTTCAGTTGTCTCAGTGTTGTTTGTTTAAAGGTCCCTGTTGCATCAGTGGCTGCAATGCTACCTTTATCCTGTGCCGGACTCTGTCTTTTCACCTGGCTCTGTCTGCTCATTGTGCCAGCACCATGCTGCCTTGGGTGTAACTCTGTTCTTTGTGCCTCTCAGCTCTCTCAACACTTACGTTCTTGAAGTGTACATTCCTGTCCTGAATCTTTCTTCTTTCTGGAACACTAATGATGTTATATATCTTTCTCTGTCCTCTCCTCTTCCCCCTATTCCCACCATACCTTTTGGAAGATTTCTTTTATTTTTAATTAGCTGTATGTTGGCGCTGTTTTTTAAAATCTATTTTAATTGTATATCCTTGAACATCTGTACCTCCCTTCCAATCATTCCTTCCAAACCCCCAACACTGGGTCGGAGAAAGGGATGTAGATCTCTCTGAGCTACTTCCTACTGACTAGGGTTCTTTGGGGGCAATACCAGTCTCAGTAGTTAGGACATACAGCAGTCCAGCAAACCAGCAACAGTAAACACAGCAGAAGGATGAACCAGCAACAACAAGGGAGAACAGCAGCTGCTTCCTTCTTCCGAGTGCTCCTCTGACCCCAGCCCCCTCTGAGCTCTGGGCATTTATACCCTCTCTAGAGTCCTCAGAATTAAACTATCTGCAGCTGTCATAACCACACCCCTGCTAGAGCAGGAGACAATCATAGTTAACAGCTGTGGACAAACTGAAGCAGCCCCATATCCACACCTGGGATTATAACAAAAACAACTTCACATAACTCGTTTTTTTAAGAAACAAAAACTCCCCACAGGTGTATGTGTGTTTCTATGGGAAGGTATGTGCATATTTGAGTGTTGGTACTCATGGAGTCCAGAAGTGATCATTGGAATCCCTGGAGCTGGAGTTACAGGTAGTTGTGAGCCACCTGATGTAGGTGCTGAGAACCAAACCCCAGTTTTCTGCAAGTCCTTTCTGTAGTGTATTCTGAATTACTTCTGTAGGTCTTTTCACTGTTAAACAATTCTCTCTTCAACTGCATCTACTTCATTATTTAACTCATTGATTTAGTTTAAAATTTCAAGGATTGTAATTTATTTGTTTTATATAGCTCATTTTTAACTGTGCCTAACAAATACTGATATTCATAATTATGTATATGTGTGTGTGTGTGTATATATATGTGCGGCCTATTGGCCATTACATCTCTCCTAATTGATTTTTAAAAAATCACTGATCAGTGGAAGCCACAACAAAATATTTCATTACCCAAGCAACAGCCTCTATAATCCCTACTATTCTCTATTATTATTTATTTTAATCAACTAGGAATATGAACTTTCCAACCACAAACCAATAGCACAGTACTCACAATACTCCTCATATCCCTTATAATCAAGTTAGGATTAGTCCCTTTCCATTCTTGATTACCTGAAGTAACCCAAGGTATCCCCTCCACATCAACCTTATTCTGCTTACATGACAAAAAATTGCTCCATTATCTATTCTCTATCAAATCCATGAACTTCTCAACACAAATCTCACCTTCATAATCGCAGTGGTCTCTATTTGCACTGGAGCATGAGGAGGTTTAAACCAAACCCAAACTTGAAAAATCAGCTTATTCCTCTATTAGCCACATTAGATGAATAATTGCCATCCTTCCCTATAACCCCTCACTCACTATTCTCAACCTAATTATTTATATCCTCATTACAATCTCAATTTTTATTTCACTAATAATAATTTCATTTACATCTATTACCACAATATCTTGCATGAAACAAATCAGCAACTCTCATTCTTTCTATATCACTTATTCTACTATCCCTAGGAGGCCTCCCACCTCTAACCGGATTCTTACCCAAATGAGCCATCATCACAGAACTACTAAAAACAACACAACCGGGCTGGAGAGATGGCTCAGCGGTTAAGAGCACTGGCTGCTCTTCCAGAGGTCATGAGTTCAATTCCCAGCAACCACATGGTGGCTCACAACCATCCATAATGAAATCTGGTGCCCTCTTCTGGCCTGCAGATATACCTGCAGACAGAACACTGTATACATAATAAATAAATCTAAAAAAAACAAAACAAAAAAACAACACAACCTTAGCAACACTAATAGCATTCATAGCTCTATTAAAGTTATTCTTCTACACACACCTAATATATTCTTCCTCACTAACAATCTTCCCTGTATACATAATGATTAGTACATTTATTCTAATTTACTTCTTAATGTTCCCCTCAGGAAAAGTGGATGTCATATCCCCTTGTGGAAGGTGGGAAACTGAGGCATAGGGAGTTTAGGAGCTCTCTAGGGCCTGCACAGTGGTTAAGTAATAGGACCGTCCAATAGGACCCCTCATGACCTGTTATTATGACTTGTGTCCTATGACGTTCTGTGAACAATGTATGTGCTGCTGACACATTCGTCCAGAGAGATTCTGGCATGTTTCTACTCAGTGCCTGAGGCTCTGCTTAGAACACACCTCAGGGTGCCTGTGCCAGGGATGTCTATCTGTCAACTCTCACCAGCTGTTCCAATTCTTCCCCAGACCACTGCAAGGTGATCTGTTGTTCTGAATCCTCAAGGGCACCTTCTCTCTGGATCTGCTTCCTTCTAGCCAGTGGGAGGCCTCTATTTGGACTTTTCCCCAGATTTGCCTTGCTTTGAACTGCTGTCTTCTGTGGCATTCTTTAGTGGCCTGCCTAATACAACTTTGCATGCAATATGATCAAAAGTGGCCCCTGCCTTGCTGCCAGGAGCAGGGTCCTCTTTCAGACTTTACTTTGATCACTGTCCTCAGTTGGCTGTCTCATGGAGCACTAGCTTTTGCTAGAACCTGTAAAGTGACTAAGCAGAGAGCCGAAATAATCTGGGGGTTCAGATGGCCTGAAAGTCAGCCTAGCCATGCTTGTTAATGCCGCGGAAAACCAACTGGTTCCCAGGTGTTACTGCTGTACTGGAAGTGTCCCATTGACGGTCTGTAGTTACAGTCCTGGAGCTTCAAGCCTGGGTTCAGTTCCTCAGAGAAGAGCTGTTCTTGGGTTTTGAGCTTCTTTAGGGTCCTTCCTCCAGTTCTAAGACAGTAAGCTCACTCAGTTTCTGGTTACCTCAGGGACATCCCATCTAGTTCTCTTGCCAAGGACTTTTGTTGTTCTCCATGTAGAGCACATTGAAAATATGGAATGAGTGCAAGTAGAAGCCAGCTTGGTAAAGAGAGACAGGGACAGAGGAGAGCTTCTGTAGACAGTCATCACCCCTCTTGCAGGTTCCCTGAAGGCATTTGGGCAGAGATCCAAGGACAGAGTACCCCAGCCTTCCTCTGGGACAGTCTTGTATGCAAGCCGCACCAGGCCATTGCCTCCAGAGTCTTTTTCCCTTGGCTTCCCTACAGGAGTGCAGCCTTGACCTGCCTATAGGCTAAGAATGGGGCTTACAAGTGAAGCTGGGTCTTGAGACTGTGCCTTTACTTGAGGGAGCAAAGAGGGAAGGGGACCTGCCTAGGTCACCAGGCTCCTGCTGGTCCTGAGCCTGGGACACTGTCCTAAACTCTGGAAGCCTCTGTTTTTGCAGACTATGTCCAGGGGCCACAGAGTGCTGGCCGCCCTCTTATTTTCTGTTCTTGCTTTGGTGAGTATTGTGGAGTTTTGGCATGGCAAACACCAACTTCACCCTTGGGGTGTCGCCCCTTGTTTCTAATTCAGTGTCCATATTTGTAAAGACTGCTGTGAAAGTTTTCATTAGTTTGGCATACAATGGAAAGAGTGATTTGTCTTTCTTTCCTCTGCAACATAGAACAGAGGATGAGCAAGAGCCAAGTCCCAACAGCACATGTGTATGGAAGTGCCGTAGTAGAACCCTTACCCTCATCACACGCCCCATAAACAGCAAGCAAGCATTGTGTTTAGAGTGTGGGGAGATGGGAAGCTTGTGCTTGGATTTTACTGACTGGCTCAACTCAACTGGCTGGATGGGTAAAGAAGGGAAGAACACACATGAAAGTGTGCTTGCATGCGTGGAGTGGACCTTCTGGGTGCCACAGTGGGGGCACATGGCAGTACCCCTCACCCTGGTATGCCTGCTCTGGGAATGTGGGTGGCACTATCATCTTATGGCAGTGTGTGGCGGGGACATCAGTGCCTCTTACTGTGGAGATGGCTTTTTTCTTGTCTAGCCCTCATGGTCTGAGGTGGTGCTGAGGCTCCCTAAGAAGAGAGTGCCATCTTTGCTGTGATGCTGCTGGCCCTGGGATCCAGTCCTTGCTCAGTTGCTGATGCTCTGTCCTCTCAGGTGGGCATGGGCATGTGGCCACTTTCAGTGACACTGAGGCTCATCAGTTGCAGACTTAAGTTAAGGGGTGATTTCCTTCAGTTCCTTTAGCTTCCCCACACCAGTCCAATGCTTGAGTAGACCCCAGAATTCCAGCTGTGGGAGCAGCCCCCTCTTTGGGGACTAAACTAGGGGTCCAAGAGTCTACTTTGGGATACAAGGAAGAAGACATGAGAAGCAAGAGATACACAGGCTGTTCTTTGTCACTTGGGGGACTGACCTTCCCACCCCATTGTTGAGGCGTTCTCTTGAGGTTGTGTTCAAGAGAACACAGTTCCTAGTGTTCAAGCAGGCTTCTGGGCACAGGGTAAGGTAGACCTCAAATGGCTGGCCTACCTTTCAATGAGTAGGGTTCACTTTATTAGTCTTTGAAGACTTTCTGTTTTGAGCTGTCTTCAGGCTGATGGCCTCAAGAGATCAAAACCAGCATCAGCAGGCAGACAGAGATAAAGTTGAGGTGCAGTGCAGAGAGTTGGAAGTCCTACTGCCTGCACTAAACTCATGGTGGCTTAGGTGTCAACTGAACACATAGAAGGCATTTCTCAACATGTGTTTGTTGGAAGGAAAATATTACCTTGATTGATGGTGTAGCCTGTGTAAGGTAACTCATGGCTTGTCTGAAAGTCTCATGCCTGTGGTATGGCTGTGACTAGTTTGAAATGCAGACAGTAATAATTCAGGGATCATGGGCTAGGCATAGTCTGTCATGTGTGTCTGTTCTAGAGGATAGGCCCCTTTCTGCCTCGCCTACTCTCTAGTTCTTTTCTTTCATCTCTGCTGTGAGGAACTTATAAGGTGACAGTGTAGCTGTCCACAAGGACCCCATTTGGAAAGCAAGAATGTAATTAAAGAGTCTTCCTGGGCTTCTGAGCTTGCCTGCCTTCAGCATGCTCTCATGTTCATGTGTCTGTATTTCAGGCCTGCTTGACTGGCAGTGTGGTAACGGATCCCCGTTTGATCTCTTTTCATCACTGTTTTTGCACCTGGAGTAGGGCAGTATGCTCCCACGCATTTGCCAGTAGAGGCTGACCTTACATCGGTCAGTGCACCCTGTCTTGTAGGGCTCTAGCAGGTGCTGTCCCTCAGCAAGACCTCTCCTGAGTGGTGCCTCCTGCTCTTCCATGGGCACTACACTGTTCCTTCTATGTAGCCTATGAACCAGATTCTCCTCAACAAGCTTGCTGAGCTGTAGACACACCTTGAATTTGAGCACTGTTCTCGGTGGAACCCTGCACTGGGCGTGCTGTCCCAAAACACATGGTGGTTCCCACTTGTACCTGACTATGGGGACCAGACACAGGTTGCTGGCTCACCGTGGCTCAGTCTGAACTGAAGTGCTTTATGATAACTGGGGAGATAGTTTAGTTTGGTCCCTGCTACATAAACCTGAAGGTTTGAGTTTGAGCCCTAACACCAGCGTAAAAAAACTGTTGTGGTGGCACATATTTGTAATCCTAGCACTGGGGAGGTAGAGGCAGGCAGATCCCAGACCAGCCTTGCATACTCACTACATTTTTATTTTGTCCCCTCCTCTGGCCAAAACTATTCCCTTTGAGATAACACAATGACCATAGTGCTTGCTACTCATCTGTTCTGAATGGCCTAGAGAAACTTGTGTTCTCTTGCCTGAGGCTTGGCCTGATAGATGAGAGGGAGCAGCTCCCAGGACCCTTTCCCGCTATGGAGGTGTGGCAGCACCCTTCCCTGCCTCAGGTGTGCACTTAGGATGCTCTATCAGTGAACTCCAAAGCCTCGGCAAAGAAGCTGAGGAGGGCTGTGGTAGTGGGTACAGGACAGACAAGGTGTGGGGACCTCAGGGTGCTTGCCAGTGGGACTTTGCCCTCAAGTGGGTCCCACACAGGTGGAGGAGGCAGGTATAAAGTACCTTTCTGTCCCTGATTCCACTGTGACCCTGTGTGTTAACACCTTCCTATAAGCCTCCAAGGCAAAAGTCATTTTCCAGGTGCAGAAAAGAGATAATTCTGCATGAAGGCAGGAAGAGAGGAAAGAAGGAAGGGGCATTAGTTCGTTTAAGGGCTATCTTGAGGAACCTGGCTTTGCTTCCTCTGGTGCTGCCCTGGCCTTCAGCAGCCCAGTGTCCAGTTTGGTTGAGTGGATGCTCGTGAAGATAAACAATGTCTGGGGCATTCTCTGGGAGTCTTGGGCTGAACATTTGGTGGCACTCACTCATATCACCTGCTTGTTATGTAATGTGACAACATGGACATGAAATAGAAACCAGATGCCAGGACTGAGCAGTGGGATTCTTCCCAGCGAGCCTGGCGGAGCAGTACTGGAGTTTCTCCTCACACTGTTAACTTCCCTTGGGTGAACAGCTTTAGAGGGGCTTCTGGGATTGAACAGAGGTCTTAAGTGAAGGTAATGTACCTTTGAACTGCTAAGAAACTTTAAGGGATTTTTCTGAGTTTTGTTATATAACTGTTCAGTGGTGTTCCCAGTGACCAGTGCCTGGGAATCAAACTTTTAGCATTTATATTCCTGGGGGACCACTGCGCGCAGTGCCACCTCTAACTAGCCCACAGCTTGTCTGAAGGGGTTGGGGTTAGGAATAAGGTGGGTATGCAGTTTGTTGGCAGGCTTGCTTGTGTGTCAGGGATTGGGGAACACTCATACTGGGTGACTCCGCTGTGTACACAGCCCTGTGAAGGGAAGGGAGCTGGCAGGCAGCTTTCAGTGCTGTGGGGTCCCATTCTAGTGGCCAGGTCTCTGTACTGAGTGGAAAGGTGGGACTTCCCAGGCTCCACTGACCTTGCTCTGGACTGGACTTTGAGCGCAGATCTTTGCCCTTTTGAAATGTGAACTGTTCACCCACCTGGACCAGAAGGGTAGTTCCTGCCTTGCCAGAAAGATGGCTGGCCTTGGACAAGGCTGTATTTTTACTGACTAAACACCCATTGCTTCCAAAGGTCATGCTGAATTCCTATTAGGAAAACCTATCACCAGAGGCTACGTTAGGCAACCTGGTGTGCTGTGTCACAATCGCCAGCTCAGGGAGGTGGAAAGGGACCCTGGATCTGTTGGCTCTGAAGGTTGTAGCTATCTTCCAAGGGATGCTAGGCCTTGCTTTATATACTAATACAGTTTCTTTTGTAATCCTCACACATACCTATCAGATGGTACCTTTGTTAACCCTGTTTCACACATGGGAAAAATGAGGCTCAGAGATGCAAATGCCTCGGTTCATATCCTCACATTTGGCATCTATCAAGGCAGAGCCATATGATGGGCAGCCTTAGGCTTTTCCCGGCTTCTTGCTGTATGGTCATTCTATTCAGGGTAGTTGAAGATAGGGCATGGGGTGTTGACTGCTGGGTGTTGTGTTCAGTTTGTTAGTGAGCCTCAGAAGAAAAGAGACAAACTGTTGACACTGACAGGATATGTCACAGGATGGGTACACTGTAGAGTCCAGAGCAACTGTTCTTAAATCCAGCCTGGCTGCTTCTAGCCAGTATGAACCTGGAGAAGGTATGTCCCAGTATTGTAGATGTTGATTGTGCTATGGTATCATGTGCAGAAAATCATCTGAACAAGTAGGGCTTTTTCCAGAACCCTCTTTCTGGTGGGAGCTGCCCCTGACTCTCAGAAAGTCAGTTAAGATCATGTGAGTCCTTATAGGTCTCGGCAGGTAAACATGGGAGGCCAGCCTCCCTGTGGTATTTGTCTCTTCCTTGATCTTGTTTCTAAAGTAGCCCATGGAACCCAGGGGCAGGCAGCACAGTTCCCATTTGACGAGGGTATCCACTGCTACTGCCAGGCCCATCTCAGAGCTGTGTGGGCTCCAGGGGTCTATATTGGCTGGGCCTCTCTGCTGATCCAAGTATTAAGCCTCTATATTTCAGAGTTTCTTGATCTTTCTTCAGCCTGCAGGATAGAACCTGTAGAGTCAGAGGGGATAGATAGGTGGGCTCTGAGAGACTATCTTGGCTGCAGTGGCTCTCCTGGGCTCCCTAGATGCTTAAGGCTGGAGTATCAATGGGTTAAAGTGGCTCCCCTGGGCCAGCAGCCTGCACCTCCTCCTGCCCCTGTTGCCATAGGCTCAGGAGGAGTAGATATGTGTCTTCTTGCTCTTCAGTCCCTTCTAGAAAGTTCTTTTGGTGAATTAACTTGGCTTGGCTTGGTTAGAAGTGAGTGGGAAACAAGGTTGTAGTCAGATGGGATAGTAGGGGTGAGTGTTGCCATAACTCATGTAGTTCTTGTCCCTCTATCACCAATAGGCCCAGTGGGCCCGGGGCCAGGCCCCTCTGTGCCAGAGGGCTTGTTGGGACCTGTTGGGCATATGCGGACCTGGCATGGGATAGATGTCCCATGGCTTGGTGAAGATCATCTTTTCCAGCTTTTGATTTATGCCACAGACATGAAGGCTGGAGTGGTTGGGCTAAGTTTTGGAACAGAATGGCTTGGCCTAGGATGAAGTATCTGTCTATGTGGCTAGCATCTGGCTGGCACCAGATGCTGACATCTCAGAGAGAGAGGTCTGGCCAGGTGTCTTGAGGGCTTTATGTCCCATCAGGAAGGTTTTATCTCCAGTTGTGGTCCCTGACCTGCTGGAAAGTAATAGGAAGTCACTTCTCTTCAGAAAAGTGACTCCCCAGGGAAGAGCTGGGAGCCCTGAACTCAGGTCTGTGCAGAGCAAGGCTGTTTGTAGCCAGCAGCAGTTTGGATTGGCCAGTTATCAGATACTGGCTTACAGAAACCCTTTTTATGTGCTAAGCTAAGCTCTCTAGGGCACTGTGGTGACTTCCACTGTGGGACATTACTGTGGCAGCCAATCATTTGCAGGAAAGGCTCCCTGTTTTCTTGTTAACATTTATGACCAGTGAGGGTGAGGGAAGCCTTGTTCCCACACATGTTGGGATGGGAGTAAGGAGGAGTATTTGGTACAGGTGTGTGTGTGTGTGTGTGTGTGTGTGTGTGTGTGTGTGTGTGTGTG
>CAJQZJ010013540.1:15288630-15382797 GCA_907164525.1 Lophiomys imhausi | reverse complement strand
CGCTGTGTTTCCAGGCTCTATGCCTGCCCGCTGTGGTGCAAGGCTCTTACAGTGCAGCTGGGTCACTGCCTCTTGCCAATCGGATTCTCTTGGCCCCTGCCTGAGGGACGTCTGTGTTTATGGGATCGCTATTCTCTCTCAGAAGCTCTCAAAAGCCTTTGCGTCACGCATCCAGCAAACAACAAATGCTGGCCACGGGTTTATGTTCTTGCCCCGGAACACTGAGCCAGAGAACTCTGTTTCCTTTGGGGTTAGGACTGGATGAACCTGGACCTCACTGCCTGTGGACCAGGCCAAAGGAGCAGCACTTTGTGCTCTTAGAGAGGCAGTATGCAGTGTTGCCTGCAATACTGGTGTTCCCAGGTCCCCATCCGCCTCTGGGGCCAGGCCTGGCTCTATACCCTGCTTCCTTCAGAGAGCATCAGTGCCAGTCTTTCCCACCCCCAGCTGGGCTCTTGTCCCAGCAGCAGCAGCAGTGTCTCCCGGGACCTGCTGCCAGGCTGCAGTGAACGCTTGAGAATGAAGACATTCTCCTGGGAGCGCAGGCCATGAGCTCTTCTGAGTCTCACCCTTTCTCTAGAAGGTGTTCGTGGACATTTAAGACCTTCCCTGATACCTTCAAACCGTGGGAGCGAAGAGTAACCAGATAAAAAGCACCCACACAGATAGCTCTAGTATTCCCACTCCAGCAAGGGCTACGAAGCAGAGATAGCCCTAAACTGGGAAGATGATTGCCCCGTGTTAATTGTATGTGGTCTTCTAAAGCTGTTTTTGTACCCTAGGCTCCAGCAGCAGGCTGGCAGTGGACTCAACCGTGGGGTATTGCATACTGGCACCAGCACAGCCAGCCCAAGTTCAAGGTGGGTAGTATATGCCTGTTTCCAGATTCACCCCAGCTCCATAGTCTCTAGTCTCTCTCTAGCTGATGAACTGACCATCTTTATTTCTTTTTTTAGACAGGTTTCATGCTGTTGTGCAGGCTGCCCTTGAACTTTGAACCCTCCAGCCAGTAGTTAGGATTGCAGGCGCACAGAAGGCTTTATTTAACCTTCTTAAAATCTCACTCTTGACTGCTCTTGTCTTCTCAGGGTCCCACCCCCGCCCAGGTCTTTATCACGTGCGACTCAAACAAACACCCTTCTATTTTCAGTGTGCCTGTTGGTGTCACAGCTGTTGTGGCTTGTCTTGTTGGCCAGTAAGGCAGTCCTTGGCCCTGCAGCTGGCCCTGGCAGCTTGGCCTGGCCAGCCTGGGCCAGCCATGGCAGGCCAGAATGACTTGCAAGTCCTTTCCTTGCCTTGGTTCTTGGCTTTCTCACAAAACTCCTTGGCCGGTGTGATAGGCAGTCCTTGCACTCTGTTGAGCAAGGCCCTGGGAAGCTTGTGTTAATGTTCCCTTTGTTAGGAGTGTAGGTTTCTGTCTGAGAGTTTTCCAGGGACATGCCGTCATCCTGTGGGGCATCCATGTTGAGGTAGAGATGGGCACCCACTTCTAAGCCCCTTTTTCCTTTCAGTTTTCTTGCTGTCTGGATTATTTACTCTGTGGTCATGATTGTATGTATATAAAGCTTTTCAAGTGAATACCTTAATTCTGGACATCCCTGTGCAACACAGGAACAAAGCAAAAAAAAAAAAAAAACCACCTAGGTACACTGTGGTGCCCAGTGCATTGCTGTGTACATAGGCCTGCCTATGCCTGGAGCTTTCAGAATCCCTTGTCTGTCCAAAATTCTGTGGGAGACAATGAAAGGTATCAGATCTTTTCCCCCTCCTCTTGGTACACACAGAAAGAAATGGTCTTCAGCAATGAAAGTATATGGGGTCCCTGTGTCATTGGTACTGGCTGTTCCCATGGTCAACTTTTTGTGAAGGCTTCTGTTACCAATGCAAGGAATTAACTGAACGTGGAGCTGTGTAAGAGTAACAATACAGGAAATGATAACTCATATCTGGAAAAGAAATAATAAATTTAGTAAAAAGTGTTAGTACATTTTAAGGTTTTAATTAAAAGACCTGAGTGAGTTTTTCCTGGTTAATGTCAAGCACATTTTTCAAGACATTATTTAATACAAGAAAGATTATATACAAAAATACTTCTTAAATTGGCAATTCTTAAATTGCCAAAACCATCATTTTTGCTGTGGTGGTTTATCTTTTATTTATTTTTTATTAAGAAACAAAATAGCAGAGAAGCCTCTGTGTAGGCTGTAGAGATTGCCAGCCTTTTGTTCTTCAGCAGCGTTGGAAGTTCTGTCTTCATTGGGGTGAGTCTTTGGAGCAGGGATTGGCTCCACCCCTCTTCCCATGTAGCCTTGAAGTAAGAGCTTTGTCCTTCCCCGCACTGCAGTGTGTTGCTTGTCAGGGTCAGGCTGTCAGTGCCCAGCTTTGGTTGTACACAGTGTGCAGGAGCCTGTCTTGGTCCCAGGGACCACTTGTCCTGTTCATAGCTTTTTTGTCATGGACTCAAGCCTCGTAGGGGCCCTCGCCTATCACCACCTTGTCAGGGTCCCCAGATCCATTTGGTCCTCACTGAGAGCAAGTTCCTTTCATGGTCAAAGTGAAAACTTTGTTGGAATTGCATTGAATCTGTGGACTCTTTTGGTGGAGAACTGACCATTTTATAGTATACTCACTTGTGTAGTTTGTTGGCAGGTCTCTTGTATCTTTTTGTATTGATGGGTTTGCCTGCTTACTTATTTATGTGTGTGGGTGTGCCACAGGGTGCATGTGTCCATTTGGGAATTAAACTCAGGTCGTCAGGTTTAGAGGCAAACCCCTGTACCTGACCAGGTCTTTTTATTTACTGCCTATGCCCCTGGTCCTTCAGATTGGACTGAGGACCTTGTACTTCTGTAATGTCTTTCAGTTGATTTATATAATTTTTTTCTATGAAGACCTTATATTGAATTTATTCTTTTATAAACTGCAGCAACTTTTTCTGTTAAAGATTATTCTTTTTTAAAAAATTAATTGATTTGGGCTGGAGAGATGGCTCAGCCGTTAAAGGCTAGGCTCACAACCAAAAAATTTTTTTTAATTGTTTTGGTGTGTGAATGTGGTGTGTCTTCCTGTGGGTGTGTGCACATGTGTGTGCTTGAGTGCTTTTGAGGTCAAAGGTTGATGTCTAGTCTTCCTCAGTTCCTTTGTGATTGTTTCTTGGGATAGGGTCTCTCACTGAACCTGGGGCTTACCGATTTGGCTAGGCTGGCTGGCCACTGAGCTCCACAGAGCCTGCTGTTCTCTCGCTCCCTTGCAGCGCTGGGTTACAGGTGTGCACTGCTGGTTCGGGGTCTGAACTGCTTTGCAGCAGACTATTTACAGACTATGCCATATCCCAGCCTGGGCATCTTCCTTTAAAAATTTTTTTTTTAAAGATTAGTATTTGTAAATTTATTTTAAGTGGGTATATGTGTGTATGTATACATAATATTTATAGTCACCTCATTCTTCTAAACTCGTGTCGTTTTTGAGTGGGTTTCTGTGGCTTCTTCAGAGTTTCTTAGGCAAAGGGCATTGATTCTAGAGGGTTAGTTTTTCTTCTTCTTCCTTTCTAGTTTTAGATACATTTCCCAGTCTTGGGGAGTGGCCAGAAGTTCTAGTGAGCTCTACAGGGCAGATACTAGATTTCCTCTGGCCTCCTGGCAGTGGGAGGGAATGTCTGTGTTTCTCATCACTAGAGCTAGTTCCACCTAGGGGCCACGGAGCTCCAACACCAGGAGGTGGGAGCAGCCTGGTCAGGAGTTCAAGGCCAGCATTTGAGGCCATCCTGGCCACATGAAACCCTGCTGAAAACACAAACAAACAAGAGTGTTGCAAGGCCTACACAGGTTAAGTTCATGGTGATCATATTGCATTTGCTCAATATCTTCATTGCATCTGTTGCTGTGGTGACTCGGAGATGATTCTCTGCTGGGCTGCCCTGAGTTGTAGTGCTTTGGGATCTTCATTCTGTTGCTGAGCTGTAGTGGCCTCTAATCTCCCTTTTGGATGTCAGCTCTTAAAATACTTTCCAAAAGAGTTTATTATTAGAATACTTATCAAGTGTTTTTGAGAATCTAAGCCTTTGTGGTCCTTTGTCCTGGTTTGAGTTTTTAGTTTCCAACATCTTTAATGGTTGCCAGTAGTCTGACTTTATTATTCTCTCTCTCTCCCCAAAGCAGAGTCTCGGGGTGGCCTTAATGGTGCCCTCCTGTGCTAGGTTATAGGCATATGCAAATATGTCCATTGACTTTGATTCTTACAGAATACTCTTATAAGAATTTGTTTTAGCCGGGCAGTGGTGGTTATAAGAACTTGTTTTAGCCGGGCAGTGGTGGCGCACGCCTTTAATCCCAGCACTTGGGAGGCAGAGGCAGGCGGATCTTTGTGAGTTTGAGGCCAGCCTGGTCTACAAATTGAGTCCAGGACAGCCAGGTCTACACAGAGAAACCCTGTCTCGAGAAACCAAAAAAAAAAAAAAAAGAATTTGTTTTATTTAAATTTTATTGTCATCAGTTGTGCATGATATATCCACATATTTAAAAATCTTGAATTTGTAATTATGTATTGTTTTATTTTTAACATCACTTATTTCTCCTTTTGTAGTCCTGGCTGTCCTGGAACTTGGTCTGTAGACCAGGCTGGCCTCGAACTCAGAGAGATCTGCCTGCCTCCACCTTTTGAGCGCTGGGATTAAAGGTGTGTGCCACGACTGCCCTGAGTGCCAGGATTAAGGACATGTTCCCCCATTGCTTGGCCCTCCATAGATTGTTTTAGCCAGCTACTCCCTACCTCCTTTTGGCTGTCTGCTTGTGATTCTTTTATGACTCTTTGAACCTTGCCTCTTTTGTAAGCTCTCCTTGCCTTGGAGTGCTTCGTGAAGTATGTGCAGCAGGTGTTGTGTGACATTTCTGGGTTTTCTGAGCTGTCATGTGGGTGGTATAGAACCTATGCTGTGATGGACGGATTCAGCACTTCCCCTCTGTGGGTTTACTCTAAAACATAGCACCCTATGTTCGCCCTGGGACACCAGACAACTCCTACACCTAGTGCATTCTACACTATACCCATGGGACTCCTCAAAACTGTCATGGTCATCAGAGACCAAGAGCCTTCTGATAAACTGTTGCACCCTGAGGAGTCATGTGGTCAAGTGAGTTGTATAACTGGGTTCCTAGCCTTGAAAAAAGACAGCAAGGAAGCCTCAGGGAGCTTCCAGGCAAGCTCCGGAGGCGTCTGCATTGGTCTGCTGCCCGCAACGGTATGCTTTCTGCCAAGTTCCAGCAGAGTAGACGGAACTCCTTTGTTCTCTGCTGTGTAGGGTCCCTAGGTCTCCAGCTCTAGACAGTGCTTGGTCACCTGTTTCCCAGCTTATTTGCTGTTACCTCCCACATCCTAAAATTTTCTCTTGAACACCTTCTTTTCTGGAGCAAGAACCTGTAGGAGCTTTAGGAGATGTTAGGGGCACAGTTGTGAGTCTTGTTTTTGTTTCTTACACATGTAATGTTTGCCTTCCCTTTGTTGCATTACAAAGTTTCAAGATGGCTTTCCGTGTGCATGTGTATCTTCTTTGCTCCTTGGAGTTTAGTTCCTTGGCTGTTTAGCTGTGGGTTTCTCTTTGTTCTTCTAGCACACCTTTTCTTTTCCTCTGTGTTGTTCTAGCACACTCTTTCTTACCTTTTCTTTCTCTGAATTTGTCCTTCTATCAGTTCTGAATACACCCAGCCTGTGGTTTTGCAAATATGGCTCCATTGCCTTTGTTCTTGGAGCCATATTTGTACCTCTGTTTGCTTTTCCAGAGTCTTTGCTTCTCATTGTGTGTCTCCCTTGCTTTCTGCCTTTTCTTGTTGAACAGTTTTTTTCCAGTTCACTTAATTTCCTTGTTGATAGTATAGTATCTTGTGACTTAAAATATCTGAGCCTTTTTTTTCTCTCAATTCATCAGTTGTCCTTTTTCATTTTGAAAGCTTATTTAGTCCTTACAGTGATTAATGTGGCAGCTCTGACACTCCTTTTCATTACTTAAACTAGTATATTAGTGAACTTTTTTACTCAAAAGTTCTAAACAGACATGCAGAGAAAGATTGTACGTGAAATATTAATGAAATTTCTTCAGAGTTCTACAAATATTCATCTGCTTCTAATGCTCTGGGTATCAGCAGTTAGCTCGGCTTCCTGCCTTCAGTCTTGCAAGCTCCCTTGTGAGTGGAGCTCCCGGGCTCCCAGCTGTACTGTGGGGCTGTGGTGTGGCTTTGGGTTCAGGGACACTTGTTCAGACAGGAATTCCACATGCTGTGCCTGTGAGCCTGTTGTCAGTGCCCTCCTGAGAAGCAGGGCCCATCGAGGTTGTGCCTGGACTCCCTGCTTGTGTCCTGAGCCCCAGCACCTCTGGGTGCTCTCTCTGCCTTTTCCCTTGGTCTGAAAGACAACATTAGTAGAGCTCAATGCCTTCAGCGGTGCTGTCAGCTCAACTTCAGTTCTTTTTATTTATCTATTTTTCTTATTTGCTTCTGTCTTGTGGAGGATTTCTTTATGCTGGTAAGCTGAGCAATGTGACAGAAACCATATTTGATGCATAAATCTCAGTTTCCACTGGGTAAATGCCTCTGAGATATATTTGCTTCCACACTTCCAGGGGAGGAAGTTCCCACCACATCTCATTAGCTGACTTTTTCAGTCCCTCCTTCCCATCCAAATTTCTCCCCCATTCACTACTGAGATCTCAGGTCTAGCAGCACTAGTACTTGCTGGCAAAAGCCTCTGTACCTCTACCCCTGTCATATGCATGCAGTCATGCTCAGCCCTCGTTAGACCCACTTTCTATGATTTTTTTCCTTCCCATGGCCCAATCCTTGTGTCCAGTGTGGCTATGTTCTTCTCCAGCTATTAAGAGTGGGTTCTATTCATCATGACCTTGTAGGGATATGGCCATGTCTTCTTCCAGCTATCAGGACTAGGAGAGGTTCTGTTGCTCCGGGAAGGGGCTTGTTCAGTGCTGATGTGACCTGGTTCCCACCACAGCTTCTCCTGCTGTGATTTTTGTGTGGTGGGCGGCAGCTTCATAAAGATACAAACTTACGTCTTGTGAGGTTGCTTTCTGTCATCACTGGATGTACAGGGGTACCCACTTGATCACATTTCATGTATGTCACTTGATACAGTGGCAGCTGCTCCTGGGATGATTTCCTTGGTCACTACAGGGTGGATATTCAGCAGAGGAAGGCAGATCTGAGGTGTTTGTCTGAGTCTTCTCAGATGGATCAGTCAATAGTCAGTACTGATGCAACAGCTAGCTAGCTCCTGGATCTTGTGTTGTTCCAACCCAGTCCTGGCCATCCCTGTTCCCTGGTTCTCTACCTCTGTTCACTCACACCAGCTACTCTGTTCAGATTGCTCCCTGGAGAACTGGATCTCAAAGAGCCAGAGTCATGGCTGTCTACTGCATCCTGGTTTCCTGTCAATCATCGGTCTCATAAGGTTCATGCCAGGCTCCCTTCTGACTCAGGAGCCTCATGAGTAATGATAAGGTTCTCAGAGGGAAGCCATTGGGCACTGATGTTCTGCTTCATATGATCCAAACACCCTCATTTGCAGCAGATGGCAATGTGATTGGTAGAGAAGCTCATCCCTGGATGTTCAGTCTCTCCTGTGCCCTGAAGTGGTCCTCCTATGACGAGAGTGGGAGGAGACAGTGTCCTACTTCCCTCCTCTCTAAGTCCTCTCTCCATGTCACCACTTGGTGTCTCTGCCCATTCAGTGTCAAACTGAAAGACAGGGAAGTAGGTTTTGTTTTTCTTTCCTAGTTCTTGACATCTGTTCCTTCATTCCCTGATCCATTTGGGACAAGTCTTTACTTTGAATTCTGCTTTGTCTTTCTTAGTCCACTGTGCTCCTGGAATTGTCAGCCAGAGCCACCGTGGTCTGAAATTACATGAACTTACATCTGCCTAGTTTCATCCATAGGAAGCTAAGGAGATCAGTGTATGTCTGTATATATCACTGCTAGGTTATTTACGTAGGAGGACTCTTCTGACTGTGCCAAGGTTCTTGTGCTGCAGAGACACCTTAGGGTGGCCAGGTCCCTTCTAAGATCAGCGTAGTAGTATCCTAGGCTCTGACCAGTGGCTGACCTGACTTGCTCTTGTCTTTCCTTACTCCCTCCTAATTGGGGTCTCCAGCTGCATTCCAGTGTCCAGATTGGAAGCCTTTGGCCCTCTCTTACTCTTCAACCTGAAACCCCCTTTTTTCTTCTTCAACAGTTCCAGCATATCAGTTTCATCAGAAGTAGCCAGCCAGTCTTGCCTTGCTGAAAGTCTTCTACAGACCTCCTGTTGTCGTCTCTCTGGGGAAAAGTGTTTAGTTCAGTGTCATACCTTGTAGGAGGAGGGCTTTGTCTGGTCCTCCAGCAACCAGTATAGAACCTGTCATGTACTAGTTTAGCTGTGGATGAGAAAACCTCTTGGAGATGACTCTTTTGAAGTTGGTCTTCATGCTTATGCACGGGGCAGGCGATGGCCAAGTGAGACATTGCCATTCTGTGTAACATTCTGATCACATCTGATGTTTTCCCCATGTAGGGCGGAATTGATTATGATGGCAGGAGCATCCAGTGTCTTCTCCTGAGGCTTCAGTGTTTGGACGCAATAGTGGGTGAACAGCTGCCTGATTTCCCTGCAGAGACTCTGCCCTGCTTTGCCTGTTGGAGGGGGCAGTGGGCATGGATTAGTCATTTTACCAAGAACACGGGATGCAGCATGAGCCGACTTCCCAGAAGCAGCTTGTGTTTATCTGTTTCTGTGTGGAGTTCCCACATGAAGGAGGTTTGGGACAGAAAGTGCTTGAAAGGACATTCCTTGCTGCCTTTACTCTAGCCTTGCTTGCATTGCTGTTCTCCAGATAGCCATCCTTCATGGTTATTGCCTTGCAAGGTTGACACAGAGCTAGCATGTGCCGTAGGTGAGCACAGCCCAGGTCCTTTGCTGACCTAGCTAGCTTGCTAGCTTCCTGGAACAGTGTTTCTGGAACTGTAAGAGGCCAGGAATCTTCTTCCACATCAGTTGGCAGGACAGGAAATGGGGAGTGCACGTTATCCATGGACCATGGGCACCACTTCTGATTTGGGTCAGGGCTTCGGAGTGCTATATAAAGCCTTGGGCCTCATTTGAAATTTCTATGGGGGTCCTTCAGAACTCATGGACACCAGGGAAAAGAGTATAGCCTGTTCCCTTTGCATAGGTCACAACATACTCTGTTTCTACCCATAATACTGATAGTTAGATACAGAATGATGTTGTACTCAGTAGCATCCTCAGGCATCATCTGCATCAGCAGTAAGTACTGATCAGAGATTCCCTGTGCCACTGTGCCTGGGCCTCTGTTTGCATTAGTCACAGCACACTGGGACACCCTGGATTTTCTGGCTTCCTTTTCAAGCACATCTTCCCCACGCTGCTGGTACCTTGCCCTTTGCTTGGTTGTCTTGCTCCTAGGAGAGAGGACTCTGGTGTTGACAGAGACCAGTTGGCATCCCAGCCTTTTTGCTTAAACACAAGGAGGAAGTCTTAATCTTACTCTAATGTGTGTGTTGGGTATAGGTTTGCAGCATGATGTCTAGTACAGGGTGTTCCTTGTTTTTAACACACATAGTCTAGTGAGGGTCTCCTGGTCAGGCACCAGCCTCAGGAACCAACAATATTCTGAGGGAAACAGTAAACCCTGGCTTTGGTTTTGCAAGCATAGAGTGGTTGTTAAATTTGAGCTTGGATGTTCTGGGATCTGGAGGGGCCTTCAGCCCAATACAGCTCCTAGTACTGTGACCCAGATGAACCTTCCTGCTCCCGTCCTGACCCCAACTTTGTGTTGATCTTGTGTATCTGCCAGTGAAAGAGATGACAGTGCTTTGTGGAATATGAACCTGGGTGCTTGGCCCCTTGTTCTTCAAGCGTGCAGAAAGGACCAGAACTGATGTTCCTTCTTCTGCTTGTATTTCAGCAAACAGGGAACACCTGCTGTGCTAAGTGGGCACTGCTCTCTGACCCCAGGAGTAGCTAGATCCAGCCTTGTTCTTAGGGATTTCTTGGTATTTGGGAAGATTAGCTACAAAAACTTAGTATACTGTAGAGCCCTGGATGCTATCCACACAGGGAAGAGGCCCCGGAGAGAGTGGCTGTTACCAGTGAGGGCCTCATTACCACTTTGCATGGCAATTTGTAAGTGCTGGGGTGTGCAAGTGCCTGGCTTATGTTTTGCCATTGCTGAAGGAGCTGCAAGAGTGAGGATGGCTGCTAGCTGATGGCCATGCTCCTTCCTGCTCTGCTCTTCCCCTGCTCTGCTGCTCTGTTCTTGGCTGCCAGCCCTTGTCTGAAGAAGAATGGTCCAGACTAGGCTGTGTGAGTCTGACCTCTCACAGGGGATGATGCTGAGGGTCCTAGGTCCAATGACTCACCCATTTGGGGAAGGGTCACTAGGGATGCAGAGAGTGGATCACTATACCACTTCTACCAGCAACTGGTAGCCTTGCTTATAGGGAGTGTGGCAGGAGTGCAAAGCTAGGCACACAGACAAGCCCTGTGTTATCAGTGGGCATGATAGAAGGACCTTCAGGCCTTGTCTAGTGCTCTCTGTGAGCTCCTGGAAGCAGGGTCTTCTTTCCACGGATGTTCTTCCCCAGTTAGATGTGCTGGTTGGTACCTTAAAGGTGGGTGGATGTGCCCAGGACTGAAGTTAAAGCTGGAGCAGAAGAGCATCAGCATCATAACCATGTGTGCCTACCAACGCGCGCACACACACACACACACACACACACACACACACACCCACCCATCCCCCATGCTTGGGACTGTGTAGGTACACGACTGGAGGTTGCTGCCTCTTCTATGCGATTCTTCTACCTCTCTTTCTGAACCTGCAGCATGCTTGTGGAGGGTAGGAATATGGGTGCATGTCCCCATTCTGAGGTACCATGTATCTGCTGCCGTGGAGTTATATACCTACATGTGTTTGAGAGTTCTGGTCAACACTATCTTTTGGGACATAGTAGCTTCTTGGTGAATCAGCAAGTTTGACTAGTGTCATTTCTGTGTGAACCTTCAGCTTGGACAATTATGAATCATTTTCTTGCCTCTTGATTTGCGTCAATCAAACCACATGTGAAGAAAGCAGTCATGAGCAAGGCTCTGCTGGCAGCTTGGCATCCAGCAGGGGACATTTGCCAGGCATAGCCTCAGAAGGCTGGCCTGTGTGCCTGTCCTGGTGGTCTGGGCGGTGGGCCTAAGTGGCTTATGGCTTGGGCTCCAGAGACTTCTGGCCCTGCCTCTTGCCCCTGTCTTACTCTGAAAGCGCCATGAGCTGCAGGAGATGGTGCCATGGGACAGTTCCTTTGCTGTTGACAAGTGCCCTGTGTGTAACTCTTTGGCAGTGGCTGCGTTGGCGCCTCTGGGAATGTCTGCGACCTAAAGCAGAGCCACTGCTCCTTCCTTGTTGCATAAAATAATTTCAGGAAAAATTTCTTTTAAGAAAGACCTAGTGAGCCGGGCGGTGGTGGCGCACGCCTTTAATCCCAGCACTTGGGAGGCAGAGGCAGGCGGATCTTTGTGAGTTCGAGGCCAGCCTGGTCTACAAAGCGAGTCCAGGACAGCCAGAGATATTCAGAGAAACCCTGTCTCGAAAAAAACAAAACAAAAAAAAAAAAAAGAAAGACCTAGTTACAAAAGAATATCACCCCCTACCTGAGAAATGGGAAGAGGTTTAGTTAGCACTGGTTAGAAGGTTGGCTGGTCTGATGTTTACTTCCAGTCCAGCTAAGAAAGAGCCTCTTCCTTTTGGAACAGCTTTTGGACAGGTGCGACCTGTCTGCCTTCAGTCAAGTCACAGTGACATCTCTGCTCTGTATCTGGTTGAGGGAGCCCCGCCATGGAGCACCAGCTCAGGAACTAGATCCCAGATGACCCCAGGTCAGTAGTCTGTTTTGTTTTGTTTGAAGTAGCCCAGTGGTGTTCTTGCTTTTACTGTTGAGGTTACTTTCCCTGCTATTGAATCAGCTGTTACAGGGTAGCTGGTGCCCTGGTCTCCTGGTCAGTCATAGCCATGGCTAGATGCAGGTTAGCACTGCCAGGACCCGGCCTCCCAGCGAGCCTGGATCATTCATTCTGCCCATGAGCCAGGAAGTCAGGTCACAATGGGTTTATCCCGATTTCTGTCCCCTGTTGATAATAACTTAGAATGACTTTCATGTGGCAGTCTAGGAGATTCTAGGGTGCTTATCTTCTGCATAGGCTGAAGTGTGCTCCTGTATGATTGCAGACAACTGGGGGCATCCAACTGCAGTGGGGGAACAGAGCAATGCCTTCAGCAGCTAACCTGTCTCAGACATTTCAGAAAGTGAGACAGAAGACCAGGTGCTATTCTCCCTCTTCAGCTGTGACTTGCTGGGGCCAGGCCTGCTGTGGCTGTTCTGTCTCCCTCACTGCACAGTTTTATAAGGACTGTCAATGCAGGTATCTAAAAGATACAACCACAATACCATTGCCACACTTTAAATAGTTCTTAAACTGTCTTGCCTTTGCTAACTTGGGGCTGCAGAACAGCATTCTGAGACCCCCTTCCTTTTCCATGTGTTAGATTGTGTCTCAAGCCTTGAGACAATCTCCTCACTGCCATAATGGCTCAGGCAGAAAACTTTCATTTATAGTTTCTAACATAATGAGTTAGTTACATTGTATCTTCCAAAAGTAGTGTTTTATCACTTTTTTTGTGGGTAACTGTAAACCATGTGTTTGAGTACACTAATAGTCTCTTGTATATGGGCCCTGTCTCTCTGTCTCTCTGGCCTGTAGGGGCCCTTAAGTCCTTTGGATGTGACTTTGTAGTCTGTGATGGTGTCCTTTCTTTGTGGCATCTTGTTACACTGCACAGTTCCTGTTCCCACACTGGAACTCTTTTCCTGGTTCTTATCTCAGGATCCCTGATTACAAGAACAAATTCACTTCTGACATGGAAATATGCATTTATAGGCTGTAGGAATGAGGGTATGAACACCTCTGGGAGCCATTGTTGAGCCTATGTTCAGAATACATATGATGGCCTTGAAGGTGGCTGAGGAAGGAAGAAACCATTTGAGGACTTTATCTGTAGGTCAAGAAAAGGGTGTAAAACAGCAAGAGCCAATGTTATGCTAGTCTCAGAATTGAAGTGCTAGAATTGAGCCTCAGTTTTTCACACTCCAGATAACCATTTCGCTCCACCAAGATCAGGTAGCACCAGGCTGTGGTACCTACAGAGCTCGACAGGTGCACCCATGGGTGGCTGGGAGACACTGTGGCACCG
The DNA here is from genome assembly GCA_907164525.1 of Lophiomys imhausi. Taxonomy (NCBI): domain Eukaryota; kingdom Metazoa; phylum Chordata; class Mammalia; order Rodentia; family Muridae; genus Lophiomys; species Lophiomys imhausi. Next base: position 15,369,498 of record CAJQZJ010013540.1, on the reverse strand, counting down.
ATGGTGGTCTTGTCCTGGTTCTCATTATGGGTGAAGTAGTGCCTCATCCTGATGCTGGGCATCGCTCCGTGTGCATCTGCTGGAGCTGGACGCTGAGTACCTTTCTATGTGCTTTGGCTGTTTGTTTTCTTCTTTACAGAGATTATCTGCTTAAGTCTTTTGCCTGTTCTCAATTGAGTTATTTGCCTCTTTTTGCTTGAATTGTAGATGCTGGTTGTATATTCTGAATACAGCTCCTTTATGCGATAGCCAGATTCCTTTGTGGATGATGTCTTTTGAAACACAACTTTATTTTTTATTTATTTGTGTGTGTGTGAGTGTGAATGAGTACTTGCGTATTTCTGGGTGAGCTTGTGCAGGTCAGAGAAACCTGAGATATCATCATCAGGAATGCTGCCCACCTGCTTTGGGGTAAGGTCTCTCATTGGCCTGCGGCTCAGGGGTGCAGGGAGCTTCTGGTCTCAGCCTCTCCACACTCAGCGTTTTTATGTGGGTCTGGGATGGAGCTCATGCTCACAGGCAAACAGTTTACTGATTAAGCTATCTCCTTGGTAACATCTTAGGTCATTTTTTTTCTTCCCTTGTTTGTACTTTGCTGTCATATCAGATATTTATTGAACTCACTTTGGGTGAGGTAAGGTGTGGCTCTCTTGGGGCCTAGGTTTCTGGCTTGTGTCAAATGTCAGTGCTGAAAGGCTTCTAGGGCTCTTAGGAAAATGCCTGTTTTATGGCCCTGCTGGCTTCTGCTGTTTCCAGCGACTGAATTTGTTTTCCCACAGTTGTTTTTAATTGAATGTCCATGAGAAAGTGGCCAAGTAAATTGAAGGTTTCTCAGAGAGAGCTGAGTTTCTTTGTTGGTTTTTTAAACTGTGCTTTTTCATCGTTATTGTGTAGTTTGTTGGAATCTGCGTCATGTAGTGAGTGTTCATTGGGGCTGGGATTGCTGGTCTTTTTGAGCATTACAGCATTAACGAGTCCTTTCCTGCTCCTAACAAAAGTTCTAAAAAACATTCTCAAGGATCTGTAATTTTCAGATGGCTGTTTCCCCTATTGATAGGTTAATTATGGGGCACAGAGTCACTGGGAACTCAAGAAGTAGACATGCAAGCAGACTCAGAGGATTAAGGGCAGGCAGGGCTCTGGCACCTGTGAGAAGGATCCACACCTGCACCTCCCACCCCATCCCCCGCTTGCCAGCACCGCAGACTCATTTCCTACAATTCATGACTGTCCCCCCCCCACCCCCACCCCCCCGAGAATCCAGAGAATGCCTGCCAGCAGATGAGAAGCTCTGAAGAGACCACATGCAGTGGTGGCAGATGCGTCATTATAGGCAGTCCCAAAGGATGCAGAGGTGTTCTCAGGGAGCTGGTAATTCCACATGTGGGGATTCTTGAGAGTGGCATAAAACCCACAAAGCTCAGTGCAACCATTCAAATTCAGAACCCTACGTCTGGCCCTTTGAGTTCTGCATCCTGCATTGCCTTTAGCTCCAGGATGATGAGAGAAAACAGAAAGGCGTGTGTGTTCATTACATACATCAGGTCTTTGAGTTGCAAGTGTGCTGGGGAGTGACTAATCAGGCTGTGTTTAACCTTGAACTAGACATTTACTGTCTTTGTGGCTGGAACTGGGTCACTGTATTCTTAGACTGGTAGCGTAGCGCTTATTTGCTGGGTTTGGTTTCCTAAGGCCTTGCGTATGCATTAATCTGGACCAGAAGCCACTTTCACCTGTCTGTGCTGCTCCGGGTGATGCTGTGTCTCACTTGGCAGCTGAAGGCTCAGCTACTTCCCCGTTTGTGAACTTAGTAACTTATAAAAACGTTGAACAGAAGTTTGGGGCAGGGAAGGATTTTAGTTCCCTGGGCATGCTTTTCTTACTTTATGTCACCATGATGGTTCTTGATTTTCATTGCTCTTTGTTAACTCTGCGTATCTACTTCTAGTTGAGCACATGATTGTGCTGTGGAAATGGCAGATCTGTTCCTTCAGCTTGCTGGATGTTGTATTACCCAATGTAGAATGATCTTCTCTGCTTTCGTTTTCTGTTAATAGACATGCATCCTTGAGTTCAAGTCCCAGCACCCACATGACAGTTCACAACTGTCTGTAAATTCAGTTCCAGGGGACCCAGAGTGCCCTCTTCTGGCCTCTGAAGGCACTGTGGGCACATGATGCACAGACACATCCAGGCAAAACTCGCACACATAAAATAAGACGAGATAGGGAAGGGGGAAGGGGAGAGAGAGAGTGTGAGAGAGAGAGAGAGCGCCAGAGAGAGTGTGAGAGAGACAAAGAGATAGTGCCAGAGAGAGACTATATATCTGCACAGAACCAGCTCCCTTCTTCAGAGTTGCCCAGCTGTGTTTTCTGTCTAGACATCACTGAGGCTGGAACTTGGGGTTTGGTAGGTGTAGCCGCCATACCTGCTGGAGGAACCAGTGCCTGGTGTCTCTGAAGCTTTGGTCTATGACTATGGATGATTAATTAATGAAGTCCAAAACCAAGAACCTGAGCTGGGCCTGACTAGCGTCCTTGCTGGGCTCTTCACCACACCCTGCATGTGGAGAGCTTCTTATACTTCCCCGTACTGACTGGCTTAGAAGAGGTACCATGTACATTAGAGTGGCTGCTGTAATCTTGCATGTAAGACCCACAGGGACCTCTGGTAGTAGCCTGTTCACGTGAGGAAACCCCTCCGAGGCTGAAGGGTATCTTCTCATTCACTTAGGGAAACGGAGGCACCGGGGGTCAGAGTTCACAGCATATTCCCATGAACTGGCATGGAAATCAGTGTTAGACTGAAAGGCATTAAAGTGGTACCTCATGAGTGCCAGGAAATGGAACCAGGCCCTTCCCACGCCTGCAAACAGTACCTTTAGTTCAGCACCTCTTCATACCTCTGCACACAGATAGAAGCTGCACGGAGGTCTATGAGGCTTCATCTTTGAGTGCTTTGATGATCAGTGGAGAGTGTTTTCTAGCAGTGCTTTACCCCAAGTGTTCACCTGCGTTCAGCCCATTTTAAGCTCAATTGTGAAAATAATTGGCCTTCAGTTCTAACTATAAGATGACTCAGCTGGTAAGGGATATTGCCAGCAAGTCTGATGACCTGGGTTTGATTCTAGAATTCATGTGGTGGAAATAGAGAGCCTATTTCCCCAAGTTGTTTTCTGTCCTTCACATGTGTGCTGTGATTTGTGCGCCCACACACAATAATTGAATAAGAACAAAAAGAAAAGCTAACACTATTCTGCCTTACTGCTCCTGGGGTCTGGACATGAGGCATCTTTAGATCTCTGAGGAGGGGCTGACTGGGCTTTCTATGCCTTTGTTCCTACCCAGCAGGTCCAAGAGCCTCCAGGGAAGCCTGTATAAAAAGGCCCCTTCCATCTCCCTAGAATCTTCCCCCTTTTCTTCCCTTGTCTTACTTGTCCTTGGTTAAGCATGGATGAAAAGGCTGAAAAAGTTTATTCTGACCACTGAGGAGACTCGGTCCCTCTCCTGACAGAGGAAAGGTAAGCAGGTTCCATGTTCACACCCCTCTGCTTACCTCCCGGTCCTGCTGAGGGCAGGGGCATGTAAACACAAAGCTAGGGTAGTTGTGGGATGGCTGGTGACAATGAACATAAAGGGAGCTCTGATTCCCTCATAAGGCAATTCCAAACTGGGCGGAGTGGGGGGATGTTTCCTTTCTCAGTGACTGACATTCAGCTATTTACTCATTATCCTTTTAAGTCACATGGTACCTTGAGAAGTTCTGTCTTTCCTAATCACCCTGACTCTTGGTTGGCTGACTCCATTGGGCGCACCATGTGGACATGGCTTTTCCACAATGGTGTTTGTCCACTCCTTCAACATTAGGCTTTACCCATGTCTGCACCCACTCTTGTCAGCAGGAGTGTTGGCTACCGAATCCAAATAAAGATTGAGCCCCACAATTGAACATAAAGCCCCTTAAATCATTCCTGATTCTTTCAGTAAGCTTATTTCAACTGAATTTAGACCAGAGTTAAAGAAAGTTGATTTATGCATGGAATTCAACTGTAGCTTGCAGTTTGGTGTAAAGTGTTTTTAAAAAATGCTTGACGACATTTGTCTTTTCAGGAAAATGCTTCCATTCTTAGATCTGACATTTGAAGGCCATGTGTCAGGAATATGATGATTGACTGTATGAAAGTCTGGAGGTGGGCACAATGGTAAAAGTAGCTCCTGCTTGGCCTGGCCCTGCTCCTTGGCCTGGCAGTAAAGGAGCCCCAGGCACAGCACCACCCTGGGTCTCTTTCCTGTTTGCTCACTGGCAATTGCAGGGAAGCTATTGTAGAAAGACAGGGCTGTTGGTTCACAGGCTCTTCCAGAGGAGCTGGAGCCTGCCCTGGCCTCTAGAACTCTCACCTCATACAGCCTGCCAGCATTCATCACGAGGAAGGGTTACGAGCTGTGGTTTGGTATTTCCGGTCTGTGGCTAGTTCAACTCTGTAGCTGTCCAGGGCTCTTCCCGGAACAGTTTCAGATTTTTTTTTTTTTTTTTTATACTGAGTTGGTTCACTGTGTCCTTTAGTGTTCTGGAGGTCTTCACTGGGTGTTTTGTATGTTGGATGGGACTGTCCATTTTAGACTTCCTTGAAGGCCTGTGTAGGATGTGATGTGCAGCCTAGGCGAAGTCTTCATCACAGATTGCTGTTTATGGAACATGGATGGAGTAGATGGGAGCAGGAACCTGCTGTATTTCCCAGGTTGTAGAGGTGAATCCAGAGGTTAAACAAAGTACCCAATGTCACATAGATGACAGGTGGCCCTAGAAGCTGCCCCAGGCCTTCTGCTTGTCTGTGAGCACTAATGTCTACCTGCTATGCTCAGAAGGCATAGCACAGTGTCCCGTGCTCTACTTGTGGCCCTTGGTACTACGCTACGCGGTAGACGGAGCTGATGACCAGCTGGACACAACTTGGGGAACAGGAACAGAAGTGTCAGGCAGGATGGCCACATTCTTGCTGTGGGGACATCGTGTAGGGGATGGTAGACAAACAATGTTTTTCTGGTCTCACCGCTGCAGCCTGCCTGAACCAGCTGGTCAGCACTGCTGTCAGTGCTGGCCCATCCCTGACACACCTCGCTCATTTCCCATTACCCTCCATGGAACAGTCGGATGCTGTGGGCACTTGTGTACACTCCAGTGATCCAGGACCTCCCGAGAGTGGCTGCAGCTGAGGAAGATGGTCATGGTCATGTGAACGCATACCCAGAGCCTGGGCTATCCCTCTTGTTCCTGAGGCCTCTTGTGTGCTTTGAGCTCTAGGATTGGGGGCCTACATCTCTTTGAAATCTAAGAGTGAAGTGCATGGGGCCCCAGAAAAGGAAGCTTATGAGGGCTGAGGCTTTACTGGAGAGCCAAGAGAACCCTTGTTTCACAGCTTCTCTGCAGCTTGCTTTAGGCAGCTTGAGCCCAGGTCTAAATGAGGAGCTTTGGAGTGCAGAGGCGTCCCTCGATGCTCAGGGCAGGACTGTGGCGCTCATGACAGTGACTTTCGAACCCTATTACTCGTGCTTTGTCTCTCCCTGGGTCCTGGGGACTTCAGACGCTCACTTGTCACTCCACACATGTGTATATATTTCAGAAACGTGGATCCTTTGGGGTAGGGGCCATCACCAGGATTGTGGATACTCCCTCCAGGAACTCTCTGTCCTGTGAAATGGTCTCTCTCTCTCATCTCATCCCTTTGTCCCTTTGAGAGGCTGTGGCTTGGGTATGAGTGCCATCACATTCCTCATGGCTGTGCACTCCCTGCACAGGAGGATGTACATACATGTCAGGACAGACATCTCATCCAGGCTAACCTGCCAGCTCGAAGGCTGCTTCCTTCACTACAGAGGACCCCAGAGCGCCGCACTGGGTGTTGCTCGTGCAGCTTCCGTCCAGGTACTCTATGTTAGATGGCAGGGGTTCCCTATCCTTACATGTACCCCTCACGGTGGCTCTTCTGAAAGCTGCTTGACCCTTGTCTGGGAATACTCCCCTGAGCTCTGAGCTAGCCATGGCACTTTGTAGGCTATTGGGAGTAACACATCCTACACAGGGCACCTCTTCCCACCACAGTCTGACAGAGCCTACCTACGTGGGATCCAAAGTGCCCCTGCCCCAATCCAGGTAGCTGCCCAGTGGGCTTTTCTGCTATGCCTTTCATCACCACCAGGACTGGATGAGGCAGACAATGGGCCTGTCTTGCACGAGCATGCTTCCTAGAGTGACCCTTGGTGTCTCAGGTAGAGTGATTCTTTTTTTTTTTTTTTGAACATTTGAATATTAATTCAAGTTACATCTCGATATCAGCCCCTTCCCCCCTCCCCTCCTGGTTCCACCCTCCCACCCTCTACTCCATCTCCCATCTATCCTTTTCCTCCAGTGTGGTGGCCCCCACATATCAGCTCCCCTCAGTTCATCAATCACATGAAGGCTAAGAGCTTCCTCTTGTAGAGTGATTCTTAAAGCATATCCATTGCTGCCTTCCTATGGGATAGTCTATCCATGATTCTGCTAGAAGTCACAAGTTTTGGACAGAGTTTGACGAGTGATTTCTCAAAGTTGTTAGAAGCAGTGATCTTTTCCCCAAGTGCTTGTTGTAGGGTAAGCACATCCCTGTGGGAAACATTACTTGTCAGCTGTGGGGTGGGTCAAGATGACCTGGGGTAGCAGGTCTTTCTTGGCTGATAGCAGGCTGGTGTTTCAGCCTTGACCCCCCCTGCCTGTCCCTTTGGCTTGTTGTGGATAGGGAGAGGAGAGGCATCTGCAAGCTTCTCAAATTTTAAACATTCTGAGAACTAACTTCCAGCTTGTAGGAAAAGATAAACAAATGCTGTGTTGTAGAAGTGTGGGGGTGACTGGAACAGTATAAGTAACAACATGGGGAAGAAACAATGGTCCTGACCCATGTCCTTCATGCCATGCCCACTACAAAGAAGCAGCACTCATGAAAATGTGGGCAGTGTGACAAGCCCACCGAATTTTGAGTCCCAATTAGAGAAGCAACATACCCGGCATCTGCCACAATGCCCCCGTTCCTCTTCGGTTGTGTCTGGAGACCTACAGTAGACCCTGACCATGGAATTCTGACCTGTGGAAGCTGGTGGCTGCATCCCCTTAGAGTCTCAGACAGCCACATCTTCTTTTCCAATATAAACTGCCACATGTGCCAGGTGACCTTCATGAGGATCTACATTAGCACAGACATTTAATAACCAGCCACACAAAAGCTATTTCCCACCCCACATCCAGCAAACTCATGTGAAGTGAGATTTGTTGATCCACACTAGGGTCGGTCCACTCAGCAGGTAGGGGTCCCAGCATTTGAGGAAAGCTTTGAAGCTTCTGAGTGGCTGAGTAGCCTCCCTGTTGAATGGGGCTCTGAGCTTCTTGGCTTTTGGGGGGCAATATCTTGCCCTGATTTGTCTTTCTGTCATTTAGTCTCTTCTTGGACAAGCTTCTGCCTCCTAAAGGCCTGACTACGTCAGCACTCTCTGAAGTGTGTCTGCCATTGCCATGCTCCCCAATCCGTGTTAACTTCTTCATAGCCTGGGGCAGTGACGGACACAGGAGGGCTTCTCCCCACCAAGCTCTCATTCTGCACAGTGTAGGCACTATGCAGCCTCGGCAATGTAGGGGATGACCTAGGCTAGCCAGACAACTTCCTTCGTCTTTCAGGGACTGTGTCAGGGATACCATCACTCTTAGTGTTTTGTTTCCTGTCAGATGTTGCTGAAACTCCCAACTTCAAAGTCTTCCCTGACCATCTATCCTTATAGAACAGTGATTCTCAGCCTGAGAGTTGCAGTCCCTTGGGTGAGGGAGTGATCAAATTACACTTTCACAGGATTTGCCTAAGACCATCAGAAATATCAGATATTTTCATTACAACTCATAACTATCAAAATTACAGTTATGAAGTAGCATTGGAAATAATTTTGTGGTTGGAGGTCACCACAACGTGAGGAACTGTATTAAAGGATCACAGCATTAGGAATGTTGAGAACCACTGTTCTAGAACATGTACTTACAAGATTCCTTCTAAGCTACTGGACTCAGTCAGGCCTGTCTGTCTTTCCCTGCCTCACCTCCTCCAGTAGCAGCCACATGTAGGCCTAGCTATGAGGCATGCCCTACCTAGCTAGGGGTGCAGAGGTAGTAAGTGTTAGGCTTGGCTTCTGAGTGCTCTACCTGTCACCCTCTAGGCTTGGAGGCAGTGTCTATCTGCTGGAGGATTGAGAAAGAAGGGGAAGGGAGACTGCTCTGTAGCAGGTGAGGCCATTGGGGCAACTGTGGCCTTTCTCTTTGTTTTGAGGTTTAAGCATCTCCCTCCTGCAGGAAGAGCCTCACTTGTGTCTTGGCTTCTGGGCTTCACTGTAGGGTTTCTCCCAGAGCACAAGTTCATCAGGTGGACTCTCAGGAGCTGAGAACTACATTCTAAGAGACCAGTCACTGGGAAGCTCATACTCTTTCTTATCTGACTGCCTTGGGGTGGGCTCTTCAACTGTTCATCTGTCCCTTGGTGTCTGCAGCCCCCAGAGCACATCTGAACACTTGGGCTGAGGGCATAGCCACCAAAGTGACCATTGTTCTCTCCCTGCAATTGGGGGTGCACATTGGTGTCCTGCTCTGGGACTACATCAGCTTGGGCACAGGGTAGAGCGTAGGTGGTAGCTGTTGGCTGAGAGTGTATGGGCGGACTGTACCCTTTAGCTCTTGGGGCTACATGGTGGAGATCAGTCCTGCCAGATAATGCCATTAACTCGTCCCTGACTTGGTCAAGCAAGGAAAAAGTGATTTCAGAAAACCCTAATCCCTTTCTAATTAGGTTTCACCTCTGCCCACACTGAAGCTTCTTTTTCCTGTTTCTTCCTAATTATTTTTAAAGCCTTAAGAATTACCCCTTCCTCCATTTATAACTGCAAAGACAGTGAGCTATCCTGTTTCTTTTTTCTGTGGGGGAATCTACGCTCCCATTCCTAAAGCGACTTATTGTGGCCTCTGACACTGAGCCAAAATTATAGCAGTCAGCTAAAACTCCATTTCATCTCCTGGAAATAATACTGCTTTGAACAACTATAGGGAACTGTGTAGGGGCTGATAGGTTAATATAAGTTAGATTTAGTGAATACCTAAGTTTCTGATACAGTCTCTTATTTCGGGGCATGAAGATCAACTGCTGTGAGCAATTAGCTTATCAGCTTATGGATGAAGTCAGGTGAAATGAGGGGAGTCTCTTTGGACTGAAAAACAAGGTTGAAGCCAGGTGAAACAAGGAAAGACTTTATGACCTGGCATTGCTTTCAACTGCTAAGTGGGCAGAGCCCAAATTAAGCTGAAGCAGGTGGAACAAGGAGTGATCCTATTTAAGGACAAGTGGATGACACCAGAGGGGCGCGTGCGTGCTAAGGGCCCCCGATATGAGAGAGCTCCGAGAGTCCTGCTGGAGAAAGTTCTGGTAGACCAATGGCCAGATCTCCCTGAGGCAGAAGGAAGCTGGTGAGCAGAGAAAGCCTCGGCAAGACAGCAAAAGGCCAAGGACTAAGCCCTGTGGCTCAGCTTTTGCCTAGAGGGGTTTGATCTGTCCAAACAGTGGCCTGAACGGAACTGTGGCCAGCTTTAAAGACTGAGGCAGAACGGCAGAGTTGCTGATACGAAGGAAGTAAGGTGGCCTACAGACGCTGAGGTCTCCCAGAGAGAAGAAAGCCTCAAGCCTTATTTAAAGTGAGACTTCGATAGCCAATTTACCCTGACGAACCTGCGTCTGGGAGATCCAGAAAAAGGACTGCTAAGTGCGTTAAAGAGTCTACCCCCGAGACTGGTTTCCTGACGACTGAGGACCTGCCCCAGAGACTGTATCATTCTAAAAGGGTATGAAAGTAGTTGTTATGATTATCAATAGGTTTAGTGGATAGGTTAAAGGGGTTGTAGGAATTTGTAGGATTAATAGTTAAGAAATTGTTGGTGTTTGTTATAAGTGAATTTAGTAATAAATAAGTGTTAAATAATAACATAAAGGATCGGTTACAGAACTGTGCACATGTGTGGAGCGGATAGCCATTTCCTCATGTGTTCTGAGGTCAGAGGGTTTCAGTGGGCTATTTTCCACACTTCAAGTTCATGGACATGTACCCAAAGCTTTTAGACGAAGATGCGTCCCCTGCAAATGGGATTTCTCCTGGGCACTATCATGCTGCTCAGGTAACCCAGAACCCCTTTCGATACATAATTTGTCAGAATCTTTGGTTGCCCTGGCTCACACTTCTGCTGGCAGAGTTAACAGCTAACACAGTAGGTGTTGGGAGCTACTCATCCTGTTAGAGTAATGGAGGAATAGTGTGTGGTCTGAGTTGGTATTACTCAGCCCTCTGAGGGTGCCCAGTTTTTCACCCTGGGTCTTCCTCTCTGTCTTGCTATGCCTTTTCAGGATACCACCTTTTGTTCAGGAAGGAGACATCTTCAAAGGGTTCCTTTTCCTACCTGGGTTGTGGGGGAAACCAGAAGATAGATTCCCTCTGTGATCCTGTAGCATCCTAGGTGCCCCATGTGCCTGCCATTCAGTACAGCCACTGGTGTCTGTTTGGGGTAATAGTTGGACAGTGTTTCATCATGTCCTCTCAGGATGTTGCACATAAACAGCAGCCTCCTGAGGCACTGGACGCCAGGTGGGCTTAAAGGTGCACTCACACATTGGCTCCACTTACGGGGATTCTGGGCTAGCATCTTCCTCCTTCCTCTCATCTGTGACACGTCAGGTAGGACCTGCCAAGTGCTCCAGTGTAGACCTGATCTCTGCAGAGACTTTGGAGCTGTTCTGAGGCTCAGCCTTTTCCTACTTGTTTTCTGTCTGTCTTTGTAGGATCAGATAAGTATGATTAATCTTATCCTTTCCCACCCCATATTCTGATCCCCAACACATACACACACACACACACACACACACACACACACACACACACACACACACGCGTGCGCACATAAACACACGCATAAAAACAGCATGCACAGAGACTGACTGAATATACCTCTAAGCCTTGGCTCTCTGATTCTGTGGGATGGAGAGACACTGCAGGTCCAGTGCTCCCTGGGCAATGTTTCTCTGCCTGGGTCACACAGCTCACAGAAGGCTGGCCTTGCACAACAGCTGCTGATAGGATAAGACTTCTCTGCATGTTTCTTGGGTTCAGGTGAGAATCTACATCCCAGAAAAGACCACACCTCTCTCCCAGTACAGTGAACATGCCCTCGTATTCTCCCTGGGAAAGGGGCAATAGGGTTCATATCCTAGGTGGAGTCCACTATGGACACAAGACCTGGCAGTTAGGCTGTTTCCCAGGATGACTTGCTGTGAAAAGCCTATCCTGCAGGCAGTTGCACAGTGTGGGCTGTTGGAAAGTAGAAAAGGGGGCATACCGGCCAGAGGGGATTCTCCATCTGTGGAGGAGGGTGTGACACTGAAACCTTTACTGGACACTCTACAGCCCTAGTCCTCAAGTGTCTTGTGCTCTGACTTCTTTCCTCATCATCACATGACTTGATCTCCCATTTTGTGAAGAGGGCTCAGGACACTGGATTCCTCTTTCAGGTCTCAGTGTCGTTCTCTTCATTCTGATGATGACTTGGGACACATTACACCTGCCCCGGCTCTCCTAGTCCACGCTTTGCTCATCACAAAGTACCATTATGTATATGTGTGGAGTGGGGTGGAGGTGTGCAGGGGAACATGGGCTTCCAGTCTATTTCATTGGTTCTTGGATTTCTGCAAAGAAGAGTTCCGTGCCTTTTGTTAGATCTTGTAGGTCTTCAAGATTAGTGCTATTATCTTTGAAGTTTTAAAAAGATTTACTTTTAATTGTGTGTGTGGGGGGTGTGGTCTGCATGTGCAGATGCCCCCTGGAGCTGGATTTACATGGAATTGTGTATCCTTTGGAAGAAAAGTGTGTACTCTTAACCAGTGAGCTATCTCTCCAGACCCATCTTTGATATCTTGTAATTCTTTTATTGTTAGTTGCTGGATATAGAAACAGTACGATTTTGTATATTGACCGTCAGTTGACCTTTTATGTTTAATAAATAATTCTGATCCTGATGATTCTTCTTGATTCTCTACAGCCAAGTGTAGGTGATGGTCATTTCTTTTTTATTTCTCTTGCCTTTGTCATTGGCTAGGTGTATCCCAAGATTAGCATAGAGGGCATTCTCATTTTGCTGTGGTTTGGACTGGGATGAGAAGTGAGAGATACTTCCATTGTGTCCTTGCTGACTGATTGTTTTTGCTTGCTTACAGATTGTTTTTTGTTTACTCTGTGGTGTGTGTGTGTGTGTGTAGGGGGATGGGGCACATGACTAAGGGACCAAGAGGGACTGAGAGAGACCCATGTGCATGTAATAGCCGATGGAGGACGGTGGGTGTTTTACACTATCACTCTCTGCCCGTTTTACCTTGAGACATGATCTGTCGTTAAATCTGAAGCTAGACTCGAGTGCAGTGAGCCCGAGAGACCCTCCCACACAGCATTGGGGCTGTAGGCACATGAGCCACATCTGTTTCTCTCCCCCACCAAACCTTGGTGGGGGAGATTTGAACTCAGGTCTCTATGCTTGTACTGAAAGTACTCTTAACCTACTGAGCCATCTTACCAGTCCCCTTTGTTTGCTTTTGGGAGTACCCTTATCAATTCAAGGTTGTGGAATTCTGTTCCAACATTGCATGAGGCCCTCACCTGTCCATATTGAATCTTAACAATAAATGCCTTTTCTGGTTCTCTGTTGAGATGATGTAAAGTTTATTATTTGTTAAAGTGGTAAGTGATACTGACTCGTGGTGGTGTTTTGTTTTTTTTTGTTTTTGTTTTTATTTTAAAGTACACCAAACATTTATTGACCTCCCTCAACTCAGGAGTTGCAGTCATTACAAATAAGTTGCAGCCCTGGCATAGAGTTTGGGGTAAGAAAAAAGATGTCTAGGTATCTTTCCTGACTGAAAGAGTTCTGTCCTTTCCTCACTCATTCTAGTCCCTAGATGTCACCTCATGAAACTTGTAAGAGAAGGTCAGAGTGCTGGAGGTTCTGGAGAGTTTCCTGGGAGCTCTATGTGTGATCCTTAGTGAAAATCTTCCCTAAGTGCCAGGCTTACCCCCAGGTCTCTATCTGCTGCTGTAATCCCTTCCTGTTTGACTAATTTACCAGTACCGTTACAGATATGTTTGATGTTTGTCTAGCTTCTGATCTCTGTGATAAGTCACCTTTCCCCTGTTTTGTGTGGTTTTGTCTTACGTTTATTCACCGAATTATGGTATTTTTGTCAAGACCAGAAATTCCTTCTGCATTTATTAGAGGAAATGTGAGAATAGCATTAGGTGGTAGGGAGCCTGTGAGACAGTTACTGGGAATGAAAGTAAATCTCAGCTAACTTTTGTTGTTTTTTTTTGTTTGTTTGTTTGTTTTTTGAGACAGGGTTTCCTCTGTGTACCAGCCCTGGCTGTCCTGGACTCGCTTTGTAGACCAGGCTGGCCTTGAACTCACAGAGATCCACTTGCCTCTGCCTCCTGAGAGCTGGGACTAAAGGCGTGTGCCACCACGCCCAGCTTGAGCTAATTGTTAATGAGGTTGTTTGAATGGTTGGCCTGTTATTCACATCAAGAAGGAGAGTACCAAGTAGAGGAACAAGGAGGGAGGGAGGGAGGAAGGGAGGTTGGGAGGGAAGGAGAGAGGGAGGGAAGGAGAGATGAAGGGAGGGGCCAAGAGGGGAGGAGGGAGGAAACTCTGTTCTAGAAATAAATAATACTATTTTAAGAAAAGAATTAATAAGCTTAAAAATATAATAAAAATACAATATAAAATTTTCAAACTATAATTTACCTTACTGGCATGAAAAGAAAATGGCCTTAATTTCAGATTAGAATGTTAGACTGCAGGTGGCTACAGAGATTACACAAACTTGATAGCAGCTTAAAAGTTTTTTTTGTTTTTTGGTTTTTTTTTGTAGAGGTATAGGCTATTTCCATGGTTTGGCATTAAAAAGCAGGTAACAGGTTTAAAACACTGTAAATAAATTAAAGGTGACAGCTGTTCAACCTGGTTTTACAAACCTCCAAGAGTTGAAAAAACTTAGAGCTAAGGTAAAATAATGCATGGTGTTAGCCCATGCCTTTACCTCCAGTAGAGACAGGAGGATCACTATAGAGTTAGTTGTCTTATAAATTCTAAAAAAAAAAGAAAGAAAAAAAAAAAAGAATTACTTAGGTGGATTTGTTTGAAGATATTTTAAGTTATGTGTATATATATATGCTATGTGTGGGTATGTGCACATAAGTGCAGGTGTCCATGGATACCAGAAGAGGGCATTGGATTCTCTGGAACTGCTGGTATAGGCAGTTGTGAACCATCTGATGTGTGCTGGGAACTGAACCCTGGTCAAGAACATTACAGAGTGCTGAGCCATCTCTCTGGTCCTGTGAATGGGTAGTGTTAGCAGCAATGTGATCTGTAGGGACCTACTTTGAGGCACATATGACAGTCCACATGTGGTTATCCTTGGCCTCCCCCACAAGGACACTAGGATTAGTGCATCTGATTGTGCTTTTCTGTGTTCTTTGGGAGTGGAGTGCACATCCATCCCTTAGTGTTTTGAGGTCCAGCTGTTGCCAGGTGTTCTTAGTTTTGTAGAGACTTGGAACTTGAATACATTTGAAGGCTGAACAACCTTAGATGGTTTTCTTTTCTATAATCAGTTTCCCTGTATATAATAGTCTGATTTGGCCACCCACCCACCTGTTCACCTACCTGTCCAGTTTACTTCTGAAAGTCATTGTCCCAGCATCATAGGTACAGAGGTCACCACCTCCACCATCACCACTACATACACACACAATAGGACCTCTGTCTCTATCTGCAGACAGGTAGAAAAGAATCAGTGGAGTAACTTTGGGAGGTTGATGTTGACCAGATAGTTTCCGATAATTCTTTGCCAGAGATAGAGAATGTGGCTGGGCATGACAGCCCAATGGATCAGACAGTGTGGTTCTGAGCCAGAGACCTGCGGATCACATCAGCTTTCCTTTTTAATTTGTGTTCTTCTGAATGGATTTTTTTCTGCAAATCTATGAGAAAACATCTTAATTTCTTCCCAAATTTTTAAGAAAGAATGCCCCATCAACCCCCAACCCCTATCTGAACCTCCACAAAAGAGAATCTGGGATCATTCTTGGATTTGTTTCTTTTCCTCAGTGAGAGAGAAGCCACAGGATTTGTCTGCTCTGTTCTTTTGAAGAGCTGCTTGGCATGTTCTGCTCTGAAAATCTGCTTTCCACTCTTAACAAGCAGCTGGAACTCAGTTGAGTCTCTCAGCACAAACTACAAAGCAATGACAGTGGCTGTGCAAAACAGATGCTGTTTGCATTAAAATAAAAGACAAACATAATATTTGCATTAATACAAAATTATTTGCGTAGAGTAGTTTATCCTTACCCAAGAACTGGTTACTTGTAACTAAGCAATCCTTTGCTGATTATTTTTCACAAAGAGTTGCTTTTGCATAAGTGTGGCTGATTTCAAGGAAGGGTTCTCGGACATGCAAATATGGTGTCAAGTGGCTTGTATTGAGAATAGTCCATGTGCAGCGGTGATTGCTGTCACTCAAGCTCTTGGTAGCTTTTGTTTCCTCGCAGGGTTAATGAGCGTTGCTTTCCTAAGAGTAGCACTAGACTGTTTCTGCAGAGTTTTACAGTCACTTGCCTACTCTCCATGGAAAGCAGCAGCCACTGTGGGCAGTTGGTGTCTCTGCCCTCTGTTTTCAGGGACAGCTGCACTTTCTGTGATTCATTCAAGAATAAAGAAATTGGCACCAGGGAAAATGATGTGCTCTTAGAAGTGAAGCACAGTCTGCTTCATCCTTTGAAAATGTACTAATTTGGGTTTTCAGTGTGAAAGTGTAGAGGGACATTTTGTACTGGGGGATTTGTATTTATATAAGAAGCTAATAAGATGTTTCAAGCAGTGATTTTAAAACACATATATACACACACACAACACACTACACACAAGGGAAGCAAGTCTGTGGTAAACATACTTGTGGTAAAAGTGGTCTTGGTGATTATGTGAATGCTGTGTGTTTACTTGCGTGTCCACTAATGCTCTATCTTAGCATTGAATTGATCATCTCGCTCCACCATGGATATGACTTTTCTTCATTATAAAATAATCCTTTAGTTGTTATTTTGTTCCATGATTTCTGAATAGCAAACAAATATTTTTAGTTTTATTTATTTTATATGTATATGTTCTATTTGTGTGTGCTCTATGTGCCTGGCTCCTACGGAGGGCAGAAGATGGTATCAGATGCCCTAGAACTGTAGGTGCAGGTGGTTTTGAGACACCATGTGAAGGCTAGGAACCAAACCTGAGTCCTCTGCAATAGCGACAAGTGTTCCTAACTCCTGCACCATCTCTCCAGCCCCAGTAAACAATTTTAGTTTGTCTGAGCATCTCCCCCAACTCCCGATTCGCCGTTTCTTGAGTGAAAATTTAACTGGGTACAGAAGTGAAGTTAGTTACACCTTTCAACAATTTGAGAGTTCTTTGTCTTTTATTCTTTTTTCCTGCTTCCACTGCTATTAGAAAGTAGTTTTCAGTCCAGTTATCCTTTCCATCTCTTACCTCCAAAAACTCATTTAATATGTTGTCCTCAGATAGAGAAAATATTAGATGCTGACACTTGATCTTAACCAAAAGACCAACATCAACCCAGTTTCCCTTTCTTCATGCGTAGCCTGCCTTACTGTCTTGGTGCCACATAGATATCTTCCCGTGTTGATATTTAGATATTTTACTGAAAAGCATCTAGATGCAGGTTTGTATTTGTTCATATTAAAACAATCTTTAAAAATCTGTTTCTGAATTCTAGAATATTGTCATCATTGACTATTCTGTTGTGTTTTTGTCTGTGTGTTTAGTTCAGTAATTCACACTGTATTGACTTGTCTCACTCCTTTACTCCTTACTCATTCATTACTTCCCCTTGTTTATTTATTTTTATGCTACATTCCAGTTGTCTAGGTCTATAGTTTTGTTCTATATTTTTCTCTGTATCTAATCTAGCAATTCTAGAAGACTACTTTCATTCTTACTCTGTTTAAAAACTTGCACTAAAAGCTGCTTTACAAGAACCTAATTTCTCTTTTTTCTAGGTTTCTTTTTTCATTGTAGCTATTATTCTTTAACTCTTATTTAAACACTTTTATTAGATTTATATACTTTATTTTTTTGAGTGTTTTGCCTGCATTTATGTGTGTACACCATGTGTGTGCTTGGTATCCATGTGAGTCAGAAGAGGCCATCAGATCTCCTAGAACTGGAGTTACAGATGGTTGTGAACCAACAATGTGGGTACCAACAACTGAACCTGGTCCTCTGTAAGAGCAGAAAGTGCTCTTAATTGCTGAGCCATCTTTCTAGCTCCTTTAACTTTTATTGTTAAGTTTATAAGTATATTTTTCTTTTATTAAAAATAGATCCTTTTTCTCACATAATATATCCTGATTATGGTTTTCCCTCTTTCTGTGCCTCTCAGTTCCTCCCCACCTCCATCCTATCCAGATTCACTCTCTTTCTGTATGTCATTAGAAAAGAACAGCCTTCTAAGGGATAATAAGAAAAGATAACAAAATAAAATATAATAAGATAAAAACTATCACATCATAGTTGGATAAGACAAACCAATAGAAAGAAAAGAGTCAAGAGAAGGCACAAGAGTCAGAGACCCACTCATTCACACTCAGGAATCCCATAAAAAAAACACTTAATTGGAAGGATATTTACAGGGGACCTGGTGTAGACCCCTACGTGCCCTTATGCATGCTGCTTTGGTCTCTGAATTCATGTGACCTTTGATCATGTTGATTTAGAGCACTGATTCCCAATCTGTGGTTCATGACCCTTCAGGTGGGAGTTTTGACTGACTGTTTCACAGAGGATGAATATCAGATATCTTGCTTATCAGATATTTACATAATAATACCAAAATTACAGTCATGAAATAGCATGAAAATAATTTTATGGTTAGGGCTCGCCACAACATGAGGAACTGTACTAAAGGGTCGTAGCATTAGGAAGGTTGAGAACCACTGATTTAGAGAGCCTTGTTTTCTTGGTGTCCTCTGTCCCCTCTGGCTTTTATACTCTTTCCACTTCCTCTTCAATGGGGTTCTCTGAGCCCTGAGGGGAGGGGTTTGATGAAGACTTCCCATTTAGTGCTGAGTGTTCCAAGGTGTCTCTGTTTCTCTATGTGCCTCTCTGTACTTCCGCTGTCCCACCTCTGCATAATGTCTGGCCGTGGATCTCTATATATTTGTTCCTATCTGTTGCAGGAGGAAGCTTTTCTGATGCTGGCTGAGGAAGGCAGTTGTCTATGAGTACAGCAAAATATCCATTAAGAGTCATTTTATCACTAACATTTTTTTTTTTTTAAAGATCAATAGTATTTAGTTTTAACCTAGGTCTCTGGTTCTTGGTTACCCAAGCAGTATATAGGTTCTGTCTCATAGAGTGGGCATTAAGTCAAACGGATTATTGGTTGGTTACTCCTACAAGTCTTATGCCACCATTGCCCTAGCATATCTTGTAGGTAGGACACCATTGATAAATAAAATTTATAATAGAAGTGTAAATATTAACTTATAAGTACTTAATTAAAATTTATGCATTATATTCTTTTCAGGTTCCTTATAATATTTGTAGATATATTATTTTTCTATTGTGTTGTCTTTACTAATTTTTAGGTTGTGGGCTGTTCTCACCATCATTTATAATTTTAAATTTTCATTGGAAGAACTCATCTGCAGTAGGACATTGCTCTCTGAAGAGCCATTATTCTCTGTTTTCATGGGAATCTCAGGTTTCCCAGATGCTAGACAAGTTTTACTTTAACTCCTGTACCAAGGGTTCCAGAAGTATCACCCCCAACATGAACACTGTCTTGGGGATTCCAACCTTCTGCAAAGATTTTTTTTTTCCTCTCAGCATTTTCTTCTGCTTACTTGGCCTGGTGGAGAGAGTTCTCTAGGGCAGGCAGTGACAGTTCTGTCCTTGCCTGGAAATCCCCTCTTGGCTGTACAAAGGCACTTACATGGCCCACTAGGGGGACACATAGCCTTGGCCTACTAGGTAAGCATCCATATCCTTGAACTACACTGTAGCTCTTGAGTTGTAATTTGGAAGCTAGGTGGCCAGGGAAGCTGTGGAGTACCCTTTGCTGTTGTCCTGTGGAACCTGTAGACTGAAATCACATCCTGTCAGTGACATTAGTGTAGCTCACAGCCAACAGCAAATTGCTTCTCCTGGTGCTAGCTCTATTTTTAGAAGATTAAAATAGAATACAATACAATGAAATCACTGTATTTTTAAAAGCTAAATTTTGGTTGTCTAAAAAGGAATAATGTTATACCCTAGTTAGACCCAGTGTGGAGAAGTTGTAAGAGTCCATCCGTACTGTGCATAATGGAAATGTGTCGATTGCTACAGCTTGCAGACTTAGGCAAACTGTCTTTGTTGGGGTGAGTCATGTGCTATGGGATTCTTGATTTAAACAGCCAGGATGTAATTATCTTGAATGCACCCAGTATAGTGGGAGAACGTTTGTTAAGAATCCAGAAAGCTCCATCTCATCCCTGCACATCTTGTAGGCAGGACAAATTTTGGGTTGAGGGTTTTGTAGGTGGGTTGGTGTCCCTCTCCCTCTACTGGAAAGTTCTGCCTGGCTGCAGGAGGTGGCCACTTTAGTCTGTATCCTCCACTGCTAGGAGTCTCAACTAGGGTCTACCCCCATATCTTCTCAGGAGCCTCCCCATCCCAGGTCTCCAGCTTGTCCCAGAGATGCCTCCACCCCTGATTTCCCTTCTCTCTTCCAGCCCTCTCACCATCACCCCCACTCAATGACTGACCCAACTTGAGACCCACCCCATGGGGGAGAACCAACCCCTGGCATTATTAACGATACTCTGCTATGCTTGCAGACAGGAGCTTAACATAACTGCCACCTGGGGACAGAATGATGGTACCACTTGGGTGGTTTCTCCAAGGCCCCAGTCCTGGAGGGCAGGCTCTGCCTTGGTGTGCACCTGATAATAGTGCTCAGAGCTGTGAAATTTAAGCAGGCATTTCATTTAGCCAGAGGATACCTCTGACCCTCATGGGAACAGAGAAGAGCTATTTGTTTTGTTACACAGCCTGACTTGATGCCTTTGTTATGGAGATACTGGTCCACGAGCTGGTGCATGTCTCACCTTCCAGCCAAGAGGAGCACACCTAGCCAGTGGTGCTGTGTTTAGTCTTGTCTCAGTCAGAGAACCCAGGCCCCTGTGAGGCAAAGGAGAAAACCAAAATAAGGCAGCGAGGTCCCTCGTGGATCTCACACACACTCATTCTTGCTCAGGCCTGGCTGGGTGTGTAGCATCTAGAGTGCAGTATGATTTTGCCTCTTGCGTTTATAACTCAGATGAAATAATAATAAAGAGCACTGTTTAAGAAGGCCAGAGCTTAGCCCAGGGGGTGGGGAACTATTTGCAGTTGTTGAGGGCAGCTGGAGTGTGCTGTTGAAGCTCATGGGCAAGCAAACTTGTAATTGACGTTGGTCAGCAGAGTGAGTGAAACCAAAGCACACATGAGATCTTAGGATTGTGAGATTTGAACCCTTCAACAAATCCTAAACACGTGGCTTTGTTTTCTGAGAAAATCATAGTGACCTAAGGAAGACTCAATGTCAGTTCTTCAAAGTCCTGAACGCGTCTCCAAGAACCAGTGGACACTGTCATTCGTGTTCTTTTCTCTGGCCAGGCCTCTGCCTCCTGCATCTCTAAAGTGGCATGACCTAGCCACGCTGAATACAGGCCACTAGATGGTCCTAATGGACTGACTGCCTTTCCAAGTGGATCCAGATAGCGCCCCTCCAGCTCCTTGCTGACTGTGTTGGTCCCAACCGTGGAGCTCTGGAAGAGCTCCCTAACCCTCGTTCCCATGCCACTCTACTCTTTAGTCCTGTGACTCTTGCTTATCTCTTCCAAGACATCTGAAATGAGCCTTTAAATCTGCCTGAGTGCCATGGTCCTCTTCATGGCTCTGGGATCCACAGCCATGCTCCTGCCCCATTGTGCATACAGTGCTGTGTTCCATGTGGTTCACCAACAGTGCCTGTGGTTCCCTCCTCCTGGAGGACTTTTTTGGTGCCCTTTACATGCTATGTGACTCATATCCTTCAGATACATGCTTCGAGGCCACCAGCTTACATGCTTTTGTCTAAAGTGGTAACCACTTGGTCTCCAGCCCTGATACCACACAGTCCATTTACTAGACCTTCAGGCTGTTGGGAGTGTGGGGTGCCAGGACACAGTATTCCCCAGAGTGTATCCTTCAGAGCATACCAGATGCTCAGTAGCTAGCCAGGGGAACACACTGGGTGAGTGCATCCATGGCCAAGTAATGCCGTGCACCCTGTGCTTAGTGCTCTGTGTGCGGACCGGTGGGCTGAATGCTGCATGGGAAGCTAGTCTGCAAACTGATCAGCACAAACTTCTGCCCATTCGATCTGGGACATAGACAGAAACTGCCCTTTTCCCTGGTGAGGACCCAGCTCAGATGAAGGAAGCACTTAGGCAGTGCCTAAGTGGTGAAAATGCGAGCATGGCCGTGAGGTTCCTGTAGGCTCAGTACTAGGAAGATTCTGTAACCAATTTTTTGGTCTAGGAAAAAATGTATTTTTAATGAATTGAAGCAAAAACTATTCCATAAAATCCCAGGAGAGAAAGTCTTTGAACCCAAGTGGTCTTCTGGAAGAGGGGAAAGTGCTCTTGAGCCCCCATTGGCCTAGTGAGACCCCCAAGGTGAGCCCATCTCCTTTGACATTTGCTGCCACTCCCTTTGTGTTAACCTTCCTCTCTTTCCTGCTGGCCTCCAACGCAGACCAACCTTTCTGAAAGATGTGTCAGTAAGAATTTCAAGAGCACTGCAGGGCAAGCAGAGATCACGGAGGGTGGGTAAAGGACCAGCCACAAGGCAAGCTGCCTCTGACTACCTCTAATGGCTGCTTATGGTTTATTGTTTTGGATTAGTGACTCATTCCTCTGAGCTGCTTGTTGACATCTACCTATTTCCCGGCTTCCTGTCACTTAACCACAGACACCTTTGGCTAATTGGTGATATTCAACAATGTAAAAAGTGTTTTGGAAGCAGGTTCGTCCATAAAGCAGGTTCATCCAAAAACCAAAAATTGGTTGCTGACTCATATTTTGCAGGGAGTCTTGCACTCCCATCGGATGCTTTGGCATTTGTGGGGTGGAGCACCTTAGGGAGGAGCTAGCCTAGGCATTGTCTGAACACAGATCATGAACCTCGCTCTATCTAAGTTAACCTAATTTCTCATTTCAGCCAGTCTTGGTCAGCTCATCAGACTGGAAAGTCTAGCTGGAGAGTAGATTTGCAATATTGATGTAGCTGGGCATGTCTGACCCCAAACCCTTCAGGCCACTAGGCCCCAGGTCATAGCCTTCTCCCTTTCCCCAAGCCCTCTTTAAAGGTGCTATCTCAGAAAACAGGAGTTGGCAGGAAAAAAGAGGCTGCAGCTACTGCAGCCTCTGCTCCTACAGATGGACAGTTGACATCTGGAGTAGGTCAGGTCCGCTCTTCACCAGTGGACATCAGAGCTGGGCTGCATCTTTGCTTGAGATAACCGTGTCCCTGTCCCTTTGTCCCTGCTGGCCTGGCAGTGCCTCTATTGAGAGCTGCTCCACATACGTCGTAGTCTGTGGGTACTGCTGCACGATCCTTCGCAGCTGTCACCCATCACTTGTTACACAGGCTCTTCTTGTTTCTAGGGTTATTTTCCTCTCCTCTGAGTAAAATTGCCCTGAAACAATGCACCCAGTTAGTCCCCCACACAGGGGAGACACATGTGTTCTTGAGCACGGAGATGAGTGTTGCGTGCAGCGGCTAGGACATTGCATTCTGATCTGTGAGCGCATTCTTGGACCATCCTGTTCTCTGGGGCAGACCTGTCCCTGAGAAGCCTGAGAGAGCCACTGTGCTGCTCCTTCCACAAGATACCTGCCCCTGTCCAGGAGAGGCTAGGACTGGGCTATGACAGCCATGCAGACAAAGATGCTTCTTTTTTTTTCCTTTCATCCTTGCTTTCACACACCTGCTGACTCGGTCAGTGCTGTTGAGCCTCTGGCACACCTGCCTATGTGCTCTGTGCCAGGACATCCTGGGGCCAGGCCAGGCCTGTTCTCCCCTTGGACAGTGCCTGTCTGTGGATGTGCTGTGTTCTACGTATGTTCCTCCTTGAACATGCTGTGTGTTCCTTGTTTCTAGAGTGTCTTGGCCATGTGGATATTGTCATTTTCTACATTTATATCTTCCTAGAGAAGATCTCCTGAGTAGTAGCCAGTCTTGGGTTCTTTGTGGATCAGGCCTGACCATGCTTCCCTTCAAATTCAGGTTTCAGCTTCTGCGTGATGTCCAAGTGTGTGGGCAGACACCGTGTTTTCATGCTTTGTCCCAGTTGATCTGACTGAGCATGTTCGAGAGAGAGCATGGTCCTAGATAGTGAGCCTTCCTGGTGATTTGACAGAAGCCATACGTGGTACCTGTGCTAAGACAGAACTTAAAGAACCACAAATAGCTGGGCTGAGGGCCAGTCTGCCTACTAATATGTTGTATCAGCCAGTCTTAGTTCAGCAGAGGAGGAAGTCCAGCAGGAGGGTAGTTCTGTGAGACTGACATAGGTGGGCACTGTATGGGATGGTAGTCTTGGATTCTGTGTTGTGTTCTTTTCACATCCCAGGGGTTCAGCACCTGCTTGTAGATTGAACAGGAGCCAGGAGTATGGACTTATTGGTTAGCATGGGGTTGGTGACACACCCAAAGAACATTGGAACATCAGAGAGAAAACAGACTAGACAGATTGCATTGGTTTGAAGAAGGAAGGACCTATCTTTATTCTTGGCTGCTCAAGAAGAAACTCAAACACATGTAAAAGAAAGGGGGTGATTCATACAGTAATCCCTGGTTCTCTGACTTTAAGGCCCTGGAATCCTCTGCCGTGCTCACTTCATACACCCTGCCTTTCATGTCCTGAGCATTTCAGACAAATCCCATATGGCACCGAACTCCCATGTATCTTAACAGTTCTACAACCTTCAGTGTGAAAACAGTCCAAACTCATAGGCACTGCACTCTAGATAGTGAAGACTGATGTTCCACTGGGGCTGTGCAGCCTGACCCACTCTCCGTGTGGGGCCCTGGCACTGAGCCTGACTCCCACTCAGCTCCGAGATCACAGTGGCCAGAAGCCACTGGAGTGCACTGAGGTTAAGCTGTTCCATAGGTGAGAGCTGCCCACAGACCAGGAGTGTCCTTGGGCAGGGATTTCCAGCAGACAAACTTCACTGTCACAGCTGTTCTACTTTAATAGCTGTTCTTTAAGAAAAAGAAAAAAAAAAGAGCAACAACAACAAAAAACCCCCAAAATCCCTCCTTAGTCACTTGTTCAAATCAGAATGAAAAATCCTCCCTAACTGGTTTCCCTCCCCTCCCATTTCATCTCCTCTCCCCACTGTGGCTGGAGCCAGTTGTGATTCTTAGGGGAAAAACAACAAGAACACCTCATAGGTTATCCTTGACATTTTAAATGTCTGCCTGGTTACCCCAAAGGAAAAATAGTGCTTAGAGAAAGAGATTCTTTCTTCCATTTTCATTTTCTCTAATAAATACACATAAACTATGTTGGGCATGCCTAAGGAATTCACGACACTTACTCATTAAAGTTTAATTCCTATTAATGGGCAGATACGAGCTTTATTATAGAACTTTGGTATTTCTCAATAACCTGTGTGGCAAGAAAAAGCAGAACTTAATGGATTGGGGCACTCAAGGCTATTAGTGAAATTCACACAGGGAGGAGCTGGGTTTATTGAAAGCTGAGCCTGGCGTTAGCTGGGTGTGCAATACTGCCTTGCCTGGAAGGGGTTGTGGGGTACAGGGACATGGGGGCTGGTAGTGCTCAGTAGAGGAGAGGAGCAGGGTACAGGTCTGCTGGGGGCAGTCTCATAGCTGGCTGTATATCTCTGAGCCATTCATGGCAGACTTGCATAAGCTAACTGAATGGCATATTTTGATGCCAGTTGGATCCTACCAATGGTCACATGGGTAAGGGCCATGGGACAATGGTCTTATAATGGACCAAAAGGATGGTGTGCTGGCCACCTAATCCAAACAATCCAGTAAAGCCACACTAAATACACACAGGAGTAGAGTTGTCTGTGGCTGCACACTGGCTGCTGGTGAAGGAAGCAGTGAGCAGTGTGTGCCAGTGCCCCAGAGGCCACGGCTGCTGTTCTCATGGCCAGGACTCCTAGGACTCCTTTCACTTCTATTCAGGCAACCAGTAAGCCATTTGTGTTCCTTCTTTGTTCAATAAAAGAAATCATTTTTCACGATTTTTCTTTGTCCT
This sequence comes from Lophiomys imhausi, assembly GCA_907164525.1. Taxonomy (NCBI): domain Eukaryota; kingdom Metazoa; phylum Chordata; class Mammalia; order Rodentia; family Muridae; genus Lophiomys; species Lophiomys imhausi. Next base: position 15,343,976 of record CAJQZJ010013540.1, on the reverse strand, counting down.
AGGCTATAAGAACTAACTTTTTCAAATTTAATTTATTTTTATCAAATCTTTACATATTTACTTTGAGCATTCATTTGTGTACATGTGTATACATGCGTGCGTGTGTGTGTGTGTGTGTGTGTGTGTGTGTATCAAAACACACATGTGCAGCTCAGAGAACACCGTGGGCATCAGCTTTCCCTCCAGCATGTAGGTCATTGTTGTCAGGCTTAAGGGCAGGTATGTACCTGTATCCACCCATCATGCTGGTCCAGCTTATTTTTTTAATGTTTCCCCCATTACCTAGTTTAATAGACACACATACGTACACAGAATCCTTAACTCAGGAATTCCTCCCTTTCTCATTAAGTCCAATTTTAGTTCAACATCAGCAGTTCTGTATCCTTCAGCTTCACACCCAAGAGTGTGTTGCAGTTTTTCCAGAGCCTCATGATTCCAGATGTAAAGTGACATTAGGTGCCTCCTTCTATCCTTTGAGCAGTAAGCCAGGCCGTAGCTGGGTGGCAGTCCCTTCTCACCTTTTACAAAGAGCCAGGTGGCAGGGACAGATAACACAGGGAGCAAGGGTTGGTCTGAGAGGGGTGGGATCATTTCCTGTGTGTGTAGCAAGAGTTGAGCTCTCTAGGGATTGGGCCGGGGCAATAAGGACAGAGGAAATATCTTCATCCAGATTTCTGAGAGGGATCTATAATCGCCCTGCTTTGGAGATGAACAGGAGTGTGTGGTGTAGCCCCTGGAGCACAAGATTGTGTGTATGTGGCCAACCCCAGCCTGGAACCATGCAGGTCGTGCCTTTCTAGGTCCTTCATAATTACCTGAGCCCCTGAAGCCATGTAGGCAACATCTGACCTGGCTCTACACCTGTACCTGTGTGTCTAACTTCTTAGGCCCAGCACCTGCCACCCTCTTCCTGTGGGGTGCTTCTTGTCAATTCATATCATCTGAGATGCAGCTAGGGGAAAAAAGTGCATGTAACTTTTTATGCATGACCTATACTTAGTGGCATTTCCTAGGGGTAACAGAACAGAGAGGGAATCAAAGATGTGTTTTGACAGTGGTGAAATGAACCTCAGTCACATGGGTGCTAAGCACTCACTCACACAGGCAGTTGGCACTTTATGTCTATTAGCTTGACTTCTGCTGCTGTAACAGAATTGGTGATTTATATAAAAGGCAATGGGAAAGTTAGAAGCATCTTTCTGGCATCTGGCCATTTTCTGTAAAGGTATAATGCTCCATATAATCTGGTGGAAGCATGACAAGAGAGCTAGGCTGTCTTTATAGCAACTGTGTGCACTGAGAAATCCAGCCCTGTGAGAAAGAGCAGCACTAATCCCTCCCACTGACCTACTCATCTCTCCAGTACCTTCCACCACACAGCCCTGTTACTTTGGAAATCAGGTTTCAACCTGTATTTTGGGTGGACATACCATATTTATGCCATAGACATGCCCTTGATGTGATGTGGTAGGAATAGCCAGTCATTCATTGTCTTCTTCTCAAGTCTACTCATGGAAACGAGGGAGGGGCCTGACCTGACCAGCCCTGCCAGGGCCATCAGAACCAAGGAAAGCCTGAGAGGAGCCTGCAGAGATTCGTGTTTCACGAGCAACTGCACACACAAACCATCTTAAAGCAGATGCTAGCAAGGAGGTGGGGCAGAGTTTACGGAGAATCTGGCCACCTTTAAATTCTTCTTTGAACCCACAACTGTTATAAAAGATTTTTTTAAAAAGTCCAGTGGATAAGAAGACTGGATACCATGAAGACTGTGAATTATCATGGCTGCCACTTACCCATAAGATTCCCGATTAACCATATGTTTAAAAACATCTCCAGTAATAAGGGAAGATAATGTTCATTACTATAAACATCTCAGCTTTCCCTGTATCAAATAGTCTCCTACCAAGTAGCTTTAATATACTAATTTACTCTTTTTCTTTTATGATTGTGCCAGTGAATTGAAGTATGACCTTAACTCTGAGAAGAGTCTGAAAGGCTTGACTCCAGAGTAAAGGGTTTCAGGCCTCACTATCTTCTTCCTGTCCCCAGCCTTGGGCTGTTTTTCTCTTTCTCAAAATGCATCTCGCATCTAACTTGAGCAGGTCTTTTTCCTAAGGGAAACAACTTTGGCTGTATTTGAGAAAAAGAATTTCACCATATTTCCAGATGGAAGGAGGAGCTTTTCTACATCTGGATTGATAGAGAAAAGTTAAATCCATTAAGCAAACATGCCTGATTAAAGATCTTGCCTTGGCAAACCAGAAACACTAAGCAGCTTCCCCAGCATGGCAAAGGTTACCAGTCAAAAACCTACAACAGGCACCATACTTCTTTCCAAAACAGCATTCCCAGGAAGACTAGAGACATGGCAGGAGCTGTTGGCCACTGTCCTGTGCTGTCAGCCCCACCTAGTACTGTAAGAGAAAGCAGCACACAACTGGGGAAGCAAGCAGGAAGCCTCGCGCTTTCCACGTGGAGAACTGGAGAGGAGGTGTGGACTGATAAGCAGAAGGTAAAAGCTTGGCAAGATTCAGGGATGTCCATTGCCTGTATGTAGCAGCAAACTAAAATAGAAACTTAATGTACTTAAACAACTTAAAATTTATGTTTTAATAATATTTTCAATATTGTAGTGAAAATATACACCTATGAAGAAGTCCAAGCAGTTTGAGAGTTTTGATAACGAATACTTTAAAGCAACTCTGGGAGACTTAACAAGGTCAAGGGAGCTTTCCTGTGAATGTGAGAGTGAGGGGCCGCCATCGCTCTGACTGATTCTAAGAAGAACGTTGCTCTGCTTTGCTGAAACTGTACAGAGCTACAGTGGACAGGAAGGTGTGATACTGAGAGCACAGTACTAGCAAGCTGGCTGAGCATTGAGATGTCAGCATCTGCTGACTGGTGGTGAAAGGTCAGACTTCTTGGCTATTCTCATGAGAAAACAAACAAAACCAAGAAACAGAGCATTGCACCTCATGCCATGTGGAGTACACCTTGCACGGGATGCAGTGTTAGCTTACTGTGAACAGCTGAACGAAGAAGGTTCATGAAGGAACCCATAGGAGGAGAGGAGAGCCAGTCCACCCCTGACCTGAGCTCTGCAAGTGACCCAGGTGTTTCAGTCCCCTGAAAGTGATGTGTGTTTGTTTGCAGGTGATCTTTTCAGAGTCGCTTCTTACCTGGGAGGCAGACATACATGCCATATCACAGTAGTGCTGAATCTGGAGTCAAGCCTTTCAGACTCTTCTCAGGGTTAGGGTCATACTTCAATTCACTGGCACAATCATAAAAGAAAAAGAGTAAATTAGTATATTAAAGCTACTTGGTGGGAGACTGTTTGATACAGGAAAAGCTGAGATGTTTATAGTAATGAACCAGCTCTCTTGAGGTTGGTCCTAGGAGATATGAAGGTGGAGGGCTAGGGATCTGGATACCATTTTTAGAGTGAGGCAATCTCCCAGTAAAATAACAGGATATGGCCTTTGGTGGAGATCCTGGCTCTGGGTGCATGAAGTCCTTGGGATTTCCTGAGCAATGTCTTTGGTTCTTCTTCATCCATATGCAGTATAGGCTAGGGAGATGACTTGGAGTCTGGTCATGGAAAGACTGAGATTCCAGGGTTGGAGCTGCAGCCCTACCCACTGGTCTAGTGTATAAAGGTGGGGGCAGGAGGGCCAGAGATTGGCTCATAAACTCTCTTGACTGCTGATGTTGAGCTTGTTGCCAGGTCAGTGACCGAGGAAGAGAATGAGCTGTCACTGTTCTGGTTTCATTTCTGTTGCTGTGATAAAATGGCCTAAAGGCAGCTCTTGGGAGAAAGGATGTATTTGGCTTACACTTCCACCTCTAAGGAGAAGTCAAGGTGGGAACTCAGCAGCTAGTCACAACACATCCACAGTGCAGAGCAGAGAGAAACGAGTGCATCTTTGTTCGCTGCTCCAGCTCAGCTAGCTTCCTTCACTCTTGCACAGCCAGGGCCCAGCCATGAACAGTGCTGTTGACATTCAGGAAGGGTCTTCTACAGCAGTTACAGCCAGAACACTCCCTCATGTGCATTCCCACAGGCCAGCCTGATCTGGATAATTCCTCATTGAGACTCTGCCTATATGATTATAGATTGTCAAGCTGACAGGTAAAATTAACCTCACAACCAGCCCACCTCTGTGGGGATGGGACTTCTATACCTGGGGACGGTGGGCATCATGTGCATCTTCATATGGGTGTTCATTTTTATACTTAATAAAAAGCCTGCAGTACAAAGACACTTGCCCCTTATCCATGAGGTTGTGTTTCAAGATGCTCAGTGAAAGCTGAAACCACAGAGGGTACTGACTCCTCTGGGTGCTGTTTTCCCATGCTCATTCATGTACCAGTAATAAAGTTTAATTCACAAATCAGGCACATCAAGAGAGTAACCGCTAATAATAGACGCAGTAGAGCAACCATAACAAAGTGCTCGTGTAAGTTCTGTGTGCGAGATCTTTCAAAACACTGTCCTGGGTGCCACTTGCTCTCTTGTGATGATGGCAAGATGGACTGACAGGCCTCTGCAGCTTCTCCTTGGTGTGCCTGAGTTGCTCACATGACATCTTGTGCTTTGTGGCTGCTGTTAAGTAAAGCAAGAGTTACTTGAATGCAAATTTGCAGTACCATGGCAGTTGATCTGGTAACAGAAACAGCTTCTAAGTAGCTGAGTAACAAGTAGGCTGGACATCCCCAGTGTGGATATGCTGGACAAAGCGTGGCTCACATCTTGGGCAAGATGGGGCAGAAGAACTCAAGTTTTCATCTGGTATTCAGAATGACATTCAATTTAAGATATAAGGGTTGTTTGTTTGTTTGTTTTCTAGAACAAGCTATTTAATATTTTAGATCTGACTTTGCCCCAGTCTCTACACTAGTGTCAATGTGAACAAGTAAGCAGATAGTGTCAAGAGTTGAATCAGAAGATATCATCCAGCTGGTGGCAGAGTTGGTGGGTGTCAGGACACAGCATATGCTGTTCTAGGAAAGGCTGGAACATTTCAGGCTTAAGGTCTGACACACACACACACACACACACACACAACTTAATATAAGTTATCTCATCATTGTATTGTTAGCTGAGATGAGACAGCTAATTTGTATGCACAGTGAACATCATCCTGAAGGCTAAGTGACATACACCAGTAAAAAGCCAAGAGAACATGCATATGGGACAAGTCTTGGTCACACAACATGATGAAGATACACCTAGAGACTGTGTCTGTGTAACTTACCCTGTTCATCAGCCACTTGGAAATGTGCTAAGTCCTGTAGGAGTGTAGTAGGTACTATCGTCGTGTGTCATCCGGAGTCGCTGGGCCCTCAGCGCTCAGGGCAGACACTAGTTCAAGCCCACAATCCAGAAATGATCTCCATGGCTGCTGGCATACTGTGCCAGGGTTGGAGTGCTCTGAATTGGTCAGCTACTAACCCTGGGTTTTTACCAGATGGAAGTGTAAGGTGGATACAGAGGAGACTGGTGGAGGCTTCTGTTGATGCACCAGTGGCAGGAACAGGAATAACCCTGAGGGATCCTGAAAGCAAGGCAGGCTGGAGGTTTCCCTGCACACATTCGTGTGTGTGAAAGCATGCATGCATGCATCTGTGTGTGCGTGCATGCATGCATGTGTGTGTGTGTATATATCTACATGCACACATCTTTTGGAACATCTTACTGCTTTCTAAATGAACACATATATTTGCAGAAAGGAAAGGCTTAGAAAGTGTTTTCTGCCCCTTGAGGTTTGTTTTTGAGTAGTCATAAAGTTTGAGGAGACTGTTGTTGGCTTTCCAGCTTGTGGTCAGGCTGTCTCAGGTGGCCATGCTCCTGAGGAAGCCTTCCATCTGTAAGTGGTGCTTTGGGACTAGTGCTTGCCTGTAAGGCGTGACTTCTCAGTCTTCCTTTTGACCCCTGGAGCACGGGGTCATGGTATCCCAGATAGGTTCAGTGTGCTGCTTCTGACCATTACAAAATGCTAAAGTTGCTAGAACTAGGATGAGGGTTGTGATTGGAGGGAAAGGAGCTGGCTGACATCCTTGTTTGATTAGAAAACTGCACAGAGGACTGGGTCCCACTGTCTCCTGTGTGATTCAGATAGCCTGCTTGTCGTTGTCTCTTTTCTTTGGAAGGGCATGTTTTGGATCCCAGGCTTCTGTCTTCAGAGTTTGAATTCCTCAGAGGACACACAGATTGGCTTCCCTGCTTGGCCAGATCTGTTATCTGTTAGTGTTCTGCTTTGAAATCCTGTCTGTGGGAGAGCTGCATGACTGCCCTGTGAAGTTACTGTGCTCTTGTTTAAATGACTCATGGGTGACTGCTGATGCAGGTCTGCAATGGTGTGCGTGTCACTGCAGAACATCTAATACCACTTGTCACAAGCTGATTTGAAAGGAAAAGTCTTGTTCTGTGAGGTTTTGTGGGTCTTCTTCCCTTTGTGTTTGGAGAGCACAGAGGTGCCAAGAGGTCTACATCCATCCAGTGACAGACATTAGTGGTGGGTGGGTTCCAGTCTCATTCTTGCCTCAAGTCAGCATAGTCAGATTGGTTCCTGAATACGATCTAAAAATAGATTTCAAAGAAATGATTGTGTAATCTCTAGGGCCACTGGTGCTGGCAAGGCATTCCCCAGGGCTGGTTGGAATAGCCCCGTGCCCTGCTTCCTTCTGACTGCCACGCATGTCCCAGCTGCTTTGTGTGTGTCAAAGTCCAGACCCTCATTGTTATCTTGAAAGAGGGTGCACTCTTTATCTTAATGATGTGGTCTCTACAGAAAAGCCCACTTCTGATAAGCCCAGTCTGGACTAAATATAAGTGAGCCATCCCAGCTCAGCCAGATGCCCTTAGGGAGGAATCTCAGTTCACCATATCTCAACCGGGGGCTGTTTTGATTATTCTACAAAGAGCTTTTCATTTTTTCTGGCAAGTAAAAGCAATTGGGGCTGGAGTTGAAACTGTCCTCTAAACGGAGGGGGCAGATGCTTTCCAGTACCATTGACTGAGGAGAACTTTCTGCTCAACTCACCATTTCTGAAGCCGGTGTCTCCTCTGTTCCTCAGATGGAATATCTGGCCGAGACCAGCCAGTGGAGCTGCTGAATCCTTCCCGTGTGAAGCACATGCCCAGCACAGGTAAGTCAGCACACTTGTGCCCTGAAGTCCTACTTTACTGAGGGAATATGATGGGAGGTGCAGGTCACTTCAGAAGTGGAGTAAGTGTGACAGGAGCTGAGTGCCATAGCATTGATGTGCACTCAGATGGCATTTCAGGTATTTTGGTGCCTGGGCTCCACCTCTCCTTCTGCACTGGCCACACCATTGGCTTTACCCTAGAACGCTGAGCATAGGTAGGAGGACCACAACTATTTCATGAACATGTCCAGCTTTTAAAGTTTGACTGTCTTGAGAAGTTTTGACTTTCACTTTGTCTCAAGTATAGTTTGCTGAAGGCATTTTGTCTAACATTGCCATAGTTTGGGTGTTTTGAGATAGCTTCCTAGTACTTGCCCAGTGTGGAATGAGATAAGAGTTTTCTACATGCCCAGTTGGGCTACGAAGAAAAAACAAACAAACAAAAGGCAACTAAAAATAGTTTCTAGAAAACAAAACAAACAAAAAAACAGACATAGACTTTGTGTTACTTTTCTACAATGAAAAGTGCACCCTGCTCTTTGAGAGCCCACTGCTTAGTGTGAGGATGGGCGGTGGCTTGCAGGGCTGTCATCTGACCTGCCTCCAGACTGCTGCTGTCACTGTATAAATTCTGGTGTTGAGTACCTGGGTTTTGTTTTCTCGTTTCTCAGACACAGATGATAATGCTTCCCTCAGAGTTCTCACTAAGCTCAAATATATGTGTCAGCGTTTTAGTAGTTCCTTGATAAATGTCGTCTCTTAATGTCACACTGACTAGTACTGAAGATGGCGTGGGATGTAGCTGTGACGTGCCAGCTCAAGAACCAAGTGTTTCCTGTGCCTGTTACCCTTGGTTTCTTTCTCTGCTCCAGGGTGGTGTATCAAGGGTTACCACATGAAATTCACTCTCTTCTTTTACTTCTGTACCCAAGCTCCCTCTGTTTCCTAGCATGTGTGACACATCTTTGCAGTACTGAAAGTTCAGAGTGTTTGCAGCATGATTTTAAGCCAATGCGGAAGAAGCTCTGTGAGTAGACAGAGAGAGCCATGTATCCACAGGGTGTGTGGAACATCTCATAGAGCCTCTGTGTTGACATGTGTGTGAGAAGCCATTAGCAGATGGCATGATTTCAACTCCGTTCTGATCACTTTAACCAAGTATCAAATGCCTCACAGAAATAATAAGATTGAGCTATAAAAGACCTTGAAAACTGATGTGAAATATCTTTAATTTCTATTGTTATAATATGGAACAGAAATATTTTAAAGTTTGTTTTGTGTCATTTTCAACTTGTGCTATATTCCTGACAGTTGAGTTAATCATACCCATTTTCTGACATGCCATTAGAGTGTGTCCCATCTAAGCAGACATCCTTTCACTTGAGTAGGGAAAGTGCCCAGGCATTCCTTCTTATTGCCAGTCACCTCTCATTCCTTGTCCTGCATTCATGAACACAAGAAAATTCTGGTTGTGATAAACAAGCCTTGCTATTTTGTAGCAAGAATTATTAGGCCTGGAAGCTGCCCTTAAACTTTCTTTGCCACCACATGCTCCTTTGGTGCAGTGCTGAGGAGTGCTCAAATTGGAGTTTTTCTTGGGAGTGTAAGACTTATTCTCTCAAAGAATCCCCAAAGGCAGCCCACCCAGGTATTCCCTTCCCCCATCCAGAGTAGTCCTCTTTGCCTTTTTCTTTCCATCCAGGGGCAGTCTCAAGAGGCACTGTATGTTCAGGTCCCATTTCTTTCCCTCTTCCGTTCTGCTTTGGGCTCAATATTGAAGGAAGCAGAAAAGGACCTGTCCTGAGCCCTCCCAGGACCTCATCTTGTGTCCCTGTTACAGTCTGACTTCTTCCTCTGGTTGACCTGCCCCTTGCCTCTGGGTTATTCCATCCTAGCCCACAGGCTTTGTGAAGTGTCCCTAGCAGTACTTGTTGAAGCTGATAAAGGAAGCTGTACCAATGGACAGGCTAGGATGAGAGAGTTGTGAGAGGCTTCTTGGTAGATGGAGCCAATAAGGGTGAGGGTGTTGGGAGTAGCCCAGCAGAGAAATCTGGGGTGGTGGGTTGTCCAGTATAAAATACTCGACAGTGTCTCTTATACCTGCCAACCCTCATCACAGCCCCGTGCTCACCCGACGGAGTAAGCGACTGGCTGAGATTTGAGGTAGAGCTGCTTTCCAAGTGACTAACCTCTTAGCCTACTCTGAAGTGTTGTTGCTGATGGGACTGGATGAAGAGTTATGCGTGGGGCCCTTTCTGGCTATGCAGCTGCCTGCTGTCCCTGTTTTCTGTGCCCCCCCCCCCATTCTCTGGGCGCATGGTGCTGTCCAGTTTTCTTCTTAGGTATTGTCTGTGTCTGGGCTCTGCCTTCAGTGATGACAGTCATATTCTACCTGGGAGCCCAACCGTCTGTTCATTATAGGAGGCATAGATACCCAAAAGCTGAAAAGGCACTTCAAGGCCCTGGCCAGTATTAGCAGCTTAGACTCCAGACTCCCAGTCTTGTTTAGCCCCTGTGACCCACTCTGGGATGGGTGCTGGGTACCAGCATCCTGGGACAGAAGACCAGTCGACTCACAGCCTGCATGAGGGAAGGGAGCCAGATAATCTGCGCTCTCTGAACAGATGACTATTATTTGTGCCTTGACCCAGATTCTGGTGCTGCCATCGTTGTGCCTCCGAGAACTTTGTAGCTGAACCCACACAGTGTTTCCCATGCTACTGCTGACTTTTGAGCCAGTCTGTATCTGAAGAGACAATGTCCCAGAGCATGTCCATGTTCTATCTAGCTTCTTGTACACGATGTGCTTGCCACGGTGTTATCTTCCCCATGTATTTTACTTATGTGAGTCTTGTGTCTCTTTAAACAACCCACTTACCACTCAATGTGTTCACTGCCATCATTTACCAGAAATATCGCTGTCTTTGAATGCACCTTCTTGACTGGCTGAGCTTCCGTCTCCCATCCCCAGCCTAGACCCTGCCCTTCTGTGCTCTGCCAGCTTGTTTCTCACTTGGGTTCCTTTACTCCCAGTGCCCAAAGAGGAAGAAAGTAGCCTTCACTTTGGGTGGATATGGAGTGGTATACATGTCTACAGTGGTCTACCTATTCAATTCTGTGTTGCTGCTGCTGCTGCAGCTGCAGGCCAGAAAATCTCCTTGTCCACCACAGGATGTTGCATGAGGTGGGGAAGGTAGGTGGCTCTTGGTTTTAGCACTCCAGGTGACTGTCCAAAGCAAACAGTTTACACTGTGTGTGATGTGTTCCCAAATGGTCCCAGCTCCACGGATCCTAGTGTCCTTAAGCTGGTGTGTGTGTGTGTGTGTGTGTGTGTGTGTGTGTGGTGGGACTATATATGTGAGTGCTTGTTTGTGTGGATGCACATGTGTGTGCCAGGTATATGTGTGTGGAGGTCAGAGGTCAACTTTCATGTTCTTTTGCGCCTATCCACCTTTCCTGATGTAGAACCTAGAATCTGGGATTAGATAAGGCTGGCAGGTCCCAGGGTCGCCTTCTTTCCTCTTCCTCAGCTCTAGAACGTAATGTTGTCAGCACTATGCCCAGGTTTTACATGGTCCTGGAGGTCAATCTCAGGTCCCCATGACTGCACGGTAAGCATTGTACAAACTGCTAAGCCATCGCTCCATAGCCCTCCCCCCCTTCTTATTTTAAAAAGTTTTTTTTTATGTGTAGTGGCCTCAGGAGTAACCTCCAGGTCTGTGTCATACAAAGGATGGAGAACTAGGCTGCATTTTCCATGGATATTCCAGGGAGCGAAGGAAGGAAGAAAGGAAGGAAGGAAGGAAGGAAGGAAGGAAGGAAGGAAGGAAGGAAGGAAGGAAGGAAGGGCTTGCTTCAATTGTCATCTATGACAGGACTAGTATACAGAGCCAGATTTATGCACTGTGGCATCATTTGCACTCAGAACACTTTCAGTCTGTGTTTACCATCAATTTTTATTGTAGGTTTTAAGGCTTTGGTATCTCAGGGGATTTAGCCAGGACATTCAAGAGGATTTTGTCAGCCCTTGTCTACCTTAAGTAGCTGGGATGTGACATTCTTTTTCAGTAGTTACACATTAGTCTTGCATAATGTTTCCTACTCCCAACACTTGGTTACCTTTAAGGGAGAATTACTTTGGGGCCATACCCTGTACACCTGGTTGGACCCAACTCAGGTTCCTGTGTTCCCAAGTGGCTTCCATGCTGTCATGTAAGACCAGAACCCCAGAACATAGATCAAGGGGCCTCTTGACAGCAGGGTACGTGTTTGGATGGGGCAGAGAGCAGAAGCCAGTGACCCTGTCAGCTTGGTAAGGAGCTTGAATTACGGGATGCTAGCTCCATTTCATTCAGGCCTCCTGGGCACTGAGCATCCTGGGCTGTCTTCTCTTCCTCTGGCACCCCTGGCCACACCCCTCCCTCCATGTTTCCAGTTGGCCTGTGTCTGTTGATTGAGAGGAGAACTAATGGGGACACTGTGTCAGTCTGCCCCTAGCCCCTCTAGTTTGCCTTCCAAGAGCCCATTCCTTTCCTATAGATTCCCTGTCTTTGTGTATTTTCTCATCCTTGTGCCTCCTCCTCTGTGCTTATTTGGATGTTCTTAGTCTTCTTGGGTTGAACATTCAGATCATTTATTTTGGTCTTTTCTTTTTGATAAAAGAGTTTAGGTCATACCCCTGTGGGTAGGGATGAGATGGGTTTTGATAAGTTCTGATTTGTAGTGTTTAATTTTTAAATGTGTTACATCAATACTTTGTAAACATTCATGTTTCACAAGAGAGTTATTTTGAAATGTCTTTTATGGTTCTTTAAAAATTAGTACTTAAGTGTTTCCAACATCTGAATGTATGAATTTTCCAGTAGACCTTTGTTAAGATACTTAGCTTATTGTAGCATATTAAAATTTACTGAGCCTTTGGATTTTTGGAGACAGCTTGTCTTATGGTCTGCTTTTTGAGACTTGAGTGTGTCACTTCTGTAGAATTGGAGAAAAAGTCAGAGGCCCTTAGTGCCATGGGGAGTAATAGGACAGTGGGGAAGACAGACCCTAAAGGGACTCCCCAGGAAGCCATAGACTCAAACAGAGGTGTCTGTGGCACTGGGTTGCACCTGGAGGAAGGAAAAATCAAGGTAGAAACTGATTGTGGGGCAGGAGAGAGGGGGCAAATGCAGAGAAGGTCGGAGTCTTACTTGGGTGGCTAGAATTTTCTTGAGAAGCTTGACATGATTTCAACAGCACTGGATGGTGGAACTGGTCAGGGATTGAGGGATATACCTGAGGGTTATTGGCGGCTAGGAGGTGGCAGGCTTTGGCTAGCTGGGCAGATACCCTAGTACCAGCTAGCTGGCAGGAGAGGCAGAGCAGAAAGGGTGCTGGCAATGTGATAGCACCATTACCAGTCACTTGCCAGTATCCTAGACAGCTCTGGGCATTGATATAACCTGGCTGGTGCTGTCAGGGGGGATGGTAGCCCGTCTGCAACAGGGACACTGGGGATGAAGACCCACCAGAGACCAAGGGCAAATTAGATTGGATAGTGGCACAGCTGATAGGTACAGTGGGAATAAAGAAAAACATTGAGGCTAGAAATCTGGCAGTCAGTGGGATTCTTAGGTGATGCTTCCACTTGGGATGTGAGGGGGACAGCAGAGTTGAAGGTAGACTGGGATTGGCCTGAAGCACTTGGATGGTGGAGTCACCCTAATTGACTATGATGGGTAATGTAGATGTTACCTACCTCTTGGAGTCGTGGACCTTCCTGTCATCCATTATGGAGAAGCACTGGAGTCTGAGTGTGAACTTGAGAGGTTTCCTGGACAGGTAGAGGGATGTGAGAGCATTCAGGTGGCACCGAAATGAATCTTGGTGCAAATATGATTCACACAAGAGCCTTGGTTTCCAGTGAAGTCTGTAGCAGCTGACTGCAAAGAGGTAGCAGAACATTCTTTTTTTTTTTTTTTTTTTGGTTTTTCGAGACAGGGTTTCTCTGAATATCTCTGGCTGTCCTGGACTCGCTTTGTAGACCAGGCTGGCCTCGAACTCACAAAGATCCGCCTGCCTCTGCCTCCCAAGTGCTGGGATTAAAGGCGTGCGCCACCACCGCCCGGCTAGCAGAACATTCTTTTACTGAATCTCCAGGGACTATGGCTGAACCCAAAGAGAGTGAGTGTCCACATATGAGACACCAGGCGTCATAGGTTTCAGGACAACTTGTTCAGGGCTCAGCTCTGGCCGCTCAGTATAAATGATGACACTGATGACAACTGTTCCCTTATCACAACAAACGCGTCCTTCATCTAAGTGCCATGTGTTCTCTGCAGTGTCAGCCTTGGAGGAAGTACCTCAGTAGGTACAGGTTAGGAAATAGACTGGCAGGCCAAGTAACTTCCCCAAGGTCACTCATTTGTCAGGTGGCTGACTCACAGCAAGCTCCCAGGAGATTTTTCTAGATGCCAACATCTGAACCAACACCCCTTCCCAACACCCACCAGATTTCCAGTTGCCTTTTGGACTGTTTCTATCCCCTAGGAGCCCAGGAAGCCCTTGAAGGATGCTGCATTCCTCTTTGGCCATCTGAAGTCAGGTGAGGTCAAATCACTTTCCAGGAAGCCCAGGTTGAATGCTCTTGCTGCCTCGAATGAGGAGAGGTTGCTGGAGGAGGCCGACCACTCCAGCAGTGCTGCTCTCAACTCACCACTGTTCCCTTCTTCAACTCAGTGCAAGAAGCATCTATTTCTAAATATTTCTGCTGTTTGTGTTGGGTAACAGTGGTTCCTGCTGTGGCCCAGCTGTTAGGTGAAATGTATAACCAAGTGTTTGGATGTTGCTAAGAAGGAAATTCCGAAATTCTGTTTCTTATGTAATACTGACCTTATGTAACTGGAATGGCAAAGACAATGCAGATTTGGTACCCTTCCCAGACCACTGGGCTATTTTTAATTTTCCAGTAGTACATTTTTATCCATTGAGTCTAGAGTAATCAGATTGCTTTCAAAGGTGGTTTTAAATGTGTGCTGCAGTGTTGCGGGGGTGGGGGGGTGCTTTTCCCAGGGCACTGGCTAGACCAACTTTAACACTTAAGGCAAGAACTGAGTTGGCTGCTACTAACTCTGCAGCCTGTGATTTTCCACCTGTGAGAGCATGGCTGTGGCCAATGGATGAGTCAGTGTTCAATAATAAAATGCTGTATTGGATGTTTCTATGTAATTGTGCAATCTTAGAATTCCTTTCCAGTAGCACCATGTTTGTTTATAACGTTTTTACGGCAAAGTCTCCAGTGCATGGCTCTGTCCCTTCATTATTTCTGGAAGTTCTGCTTGACTTTGGTAGCAGCACTCACACATGAGAGTGTGGGACACATTTGCTGTGTTTTGGTGGGTAAGGCCTGGAGATACACATTTTCCAGGAAGTGCATTTGCATGCTTCTCCAATGCTGTCACCCACTGCACCGGGCTTTCTCTACAGTTCTTGCTCATATGCATTCAAAAGTTCTCTACTTTCATATGATGTTTTTCTTCTTGGGGGATATAGAGCAAATTAGGAACATTAAAAGAGTTTTCTAGAGAACTTTGCAGGGTTTTTTGAAATTGGCAACAGGTGAAATCTAACCCTGACTTCACTGTTTAGCGGAGCAGCCCAGATGGCAAGACATCTCCAGGCGGACTCCTGTCTCAGCCAGCATAGGACTTTATGTGTGCAAAGCGCTGCCTAGCCTGTGTGAGGCTTCAGTTTACAGCCCCACTAGTTGTTCCTTTCCATATAAAATCAGTGTCAGGAATGCAAGAGAGGTACAATGAGGTCATTGGTCAGGTGTGCCTTTCTGTAGCACAGTGGTGCCCCTCACGGGGAGGCAGGCATGGTGCTGGGAGCTCCTCAATTAGTCAGAGTTGTGCATAGCCTCTGAGAGAGGAGAACTGTGTTCTGAGTCAAATTTGGGACACCCTTGTTAGTAAAGCCTTTGTGTTCTTGACAAAATCCTTGGAAGTGATTTGTAAAGACAGTTTTGTTGCTTTGATGTCTATAGTATTGTCAGGACTAAATATTTGCTTGTTGTTTGGTAAGCATCTTGAAAAAAATGCACTACACTGGATGTCCCTGTCAAAATGACTCTCCACCCATGGCAACTCTGACTGGCAAGAAGACACTTAATACTGACAGATGTGGAAGTGGCTGCTCATCTGGTTGAAGGGCTTCTTTGTCCTGTTGTCAACATGCAGGGAAATGTAGTTGGAGGTAGAAGGGGGTACATAGAATGACATGAATAGGCCTTCCCTGACAGCCTCTGGTCAGCCAAGGGATCCCCCAAACCCCTGCTATATGCTTGTCTTTGCCTCCCTGCCCTCCCTTTTTTTCTTTCATTTTTGTTGCTAGCTTTCGTGGAACAAGCAGGTACCTGTAGTTTTGTTGGTGTAGCTGTCATATTTCTTAGGGCTTTCTTAAGAACTCTTTTTCTGGTGCCTGGAACCCCTTTGCTTAGTGTCTTTCCTTACACTGAAAGAAGAACTTAGTGAACTCCCTTTTATTTTTACCCCTTTTCCGCCATGAGATCTGTTCTTGTTTAGATAGTTTTTGTTGTGTTATTATTGGTAGTGGTTGTTATTATTATTATTATTATTATTATTATTATTATTATTATAGTGTGTAAGCCTGGGAGTTGTTTTTTGTGTTCAACTTTAAACAATTTCTAAGACTTTTGATGTGTGTTATGCTTAGTATTTTATACCTGTTCACATATATTCAGAATATAAATGTTACAAGGTTTCCTGTTCATATAATTGTGTTGTTGCTTCTGTTTATCTCATTACTTCTGCTTCTTCTGCAGCATATATAGGCCTGTGTGCTGCAAACATCTGTATGAGGAGTTGTTGTTGTTGTGACAGAATCTCTAAGTCTGGGTACCTTACAAAGGAGAGAGGTTTGCTTTAACTTGTGGGTCCTGAGGCTGGGAAGTCCAAGAGCATGGTGCCAGCCTCTGGCTGGGGCTTCTACTGCTTCATCTATAGGAATACAGAAGGGTGAAAGCAATGTGAAGAGGTAGAACACCTTCTTTCAAGTTGGTTAGTCCAGTTTTAAGAGAGTAGATCTGAGTCCTCTGGGAGGGTTTTGATCCTCTGTAAAGTGTGCTGTGCACCCCTGGCACCCTTGCTCACACTGGGAACTAATGCCATCATGAGTTTGGAGAGGACAAACCAAGCTGTATGTGTGTTTGGAAGGTTTCTGGATTCTTTATGAAATTTGTTTTTGTCACTGCCTCATGGAGCCTGGGGAAGGCATAAATGATCTGGCATAGAACTGGAAGCATGAATGTGACCACCATATTAGCTCTGCGGTTGAATCCATGGCACCTGTCCTTTATGTACCTGCTTCTTGCAAGCCAAGGACAAGTTCTCATCTGCCGATTTCTGTCTGTTCTTGCTCTTCTGTCCTCCGTGTCCTCTGTTATCTCCTCTTAACTGAGCGCATTTGCATCAGTTACACCTCTGAAAAGCTTGCACATAACATGGATGAGCCTGCGATTTGTTGGTATTCACCTGGCTGCAGTCCTGGAGATGACTGTTCTGGGCTTGGGTAAGAGACACCAGCCTTCTACCCCTTTCTTTCTGTTCACTCCTCTGCCTCTCTGGCAACCTCATGTGCCTGGGTTCTGAGGGTCCACAGAGAGTGACATAGAACCTTTAACCACGTCCTCAGCCTGAAAGTGCTTAGGGTTGGGGGAGAAATAAGCAAATGGTACACCTGGTGATCATATTTGGACTGGAGATCAGAAGCCCCAAAGGCTCCAAGAAGCATCTTTGCTTGGAGTTGGCTCTATTTTGAAACTTGAGTCTTTTCCCAAATGTGATCCTAATAGACCAGTATCTTAAACTCTAGCAAGTGGGGCAGATCATAATGACCAGCTCCCTCACATGGTGGAGATAATGATCAGGGCCTTGTCTCTGCCCAGGGAGGAGGACCCTATCCATTTCTTCCCTAGGCTCAGACCCAGTCCAAAGCTCTGGCTTCTGTTGTGCCAGGCTTCAATGCCCTGATTCAGGTCAACACCCTTGTAGCACCAACCCTGGAAGCTCAAGGGACAGAAGAAGGGTACTTTCCATTTAGAGGGGAACAGGAGGAAGGAGTGCGGAGCTGATGGTGGCTAGCCAAAACCTAGCACCCTTGCAGCTAGCCTTCTGGCTGGCCAGCTGCTTACGAGCTTTCAGAATCTGTGCCTGTGTCTCCTTACAAGATAGCATTTCCTCTTGTCCTCTGAATACAGTTTAGGGACAGATGGGGTTGGTGCCACCAGTACGTCCTTTTCTTTATGTGTGGAGAGAGGAGGCCTTCCTCTGCTGTCCAGGAGGCTGGGAAAACAAGTCTTTTAGAACTTGTCACCTCACTTTAAGTCATAGGTTGATGGGACTCCTAGTATCTCCTAGCTTCAAAAGATACCTGCTTTCAATCAGCCGTAGCCATTCCTTTTAGGAACACATGGGTGGAGCTGCAGATTGAGGCCTGTGTGGATTAAGCAGCCAGACTGCGTCCATATATGCCCCCACTGGCCCTTAAAGCTCGCTCTAATGCCTCTGAACAGTTTGCACATTGAAGGGCCACTCTGAGTGGCCCTATTCCCAGCTGAAGACTAGGATGCCAGGCTGAAGAGAGGCCAGCAAATTCAAACAGCAATACAGCCCCAGTGCCATTAGTCAGTGACAATGTTGCCTTTGCCTTTGTTTATTTCAGCTTTATTGTCCCTCAGTTTTTACAGAAAGTCCCTGAAGCTATCAGAAGCTATAGTGTGGGGATTGCATCCTAGGACTTACACCTGTCTGACAGGTCTGCAGAAGCAGAGGGGGAAGAATGAGTCCCTGCCTAGTTTTGTTTTGGGTTTTAAATTTAACAAATGATGATTTAAAATTCTCTGTGGTGCTGGGAAACAACCTTGGGGCTTCCTGATGCTGGGGGTGCTTGTAGCACTCAGCCACACTGCAGCCCCCTGCTGGGCCTTCAACCCTGTCTTTACACCATTAGCTGCTGAGTAGTTGCTTCAGAGAACTCAGCAAATTGGAGCTGGTGAAAGAACTCCAGCTGGCAGTCCAGCAGACTGAGAGGTAAGACAGGGACAGAAAGGCATGGTGCACTCCAGTGCAGATTGTCTGGCATTTCTCTTACCTTGCTGCTATCCACTCCATTCCTGCGTCTTTGCTAACTAAGTCTGGCAAGGAGACTGTAAGGGGTTGGGCCGTTGTCCTAGGGTTACTATTGCTATGATGAAACAGCATGACCAAAAGCAATTTGGGGAGGAAAGGGTTTAGTTTACTCACAAATAACAATTAATCATCAAAAGCAGTGAGGGTAGGAACTCAAATAGGTCAGGAACCTGGAGGCAGGAGCTGATGCAGAGGCCATGGAGGGGTGCTGTTTATTGGCTTGCCTCTCCCTAGCTTGCTCAGCCTGCTATCTTACAGAACCCATGACCTCCAGCCCACGGATAGGCTGAGTCCTCTCCCATCAAACACCAATTAAGAAAATACTCTGCAGGCTTGCCTACAGCCCATCTTATGGAGATGTTTTCTCGTTGGGGTTTCTTCCTCCCAGATGACACTATCCTGTGTCAAGTTGACATAAAACTAGCCAGCACAGCCATCTTGGACCACACTGGTTAGTGGGACATTCCTCTAAGAAGCATGGGAAAAGGCCCTCCTGAAGACAGGACTATCTCTGGCATTATGAGCTGAGTTGCATTGCCTAGTGATTTTGACTGTGAGAGCCAGAGTTTTGTGTGGATAAAAATAGGATAAAGGACAAAATATGTTCATTTGTATTTTTCAGAAGTTTTTACTCCAGTTAATTTCAAATAGGTTGATTTAAAATGAAATGTCTATACATGTACCAAAAATCAGTAAACTGTGCATCTACCATGGGTGGATTTTCTTGTAAGCAAGTTATACAATAAGGCTCTGAAAAAATCAATTGGGGTAATCCACCTGATACAGAGCACAGAGAAAACACCAAGTGTAAATAAATGTATTTGCTCTGAGAGTGTGTTGAAATAAACTGGAAGATTTCATGGGACAGTGCTAGACAATACTAACCTGCAAGACTGATCCCACTGTTCCCACCCCTCAAAGCAGTCTCCCACCTCCATTGCTACTCTGGGACCCAAGTGTCCACTGTCTAAACCCTTGAGGCTACTTCTCAGCCACAGCCTTGGGTCCTAGAACCAAAGGTAAGTTCTATAGAAGAGACCAAGTGCTTTCCAGAAGGCTGTACATCACAAAACACTCAGTGCTTGGATTGTCACAGGTGTAGATGTGAAACCAGATGGGCATGGCCTGGTGCATAATCTGATGGTGGTTAGACCTGTGGTTCATCCTTTCACCTCTGAGGGTCTTTCCTGGGAGCCTTCGGTCATACTGCCTTACAGAATTTGCTTCTATGCTGAAGGGAGTCCTGTGGTAAGGGCTAGTAGCCTAGTGTGCTGGTTAGTTTATTGTCAACTTGGCACAGGTGAGTTATTTGGAAAAAGGGACTAAATTAAGAAAATGCCTCCATGATATTGGCCTGTAAGCAAATCTATAATGCACTTTCTTAATTAGTGATTGATGTGGGAGCACCTAGTTCATTGTTGGTGGTTCCATCCCTGAGAAGAAGGTGGTCCTGGGTTGTATAAGAAAGCTGAACAAGCCAGAAGAAACAAGCCAATAAATACCCCTCCTCCATGGCTTCTACTTCAGTTCCTGTGTAGAAAAAAAAATGGCTAATTAAATTATTACTTGGTATTTAGGTTATTGTTAATTGATTCAGTGGTGGTTAATCCTTAACCTGCCATTATAAATGAATACACATAGACAAGATAGATTTTAACAAGCCTTGGCCTGAATTGTGCAATTCTAGACCATCTAAGCTAGCTCATAATTCTATTACCCAAATATGACCCCATATATACATACGTCCCTTTGGACTGCTATTCTTCATGCTATGCTGATGTTCCAGGCCATGTGGAATGATCTTTTCTCTAACCCATGGCCTGGGTACTCCTTGCTTGTTCCTGGCTCCTTCTTGGAGCTTCTTCTTCCCAAGATGCTTGCTCTCTGTCTCAGAAGCCCATGCACTTTAGTCCCACCTATCTCTGTCTTTGCCCAGTCTCAGGCCTCAGCATTTTATTCAACCAATCAGAGACAATGCAAGTAACAAACAGCAAGCAGGACCAATTAATTAACATTTAGAATGCTTAACACCACCCCATCATTCCTGCCTTGACTTCTGGGTGATGGACTGTAAGCTGTATGATGAAGAAATAAACCATTTCCTTCACAAGTCAACTTTGGTCATGATGCTTTATCACAGCAGTAGAAATCTTAAGACAACTGGCTTGGCATATGTCAGCAGTCTTCTGGTACTGCTCCTTGGGTCCAGTGTACGGGCTTCATCTTTCATGGTAAGGAGCTTCTTCTCTACAATCCCTTCCAGAAATATGAAAATGTTTTCAGTAAAATTCTATAAAGTCTTCAGTTTCTCCTTCACTTTGAATCTTGGTTCATGTAGGATTCATTGTGGTCGGTGGTGTGAATAGAGACAGTTTTGTTCCTGTCCACAGAAATAGCAGTCTGTGCCAGCATGCTTATTAAGTCTTTTGTCTTTCGCACAGTGACCCCCATTGGTTCCCATCAACTTCCTGGGAGTATACTGCTTTCCTCAGCCCAAAAGCTGTGTTTGTCGAGGAAGATGCTTTCCTAGCTTTCTTTGTCTTATGCTCAGAGTTTGGTGACTCCAACTCCATTATTTCTGTATAGACGACTAAGACCAGAGCAAGCTGGCTAATGTCACTAGAGAATTTTGTGCCTGAGACTGTGATCTTTCTGTCATTTCCACAGTCTTTGTCTAGTTCTGTAATGGAGTTTTCTACTTCCTGGTCAGGTGGACCAGAGCTCTTCACACTTCGTATTTCTTTGAAGAATGTTGTTTAAAATGAATGATCCCTTGAATGGGACTTTAACAGGAATGCCTTGGGAATGATTCTGTGCCAAGATTTTGAAATACTATCTCAGTTTATGATGATAGTATAGAATTGTTTTGATCAGTTTTTTGTCTTACCAACCTTAGAAAGTTACACTTTTAGAAATGTACCTATTTTATACAGGCTCTTAAGTGTACTGGTTTAAATCTCTCCATATCTGAAATAACTGGTCTTTTTTAGTCTCTAATATTTGTTTGTATGTAAATATGTAAATAAAAATGTTTGTGCCATGTCTGAGATGAAGCCTGAGGCCCAGCACGTGGCATGTTCACTCACTACCACATGCCCTGGCTTGTCTCTTAACTTTTAATTTGTGACTTTATTTTCTGAATCCTTGTTATCAGAAATTTGTCTGCTTCCTAATCATTTAAAAGAATCCATTGTTTTTGTGTTCTAGACCTTAGGGCTCCCATCAGTTTACAGCTTCTTGGTTTCCAGTCACGTGTGTCAGGGCTGTTTCTGTGCTAGTCTCTCCTGTAGCTCTAATGTATCAACTGTTCTCTCTTAGTCCCTAGAGGTGACCATATATTCTGGTTCCTGTTTGCGGTGGTCATTCTATAGGAAGAGCTCACTTACACATTGGGGGTTCTCTAGCCTTGGTTTGGGTGGCTCTGTGGTTTCTTTGTGAGACTGTCTTAATGTTGTGTGTTGCATTTTTCCAATTGGTTGTGTTTTCTGTGTCTGTAGGTATGTATCTTCCACTTAGGAAATGTTTAGCTGTTGATTTTTTAAAAATCTTGCCTCTCCAGAGTTCTGGCAGATCCACACCCTGACTCTGGAACCTGAACCCCAGAACTGAGACACACACTGGCATGCCCCTTCCTGCCATGTGAGATGGCCTGACAGGAAGACTGAGTACACAGGGAAGTGAGTGGGTGGATGAGAAAGGAGAGCCTTGTCCAGGCCCGTTTACTATGGAGGCTTGGGTGTGGGACACAGGGACTCCCAAGAAGCTTTGGGCCTCTGAGGTTAGAGAAAGGCATGCCAAGCCTCCCCAGGTCATTCAGGCCCTTCCATAGAGACTGCAGAGGAGAGCCTTTTGGGAGTCTGTCCCAGAAAGCAAGGGCTGATACTCAGCCTGTCACCATTCTTAGCTATTGAAAGAGAAGCCAACTCTCTCATGCAGGGCTGGGGCCTGGCAATCTTCAGCCCTTTTGTGAGCATACATACAAAGTCAGGGACTGACTTTGTTCTGCCCAAGATAGGAAGTTCTAAGGGCCGCAATGTTGACAGATATCTTTGATCACCAGCAGTGACCGATGCCAAGAGCCCCCTGGTCACTGCCTCTTATTCCAGCTATCTGCCCAAGGTCTTCGCTCTGTTCTATATTCTTCCACAGCATAGGAACCTTCCCAATGGAACTTGGTACATTCAGTTTTCTGTTTTCATGAGGTCTGGGCTGTGGTGTGTGTGTTGCGGGGGGGGGGGGGGGGGGGGTTTTTTTGGGGGGTCTGGCCCCGGCGCCGGATTTATATCAGTCTCTCTAACCTCAGCACCTAACCAGGGGCTAAGGAAACCCCTCTTCACTTCTCTAGCGTCTCCGTTGCCTGATGAAACTGAAGGGCCCAAATCCTGCTTACATGAAGGGAGGCTGATGAAAAACTTTGCTTCTGTGTCCCCTGGCTCCCGGCTGCCCCTCCCCTGTGTGCTCAGCATATATCATGTGCAGGCAAAGGAACCTGGCTTAGGGCCAGCTGTCTGAGGTGGTCTAGGTAAGAAGGAGATGGTTGTTCCATCTAGGGGCTTGGTGTGTGGTCCTGAGACATAGAAGTGACATGACATGAATTTGGGTTCCCATCTTCAGGGGCTCATCATTTCACAGCTGTCTGGGATCTCCTGAGATCTAGACTGCCTCTAGGAGTCTAGTACACTTCTGCTATGTTTTCTTTTCCTCCCCTGATTTATGCCTGGCTTTCAAGCATAAAATAGGCATCATACCTATTAAAGAAGGACATCTTTGGACATTTGGCCCCTTGTGTTGGCCAGCCCCAGTCTGCTCCTGTTTAAGGACAGCATTAAGGCTAAAGAAAACATACTGATGTAACTAGAAGGTAGAAAAGGCACCAAAAAGCATGGTCTCTCATTGTGCGTGCCAGTCAGACTTCCTGGCTTCTGGATAGTATGTGAATGGAAGTTTCCAGTCCACCTTTACCTGTTAATTCCTGACCTTTGTGTCAACCTAGCTAAGATGGATTAATAAAAAGGAGGAGGAGAATTCTTTTCAGATCTATCTGTTCTCATGTTCTCTATCTAAAGAGGGCTGCCTAAGGGACATTCTCCTGTTCCTGATGCTTTCTGGGCCCTGGATGTTGTCTTGGGCCTCCTCTCAGACACTGTGCTGCCTGGAGAGCTGGCTGCCCCCACTGGGCACTTCTTGTGTGTGAGCAGTTCCCTTTCCTCCATGAGCACAGCTGGATCTAGCTGGATGGCGACTAGCTGTCCTGCATGCTGTGTGGGTTTGCTCTTCCACTTCATGTCATTATGCTTTTCTTTCTTGAATCCCTCAAACCAGAAACAGTCCAATGTAGAGCCTCTGCCCTTCCTGGACTCTCCCAGATATCCTAACTGCCAGGCTCTTTCTTGCCATCTTGGTCACCTCTGTGTGCAGATGTATTTTGTTGGCTCAGTTCCTAGCCAACAGGTGTCAGGAGTATGGAGACCCAGCATGCATAACCTTACTAGGAACCCCTATGCTGCCTCTCTCAGCTGCCCCAGAATGGATGGTACCAACCCCAAAGTGTTTCCTGGTGCTGGAATGGAGTCAGGCTCCACACTGGTATCACCTCTATGCCCAGCACTTCTCACAGAAGCTCAGTGCTCCTTTGTGGTGAGGAAGTGTCCTTATTACTCTGATAGGACAGGGTGTAGTCCTCAGAATCACAGGCCTACTTTTGAACTCAAACCTGCCTCTAGCGCCCACGACCTGCCATTGCCCCCCTTGCCATCCCTAGGCTAGTGTGTCTTCTTGTATCTTAGTTCCACACTGAAAATCTTGCAGAGCGGATCCCCTGCCTGTAGGCTCTGTGAGTCAGAAAGTGACAGCGTTCAGATGTGGATGTAGCTGCTCTCTGGCCTTGAGTTACAGGGATGTCTGCAAGAGGCAGGAGGCCATGGAGGATCACCCCATTGAGTATGGAAGGCACAAAGCCACAGAGGATCACCTTGTTTGGGA
Source organism: Lophiomys imhausi (assembly GCA_907164525.1). Lineage (NCBI taxonomy): Eukaryota > Metazoa > Chordata > Mammalia > Rodentia > Muridae > Lophiomys > Lophiomys imhausi. Next base: position 15,319,650 of record CAJQZJ010013540.1, on the reverse strand, counting down.
ACAGCTGTCTTGGCTCAGTGTGGTGACACTGTGCCTTGTTTGTGGTCTGTCTGGGCCTTTTCTGCCTTGAAAGACCTGTACTTCAGGAAAGTGCTGCATGTGTACTAGTGGTGAGCACTGGTTTGTGGGCCGGAGACAGCAGAGGGAGACACACCTGGTGTTGCTTGTAGCCTTTTGTTTTCTAGGAGTCTCCTGTCTACCTTCATTCTGCAGTAGGGTTGGGCAGGGCTTTCCTGCCATTCCAGTTTTTCCTGGGATTGGATAGAAAGAATGCATCTTGTGGTCCTCAAGCTTACAGGCTCTCTAGCCCAGCAGTCATTGAGGATCAACCTTTAGTTAAGAACAGAATCCAAGTCTCAGCTAAAGGGAGGGGCCCTTCAGTGAGGGACTCAGCCCTGGTGTTTTCTTTAGCATCTATCACTGAGCATATACTTCTGCTGAAGGGAGGTGTGTAACAGTAAATTTTTATTTATCAAGCATATATTTATTAATACTTAACAATTACCTATAAAGTTCCTAAATCCTAAAGCCTGAGCCCTAACTCTAAAACCTAATCTGAAATACCCTAATACCTATAAAACAAACATTTAACAGTAACCTAAAGCTTCTTAAAAGGATATTCTCTTAGATTAACTGTTGGCGTGGATTCATATAGGTGGTCGATTTCTGCCAAATCTTTCAGTCTTATAGTCTGTGAATCTCATTTGTCAGATCTTAAGGCAGTTTATAATGACCATTGAAGTGGGGCGGCTTTTATAAGAATTGTCTCTTCAGTCCTAGGACCCACTTATTTGCAAGGTGAAAAGTTTATTAGGCTCACCATTCAGATGCTTTGGGACTCCAAGGGTCTTGCTCCAGTGCTCAATCCAGTACTGGCATTTTGGCTGTCCAATGCTTTGGAAATCCAAAGTCTGCACAGCTTTCTGAGTTGGAATGGTCCACCTCTGCCAAAAGGCGTATTTTGTCGTGCTCTCCACCTATGTGGCTCACTGAAGTCTCTGGGCGGATGAAGCAGGAGGAATGACGTGAAGCCTCTTGGCAAGATGAGGAGGAAGGTGGTGGTGAGGCCGAGTGCACTCTTGATTTAAATCCTTTGTGTCATATTGCCACACTCCGGCCTCTCATTGCCATGGTTCTTGGCGGGCTTATGCAGGGTATGCCTCTGTCCACAGTCACATGATTTGCTTTTTGGTGGGCTTTCCAAGGAATGCCCTTCAATGTCAATCATATCCGGATGTAACTGGATCCACTCATATCTTTTTACCTGAGAGGCCTGTCTTTTTGTTATTCCAAAATCCCTATGCACAGTTTCCCTAATCCTACCACAGAGGTGTGTGACAGTGGAATGGCAGTTCCAGAACACAAGTCCTCAAGCTGCAGGGTCCCCAGAGGCTAGCTGGCAGCAGTGAGATGGTGCCTGGGCCTTGGCTTGGTTCCTGACCCTGCTAACCCTTAGAACAGCTGCCCTGGCTGAGCTGTGAGTTCTGGCTCTCCCCAGCTGTGTGTCTTCCTCAGGATTCTTGATGCCAGTTGTGCAAACTGGAACTTTTTCTTGGTTTGGTGCTCACTCATCAGCTCACAAGCAACTTATTTAGACAACCTGTTTTAACATTTCCCACTTGTCTGGTAGGGCACAGTTACATTGACTCCTATGGAATCCTTATGTACATGAAACATATCAATGTATACATGCTTATGGCTTCCGGCAGACCAGCCTACAGGCAGGGCATGGTATGGAATAAGATACCAGGAAGGAAAGGAACTGCATGTGCAGCTTTCCAGCTTCCAGCTTGGAGCAGTGCTTCTCACAGTATTGGAGACAATAGCTCACCTTCCCATTCAGAAGACTGAAACGTGGGGTAAATCAGCGTCTAGAAAACCGTGCTGCCTCTTACTGACTTGCAGAATAGTACAAGGAAAACTCAGCTCAGATATTACATTTAGCATAAGCTGTGTGTGGCATGAGTCTCTCCTGCTCAATATCAAATGGAAAACCTTTGTGTATATGCACCACAAATACCTTTCTTTACATTTTGTTTTCAACTGAAAAGAAAACAATACAGAGGAGCATTCTGTTTGTGCCCTCACTAGTTTCTTTTTCTTTTTTTATTTAAAGATTTATTTATTATGTATACAGTGTTCTGTCTGCAGGTATATCTGCAGGCCACCAGGTTTCATTATGGATGGTTGTGAGCCACCATGTGGTTGCTGGGAATTGAACTCATGACCTCTGGAAGAGCAGCCAGTGCTCTTAACCGCTGAGCCATCTCTCCAGCCCCCACTAGTTTCTTTTTCAAGCATGGTTTTTATTCTGGTGAATTGCTAACGAAATTCTTTGGCGTTTTGCTCAAGTGTTGCAGTGAGGCAGAGAAAGCTGGTGCAGAAGACCTCTCTGCCCGTGAGGTTTAAGCCATGCCGCTGTGTTCTTAGATGTTTGCCTTGGAAAGAGCTTTTGACTTTTCCACTGTGACACCTGCATACATTTGCAACTGCATGCTCACATGTATATCAAATAATCGGAATTCCTTTTCAGACATCTTTGGGAAAAAGGATATTGCAGATAAATCAGAATTTCGAGTGGAGTCTAGATAGGGCTCTTCAGTCCTTGTGAGTGATGGTCTTAATAAGCTTTGTGCTCTGAAGTGCCAAGGCAAGATGGAGGTTGAAACACATGTGTATAATTTCATTCACTTTAGGAATGTGCAAAAATGACAATAAGAACATAATATGTCATAAGTCCCAACCCATAATAGCACTCACCCCAATAGCCAGAGTCTAATTGCTAATCTAATTGCTAAACATGTGACCCACATGAGGGCCAAGGAATTTTTAAGACCCAGAACAGGCCGTCATGTCCCATCAGAACTGATCTATTCTGAAACCTTTGAGTTTTAGGACTTAGGTCAGCCCCAAGATGCCCTGTGATTGAGGACAGGACTATTCGAGTATCTGTGAGATCTGAGCTAAGAAAGACTCACATCATTAGGATATTGTAAAACACACCACCCACACTGGAAGACTGCTCATCAATTTTAAAACTTGACAAAAACAAAAAAAAAATGAAGCACTTGTTCTGCCTTTCTATAAAACCCTCTTGTCGGAGTAACAAGACAGAGAGGTTTTGTAGAAGGAACCCAGTGAACATATGCAGAAGCAGCTATAGAACCAGAAGGGTGCTCCTGGCAACAGCCATGGTTAGCTGATGACACCCACCTGGGCTTCCCAGCCAGTCACCAGTCACCCAGCTTCTTCCCAGGCTCTCGCTGGAAAATCATAGCCAAATCTGCCAGGCCCTAAGAACATACCCTAGTTGACAGAAAGCCAGGGCAAGAGTTCATTGATCAGACAAGCATCCTCAGTGGAGCTGCAGGACATGTAGCCAGTTTGTGCAGCTAGGGAAGGAGGGAGGGAGGATGTGTATGTTTTCTTTCACATGCGCTGACAGAAGGTTACAGTGGCTTTGGGAGCCACCTGCTGTGGGGCTGGAACTCAAGTCTTCATATCTACCCACTAAGCTATCTCTCTGACCTGGCTTTGTGCACTTTTAAAATTGTCCCCCAAACACTTAAAAATGAACATCTAACAGGGTCGTAAGCCAGCAAGGGTGAGAAGGGCCACATCAGCGACATCCTGGAAGGTAGAAAGTGGGTTTGGGAAAGCTCAGCTTTACCTGGCAGACCCAACAAAGCCAGAGCCCTCTCCAGAACATTGGGTGGCTGTGATGCCACAGAGTGCCTTTCCTTCAGGAAAAGGTGTGAGGGCAAGCAGTCTGCTGGTGTGGAGGCAGAAGAACCCCACACTTTGCTTTGCTGCATGGCTCTGTTTCCCTTCTAAAGGTGTCCATTAAAAGTTCGTTTGCAGCCGGGCGTGGTGGTGCACGCCTTTAATCCCAGCACTCGGGAGGCAGAGGCAGGCGGATCTCTGTGAGTTCGAGGCCAGCCTGGTCTACAAAGCGAGTCCAGGACAGCCAAGGATACACAGAGAAACCCTGTCTCGAAAAACCAAAAAAAAAAAAAAAAAAAAAGTTCGTTTGCTACAGACTATGGCCCAGAGGTCCTCTGCCTGGGGACACAGTCAAGTTGATGACTTGGATGTATAACTAGCTCAGGGACTTGGGCCACTGTGTTCTTGACGGTTGTCAGGTGCTTCCAAGGCTCAGCCTTCATTCCTCAGGGCTGAAGTAGGAACATTCCTCTCTGGAGAGAGAAGGTGGCCTTGGAGCAGAGGCCATGAGCACCAAGCTGGTGACTCTGACTGGTGAATCCACTCAGTTCTGTTCCACCTGAGACAGTGGCCTCAGGCCAGACTGGGAAGCAGGGACTGCAGAGAAAAGAACAGTTGCAACAATTTCCCAGAGCAGCGTAGACGCTCAGGAGCTATTAATTGTTCTTTGAATGTGGCTATGTGGTTTATCAAAATAGCAGAAATAATGGCAAACTCCAGAAGGTGTAGGTATACATTTGAAGAACTCTTACTGGGTGTAAGGAAAAAAAAAAGGAAAATAGGAGTGAACAGAAAAGAAAAGCTAGAGGGCTGTTTCAGGAGACTCGTCATCACACAGGTAACATTTTAGAAGAGGAACAAAGGGTGGTGTCAGTTCATTGGTCCAGGATGACCCTATGAAAAGTATCCCTCATGTTGAGTTCAGGACTCAGCACTGAGAGACTAGTGAGCTCTTTACACAGGATACAGAAATTGAAAATAAGAAGCCCAAATAGGTCTCAGGACGTCAGGAGAAGATGACCTCATGATGCAGGGTCTAGACTTGATGGCTTCCTGTTTTCAGTGACAGACTCAGCAGCCAGGAGACATGGATCATCATTGTCTTCACAATTTCTGAAGGCATGGTTTTCAATCTGGAGTGCTGTCCGCAGCCAAGGGAAGAGACCTCGACACATTGTCACAGGTGCAGGTGTACCTCTTGTACCTCTTTTCTAAGTCAGGTTGGGCCTGAGTTCCCACAGAATGAGAATTAGCCTAGAACATGAAGTCTAGCAAAGGCCCTGGGAGAATTCTGTGGGACGTAGGTCAGGAGAAATTAGGGAAGACATACCTGGGTAGGAAGTTCAGCAGGAGATTGGGATGCCTCACCACATGGGAGTAGGTGGACCTTTAAGACAGACATTCTGTGGCTGGCCACCTGCTGCTGCTCTCTTTCAGAACATAACCCAGCTGAGCCTGTGTAGACATGTTTTGACTCACCTCCTGCTCCCTGCCCTACTACCCCAACTGCCTGAGGACACTGCTTTCTCTGGAGGCTCTTTCTCAGAGTGTACTCAGCTGCACCTGCGTCCTAGAGTGGCCATGGTGCAGGTAGAAGAGCTTCCTGGGTCATGGGAAGTGTGTGTGAGTACCTACCAGACACAGTGATGGGTAGTCCTCGCTTCCTGGCATCACTCGTATACTTGCCCCAGATAGCCTCTGGTCATTTGTCCCAGAAGTTTGGGCTCCACAGACCTCTCTACCTTAGCCCGTCACCTGCCATTGTGCCTCACTCATGTCCACTGCCTTTTTCCAATCAGCGAAAGAATGCACTGTTAGGACTGCCCACGCCACAGAGAAGCAAGAGAAAGTTTAGTGAGGCCCAAGTACGTTTTCCCTGGGCCAGTGCATGGGGCTCCGAGGGACTCAGTGAGAGAGAAGCTGGGGCTATGCTAAGGTGGCTTGTTGCCTGTGTTCCGTCCTGTCTTGTACTTGATGTCTGTGCCCTTGGTTGTAGATGGCATGCCACATTGGAAGATTCAAGCTCTGCACAGCCACTGTCCTCACCCTCCTTTCTCCACTCTTGTTCTTCCCCAATCCTCATAAAGAAATGTCAGTGAGAGGAAGCCATGGTTACATAGTTGAAATATCTATTATTTTTCCCTGGAGCTGAATGAGTTACTTTTTGCTGAGACGACCCTCAATTCTGGTGTTTCCTGAACAGTGCTGCTTTCATTCCCTGTCTGTGTGATGGCGTGAAGGGAAAGAGAGTGACCCACGTAATGGAAAGCAGGATCTGGGAGGGAGAGCTGGAGGCTTTTCCTGGAGGAGGCCTTGCTCCCAGCAGACCTGCCTTTCTCTTTGGAGCACTGAATGTGGTCTTTGTGTCCTCACTGACGTCATAGGCTCAATTGTATTGATAAGCTTTTCAAAGCACAGCCTATGGAGGAGTTTTCAACCCCTCCATAGAATATCCCTGAGCATACAGCCCTTTTTGTTTTGATGCTGTATTCTTGAAGAGAAGATTTCTTTTTCTTCTCCTGGAGCCCTAGGTCAAAAGCACCAACAGCCTCCGTTGAGAGCTAGTGGCATTTCCAGTGATACAGAAATAACACAAGTCATTCTTGACGTAGCTTCCAGTGGTCATGTTCTCATGAGTGAATGGGGACCATGGCCTGAGTCTCTGCAGCTGGCACTCGAACAGGGCTACAGCCATGCCTCTTGGCTGTGGGGATGCGCAGGCTATGTTCTCAGGAGCCCTTGGCTGAGTCTCCTTGCCTATGTGAGTTCAGGCCTCATTTTCTGTCTGCCAAAGTGGCCTTACTTGAGAGGAAGCAACAATAGTGGCAACTTATGGGATGTGAGTTGCAGGGAACAGAGAACCTTTGATCTCATAGCCAGGAGTAGAGTTCTGATTGGTACTTCAGGATACAGGCCAAGGCAGTCATTCTGTCCTTTCCAGTACTTGTGACAAGGAAATGCTTCTTGGAGCTCACTGGCGGAGCTCACTGGCGGCCTTCACTGAAGGACCAGTGCTGGCACCCAGCTCCACCCTCTGCTCTCATGTAGAACAGTTGATCCCAGGCCCACTGTGGACTTGAAGAGGGGTCTCAGTGGACTGTCACATGTGTCTTGTTTGGCCTGTGGTGTTTGGGCTGTGGGAATGAGGTCCCTTCAACTCCCCAGTATAGGTACCCTCTGGAGACCTGTAGTCCACACAGAGCCCAGAGCATGAGAGCTTGGAACTACGCCTGCCCTTGGCTTCTTCCTCTTCAGCTGTTGGGCTCCTAGAAGTTATAAAGTGGGGACAGGCCACCATGCATTTCCTGTAGAGTGGAATGGAAAAGAGGACCTGGGGAAGAAACTGACCTTTGGGATGGAATGTACTTGTATAGTAAGTTCAGATACCTGTGCGGAAGGAAGCATGGGCACTGCCTGAGTAAAGAGGAAGCAGCAGTCTTACACTTGTTCATCATGTGTGGTGAGCGTGGTAACACTCCACCTACCTTTCAGTCTTGCTTACTAATTTAGGACCTTACAAGTACCCAAGGTTCCAGCTTCAAACACAGCGTTAAAGGGGAATGCCTTAGGAACTAAAACGTTAGTCAATTGAACATACTGAGTAAAGATGAAATAAAATTCAAACAAGCAATACATTCTGCCTCACCCTGTCTTTAGCTGTAGTTTGTTCAGTGCATGGCAAGCACCTTATGAGTGCCCTCTCTCCTGTTCTTCTTCAAAGAGTGAGCCACGTTCAGTCACACATGCTGGCTGTTGTCCAGAGAACCCAGTGACCCTTGTACATTTCTTGGTAGGGTTCTAGCCAGCCTTGACCTGTAAGACAGGAGCTACACTGCCTGTGTTATAATGGGAAGAATATCAGTGCTGTACAATTGAACACTGACTTAAGAAATAGCTTTAGTTGTTACCACACTCACTTTTGTAACCTCTGGACCAAGTTTGAATGTGATTTCCTTGCAATAGACTCTAAGACCAGCCTTATGGAAATTGCCCCAGTTGGCTGTCACTCTGTCCTACCACTGAGGAGGTGCTGCTGAGCAGCCCAGTCTTGCCACTGGCTGGAACTGCCCATCCCACCACCCACTACCTTCTGCGCACCCTACCCTACCAGTCCCTACACATTCAGTACTGCACCAGCTTTGGCCACAGAGGCCAGAGAAAGGTATTGTGTCCCTTGGAATTGTAGGGAGTAGTAGGAGTTGTCAGCTACTGAGCATGGATGCTGGAAACTGAACTCTAGTCCTTTGGAAGAGCAGCAAGTGCATTTAACCTCTCAGGCATCTCTCCAGCCCCACTATCCCTGTTAACAATGTATGGACAAATTAGCAGAAATGAATGGCCTATCATGTTCTTGAAGTTAGGTGAAATGATTCTTTTAAAGGTTATATATTTGGTATTTTAAAGAGCTGCTAGGCATTCCTAATGATAACCCTCTGTGAAAATTATAAATGGGCAGATGGCATGCTCTTGTGCTCAGCATCTTTGATACAGCCTTGTTAATATGTAGATCATAAAGTCATGTCAGCAAAATTATAGCAGAAGTCACACCTGCCCTCTCCCCCAGGGCCAAGTGAGGTAACACACAGAAAGAGACAACTTGCAAGCTGTGAAACAGTGCCATGGTTTCATTAATTCTACATGCATTTTTATTTAAACTAAACTATCACTGTTCAACTAGGCACTTAGAATATAAAATTGATTGATTGATTGATTGACTCTTGGCTAGTTTTCACCCCTGATCAACTCACATTCTAAAATAAAGTGGCCACAGACTAAGCCCATTAGGGACGACATGTGTCTGAAACTGAGAAAGATGATGTAACTTTTACCCCAGAAAAATCAGAGGCAGACTAACTAGCTTGAGGCAGTCTCATTTCACCAAGAGATTGACAGGTTAAAGGATCCTGTTGTGTTTGTGAGTTCAAAATGGGGGGGGGGCAGGTAAAACCCCAGCAAATAGCAACTATTGTTACCTACTGTCCAGTAGTATAGCACAGCCCAGCCCCTAAGGAGTGAGGAAGGAGCTTGTGCTGATCGCCCTGAGGCTGCTTCAGGAAGTCTCCCTTTTCTGAACTGAGATTGAGATTGCTCAGTTTAGTTCCTTACCCTCTATCATGTCATATCCTTAAAACATGAAAATAATGTTATTCTATAAAACTGGCATTGGTTATAACTTTTCCATCTTGTCTCATTTTGTAATCAAAAAGAAAAGGAGAGTAATCCAGGCCTTATTCGTGTGTGTGTGAGAGAACCCTCCCATCTACGGAACAAACATAGATCAAATAAACTTCTAGTGTACCTAGCTTGAGCCAAGGTGCAGAAAGTAGAAATGTCCCAGTAGGCAGCCGGACTTGCCTAACTGATGAGGAGGAGCAAAAGTTTTGACTAATCTTCACTTTGTGTGGTAGGAGAGGTTAGCTCATAGGCCATAGTGGGGTTCTGTTGGACATGAAGACCCAGTTGCCTTTAGTTGCTTAGTATCCCTGTGGCTGGGCAGGCTGTTGCCCCAGGGCCTAAGTATTCCTTGTGTTCTGCCTGCTCCTATCCTCTGTCAGTCCATTCCTGAAGACCACAGGGCCAAATCAGAAGTCAGGGTGCTGCTAGAACCTGTTGATGGGAAGGCAGTGACTTTCATCAGGGAACCCAAGAGGGTCTGCTGTGAGGCCATATCCCTCCCTCCTGTGTCCTCTCCTGCACTCTCTCCAGGGGAGCTTTATCTAGAGGCAGAGCACCAGGTTCTGGCAGCTGTCAGAATTCTTCCTAGCCTTACCCTAGAAGGACGAGGCAGAGTCCTGGGACCAGGGATCCAGTCATTTGGCAACAGAGGCCAGCTTTGCGACTTGCTGTGTGGGAGTGGCTATAGGAATGCCAGGGACCAAGAACAACAGGTACCTTTCTTAATTCAAGTCTGTGTGCTCAAGATTGTCAATTGCAGTTTACCAAAGAAGATGGTTAAAGGGAGCTCTTGGTCCAAGATGACCCTGCATCTTTGAGTAGAAGACCCTAAGGATTGAGCCAGAAGCAAGGATACGGGGTAGCCACTATTAGAGATGACTCTGGTCAAGGTCAAGTATATAAGGTGCTGACCTGAGGGCTAGGGGCTCGATGTCAGGCAACTGCCATCAGTGTTGTCCTCAAACTTCCCTCTAAACTTGAGTCCCTTCCAGTAGACAATGTCCTTACTTCTTTCCCTTGGGTAAAGCATGGCATCCAGGGCAGTGGGGAGGGGCTTTCTGGAGGGAGGGTCTACAGGGTCATTGCCCTAACGCAGTGAATGTCTGCAGAGCCGCCTGTTGGCAGGAGCTGAATAGTGAGTAGCTCTGCACTGTGCTTGGAGCTTTCTAGCTCCCAAAGAGCCCATGCATGACACACTGCTCGTAACACAGCCTGAGGCATGAGTGGGTCTTCTTCATCAAGCTACTAATTTATTCTTTTACTGTTTATTGCATTTTAAAATTTTTGTGTGCGTGTATATTTTCATTTGGGGGATGGGTAGGTTATGCATGCTGTGGCACACACATAAGAAGTCAGAGGATAGCTTTCAAGAGTTTGTTCTCTACTTCCACTGTGTGGGTCCCAGGGATTGAACTCAAATTGTCAGCTGTGGTAGCAGGTGCCTTTACTCACATACTGAGCCATCTCTCTGGCCCTGTGCTGGTAATTTAAAAAGTTACCTTTCCTTCACATTGTTTCCCTCACTTCAGTTTAGAATCAATTTTATGAGCACCGGGACTGACTCAGCTTCTGCTTTAAATCAGAATCACAGTGGCCTCTCCTTGGTACAACACAGGCACAGTGTGAGTGCAGAAGCCACCCCAATGGGCGCTCATGCTGCCCGCCAGGAGCACACTTTATTGGCTGCAGTTGGATGGGTAAACATGTTTTTCAAGAGGGTGCTCATTTTACCATGGCAACAGGCTCTCCACTTGAGTGTCTATCTGGACCACTTCTATGGCACACATTGTTCTTGAGGCTCATACATTGCTCTGCAGTGGCTTCATTCGGAGAAGGGACAGAAGCACAGTACAGGCGGTTTGCCATCCAAGTACTGGCACTTGTCTCTTTGCTTAGCTAAGCGGAGCCTTTTACTGTAGTCTCCCTTTATTGACTTTTCAATATGACGTCAAATGGGCCTTTGGGTCTGCAGTGAAGTCCTTTGAGAGTAGGGCCTCCCACTTTGGCAAATGGTTGGGAGTTAGAACTCGGTACAAGTGTGTCTCCTGGTCAGATCTGCCACTGCTGTGAGATCTTTGTGTTTGAGGACAGAGCCCCAAGATCCCTGAGCCCTGCGCTTTGAGCCTGGTAGGCCATTGGTCAAGGGATACTGGATGCCCTTTGGGCCACAAACACCCCATGATAGTTGTCGTCTAGGCTTTAGGCTAGCCATGCTGCCACAGTGATGCACTCTCCTGTGTTGTGCTCTCTCCACAGTGGACGTGGCTACAGCGTTGCCTCTCCAAGTGGCTCCTGCAGCAGTACCCATGGACCTGCGCCTTGACCACCAGTTCTCGCTGCCCTTGGAGCCCGCACTACGGGAGCAGCAGCTGCAGCAGGAACTCCTAGCACTAAAACAGAAGCAGCAGATCCAGCGACAGATCCTTATTGCAGAGTTCCAGCGTCAGCATGAGCAGCTGTCCCGGCAGCATGAGGCCCAGCTGCATGAGCATATCAAGGTGAGCTTCAGCCTTGGGCTCTGTGTCATATCTCCTTCTTCCCAGGGTCTCTTTACCTGCTGAGCCATGTGAACCAGGTACCCTCTGGGTGACGCCTGCTTCTTCCCCATGGTTGGTGTAATTTTCATCTAGTGTTGAGGTATGCACATGTGACAGCTGCTCTCTCTGTGTCCAAGATGGGCATCATCCATCTAGTGCTTAATTCCATGGACCAGGTACCTTCTGGGTGACACCTGCTCCTTCTGTCCCCAGGATTGGCATCATCCATGGAATGCTAAGATGTGAGGACCAGAAACCCTCTGGGTGGCACGTGATTCCTTCTGTCCCCAAGGCCCAGTCTTACCCACAGAGTGTCAAGACCCAGGAACCAGGTGACCCTCACTGTAAGGCTGCTGCAAATGTCTTAGGCCTCATGGGTCCTGAAGTGGGTGCAGGAACTCATGGTGTAGAATTTGCCTTCTAAAAATGCATGCACATGTAGGAAGATGTCCAGCAGGACAGGCCAAAAAGGGACAAACACCTCAGAGGACTCAGGGTTCATTGTGGTTTTTCTCAGATTTTCCCAATGACTTTTCATAAATGATCCTCCCCCAAAAAGAACAAGAAAAAAAAATGTTAACAAAGACCTTTTTTGTTTTCAACTTTTACTTATTTCTACAAGTGACAACTCAATCTTAGTCCCCTCCCACCTGCTCCTCCCAATCCCACCCTCCTACCCTCTTCCCCAACTCCCGCCTATCTGCTTTTTTTTGTTGTTTTTAATTTAAGGTATATCTGCCCCCCAACAGCTCCCTCTTTTAGTCCAATATAAGCCTCTTTTTCTTATAACAATAAATACAATAGAAAACAATAAGAACAATTAGGCCACAATTATGAAAATTATAAGGTATAACATACATTTCCAATGTCCAGTCCATATGTATTTGGCAATTAATATTCTATTATCTATCTCACTGAGTTTAAAGTTCTATACCTAACTCAGTTTCCATCCTAACTTGCATTACCAACTTAAAAATATCTTCTTAGACTTAGAACATCCTTTTAATTCCTAAACAACTTAAAATTTAACTGTGAGACTGTAACTATCTAGACTTCAACCACATCAGAGACCTGAGAAGGATAAATATCTGAATAAACAGGAAGTTCAGAGCCAGCAGCTTCCAAAACTAAGAAATGACATACAACTGGCTGCCTGGACAGTCCCCAATTTCTCTCAATACATTGGAGCATCTATCTTCAGCCTTTTGGCCCAGTATCTGTCCCTTTTTCTTTATCATTCCTATGTCATATCTATGTCCCCCTTTTCTGTTCAAGTCTTTTCTCCCCTATATAGAAGAGAAAGAAGGATAGAGAAAGAAAAGGATAAATTCCTGGGTCTAACCTCTAAAACCTTGTTTAACAAGACCATTTAATAACTTACAACCAATCCCCCTAAATAACAAAAATCAATAACCCATCATATGACCAAATGGGGAAGGAATCATCCACCCCACCTTTTCAAAATGGGACATCGCTCTCTTAAAATTGCTTCCTGCTGATTTGGGATGTAGGAAACCTGTTTGGGGGCCCAAATAAGAATGGAAAAATAGTAGGCAAGTTAATAGTAACATTTGTTGTCCAGTATTTTTGTGCAAAGCTATTTAAATGTCCTAAGAAGTTTGTAGTCAGAAGCTGAGCTTTGAGTGGGAAAGTTCAGACCTTTTCTGAAGTCCTGACTGGAACAGTTTGTGGGGCTGAACCATCTTAATTAGCCATTTTGAGTTGTTCTGCTTGTAAATTTTTGAGGAAACAGCTACTGAGGCAGTCTGTGAGGCTGGATCATCTGGGTTACTTGTCTTCTTTGGTGTCTGGTCCCTTTTCTTCAGAAGTTCCAGTTGTCCACTTGTCCCTGAACTCCTTAGATAGTTGTTTTTAATCTCCTGTAAAGACAAGAACAGAGCCCTGCCCTAATCCTAATCTGGGGTGCTACTTTTTTTTGGCAGGTCATATCTTTCGTAGAGCAAATTGTTTTTTTTTTTTTTGACAATATAAAAAGTATTATCTTTCAATTGAGATTTAAAAAAAATTCTTTTGTCATTTTGGAACTAAACATACCTTTAAGTTGTTATGAGATCACAAAGGACAATTCACTTTGAATTTCAGCATGCTTAACAAAGGCCTTTTTAAGGCCTACTCTTTACAGCTATTTAATCTGATCCCAGGATTTCAAATTAAGTAAATTGGAAAGAAACATACATGAGTAAATGTTATATGGTGAAGCTGGCAGGCCAGGAATAATCTCTACTGAGAACCATGTTGAGCCAAAATATAGAAACTGCGTTTTGCAGTAGTCACATTGAAGTAAAAAGCCTCTCATACAATTGTACAAGTTGCCCACAGCTATGTGACAAAATCACCCAACACATCATAGCTTCAGCACAAATAGTATTTTCTACAGGTAAAGAATTCAGGAGCAGCCGCTGGGGCAGGACCCGAGTCTCATGCGATTGAACTGATTTGGCCAGGGTATTATCCTCTGAGGCCTAGCTGGGCTCAGAATGGAGGATATATTGTCAAAGCTCTCTGTCCTCATTCAGGGGCTACTTACTGCACACTAGCAGCTTTTCTCAGAACCACCTTGTCCCCCCTCCCCCAAGGAAATAGGACCATGATGGAATCCTAGCATCTCAAGACCCAGGGCCTGGATTAGTACTAACCACTCAGCAGTACTGCCATCACCAGACAAGTCTCCTAAGCCATGGGGGGGGGTGGGTGTCCTGGGCAATGACTTCTGTCTATAGGCCATGTTGTGGATTGCTGAGGAGGCTGGACAGACTTCCCTAGTTCAGATAGCACATTACAGAATCCCCACCTGCCATGGTGAACAGGTCCTCTAGGTCCCCTTTCAGGGATGTGTGTGCTGAGAACATTGTCCTGCTTGGGCATTGTGGGAAAAAAGGATCTAGAAACTTTACCCTGGGCTCTGAGAGCTGTTTGTAAGGAAGCTGGGGTCTTTGGTATTTTGATAGTTACTCTGCTATTTATCCTTGGATGTGGGGCTGCTGTTCCTGCTGCTCTGTGTTCTTGGGTTTGGGGTGGGGTAGTTAAGGACTGGCACCAGCAGCAGGCTCTTCATACTCCCAGTCCTTGTCTACCTGGTAGGAGAGACCAACACCAGGCCTTGGAAGAAAGCCTTGCTGACAGTTGCCCGGTGCTCTGTTCTGGATGGCCAGGCCTACTTCCCATGGGGCCCTGTTTTCCAGGACTAGGAGCTCGGTGTTTCAGGCTAGCCTCAGGCAGGGGCCATGTGCCAGCTGGAATACAGTAGAAGTCATTTCAGGTAATGGCACCCAGTGGCCCTGATGCCCTGATGTGCCAACTGACTAGGGCCACCACACCAGGCTTCTTGCTGTATTCTCTACATTAGCCATAGCATACATATCTGTGACTCTTATGAAGCAATTTAAACCCAAAGTCTTAGCTTTCTCATGTCCTGTATAGCCAACCCTCCCAGCTCCTCGACAGCAAGCAGCTTCCTGATCCAGTGTCATCAAAACCCCTTCTCACTGTTTGTCTTTACAAGTTCACAGTCTGTCCCCTCTCTGTGCTTCCAGGTCTTGATGCTGCATTGCAGCTCTGGACAGGCCTGTGGGACAGCCTCTGTCTTGTAATCATGAGCTTTTACTGTGCTTTGGAGATCCTAGTTCTGTAGGCTAGTTCTGTAGCCAGGTTTCTGGGCCCAAGTCCCTCTCTGAAAGCCAGCCCTGTACAGAAGGCAGCTCTGCCGGAACACACATAGGCTAATTCCAGGCATTTGAGTAGTGAGAGGGAGGAGCAGGCCAAAAGCCTTATCCACCCCCAGAGCAAGCAGTAGATGAACCCTCTGGCATGAGACACAGGTTCAGAGAGGTGGGCCTCAGCTGGACATACCCTAACTGTCCAGCTACCTCAGAACCAGCCACACCTGTGTGTGCACTGGCTTTCCTCCACACTCAGGGTGAACCCTGGCCAAATACAGTCTTGGGAGCTCTGCTGAACTATAGTTTACCTATGAAGTCCCCTATCCACAGCTGTTTATACACATGGGCCATGCCAGCAGCGTACAGTGGGACAGGAACATAGGGCTGGATGTGCAGTAGGAGGCTCTAGCAGGTGGAGTGAAGAGTGACTTTGTGTTCTTGCTCTATCACCTGATTAGATGTTCCCATGGTTTACACAGTGAGAGTCTCAGACATAATCTCCCTGCCTATGTGAGTAGTTTTCAGGACAGTAGTAAGAAGCATAAAGAAGACCCTCGAGTTAGGGTCCCCTCAGCCAGGGTGCACTTCCCTAACCAGTCCTTGCTTAGCACCCAGGTATCTGCTATCAGCCCAGGTGAGTCTCTGGGAGTATGCCCCTCTACCCCACAGTTCTAGACCCTAAGAGAGATGCCATAGGCCCAGAAACCTATCTGGAGAGCTGGCCTCAGAATCATAGAAATTCAAGGTTATATTTTCCTTTGTGTTTTAATCCTGTTTTTCCCATTAAAATTGAGATCATAGAAGGCTTAGACTATATAATTATGTCATTGCATTAGCAGTCTTTTGTTTTGATGGTTTAAACTTTCTTCATGCCATCATATTTTAACGACACTTGGCAGTGGTGTTTGTCAGACAGATTTCTTGAACACACAATCTAATTAGTGTCATTAAGTCATCAGTGAATTTGAATAGAATTTGTAATTGGAACAGAAGTAGTTTTTATTTTTATTTATTTATTTTTTCAGAAGTGGTTTTTAAAGTCAAGCTTCAGTTGTTAATTAGGGGTAAACAAGGTCTTTACAGGGGTTGTAATTCTTGGAATCACCCCGCCTTGCTGGAAGACCCCTCCTCTGTTCGTTTCCCTGTAGCATTCTTTTCTCCCCAGCCCAAGGGGGTGGTGTGTAGGCTGAATGGATAGGTGATGCTGTGTCACTAGCTGGAACTGCCCCTATAGAGGCTATCGCTGTTTCAGACCAGGTGGCATGGAAGATCAAGACAGTGGCCCAGAACACCCACCTTGTCAGTTTGTAGTAGTATTTTTAGTATTTAGAAGTCCTTTTTTTTTTTTTTAAATCAAAGAAATGCACATTCCTAGTGTTTCTACTTGAAAAGTCATGTGGGGTTAACAGAGAGCAGTGGACCCTGCCCCTCTCCTGCTCTACAGACTTCAGCCCCCAGAGCTGAGCTGGGGCACATGGCCAGTCTTGTCCTCCATTAGGACTTGCTTGATACAACACTTTTGTCCTGTGGGGCAAGATTGCTCACTCACTGCATCCTGAGTGCACATGCATGCACTGCTCCTTCTAAGCCTGGCATGCCTCACCTGTCCTTTTGGTTAAAGAATTAAATGTTTAATTACTGTGACTGTCATACATACACTGGTCAGCTGAACTCTGACATTCATAGTTTCCCCTTGTGCCCTTATTGAGTTTCTTATGTAAATCCAGTCCCCTGACCTGAGGGGTCAATATCCAGTGTAAAATGAGTGACACAGAAAGTGGCTTTCCAAGATGAACTTGCCAGAATGGGCAGCCTATGATAGACAGATGCATCCTGAGAGGCTGGGCGGGATTAAGAAAGCATCCACTCTGCTGTGGTACAAGACCCCAGGCACAAGGGGTTGCTGTGCGGCTAGTGCTGCAATGTGTTAGCCAGGTGTCCAAAACAAGAGCCTGAGAGACAGGACGAGGGACAGTCCTGGGCCATCTGTTCTATCTTCATTGGCCTCACTATCCTCTCCCCCATTTCCTGCAAGTCTTAGTCAGGGTTACTATGATGAAACATACCATGACCAAAAGCAAGCTGGGGAGGAAAGGGTTTGACTTATGTTTCCACATCCATAGTCTATCAGTGAAGGAAGTC
Source organism: Lophiomys imhausi (assembly GCA_907164525.1). Classification (NCBI taxonomy): domain Eukaryota; kingdom Metazoa; phylum Chordata; class Mammalia; order Rodentia; family Muridae; genus Lophiomys; species Lophiomys imhausi. The sequence continues at coordinate 15,302,393 of CAJQZJ010013540.1, read as the reverse complement.
AGGACAGGAACTTAGATAGGATGGGAACCTGGGGGCAGGAACTGATGCAGAGGCCATGGAGGGGTACTGTTTACTGACTTGCTTCCCAGAGCTTGTTCAGCCTGCCTTCTTATACACCCAAGAACCCAGCCCAGGAATGACCCCACCCACATCCCACATCAATCACTCATTAAGAAAATGTGCTATAGACTTGCCTAGAGCCAAATCTTATGGAGGCATTTTCTCAGTTGGAATTCCCTCCTCTCGTATGACTCTAACATGTGTAAAGTTGATAAAAAGTTAGCCAGTACATTGCACATCCATGACTACCAGTGTAGTGAGCCGTCTATGTATGCCTCATGGCTCTATGCATTTCTTCTAACTGTGATTTTTCTGTGCTGTGTTCAGTTGCAGTGTTGGTCTTTTCTTGTAGGTGTAGGAGTGTTCTTTATGAATAAGAAACATTATTCCAGTCCCTACTGTTCAGTCTCACAACACAGAGTAGTTACCCACTTTTCCTATCATGAATCAAATGTTCTTTCTGAACAGATGAAAAGTGCCACCTCTGTCCCCTCTCATGTGCACATTTACATGTCTGTGTGTATCTAGCTTGCTGCATCCTTATGCTGACACCATGCAGCTCTGACGGTACCAACATAGACTTCAGACTGATTGCCCGTCTCCCCACACCTTCTACAGAGGTTTTCCTTGGGTTGTCTGGCCTGTTTCTTTTCCCAGATGAACTTCACAACCATTCTCATGAAGTCTCCACAGTTATGCCAGGAATTGAGATTCTGGGTAACAACTTCCTAGTGTTGAATTTGTACTCAAGAAACAAGTTATTTGTTTATTCAAATTTCTACCCTCATAAATCCTTGTTTTTATTTTTCACATAACAAACACATACAAATGTTTAATCTGGGATTTTATATTTTTGTTTTTATTGTGATTAAATGTTTCTGCATTTTTATTTGTCATGTTCCCTTACTGCCAGTGTATAGATGAGCCCTGGATTTCACTCTTACATGCTGTCGAAAATAATTGGATAGAATTTTCTGGTATTGATTTTTTTTTTTTCATGTCTTCTGGGTTACTTATGTTACTTTCAGACAAACCATTTCTTTTTATGATTTTTCTAAATTAACTGAAATTTCCATAACTCTGTCAAGATCTATGGCACTGTGGGACAGTCCCTTTGCACTGTGAGCAGCTGACTATACAGGCCCTGACTTAGATCCTACTGCTGTCCTCCTGTCAGCCGAGACTACTGCCTCTCTGAAGGAGAAGCAGCAGAATGCTCTTTCCTGTGCCCTGGCCTCTGAGATCTTTATAGTCTAAGCGGAAGAGAACACAGCTCAAACTCAGGTAGTCGGCTCCAAAGGAAAAGAAATCTGGTTTTGTGGCCCTGGAGACCAAGGTGATGTTTATTCTGCTTTGCTACCTATGCAATTACTTTACTCGTTATTGTAATCAGACATCTGAGAAACAGCCACTTGAAAGAGGAAAGGTTAACCTTGCCTCACAGTTGAGAAAGGGACACAGTCTGATATAGTCTGTGTCAGTGAGGCAGGGTACAGAAACATGATGGCTGGTCATTTTGGATCCAACAGGGACAGAAAGGGATAAATTCTAATGCTCACCATTTTTTTTCCCCTTTTTTAATCTGGGGCCCCAGCCCAGGGAATGGTGACACTACATTCAGGGCAGACCTCCCACTGGTTAAATCTTTCTGGAAACACCGTCTTAGATGCACCCAGGCCTGCTTCCTTGCTTCTAAACCTCATCAAGTTGACCCTGAAGATTAATCTTCACACTACTTGTTCCAAGTAGCCCAGGACATGTTGCTTGAGGCACAGTGGTTCATGATGGAAAGGAGGACCCTGTGCCCCTGGCTGATACCTGGGAAGTCATGGCCCTGTTTACCTGGTCAGCCTTAAGCCCAAAGGAGTTGTGCAGATCAGCCCTGGACCTGTGACAGGCCACCTTTACCTTCTACCCACGGGCATTGTGGATCACCCTGCTGCAATCCTGACTGTGCCTCATTTGTGCCAGGAGCTCCACGCTCCTGAGCATCAGGCTTTGTGTTTCTCAAATGTCCTTTATCTCTGCCTTCTCCTCTGGGCTATGGTGTCTGCAGACAAGAGTGAGCTTTCTGTGTATTTCCAGTAACAGTAGAAGCTGATAATCTTCACAGAACCTTGCATATGGCAGGACCAAGCAACGAACACTGGCTACTCTTCGATGACTCTGGCTATCAGTTATATGGCTATCCCAGGTTCACTCACACCTTCTGTGTGTTAGGATGTTGAGGGCTAGTTGTCATGGCCAAAAGAATGCAGTGCTGAGCTAAAGCTGGAGTTAGGCTGTTGATGGATGGGGTGAGGCTTGGAAGAGCTATGTACTCTAGAACAACCTCCCTATGCATGCACACACGCGCACACACACTAAAAATGCAGGCTGCTGTGTTGCTTTAGGTCTCTTCCCTTGTACTACTACTACTATCATCTTCTTCCTCCTGATAACCTCTGTTGTTCTTGACACGTTGTACTATAGTGATGCTGTTGCTCTGGCCCATGGGATATCTCCTATTCCAAACCTGGCACAAGCTCCACTGCTGGTACTCACCTCCTTTTCCTAGACCTTAGTGCTGGATGGTACACTTGCTTGTCTTTTTAACACTTGAGTGTATGAGTTTAGATGGGGGCAGTGAATGACAGACCCCACTGGGGTGCTGCTCACTGCTGGGTGTGTCTGGAAGGATGAGTTGTTTCCAGGGTGCCCTAGTGAGGTTGCATTTGGATTTGAGCCAGTTAGTCCAGTGAGTGGAGATGGAAATGGTTTCTTGAGAGGCCTGGGACATTTTGATCCCAAGTGCTCCATTACAAACTGTGGACAAACAACACACATCCTGCCAGTCAGCAGCTCCGTGCTCATGAATGACTTTCTTTGCTCTGTTAATATGTTCCGGCTGAAGAGCATAATGGAGCCTGCTCTGTGCGTATCTCAGGAAAGTACACGAGATTCTGCCTTAAAGGCTCTGTGAGCATCTGTGAATAAAGCTGCAGAACAGCATATTGAGCTCTGCTGGTTTTAAGGAAACAAGTGTCTAAGTCCATTAAGACAGACAGGACTTCCCACAATGCTCTTCTTTCTCACATTCTGCCCTAGACTTTTGGATGTCACTCTTTCTTCAAGAATGTGCTTGATTTATCCTCGTTTTATCTCCAGTGTTATCTTTTTTTAAGTAACGTGAGTATAGATGGCGAGAGAGCTGTTAGTCCACATTTGGGTGGACTAATAGGTCTTGTGCAACATGGAAAGCTTGGGAACAGGCCAGCTGTGCACCAGATCAAACTGCTGTGGGAGCTTGTATTGGCTGCACCACCACAGCCACTCATGATCTTCAACAGTTCAATTGCAGCAAAAATCTGTGCAGTATTGAAAGAGAAGAAAGATTCATGCATGTGCTTAGCTTGGCTTCAGTCCCACAGTGGTGGGTGTGGGCAAGTGACTTCATGCCTATTGGTGATACACCACTATTGCCTTTTCTAGCTGGCCTATTCCTGGTGGCTCCCACCTACAGGGTGGCAACCCTCATTTTCTTCCTCTAGTCCTTGATGTCAACATGTTAAATATGACATCTAGCCAAACTGGGTCTGTCTGGTACACATAGAGAAAACCAGGAGAGGTGAAGTTGCCTTCCACTGGCTACTCTTTGTTGACTCTGGCCATCAAGTGTGTGGCTACCCCAGATTCACTGACAGCCATGGCCATGCTGGCATCCAAATGGTGAGGATTGAAGGTACCATGGCCGGAAGGATTCTGTGAAGGCAAGATCAGTGCATACATTTGCTCCGGGAAGCAGGCAGGCAGCCATACCTCCTATGTAGGAGGGGGTATGCAGAGTACATCTTATTGGTAAATTGTCATGTTTTGTTAGAACTCACAGAAAATCTGGCTCTAGAAGTGGGGTTCCCTTGTCTGGGAATGGGTTGCCCACTCCTCTTCCCCTCCCCACCCCCGGTTCTGTGACAGGGAGCATAAAACATTGTATTGAGAACAGCCAGGAGGTAAACCTTTTGCAGAGGAGGCTACTGTTGTTTGTCTCATGATATAAAAGTCCCTGCAATGGGAACAGGAAGCTGGAAGTTCAGCCATGGAGAGAAACTTCAACCAGGGACTCCCACTGACTAACTCAGCCGTCCCAGTTGATTTCTGCTAGATGTGGTGAGCAGAATTGGATGATACCTGTCTACTGCTACTTGTTCTTTTATTGGGAACCTCACTCGAAGGGAAGGGACACTTTGCTTCACCAAGGACATTCTTAGTTCGGAACTCCAGCTGACTGCCTCAGTGGCTTTCCCAGTGATTTCGACATACGTAGTTTGATGGTGTTTTACTCTCTCTGTCTGTTGTTTCTAGCTGTCTTCCACTTGCTATTTATCCTTTTACCTTTTGCTTTCTTTATACTTATTAAATTCACTCATTCAAAATGATAAGTATAGTTCTTGCACAACACTCTAAACCAAACAGATGAGGCTGTTGAGTGTAGGAGTATCAAAGGATACTTAGGAGGCTGTCTGTCCCTAAGTATCAAAATGGTCAGGAACCAGCTTTCATTGAAAATATGGATACACTTAAAGGGCTGTACAGATCTGACCACAGTTTCTGGTGAAGCCTGGTAATGTGAGGAAGTTGGCTCATGCCTTAGATTGGTTTGGGTTCAGGTTTTAAGTCTAGATTTTCTGTGTTTTTGAGCCAGACGCCCTGCACTATAGATAATCAACTATAGGAGATTTATTTAGGTTAGTTTCATATTTGGTATTACTTTTTAAAATATGATTTATTTTTATTTTATGTTCATTGGTGTTTTACCTGAATGTATGCTTGTAAGGATTTCAGAAGCCCTGGAACTTGAGTTGCTGACAGGTTTGAGCTGCCATGTGGGTGCTGGGAATTCAACCCATGTCCTCTGGAAGAGCAGCCAATGCTTTTAACTGCTGAGCCATCTCTGTTGATGTTCCTGCTTGGATGGAAAGATGTCCTGGGACTCAAGAGCCCAAGAACCACATGGCTCTGAGATGGGACAGTGTCTCAATGGAAGGGTATCCTGAGACACAGGAGCCCAGGAACTACACAGCTCTGAGAGGATGCCGCCTCAGCAGAGATGTTGCAGCCCTGAGGGAAGATATCCCTGGCTGAGCTGGAGTGCCACAGTGTAACAGCTCTGCTTCACAGCTCCTCCTCTTCAGCATTGCAGTTCCCAGGGGAGGGTATCCCCAGCTGAGCTGAGTTGCTCAGGAGCCTCAGTCCTGCTCTTTTGATTCTTCCCTTCTTCACTTCTTGGCTTCTTCTGATGAGAGAATCATACTGGGAAGCAAATCTCATAAAAGAGATTTACTGGGAAGGATGAATTCAGGGGTGGCTGCCTCTGCTCACAGGAGAAGACGGCAGGAAACTGAACAGTAGGTAGACTCATGTAGAATTTCTTAGGGGGCAGAGCTTCCAGGGTGAGGATTGGTGGGATTATAAGGCATGAGCTTGGGAGAGCTCAGGGATTGGTGGGTTTTCCTGTTCAGGAATTGGTGGGATTTTTCTTACAGGAAGGGATCTGGGCACTGTCCTGCCTCTGGTCTGGGAATGATAGTTATAGCTGTTAGAAAATGACTGTTAGGGCCTTTAGTCTGGGGATTGGGCCTGACCACTCTCCTGTCTTGAGGGTTTACAAAGCTTACAAAGGGAGTCTTCCCTGCTGCTTAAGTCAGTGTGAATAGTCAACAATCTCTCCAGCCCCTTGGTATTACTTTTAATCAGAAAACCACCCTTGACAATATTGTCAACTTGACAGGAATTAGAATCACCTAGGAGAGACTTGGCATGTGTGTGATGGAGTTTTAGGTTGAGTTAGTTGAGGTGGGAAGGTCCACCCTGTGTATGTACAACAAACTGCTCCACAGGCTGGGGTCCTGGAGCGAATGAAGGAGAAAGGGAGTCAAGCACCAGCATCCATCTCTCCCTGCTTCCTGACTGGTCCCCATCATGGCAGACTATTAGGGGGACTGTTGCTGTGGTGAAACACCATGACCAACGTAACTTGGGGAGGAAATAACTTATTCAGCTTATGCTTCCACATCACATTTCATCATCAAAGGAAGTCAGGACAGGAACCAAGCAGGGCAGGAACCTGGAGGCAGGAGCTGATGCAGAGGTCATGGAGGGGTGCTGCTTACTGGCTTGCTCCCATGGCTTGCTCAGCCTGCTTTCTTATAGAACCCAGGACCTCCAGACCAGGGATGATCCCACCCACAATGGGCTGGGCCCTCCTGTATCAGTCACTAATTAAGAAAATGCCCTACAGGCTTGTCTGCAACTCAAATCTTATGAAGACATTTTCTTAATTGAGGCTTCTTCCTCTCAAACGACTTTCGCTTGTGTCACCTTGACATAAAACTATCTAGCACACCAGCTCTGAGCCAAATACATACTTCCTTCTTTGCCTCTGTCAGATATTTGGTCACAACAGTGAGAAAGGTAACTACCACATACCTGTGAGAAGAAGCCTGCTGTTGGGATCATCCATAGAGTTAAAGTCTATGTGCCTCCTAAGTCAGCTGTGACCATCAGACACCCTGGGCCCCATGGCTATAGAGCACACATATGCAGGCTCACAATCAGGTAGGTGCCTGACATGCCTGTCCTAGGGATCTTAGGGTCACATAGTACCCCTTGTGTCCAGGGAACAGCTCCTAAAAGGGCATAGACTGTTGAGGCTGCACCAGAGAGGTTGGAGTTTGAGCAGTGTAGTGAGCAACGTTATCATGTTAGTATTGTGAGAATTGAGCTTGACTGCAACCTCTTCTGATTGGCTGGTCAGAAATCACAAGGGATAATAGGAGCTTCTAGAGACCCAAAAGGTTCTCTACACTACTAGAGCAGTGGGTGAACACCTGTCCTCAGCATCAGGCCTTTCAGCATAGAAGGCTTAATTGCAGATGTTTTCTGGCAGCCCTATAGTATGGGTATGTGACTCTCTCTCTCCACAGTGGGGTTCTCCCAATGATTGGGATCAGGCTCTTAGAATGAAACTGATAGAGGATATGTCCTTACTTTTGGTGCCCTGTGTTGTAACTTGATTTTCCTATAAAGGATAGGAAAATGTTACTATTCTGAAGTGATTATAAATCCTGGAACTGGGTTCAGTGGCTCAGTGCCATTGGCTGGGAGGAGCCTAGATCCTGACGTATGTTAGACCTATCTGTACTGACTGCTAGCAACAAGGGTGGCCAAGTGAGGATGTGATTTTGAGACTGTAAATCTCTTGGGTTTGGTCCCTTATTCCATCCATCCAGCTAGGTTGTGTCTCCCTGATAACCTCATCTTGACTGCAGGATGACTTTTAGCTATCCTTTGTAAGACAGCATCCTCTTTGGTGGATGTCTTTCAGATGCAAATTCAAGATAAAGATGTGAAGTACAAATGCTGACTCATACCAGACCTTTAGAGTGTTTTCATGGCTTCTTGTTTGGTCTTCATTTTGGAGCACACTGCTGCCCAGTGGAAGCATCAGGAAGGCAGCTAGCAAAGTGTGAGGTGCTTCTGTGAGGACAGACCAAGCCAGGTGAAGCAGCTGGCCTGCCCATCCTTTCCTTCTTGCTGTGTCACCTCATAGTTTGCTGAAGCATGCTGCCAACTCGGGGCAGAGAGCCACATGCTTCTTCTGGTTTTGCTGTCTTTCAGAAGAGCATTCCTGTGGCTGTTTGAAATATAAACCAAAGAGCCAGGAGTCTGACATGCCGGCCCTCACTTGCTCCCCCTGCACCCACTGCTGCTGGACAGTGTTAGGCCTTCTGCAAGTGGCCTTTCTGTGGGAAAGATGCCTATTGTAGGGTCTGCACAGCCACCCCTGCCTGGGCACAGTCTTTCAGTGTTCTCCCGTTCCCTTTTTCTGAGCTATTAGGGGAATGCCAGTCTCCTCTCCTGTTAATCTACCCCCATAAACCCAGCTAGAAATGACCCTTGTCCCCACAAATCTTCTTAGTGATGTTGATGTATCTGATTTTCTCAGGAGAACCTTTTCAATTCCCCTCAGACAGGGACTGTGGGCCTCTGCAGTCTCTAGTAACCTGCTCAGTGTGCCCAGTAAATCCTTGCTGCAGACAAGCACAGTTGTGACTGGATGCCCTAGGAAGTCCTGTGAGGCTCCAGCTACTTCCATAGCAACAGGGAAGCAAGGCCAGGGAGGCCCACTTTGTGGCTTGTGGGGACATAACACAGGTGAGAACAAAGCTGTAGTCTCTGTCCTAAAGGTTAGGACTAGCCTCAGTCAGCCCCAGAGTGTTTGTGCTAGGTATGGTAGCCTAAGAATTTGCCTGGATCTCCCAGGCTTGACCCATAGGGCACGGTCCAGCACCTCTTTTATTAGGCACAGGGCACGGATAAGCTGGTGGTCCTGTTTGTTTTGCTCACAAAGTTCTTAACATTTTACTGAAGTCACCTCAGTGTCAATGCCCATAGCCATACCTGGGCTACACAGGTTTCATTGTTGGAGTGGAAAAAATTAGACAGTTGCTGTCACTTTTCTATCACATTCTTGATATGATGTGACTTGAATTTGCCATGTTGAGTAAGTGCCATATCGTGATTCTGATTGGAACAAACTCACAGCAGTTTACAGTCCCACCCCCTCAGTCTATCTGGAACTGTAATTGATTGTGGAAGCTAGAGACAGACTGTCTTGGGAAATCCAACCAGGGAGCTGCAAGGGCTGTGGTTAGACAAGGGTACAGGCCAGGGCTTCTGTGCAGGAACCCAGAAAGTCCAGGTGGTGCCAGGGTTAACGGTGGGTGTGCTAACCCCTGGCTTTCTCTTGGATTGGGGGGGATTCTCCAGGTGACTGGATGGAGCTGGCATAGTCCATACAGCACTGTGTGCAGTTTCTGAAGGTTGTTGGCTCAAGCTCCTCCTTTGAGTAATTACCCAACACCATTTTGGACATGTCTCTGGATACATACTGTCTGTCTTCCATAAAGCCTTGTTGGAGACCACAAGAGAGGCAACATCCACAAAGGGTAGCAATCTTCACACTGAAACCACACCTGTTCACATTTGCACACACACATGCTTGGGTCTCATGCAATTCATTTGTGTGCTGGTTCACACATTCATGGATAGGTTGCTGTTTTCCCATGAGCGTCATGGAGACTGCTCAGGAGCCAGCCCACCTAAATCAAAGCGTTTACTAGTCTGCCTCTTTGCCTCAATTTCCTCCTTTGAACTGTTCTCTTTTAGTCAGGGATCTCTAAAGGATAGAACTGATAAAATGGATGTATATGTATTAACGGGGATTTAGTAGACTGGCTTACAGGCTGTGGTCTGGTTATCACATGACAGAAAAGCCAAGAATGCCGTAATTATTCAGTCTGTGAGACTGGATGTCTCAGCAAGCCCAGTCTGGCACAGAAGTCCTGGAGGATTCCTGATCTTCAGTCGAAGTTGGAATCCCAAAGAAGTAGGCTCTACTACCGGCAAAGGAATGTATGTCTCAGCAGCAGGACACATTCACGTGCCAGTGAGAGTGAGGGCAAGCAGGCAAAAGCACAGTTTCCTTCTTCCATCTCCTTTATATGAGTCACCACCCTAAAATGGGGCCCAGAATTAGGGTGGGTCTTTTCTGTTTTAAATAATCTGATTAAGAAATCTCTCACAAAGGCAAGGAGGCAAGCATGTTGATTTAAACCCTGCACTCATCAGATAGAGGCATCACTGAGTTCTAGGCCAGCTTGGTCCACATTGCAAGTTCCAGGACAGCCAGGGCTACATACGTCTTTTAAGAAAAAAAAAAAAAAATTGGAAGAAGAAAAGAAAAGTTCTTACAGAAGGGCCCAACAGCCTGGGGTTTCAGTTGCTTCCAGATATAGTCAGTTAGCAGGCAAGGTTAGCAATTTGGTATCACAAGTTCCTTCTGGGTTGTAGCATTCAGGTCTAAGTGAAAAGCATTCCATAGGTCCCAAGCACTGGTTGGTTTCCTCTCATGCCTGGATTCTGTGCTGTGACCTGCGCAGTCTTGGGTGCTGGATATTCTGTTCTAGGACTGTCGCCATACTTAATCACTGATCACTCATTCTGGGTGAGGACACCACTGTGTCAGACTTTTTTCCATAGAAAGTTCCAAAGGCCACCTGGTTGCTAATTCCTTGGTCACTGCTCCCTGCCACTCTTCATCCATGAGGGAGCACCACCAAAAACATACCCATGCCTACAGGACACCCACTTGCTAATTCAGTGACGGCTGGAAACAGCTCTTGGGCCAAGGGAAGAGGAGCCAGTGAGCCTGCTGAAGTGAGAGGCCCTGGGAGGTTGTGTGCTAGGGCTGGAGGCAGGCTTCTTGTATACCTATACCTCTCCAGTGCGTGACAGGGTCTGACTGGTTGGGGTAAGCACTTTTCCTGTTTTTGACAATGTCTGAGAATCCTTACCTTCCCTGTGTCTCAGCCTCCATATGGGCAGCTTGTTACATTCGTAGGACTTTATGACAGTATTATGACATATTATGCATCATATGTATTGTACTCCCTGCAGTCTCTCTTCTTTACCTTCTGTATTTAACTATTTCTCATAAGGACTTTACATCCTCATGTCATTAGATGTGTCATATTTTGAAACATAAGCTCTAATGTCTGCATAAAGATGTCCAGACCTTAGGTGTGCTGTGAAGTGCATTTCCATGGCTGTGGGTGGGTGATGCATGTACTGGAGTGTCTCTCACATTCCTCCCCTGGCCCCTCTGTCCCCTCACCAGCTTCTTTGTCATGTCACACTGGTTTTTTTTTTTTTTTTTTGATCTAGAACTTAACAGTGATAGCACCAAGACTTTTTGATGCCCTTGCCTGTATACCTGATGCCCTGATGAATTTGCTTGTTTGTGACTCAGCCCTGTGTTCTTGCCTGTTGGTAACTAATTATGCTTTGAGGTGGGCAGCATTGCCTCAGGTGAACGCACACCATTTTCTGTCTATTCACTCTGAGGAACTTGGGCTTGCCTCTGGGCCTGCCTTGTATGTTGTAAGCACACTCTCAGTGTGGACTCCGGTAGATAGGTCCCTAAGGTGGAATTTCAGGGGTCTTCCATGTCTAAGGAAATGTCCAGCAGTTGTGCAAACTAGCCTCACTATTTCTGTTCTCTGGGGCATACTCAAAGAGCATTTCTACCTTACAAGGTCACCTACTCTTCCTGAGTGCTCTGCAGGGATCCAAAGCTGTTCTGTGAATTTTGTCCTTAAAGGGGCAGAGGAATTTAGACCTTTGCAACCTGTCCTCATCCGAAGCACCTTAGATGAATGGGCAGGTAGATAGGTGGCAGGCACCTCGGGAACCCCAGTCAGGGAGTGGTGGGCTGGTTCCTGGGTGTCCATGGGTTTCCGGGGCTCTGACCTCTGTCCTCCTCTGCCTGCAGCAGCAGCAGGAGATGCTGGCCATGAAGCACCAGCAGGAGCTGCTGGAGCACCAGCGGAAACTGGAGCGACACCGGCAGGAGCAGGAGCTGGAGAAGCAGCACCGTGAGCAGAAGCTGCAGCAGCTCAAGAACAAGGAGAAGGGCAAAGAGAGTGAGTGCTGGCGGGCACCGCAGGCCCAGGCCGCCTGCCCACTGCCTGTGCTGCTCTGCAGGGTGTGGCACCCAATGGAGGAGTCATCAGCATCTTCACTATGGTTATCTCAGGTCACTCTCATTGGGCCTGGAGGCAAGCCAGTGGCCCTGCTTTTGGCTTCATCCAGGCGTCAGGAAGGACTCAGTATCAGCCTCAGTGCAGGGCATCCTGGGGCTCCCCTGTTGACTTGGACATATTGAGACTACTTGGCAATACTCTTCACAGATGCACAAAATATTAAAGCTGTAAAGCACACTACCTTCCGACTCTGAGGTCTTCCCTATGTTTTCTTTGGAAACACTTTCTAAGTACCCTCAAAGTAGGTGTCAGCCTATAGGTGGACATTCAGCTGAGGACACAATATATGTGTGGCCATTCCTGCTTTGAGGCCCTCTCCTCTGCTGATGTGGTTGACCTCCCTAAGAAGAACCTGATTTGACCATAGCCAAGAGGCCACAGATAGCATGTTATTATTAAAATCTACCATGCCGACTGTATAAGTTACTTTCCTATTGCTGTGATGGAAAACTGTGACCAAAAGCAACCAAAGGAAAAATGAATAATTTTGGCCTATGGTTCCCGAGGGGCTGAGTCAATTATGGTGGGGAATATAGGGAAAGACATTAAAAACAGGAAGCAGGCTGATCACATTTCAACAGAGATGGGGGAGAGGAGAGAAAGAACAAGAACAGGAAGTGAGGTGAGGCTATAAACCCTCAAACCCACCCCCTCCTCCCATGACATACTTCCTTTAGCAAGGCTGTACATCCTAAAGGTTCTATAATCTCCACTTAGATTGCCACCAACTGGTACCAATCGTTCAAGTACATGATCCTATGGGAGACATTTCTCATTCAAACCATCTCCTGGATGGACACCCCAAATTCTTTATCTGCAAACGCTAAAATGGCTAGCCATCCTTACAAACCACTGTGACAAATTTTTGTATGAATTTTAATCTCCATCTGTACCACATAACAAGATGCATATGCTTAAAACATTCTTGTAAAGCCTGTTATTTGACATTGTTTAAGAATCGTTTTTTGACATGTGATATGCAAAGATGCAGACAGATAGGTCTATGACAACAAAAGCAACCTGGAAGATAGCACCTAAGGACCATCCGTCCATCCAGAAAAGAAAAAAAGCGAGGGCAGTTGGACTGCTTGGCCTCAGAGCCTGCATGGCTTTACCTTTCCTCAGCATTGCTGCTGCCAGTCATTTCAGTCCCAGCTCTGGAGTGGTCCCTCTGGCATCTGGTGGTGACTGCTGCTGAGGTGCAGTGGGTCCCTTATAGAGAACATTCTGTGTCTGAGCTTGCCTGTGCCTCAGATGAGACAGCTCCTTGCATGTTATGGAACAAAGCTAGTTGTGAGTTGTGTGCGTTATGACCCTTCTCTCCTTTCGAGTGGTGACTTTTTGCTTATAACGGTGTTTGTTAAGCACAGATGTCTCAGTTCTAGCTTAGTGCGATCTCTGTTTCCTTTGTGTACTTTTGGGTTGTGTTTTAGAAGCCACTCATTCTCCCAAACCATTTTGCAGAGTTTGAGTAGTTTCCTCCTTGTGTGGATGTCCATTCTGTGAGTGTGTTGCATAGTTTAGGATGTACATCTGGAATCTCTGAGAACAAATATCCCCACCCATGTGTTTCCATGTTCCCTGTAGTTTCAGTCACCACAGCTTGGAAGTGAGCCTGGGCCCAGCAATGCTAATCTTCCCACTCTGTCTTTTCTACTCTTGGCACTGTGTTTTCATTGAAAGTCTTGAAATTGATTGTTGCCATCCGCACATGTCCTGGAATTACCTGATTCCTGGACAGACTCTTGTGTATCCAGTTGGTGAGATATGATATTTTACAGCATTAATTATTCCTAACCCCATCAGTATTCTTTGGTTCTTTCTATTTTTTTTTTACTTTATTTTTTATTTCTTCAAGTTACATCTCAATTGAAATCCCCTCCCTACCCCGCCTCCAGTCCCACCCTCCTACCCTCTTCCGCCTCAACCCACCCATCCCCTTCCTTTTTTATAAGTTTAAGATATATCTTTTCCCCCCAACAGCTCCCCCTTTCAGTCCAACAAATGGCTCTTGCTCTTATAATAATAAATACAATACAAAACAACAGAGGTAATTAGGCC
>CAJQZJ010013540.1:15233258-15255202 GCA_907164525.1 Lophiomys imhausi | reverse complement strand
GATAGTTCGGGGTACTGGCTTTTGATAGTTCGGGGTACTGGCTTTTGCATTCAGACATCTTTTTAAAGGTGATCCTAAGCTTCTCTGTGTGGTTTATTTCAGAAATGCGCCTTATACATATACTCTTGCATTGCGGAACTTGGCCTCATCCCCAGAGCACCTTGGTTCATGCCCTTTTGGGAGTGTGCTCTGCTCTACAGTCTAGAACAGTAGGGTAGTTCCAGGACCAAGACAGCTCCTATGGGTATGCTGGCCAAGGTCAATGAGAATGTCAGGACTCTAAATGGCCTTTGGGTAGCCCCCAGATAGGGATGATTAGGGTTTCCAGAGTGAAGGCCGGTCCCATGACGAAGATGTGCTAGGTCCTGCAGGGACATCCCTGCCAGCCCACAGCTTTGAACATCAACTCTCTTATGAACAAAGAGTGTAAAGAGGACTAGACTGTTGTCAAAGCAAGAGGAATTTGCTAGAACACAAGACAAGCCACAACACTCTTGACTTTCTCAGGAAGAAGAGGGCTTTAGAGAAGGCTGAAGTGGCTGTGAACAGTGCATTGCGATGGCGAGATGTGACCTATTGGAGGTTGCTTCAGGGGTATGAACCCACATAGTCTCAGCCTGTATGAGGGAGGTGCAGCCCCAACCTTCAGGGCAGTACAGGGAGCTCCTTCTGGGCTTCCTTCAGAAATGAGGTCTGAGGGGCACAGCTGCTTTTACTGAACAAGTCCGTGAAATTCAGAGTTTGTCGTAGTTGTAATGTAAGCAAGGCCGCCCTAGAACCATGTGTGCGGCTTCCTCATAAAGCATCACAGAAATGAACAGGCTCACTGTTCACCTCTTCCTAAACTAGGAGGGTTCAGACAACACTGAACTGTCAGGTGCTTTTGCATGGCTTTGAGCAAACTGGAACCAGGAGTTGGGAGTTGAATGGAGGGACATCTTAGCTCAGCCTACACAGGACTTGACTATTGTTTGAACTTTGTGAGATGGAGTGGCCATGTCAGGTCTGTGGTGTCTCTGGTGAATGGAATCTCATTATAGAAGGATGAAGACACATCCTAAATGCAGAATAGTCAGCTCTCACCAAACGCTAATACCTTGCTGAAAACACCCATGAGACCCCCCTTCCTCCAGAGGTCCGCAGGAAGAAACGGTGCATACCACTGTCCTGTCTGGCCCAGAGCACTACAGCAGCATGACTGCAAGCTGTCATCCCTCCTGTAAAAACAATGATGCTAGGGTTCAGTCACCTCTTGTTCCCATGCCTCAGGCCTTCCAGTAATGGGCAGCTTGCTCCCAGAGAGACTGTCAAAATAGGACTAGCCACTGCTAGTCACCATAGCCATGTGGCCCTCCATGCAGTGCCCTGAGGCTTCTCCATGAGTCTCAGTCCAAGCCTGTTGAATCCTTGTGCTGGGCTACATTTCTCTGGGGACTTCTGGAAGCCAAACCACTGACATGTTGACCCCTATCCTTGTGACCCCTAGAGACCCCCTCCTGAGGATAGAGGGACTAGTGCTTCCCACACTCTGGAGTGGTTCCAGAGAACCTTAATTAAGGTCTGGGTACATTCCAAGTTTTTAAGAGTCACCACCAGCTCATGAATAATATCAGTAATAAGGATTCCAGCAAAAGCATTTAATTTCCTACAGTACTCAGAGAGGTAGCCTTCTATATAGTGGGCATGGCTTCTTCCAGCCTGTGATATTGCCAATGCTAAGCACACGTCTGTGTGTTTCTGATGAAGTGGTACTACAAAAGACACCATCAGCGAGTGATGTTTCTTGCATCAAGTTACAGTGACAGTCTCAAATAACTATATCTGAATAGTTCCTGGCTCCTACTTTACACTAATTTATGTTGACCTTGCATACAGTTTGCCCATCTTAGTCCTTCAACGTTTTAATCCTAATTCAAAGTGAAATAAACCCTTAGCAATCTCGTGCTGATGTCTTCTACACTCCAGGCATGTTTGTGTAGGCCTTGGTTTCCTGGGGTGGCGCTCACACCTGTGCTATTATGTCTGTCTGCCTTCTCACATGAAAATAACAATGTAGCTTGCCTGAGATTCCTCATGTGCAAGCTCAACTGCCTTAGTCCCTCCCCAACTACTTCACACGTTAGTGGCCAGAGACACACTCTTACCCTCTCACCCCCCAGCTGCCCTGAGAAGCAGTCCAGTGAGTCAAGAAAGACCTAGAGGAAGGCTTTGCTCCATTCCCCCAGCTGTTAGGTGGTCTGGACTCTTTCCACCCTGTGACTTGTCCTACCAAGCCTTCCCCTCAACTCCACTTAGCCAGGGTCCACATGGAAATAACCCAGCTCAGTAGCCCAGGCCTACAGCAGCTGTGTGCACCTGCTGAGCGTCAGTCTCACCCCAGGCCCTGCTGCCCTCACCTTTACCTGCTTCCAGAAGACATTTTCCCAAATACAGACTCTTTTTGTGAGTCTTCGCCCATAGCCCAGCTCTAACTTCCTATCAGAGGCCTTGTTCCTTTCTGTATTATAGACAGACAGCTGTGGTGTCTCTGCTATAGGGTCCCTCTTCTCCTACCAGAATTCTGCCTGTGGTCCCAGGTAAGGTGGGCCTGGTCCCTTCCCACTACTTTTGGGAGCCCCAAAGATTACCCTCATGGCTGGAGAGATGGCTCAGTGGTTAAGAGAAAGCACTGGCTGATCTTCCACATTCAATTCCCAGCATCCACATGGCAGCTCCCAACTATTATTCCCCAGTCCCGGCGGAGTCTGACGTCCTCAGAAGGCAGTGCATGCATGTGGTGCACCAGCATATATGCAGGCAAAACACCCATGCACAGAAAAGTAAAATAGGAAAAAGATAATTTTTTAAGTTATCCTCACTTGGTCTCTAAGGCCTTTTAAAAGACCAAAAAAAAAAAAAAGACCCTAATGGTGCTTTTCAACACACTCACAAAAGCTGAGGTGTAGCAAGGACTTGATTGGATCACATGTTACATACCCTCATCGACATGATCCTTCCTACAGTTTGTGCTTGTCCTAGTCTATTTTCTGTTGTAGTCACAAAATCCCCAAGACCAAAAAATGCATAGGGAATAGATGGCTTGCTTGTCTCTTGGTTCTGGAAGCCAGAAAATTAAAGAATACGGACCCAGTATTCACTCAGCATTATGCAGGGCCTTCCTGCAGTGTGGAAACTGTGGTAAGGTAGCAAGCCTTTGTCAGTCTGGGTTTCTTACTCTTCTTGTGAACCCATCAGACCCAACCTGCCTTTACTTTTCTGGGAAGCTGTTTAGGAGACCTGCTTGGTCCCACTCTGCCCAAGACTCTTAAAGCTGCCCTTTGCTTCAGCCTTTTTCCTAAAGAAGGTTCAGAGTTACCCACATGTCTCAGGCCAGAGCAGAAGCTCCCCCAGACTTCCTCCTCAGAACCCTGGCCTCTCTGAGTCCTGTTTGGGGGGAGGGGGATAGTGCCTGCGGAGGGGAAGGGAACTTCTCCTCCCCAGATTCAGAGGTTAGAGTGACATCTCTCCACCTTACAAATCAACATGTTGCCCAAGGGTCTCTGGCATGTTGCCTCTCTTGGCACTCCCAGGCTGTCCTGTCCTCTGGAAGCTGAAGGCTGCAGGGTCCCGTGCCCTTTCCCATCAGGGTTTCCCACTAGACTGCTCAGCTGGTGGCTTGTGGCTCCCCAGGAGCAGGGATGAAATGAGTCTGCACTTTCCTACAGAGGATGGAGGTCCGTCATGTTCTCACAGTTGGAGATCCGTATATGACTGCACAGGAGAGGTGTTTGCAAAAGCCAGACCAGGTCCAGGCACAGCTGCGCCCTTAGCCAGTGTCAGCAGAGAAAGGCAGGGTCTGAGCTATACCTCAGTGCAATGAAGTGGCCTGGCCAGCCTCACTCTTGGGAGCTTCAGTTGCTCTTTACAGAAGCTTCAGGATCTGAAACCAGTGTTTGCTTCTGGATTGCGAGATGCAGGTGTCTTCATGTGACCAAGAAAGCCGAAGTTGTCACAGTTGACAGCCCTGAAAGTGCCTTTGTCAGCTCTCTTCAGGTGTCTGGGCAGCACTACTCAAAAGTTACAGGTGGATTGTTTAGGAGACCATTATTTAAGAGACATCCTCAGTGAGTGATTGTCACATTTCAGTGGTTTCTTGCTATGCCCAATAAATCAGTGACACTGTGGTAATGTCATCAGGGTGGGATGGAAGCATACATATTACCCTGGCCACCAACCCACTGCATCCACTAACGGGGCTAACAGGAGCCTCTGCCCAGTGTGGAAGAGCCCCACCTCACACTCTGTACTAAGTGGAGATTTACCAGCTGTGCATATTTAAACCACCAGTGTGATGCCCTTGACCCCAGCTGTGTCCGCCTGGCTCAAATGACGTATGTCTCCTTTCATACAGCTTCTGAACCTAACCTGAAATTGCGGTCCAGGCTTAAGCAGAAAGTAGCTGAGAGACGGAGCAGCCCCCTGTTGCGCAGGAAAGATGGCCCTGTGGCCACTGCTCTGAAAAAGCGACCCCTGGATGTCACAGGTATGTCAGGGAGCAGGTAAGCCCCCCAGCGCACACTAACACACACACATTCTGCACTCTGACACCTCTAACAAATGTGTCTCAACCCAACACAGTTCCCTTATGCAGTACTGTGCAGTAGCACTGCACATGTCAGGCGCAGCCACCTAGAGCTGTGGGACTTGACTGGCTGGCCAGTTCCTGCTCCCTGGCTCAGTTCCCCCACTGGGCTGGCATTGGACCCAAGTGAGAGAGTATCTTGCCTGGCATTTCAGGGTTATACCCAGAGATTTTCTGAAGGTGGGTTTAAAACTGCCCTTCCCTTTAGTGGTGATGTCGTGTTTCGGCCTGCTTTCTACTGCCCTCTGGTATCGTGGGTCCTTCCAGATTGTTCCCTACCAGCCAGTCAGAGGAAGAGCAAGGAGCTCAGCTGGTTCCACTTTGGTGAACATGCTGATGCTGGCCCCACCTGCTGGTGAACCAGCAGCAGGATACTCTTCCTACCCTAGGAAGTTCCTCCCGGCATTTCTGTCTTAGGTTATCATCACCCTAAAATCCTAGCATCTAGGAAAAAGAAAGCTGTTCAGAACTGAGCCGGAGGGAACTCCCAGACCTTGAACATGCTGTTGGAATACCAGGGTTCCGGTTGTTGGTCTGTGAGTGGCACCTGCCCAGCTGGGTCCCAGTTTGTTCTAGTGAATGAATGTGCTGATGTCCTTCAGAGCAAGTACCCAAGTCTCATATACCTGCCCTCAGGACAGAGGGGGTGTGGCCTTCTGGACACAGGGCCAGTGTGAGTCCACACTCCAGGACAGGCTTGCAGATCTTGGATCTGTGCAAAGAAGGTCCTGCTGCTTGTATGCCTCAGAACTGCTGCTTGCCAGACTTCATTTCCATGCAGTTGTCTGTCCCCTGCTTATTCTATTAGAGACACCTTAAAGAAGTATTAAGACCCTAAGAACTTATGTTTATCCCAGTTTTCATGCAGCTATCTGTCCCCTGCTTGTGCTATTAGAAGTATCTTGTTCAGAGAGACCCAGAAGCGTTACAACCCACACTCACCTATCCATCTCTGGGGAATTTAGTTGGGAGTTTTCGGGCATGTGAGTAGAAACCATTCATTCTGGTGCAGTCTGGCTTCCTGTGGCAGCACCTGGTGTGATGAGCCAGTCCTCACATGTGCCTAGGCTCTGCATTCTCACTGACAGGATCTCTGTCAGGCTGCTCTGAGTGCCACACACCCTAGTAGCTGCTGTCACTTAATGCCCATTGAAAGTCGCAACAAGGCTGGGCACAGACACAGTGAAAAGAGGTGCCTGTGTTCTGTTTTCTAAGTGAAGTGTGAGCTGAGGAAGATGGCCTGGGAGGCCAGCATGACAGTGCAGGTCAGTGCTGACCTGTTAGATGGGAGTCCACACCTAAGCTGAGGGCAGGCTCGAAGTGTGTTCAAAAACATTTTCTGGCTCGTCAGTAAAGCTGTGGGGAAGATGGCCTCTGAGCTACAGCTTGATGGATGAGTGAAATTAGGGAACAAGCTCTGCTGCCCAGGTCACTGTAGCCAACTGGGCACTTGGGACAGGGAAGGTGCTCCCGGTAGAGCAAGGGAGCAGCGAAGCTCCTTGAGCAAGAGAGGCCTACACCCTACATGGAGGACTATGAGATGGGCCAGGGGACATGGCAGACTAGCATGCCACTCTTCCTGACTGGAATGAAGACTGGTTGAAGAGCATAAAGAAGCACCTATGCTGCCTGGAGTCAGGGTTCACACTCAGCCTGCCTCCTCCTGTGCTCCTCAGTATGTGCATATGTTCACCCCACTGTTGAGGATGGGCCTCTTACTGTACAACCATATATCCTCCTCACTTAATGACTGTTGCACATGCTTTGTGACACCCTTATTTTGTTGCTGTAAGTAACAGAAGGAATGCATTGTGTGCATGTCCATAGGCCAGATTCTTGGAAACAGAATGAAGAAAGCACTAGGACATCAATTTGTTAGAAATGAAAATCATAACTCGTACCCACATTTCATCCCCCTGCAGTGCAGCATGTAGGTGAGAATGCTGGTCTGCATACCCCCTAGGAGTGTGTGTCTAAAGAGCACTTGCTTGGCTCTGCTGTGCAGCCACACAGGCCACAACAGCAGAGGTAAGGCATCGTGGCTGCGTGGGTAGGCAGTGTGACTAAGAGCAGAGCGAAAGCTTCTGAAGCAAGATGGAAACACCTCTTCAGCCCAGCAGACTCTTGAGCTGGTATAATTCAGGGAAATACAGTCTCACCAATGTAAGCTAGTTGGCGTTTGGACGAGAGGGACCAAGAAAGGACAGACTGAGTTCTCAATGAAAGCAGTGGGTACAGTGTTCTAGAGTGGAGGTAGGGTGTAGGCAGCTGCTCAACGGTGAGAAGGGACCTCAAATGACCAGTTGACAACGCAGTCAACAGAGGACCCAGCCTTCCCCATCTGCCAAGATTAATGTGAGGATGCCTTTGTCCTAGTGTACGTAATTAAGTCCAGGGCAGGTGAAGTCATTGGATGAACACCTCCTCCTCTGTGAGTGGGGTGAAAGGATGCCTTCCTTAGAACTCAGAAAGGCCAAGCTCCTGCTAGCTCTAAAGGACAGTGAGCATGTTTGCTCCAATCTTCTTCATCCTCCCTTCCTAAGTCTCTCGGGGCCATATTTATAGTTAATTTTCACAATCAGCTCTGCAGCTGAGGAGCCCTGTTAGCTGGATTTGTGAGTGGCTGCACTATTAAGGAAGGGTGTCCCTGAGCCCCTTCAGTGACCCTCTGTGTCCAGGGTTGAGACTAGACCCTGATCTCAGAGTGCTGCTGCTGTTGCTGATTTCTGGACTTTTCAGGAAAGCAGTTGTCGTGTGTCTTTGCAAGTGTTAACCAGATGGTACCATTGTCAAAATGCCCCTGAGCCAGACATCAGAAGTTCAATATATGCCCCTGAACATAGAATAGCTACCCAGGCTGTGGGCTGGAGGTAGCAGCAGCCAGCACATGGGTATGAAGAATGTTTTACCTGGACCGCTGATCAGGGTCAAGCCCAACACATGCAAACATTAAGATTTCAAATTGCATCGGTGAACTGCAGAAGCCACTGCCTGCGTTTCCTGATTCCTGGGTAGTCCATAGTAAATGAGAGGATTGCATGTAGACTGAGCAGTCACGGTAGGCTGCTTTAGTTTGAAATTGTAATTACAGAGACACCAAATTTGACCTTTCACTGTTTTAAAAAAAAAATACACTGGGCCTTTGTGTTTTCTGGTCCTTTGTTCAAATATTAATAAATATTTGTGATGTTTCAAGCCACCTTTTGAAATTCAAAAGAGCTATGGAACAGATAATGTGCACACCCTGAAAGGCTCAGCCATGCATCCACAGAGCTTCAGCTTTGGGATGCTCCTGGGAGGTCAGCAGCAAAGCTGAGACTGAGGGAATCGTGTTACTATCCCTGCTTTGAAACCCTGCCCTGTTCTGCCTGCCAGCAGGCTACCAATCAGAAACCCAGGGAGGCAGGAGGGCCCTCTGTGTCTACCCGCCCAACCCAAATTGCTATCTCTCATCTACAGACTCCGCGTGCAGCAGCGCCCCTGGCTCAGGTCCCAGCTCTCCCAATAGCAGCTCTGGCAACGTCAGCACTGAGAATGGCATCGCACCCACTGTACCCAGCGCCCCAGCTGAGGTGGGTCAGTCACAGACTCATACGGGCCAAGCACCCCCGCCAATACCTGCCTTGAGGACCAATGCATGGGCGAACCCTGGGGAGGGCCTTCCAGGTGTTATTTCCCCATTCTTCTCAGCATGGTCTCCCTGAAACAGGAGGGCTTCACTTCCCATAATATTGGGAGCTTCCAGCCTGCCTTTTTCTTGATCTTTCTCCAGGTATGTCGTAGAAGCAGTCGTCATTATACACGCGGTGTGCTAAGGCACGTGGGGCAAGCAACAGACATGTGAGAATGTTTGTGGAGTGAAAAAGACGTATTTGAGAAATACACAAGTTACAACAGCCAACAAAATCAAGCGTTAGGGAAAGATGAATGTTTCTGGACACTAAATTGGGAGAAAGGAAAGGATCAGAAATGAGAAGTCAGGTCCAGTGTGGCTTTCCAGAACTGTAGGTCTCAGCACACTCACTACATACTTCCCCTCAAGCATCCCTGACCCACATGCCTGGCCCAGCCAGGATGCTGCAGTAGCAGCAGGGAAGTCTGTTCTCCAAGGTTCCCATAGGTGGGGAAGGCAGGTTCTGACCAGGCTGTGGAAGAAACACAGGAGAACTCAGACTGCCCCAGTGGTGGTGCTGCTATAGGCCAGATGTGGCAGAACACCCTGACACAGCTTTTTGGATTGAGCCAGAACTGCTGTCTACTGTGTGTGAGTGTAGTGAGTGGGAAATTTCCTAGGAGCTCCTAACTTACAGAAGTCTATAATTAGTAATATAGTTACTGACTTCCTTCTTTAGCATTTAGAAATGAATCTTGCCCTTCCAAAGAGCTGATAGCCTCAGGTGAGGTACATTGGCACAGCACTTAGCGTTTTCATTTCATGTTTCTAGCCCCTTCATGTCTGGAAAGTTAGAAGTGAGAGTCACTGCTGCGCCTGGGTTTCTTTTACTTTATACTTACATTTCTCTATTGTTTGTATTCCTTAGGCCTTCCAATTCAGGACTTTCTTAGGTTGTTAGTTTTAACAACCCTTCTGCAGGACTGGGGTCATGGCTGAGACATACCTGTAATTAGCCTCAGAGCACAACCACAAAACTGCTTCCTGCCCTAGGATGTTAACTTGAGTTCCCTGTTGTTTGGTCACAGGCCCAGATCCATGTGTGATGTGGGCAGTTAGGTGCGTCACAGTAGGGTAAGAGCTCCTCATTTGGGTGAAGGGTCCCTGCTCTGGTTTAAGTTGTGTGTTGATCTTTATAAAACCTAAACATTTACATTGACCTTCCACAAACAATAGAGCATACAGAGCATCCCCAAGACTACTAAGGGTGCTGGTGTTTTTCATCAGACAGACACTGTCACAGGCAGAGCTGTCACAGGTGGACGTTCCTTTTGAATTTTAGATATTAGAATTGGATGAGCTGTGGCTGAGGGCTGCCCATGTGTTGGCTGTGCATAGTGGGGTCCTTAGGGAACTCCAGCTGTGTTCCAAAAGCCTCTTTACAGGAGAAGTGCTGTCAGCTAACACACCTCTCATTACAAACTGCACATGCGCACACTCCTGGAAGCTTCTGACCTGTGAGTCTTGTTCTGACCACTGGCCCTGGCTCTCTAAGGGACCCTAGCACTCCCAGGAAGCTGAGAAGTCCATTCTGTAGTGGATGGAGCTCTGAGGGGCTCTTCCTGCAAGCCCCCAATATACTCTGCCTGAAGATAGGAGACACCACAAATACCCATGAGTATGAGTAAGAGAACATAACCAGGCAAGTCTCTTTAGTTCCAAAAGTAAATTGTCTAAACAGCCACCTGAGTGGTTAAAACAAACAACAACAACAACAAAAATTACACTTTTGTAAACATTACAAGCTGTACTTACTTTTTTCTCAACTAATTACATCACAGTACAGGCCTGCTTTCCATGACAGCTAAAACACCTTCCCTGAATTGAGTTCAAAAGTACTTTTACTCTTGACACATGCACACCCGCGCGTGCGCGCGCACGCGCACACACACGCACACGCACACGCACACGCACACGCACACACACAAAGAGATTGAGAGACAGACAGACTGAATGACTTAGAAAAGTACTCTCCCAAGAGTCTTTTGGTCATTACTCATGTTGTGTATGTATGAAGATTTTTAGCAAATCTCATGGTACCTAGAGCCCTTGCTTTGGGACAGGTAGCACAAGGAAGCAACTATTTTTCCTGCCTCCTGTCACATCCCTGAGTCACTCAGTTGAGTGCTCCCCAAGGCATCATGAAAGTCAGGGTATCTGATGTGAACCCAAGGAAAGTGGCCACCTGTACCTTTGCAGGAAGGGAGAAATTGTTTTCTGGCCATAGAAACAGACAGGTGACCATTGTTCATCAGTAACTTTCAGCTGCGTACTTTTAGTTTTTGTTCAGGCATTGAATTTTTTTTTTTTGTGCTAAGACTGTTTCCTCAGCCTTAATTACTAAAAGAACTAAGAGAAAATAAGATTATATATTCATAGTACACACCAAGTTATGCCTACATACACACTCCTCAGACCAGGAACTAGCATCCTCTAGTCACATTTGTTGGGATGGTGGAGATAAAACTTTCAAGCAGGCCTATCCATCTGCCTCCAAAGAGTTGATAGAGCACATACTGGACACTCCAGACAGCTGGCCCTGTCCCACCTCCACCTCAGGCAGAAATAGTATAAAACTAACCATAATGCAATCCTAGTTGTAGCACTCTGTGTTCACCCTAGCAGTAATCATAACCCTAATCTTAACACCGAGCATAACCTAGCTCTAACCATATCCAAAACCTTAGCCCTAATACTACACTAAAGCTCCACACCTAACCCAAATACTGACTGACTCTAACCCTCATCTTAACACAGCTCTAATTCTAACCTTAGCCCTAAACCTACCCCTAACCCTAAACCTAACTGGATACAACTGTAGACCTAACAAGAATTTTATCCCAAACCCTAGCTCTCACCCTAAACTTATTCTTAGCTCATACACTAGTTATAATGACATTATAACCCTACTTCCAGCCAAACCCTAAAACTAACCTAAACCTAGTACTAATTGTAGCTCCTATGCTAACTTTATAGCAAGCTGTAACCTAACCATATGCACAATCCTAACCCTATCTCTTCCACCAATCCTAACCCTAAACCTATCTCTGTCCCTAATGCCAAGACTACCATTAACTCTAATGACAAACCTGCCCTAAGCCTACCTCTCACTCTAACTCTTAACACTAGCTAACCTTAGAAATAACACCAATAATGGCAGAATAATAACTACTAATAAGCAGAAGTAACAGCTGTGGTTATCAAGCCAGTTCCTGACCTCTGTGTGCTGACATGCACATGTCCCTGAGTTCTCTTAACTATGACTGGCATGGACAAAGCCACATATTGCTGCTGTCATGTGACTACTTAAATGGCCCCATGGCTATCTTCATGTGCTTAGGGGCTATGTCCTTAGGGCTGTCTCTTACCACTGTATCCTCAGAGTGGAGCCTCACAATCAGGAGCAACTCGGCGTTTAAGGCTTCCAAACACAGACTGCCAGATCAGTCTGCAGAAAGTAGAGCAGCTTATATTCCCATGACCTTGTGCTTCAGCTCTTCTAAGCTTTAAAAGTCCTACAGTTTGATGACTTGGTAAATATGTTTTTCAGTCACTGATAAAGTTGTGCTTTTTTTTTCATTTCTTTTAGTATGAGTTCTTTTGTCATTGTCTTTATTGAGTTCTGCTTTCAAGTTAATTGGTCTTTGATTGACAAGTTCTTTATATTTTAGTCTTTGCCTTTTCCTGTACATTGCAGATCCTGTTATCACCATTATCTACCTTTTATAAGAACAGGGTTTTTCCTGCTCACCAATAACTTTATCCTTGGTTTCTGCTTTTGATGTCATGAGTTAGAAAAATCCTAACTACAAAAATATTTTAAAATGCATTGTTCTAAACCTCCTACCCATAGTTTTATGGTAAGTAAACAAACTGAATAAAACCAAACAAGGTACCAAGAGCTCATTAAGAGGGAAAACTTCAGGAATGGGAGCCCTGGTTTTGTACTTGTGGCGTACTTGAAGGTCTTACTCTTACCTGGAAACCACAGTCTGTGCAGCTTGTGTTTGCACCTTATGCTGTGAGTTTGCCCCCTGCAGTTCTAGACATGCTTGTAACGTGGTGTATTTTATTATTTTTGTTTTACTATTCACTTTATTTTTACTGTACTTAATACTAACTCTTCCTCCTTCCATCCCTTGTTCCTTCCAAACTCTACTTCCCTTCCTGTCCTTGTTCCTTCCAACCCCCCAATCACTAGATGGGAGAGAAAGATGGTTAGAGGGAAAATGGATGTAGGTCTCTTTGAGCTACTTCTGCTGATTAGGGTCGTCGGGTTCTTTGGGGGCAATAGCATTCTCAGTAGTCACAATATCTAGAAGTCTAGCATACCAGCAAACCAGGAAACAGCAGCAGGGAGAATAGCAACCTCTTTCTTCTTTGTAGTGCCCTCTTGGGGGGGGGCTCTCACTTTTCATCCCTCTCTCAAGTCTTGAGAGTTAAACTTGTTCCACTGGCTAAGCCACGCCCCTGCTAGCTCACAAGGCAGTTAATAGTTTACACCTGTGGTCTTAACGCAAGCAGCCTCACACCTGGGATTAAACAAAAACATTCTCATAACTGTTTTTTTTAAATGAACAGTTAACTCTTACCACACTGCTGTTTGTGTTGGAACATCTGTGAAAGACTCTGACACTCACAATGTCTTCTGTTGGCAGACGAGCTTGGCACATAGACTTGTGACTCGAGAAGGCTCAGTTGCTCCACTCCCTCTCTACACATCACCGTCCTTACCCAACATCACCTTGGGACTTCCTGCCACTGGCCCTGCTGCTGTAAGTTGGCCTCTGTGGGTCTGTATGACATGGGGTGGTTGTCTGCCTCTGTCTCCACCGCCTAAATATCCAAGTTGTGCTTTTCAGGGTGCAGCAGGCCAACAGGATGCTGAGAGGCTTGCTCTCCCAGCCCTCCAGCAGCGTATCTCCCTGTTCCCTGGCACTCACCTCACCCCGTACCTGAGCACCTCACCCCTGGAGCGGGATGGTGGAGCAACTCACAATCCTCTTCTGCAACACATGGTTCTGCTGGAGCAGCCACCTACCCAAACGCCTCTTGTCACAGGTAAGAACCACAGCCAGGTCTCTGGGCACTTAGGTCGGTGTCTTTGACCTCATGTAGCGTTTAAAGAAAACTGTAAAGAACACCTGAGCCCACACAGCAGTAGAAGCTCTGTGGGCCCCTGTTATGTGATAGCTGCCTTAGCCATGGTGAAAAACTATGTTCTGCTTAGAAAGCTGAGCAAGGAGTAGAAGTCAATGCCAGTGTCCCCCTGTTTAGCCTCCTGTTCTCCCTCTGATTGGTTTCCCAGCAGCTCAAGGAAGCAAGTGCATAAAGTTCAGAATTGACCACTGATTTCTCTTCTCAGCTTGAGGATGGTTACATTTAGAAAAATGCAAGTTAAAGCCGGGCGGTGGTGGCGCACGCCTTTAATCCCAGCACTTGGGAGGCAGAGGCAGGCGGATCTTTGTGAGTTCAAGGCCAGCCTGGTCTACAAAGCGAGTCCAGGACAGCCAGAGCTGTTAAACAGAGAAACCCTGTCTCGAAAAACCAAAAAAAAAAAAAAAAAAAAAGAAAAATGCAAGTTAGAAGAAGATAGGAAACTTGTGGCATTTACTTAGTGAACATGCTATGGAGGGACTGTTTCAGAAATGATGACATTTGAAATGTTTTCTACAAGACTCGGGATCCTACCTATTGGTAGCTTTGCCCAGCTCTACTCCATCCTTATTTGGTCAGTGGATGACTTCTTCACACCTATTGCTTCACTCAGAATCACAGCCAGAGCAACTCTACCTAGGGGCTGGCCTTGTTTCCCTGGGCCAGCCTCTGGCTGGTGTGTTGGCCTGCCCCTGCCTGCTAGTGTGAGTCAGCCTGGTACTGTGCTCCTGTCTTGTGTTTTTTTCATCTCCAGTGTTCACTTGGCCCTCCCAAGTCAGTGATGTGGACAGGAACAGCATTTCTGGCTGCTATTATTCTCTGAGACAGAATGGACACACCCTGCCTCAGCTCTGGAGAGCAGTGTCCCAGTGGCCATGAGTTGCTATTTATGCTCAGGCCCCTCTTGTCTGCTCTCTGGGAAGCCACTCACTGTGGGCTGCTTCTCCCATCTGTGAGAGACACCAGCACAGTGATGAAGTGAAAAGACTCAGTTCCCATAGGCAGCGTCGGACACCCAGCAGCCCGGTCACCATTCATCTCCTGGCTGAGGCTGTACCTGTTGGGTTAGAATGGATTTTGGTTTTTATTTGTCTGTTTATGTATTTAGTCCTTTGTTACTGTTTGATACTAAATCTTCCTTGGTTGCCCAGGCTAGCCTCCAACTCTGATTCTCCTGCCTCAGTCCTCTAAGTGCTGGGATGGCAGGCCTGTGTTTGTGATTCACCCTCAGACTCCACACTCCTTCCCCTGCAGTTGTACCCATTCTTCCCAGTGCTCCCCTGTCTTCCATGTCATGTGCTCCTCATGCTGGATCTCACTAGGTTCCTTCTGTTCTCCTGAGGAAAGGAGCCTCCTGTGCAAGGTTTCCTCTGCTCAGCCACAGCTGTCCTTAGAGGCCCAAGTTCCCCATTATCTGGAGCAATAATGAAGGGTTACTGTGTGTAGAGCCCAGACCTGTGGGCATTCAAGCCAAAGCAGCAGCACAGCACCCCACTGAGGCCAAAGCTGCTCATCTTGGAGCACTGTCTGAGCACAGTACCCACCGGTGAAGGGGTCAGCTCTTAGCAGACTCCAGCCCTCCTCCTGGACAGACTGACCAGAGGAAGTTCGTGAAAACAAACATTATTTTTAAGTTCTTCCCACTGCTTTGAACTCATGTCTGTCTGTCCTGCAGCTGCTACTGCCTTGTACTGTCTGCATTCTGTGCTGTGTTACTGTCCTTGCCTGCTATCTGTGCAGCCTGTTCTCATGCCCTAGGTTTGCTTCTTTCCCTGTGCCAACCTCCCTTCCTCTCCCAGTTCCACCCTGTATTTACTACAATGTGAAGTCTCCTATGGTGGAATCCATTGAAGGTCAAGGTCTTGACAGTGCCTGAGTATCTGATGGTAACAGATTCTTGCTGTCAGTCTGTCTCTGAGTCTTGGCAAGTCAGCTGCAAACTGTTCTTTCTGGTAGTTGGGTGTGTATGAGCTAGAACAGCCATCCTCTGGAAACACCTGTGAGCGATGTGGCAGATTGATCCTAGGCTGTCGCCACACCTTCCAGGGTGCTCCTTGGCGAGCTCCTGCACAGACTGCATCAGTGGGATCACCAGCGGCCTTGCTTTCAGATTACACACTGTGCCCCACCAAGGCCTAGGCTGTAGGCGTCCAGCCTCTAGCTGTAGCTGGGCCTGTTTGTAGACAGTCACATTTCATAGCAGGCTCCTGGACTGGCAGGTGTGCTATTTTCTCCACTGGGTACTCAACAGTGTCTCTCCCTCTCTCCTTCCTCTTCCCTTCTGCTGTTTTTTTTTCCTCCATATTATCTTCAGACTGGTATCTTTCAGGCCTGGGGGCGCTGCCCCTCCACACACAGTCCCTGGTTGGTGCGGACAGGGTGTCCCCATCCATTCACAAACTGCGGCAGCACCGCCCCCTGGGGCGCACGCAGTCAGCACCCCTGCCGCAGAATGCACAAGCCCTGCAGCACTTGGTGATCCAGCAGCAGCACCAGCAGTTCCTGGAGAAGCACAAGCAACAGTTCCAGCAACAGCAACTGCACCTCAGCAAGGTGGGTGTCCGCTGCCCTCTCTAGCCTCTCACCTGCAGCTAGACAGTGTATGCCTGCTCTCTTCCTCAGTCCCTGCTGACCTTGAGTGGCCAAAACAGGGAAGGGAGGAACACAGAGCACATGCCCTGCTATA
Organism: Lophiomys imhausi; assembly: GCA_907164525.1. NCBI lineage: Eukaryota > Metazoa > Chordata > Mammalia > Rodentia > Muridae > Lophiomys > Lophiomys imhausi. Next base: position 15,239,065 of record CAJQZJ010013540.1, on the reverse strand, counting down.
TGGATGGGAGCCTAGGGAGAGTGGTGTTGTGTGGAGCTGATGTGTATATGTGTCCAGAGCCTTCCTCAGAGCCCATCTGCACCTGTAACCAGCGGGCCACATCCTTGCAAGAAGCCTCTGCATCACTGTGTGGGGCAATCCATATAGGCAATCTTAATAGAGATTTTCTAAAGTTATTTGCCAAGTAGATCTTTAAGCAAACCCTAATCCAAAGCCTGCAACTTTACAATGGCACTGAGTCCCTGAAGCATATTTTTGAAGTCACCTGGCACCTGCACCCACTTAATTGTGGGAGTTACACCATCAGAGGCAGCTTGGGACCAGGCCAGCCTGTAGAGATCTGTGTGTGCACTCTCAAATTGTCCGGAGTCTCTCTGTCCATTAATAGGAGGGGGCAGTGGGAAAAGTCAGTGCCATGGTGCTGGTAAGCAGGGAGATAGAAGAACTTTGTCTGTTCCATCCATTGTGTTAGTCGGGTATCTTCAGTACCAACTCAGGTGAGTGTGTTGCACACATACCAGCGACTGTCCCCCAAGAGAAATGGGAATGTTTCACAGACACCTGTCCACAAACCTCATCTGCACTGCTCGTTGCAGCCACGTGATGGATGGAACATCCCCAGGTTTTATCCTCTGGTGACAGATGGCAGAACACACCTCTTTTTGTCCTGTAGTATGTATAGGTCCGAAAACATGGCAGGAAGGTAAACCAGTCATGGATGGCCCCTGCTTTGTCTCACTCAAATGATATGACTAGCATAGGCAAGGTCTTAGAGCAGTGGTTCTCAACCTTCCTGGTACAGTGACTCTTTAATACAGTTCCTCATGTTGTGGTGACCCCCAACCATAAAATTATTTCATAGTACTTCATAACTATCATAACTATAATTTTGCTACTATCATGAATTGTAAATATCTGATATGTAAGATCTCATATACGACCCCTCTGAAAGGGTTGTTTGACCCCCAATGGGGTCATGAAACCTAAGTTGAGAACCTCCACTGCCTTAGAGACATGAATTTGTTTGTGATTATCAAGAGCCACAGCTTGTAGAGAAATGGGAACAATGTCAATGGGTACAGCATTTATGTTCAGGGTCAGTGAAAATGTTCCCAAGTTAGGTTATAGTGATAGTTCAACAGTTCTGTAAACTACTGAACTGTTTGTTCAGTTTAAAAGTGAATTTTAGAACTTAAGAATTGAATGTATTGTCACTACCTGGGATAGGATACATTCCAAGATACTGAGTAGGTGCCTGAAAGTGGGCAGTTCAGAACCCTATAAACAATAGCCAAGCAGAGAATCAAGGTAGCTACTAACCAACTAGGAGAGTGGCACATACAGTATGGGTGCCCATCTAGGTGGGATGGAGTGAATTAGTACAGGTGTTCCTGAAACAGAATGGTATACACTTGTTTATTTCTAGAATTTTCTAGTTAATATTTTAGATGTTGATTGACCACAGGAAACTGAAAATGAGAGAGGGCTGAGATGAAGGCACCCCATCACTGGTCCTTTGCCTGTCGTCAGGGTCCAACCCTTTTCTGTGCGATGACAAGTGCTCCTGACCATACCCATCCCACTTTGGTCTCTGCTGCAGGCTAAGAGGCCCAGGATCAAGCTGATTTCCCAACTTCCTTGACGGCGTGCCCCGAACAGACTCAGCCAGGCCCTTCCTGCCTGCCAGTCACAGTGATATCAGCTCCTTAGCCCTCACGTTGCCTTAGCTCACAGCTCTCACTCCTGACACTCTTGAGTGTGTTAGAAGGTAGGGGCTCCAGACATCCCATCGTTTACACAGGGAAGTCATTTGCTGGGGGCGAGTCAGGCTCCTGCCGAGTGTCTATACTCCCAGGTGTCAAAAGCACTTTCATATCCATCTCTCTAATGCTAGCCTAGGCCTATTAATTTCATTATGTCACTACCTGAGTGGTGTGGTAGGAGGTTTGAAGACAGGAAACACCCATTCACATGTGGCGTATTCTTGAGGATGAGTTTAGAAGCTGGGTAATCTCACTGGGGTTTGTTACATGATTGATTTGTGATAGCAAATGACAGTTGATTGAAACATTTGTACAATGTTTTCCTGAAACACCCAGGAAAGACAGTGATGTTCTCTATGCTATCCTGCCCTGCCCTGCTCTATGAGAAGCTTGCTCCCTGAGGGCCATCTACTCCTTGCTTGACATAATGGAGACCATGACTGGGTTCACTGCCCACTGTGCATTCAGCCTCCATCTTAAAGTGCCAATACTCCAGAGATGTGACAGGGGCTAACTACTCATTCTAGCATGGTGTTCCCAGCAACTTTTTGTGACCATTTCCATTTTTCCAAAGGACAAAACAGGGCTGCTAAGCTGGCTTCCCTCTTGACTCCTTGGGATTGGAGTGGCAGCCAGTGGCCTAACTAGGTATCGGTCCCTGACATAAGTGCCATGCCCACAGTAGTGTGCTTCACAGAGGCATGCTGAGGGAGGGGACCTTCCAGGGACAGAAGGCTGTCCCAGCATGTGCAGTGCTCATCTTGGCAGGGAAGCACCCCTTTTTGCTGCTGCCTTCAGACCCACCTCACCACAGCCATGTTGCAAAAAGTGGGAAGTTGTGCTCAGAAAATGTGCCTTCCTCTTTCCAAGGAAAGGGGGTGAATGAAGTGACTTTCCCCCATTGTTGAAAACAGTTCTTGCAGAAATGGTGGGTCTATAAGACCGCTTGATCTTTGTGCAGGCAAAGCGTTGGCCTCACTGAGCCTCACTCTCTTTGAATGTGAGAACTTGGAGTCCTGTGGGTGGTCTACTTATGAGAGTATCCAATAGTTTTTAAATACCTTGTGCTTGCCAGTGTGTTCTGGCTCTGAACTCTAGTCTGATGTTTTAATCCTGCTGCTCTGGATATGGTAGTGTGTGTGTGCTCATCTCTTGATAAAACAAGGCCCTGATGTCCAAGAGGCCTCTGGACAACAGGAACTGACACGTTGTCGAGCTGCTGCTTGCCTCCCCACTGGCCTCTCGTTATATTGCCTGAGGCCAGGTTTGCTTCCCAAAGCCAGCCCTGCTTTAAGATCCCATCTCTGTGGCCCCAAAGAAGCAAAGCTAAGTTCAAAGAGGGAGAGAAGGTCCCTGTTTGTGACTGGCTCACAAAGCCTGGTTGCACCAGCACCTGCATCAGTGCTAAGCAGAACAGTCCAGCCACTGCAGGCTGTGGTCTGTCCTACATCATTGACAGGGCTCTGTGTGGCCTCTGTTGCCATGGCAACATCTCTTGTAGGCACGCTCTGGAGGGAGGCCTACCCAAGCTGTGTCCCCTTGGGAGCCTCCCTGTTCCCTGCTCCCTGCTCTGGAGTTTTTGCCTGCCTGGCCCCCCTGTCAAGGCTGCAGACCTGCCTCTGTGGCACCAGTGAACTCCATGTTGGCAGCAACCTGTACCCAACTAGGAGAGAAGCAGGGAAGTCTGTCCTGGCAGTGAGGGCCATTTAACATATGAGAGGACAGGGAACCAAGAGCAAGAAGCCTGAGGCCTTCGCAGCATCAGGCACAGCAAGTAGAAGAGCCCCACAGCCATGTACTAATGTGAGCTCTCCCCACCATTCCCACGGGCCCCCTCCCCAGCCACGGACAGTAAGCATTGAGGTGCCAAGCCGGATGACAGGGGCACAGGGTTCTAAGGGAGCATTCCTTTATGTGTAACTTTCAGGGTTTGAATATGGATTAACTAGGCACACTCCAGCCTTTAGGAAAGTTGAATGTTGTCCCGTGGGCAGCTGGAGGACTAACCTCAGAAAACAGAAGGTACCCAGAACCATAGATGATACAAGGACACTGAAGAAACATGACACTAAATAGAACACAGGGCATGGCATGTTCAAGCCAGAAAGGGGCATAAAAGTTGATAGGGGTCAACCGTAGGGCCACAGGACAGAGGCCCATTATTGTGGAGGTTGTGGGACTCAAGTGTTCACATAAAGGAGGAAAGGCCCCTCTATCTGTTTGCTGAGGCGAATGGCTGATGTGCTCTTCTGACATCTTCAGTGCTGAAACGTGAAGATGATGTTAGACAAACCCGGCAATGGAGCTTGTCTGTGACAGCACACTTGCCCTGCTTCCTCCTTTCAGAAGACACCCTACACCCTTCCTGTGACAGCCTATTCCTGTCACGGCGTACTTTGAACAGTTGTTTTGTTTTCCCAGTGCCACCCTAGAATAGGGAGGGACTTGGATTCAAGTCCATCGTGTGCTGTTATCCCTGGGCACTTGCAACCACTTAGAAGTGAGCCTTTACAATGACCTGACTTCCTAAGGGCCCAGTACCTTGGGTGGCTCAGCCATACAGGGATATCTCGTTCTGCCTTTCTTCACCTCCTCGTGTGTGTGTCTGTGTGTGTGTGTCTGTGTGTGTCAGACAGAGACAGGCAGAAGGAGGAAGAAAGATCTCAGTCTTGCTCCCAGACTGCTTGAGCATCTGTGCTCTAGGCCCACCTCGCCACCTGTGCCTTCACTTAGTACTTCCTGAAAGTAGTTTTCCCTAGTCCTGACCTGTCATCTGCATCCCAGCCTCTCTAGCCAGATGGCAGCTTGCACTTCCCTGCTGTTCTCCACACAGGGTCAAAAGGGAAGTCCTTGGAGCCCATGTCCGATGTTCTGATCCCCGTGGTTTGTCTCCGCATCCATACATAGCCCTGACGCCACCTCTTTACACCTGTGCCCTCCTGTGCAATGGTAGTGTGTTCCAGAGGTCCTGGCTGTCCCTCTGCTATGATTCTCTATCAGTTGAAGCCACTTCTCCAGAGTGTTTCCTCTGTGTCATCTCAAGACACTGTCCCTTCCATCCCTGCCATAGCACTGACTTGAAGAGCCCAGTATCAGCAAACATCCAGTTCATCTCATCCTGTTACCAGTTTAGACCGCACCTGTTGCTTGCCAGAATGGTGTTACCTGCCATTCCCTCACCCAGAGCCAGAGTTAGGAGTTAGAGGTACCCAGGAGTAAGGTCACATTAGCACATCACAAACTATGAAGCAGAGCAAATACTTAACAATGCGCTTTTGTGGTAGGCTACTTGCCTAGTGTTTCCCATCAGCTGAGGAACAGGCTTGACAACTCACTAAATTGATCTGGGCTTCGCCTTGCTTTGTTGAGTCTGTTTGTAGTGTACACTATACTGATCTGCACATGTACAATATGGCATGATCTCAGCCATGCCAGTTAACATGTTTAGGACTTCACTCAGCCACCCTATTGTATGCATGTGTATACTCAGGATGCTTAAGATACAGGACAAGTGCCATGGTCACCACACTATGTCCCACAGAGCTCTCATCCATCCTGTAAGAAGTGCCCTGTGGCCACTGTCTCCCTGTCTGTCTTCCACCTCTCTGCCTTTGTGTCTTGGGGTTTTAGGATTAAGATCTCCAGCAGCCTAGACTTTCAGAACATAATTGGAGAGATCTTGCCTGCATAGCATGTGGTAGAGTCATAAAAATTGGCTGGGGAGCTTGGCACATGCTTCTGACAGGGCACCACCAACACTGTTCGCCACAGCCTGATGCTGTGTTCTGAAGGTCCTTTGAGTGTGGGACTTCCCTGAGCTTTCAGACAGGCTGCTTCTGGGAACTTCTTTCTGGGCCCTCCCAGTCCTGCACTGGCTCTCACCACAGGGTACCTGATGTCTCCCTCTGATGCCCTTCTCTAGCCAAAGTATGTTCTGCCAGGTGCCTTCTGGGGAGGTTGTTGCTCTCAGCAGCTGTGGCTGTGCGACTGGCACTGTCCTCTCTCCTGCTCACCTTCACTCCCCTCTCTCCTGCTCACCTTCAC
>CAJQZJ010013540.1:15215555-15233248 GCA_907164525.1 Lophiomys imhausi | reverse complement strand
TCCCCTCTCTCCTGCTCACCTTCACTCCCCTCTCTCCTGCTCACCTTTACTGTTCTCTCTCCTGCTCACCTTCACTCCCCTCTGCACATTGAGCTGACACCTACAACCTGCCTTAGTCTCTGTCCTGGCGCACAGAAACAATGCATGAGCACTGAGCACTGGTGCCTGTCCACCTCTGTCTGCAGGCCACATCACCTTAGCCCTGACTATCGTTTCCTGTGCATCTCAGATGATGCTGGGCCCATGTTGTGTGGGTAAAGAGCAGTTGCTGGCCCTGGGTCACCTGAGCTATGGAGTGTGGAAGAACTCCTCCCAGTCCCATGACTGTCCTGACTTTGTCTCCTCTGCATTGTAGATGATCTCCAAACCCAGTGAGCCACCTCGGCAGCCTGAGAGTCACCCTGAGGAGACAGAGGAGGAGCTCCGTGAACACCAGGCCTTGCTAGATGAGCCCTACCTAGACCGGCTGCCTGGGCAGAAGGAGCCCTCCCTAGCTGCTGTGCAGGTGAAGCAGGAACCCATTGAAAGTGAGGAGGAGGAGGTGGAACCCACTCGAGAGGCAGAGCCCAGCCAGCGCCCAGCCACTGAGCAGGAGCTGCTCTTCAGACAGGTGTGGAATGAGGAGAGCAGGCAGCTGGCCCTTGGCCTCTTCTGTCTCTGAATCACAGACCCTCACTGTTTTGGTGCTAGCCATCCTCCTGCCTTCATGGGAGGAAGGGTGCATGTGTCCACACTCATGTACATGCAGATTGGACACTTGCCCCCGGAAGGTGTCCGTGTACCTTCTTGAGGATATGGCCTGCACTTTTTCCTCAGGCATGGGACGCTGTAGATTATAACAAAAAAACGAGTGTTGGTAGGATTCAGTGTAACCACTAAAACTGGAGCAGGGGAGTTGAGATGTTAATCAAACAGAAGCTGGATGTATTTGTGCATGACTTTTATCCCAGGACTGGAGAGAGAGTCAGGCAAATCTCTGTGAGTTCTGGTCTACATAATGAGTTCCAGACCAGCCAGGGTTACACAGTGAGACTATGTCTCAAAACCAAAGAAAGTAGTCGGGGTCTGATCAGACCAGGACCTTGGGTGCTGCTGTTCCAGTGACCATCGTTCAGATCCAGAGAGAACTGCAGGACCCAGGGTGCAGTACGCAGTAGCAGACTGCTGGAGACTGAGGGCGTTCAGTGAGTGACTGCTCCTTTGCAATGAAAGGTAAACTAGCACCTGTCTAGAAAGACTAGGGACAGTTGGACAGGGGGAGGGAAGCCCTGGATTAGAAGCCAAGAACCCTCAGGGAGGCTGCTTTTGTCTCAGAAGTAACAGGTAAGCCAGGGGATCCAGAGTGGTGGACTCTAGTTGTATTCCCAAGAAGCAGTACCTGGGCACTGCTTTAGGGCATAGGCTCCCAGGTATATCCTGCTTGCTGGACTCTAGGATTCTCTCAGCCAAGCCCCTCCTCAGTCCTGTGACACTCTAGATGTGGCGACCACTGCTGCTTCCCCATTGCACGTGGTAATACCAGAGCATCAAGGTTCCTCCAGCAAGCTCTTGTTGACTTTCACTCTTGTATGGTTCCTGGAACAACAGGGTAGCAGCCAAAGCATGAGGGTGGCTTAGATTCTCCTGAACATCTGCATTGGGAATAGGTCCCGTAGTCTGTCCCAGCACCCAGCTCTCTGATGCTTTAGTCTGTCTTGGACAAAGTTGGCCAATTTGACTCTGGGGATACTTAGATCCCATCACATGGCCACCACTCTTGAAGGTCTAGTAGAATTATCAGAGGGTGACAAAACACCATGGATCTTGTGAGCCAGGCACTCAGGATAATTAATGGTCAGGGCTATCTACTGCCCCAGGTTTATGGACCCAAAGGGACATGGGGACTTGTTTGTCCTATCTAGAGTAGACCCTTAGAGGTAGCTGATGCGTACTTGCTGACATTGAAACTCAGTGTACTGTTGCCACACAGATGTATGTCAGAGTATTTCAGTAGCTGTATTTGGGACTGATGCCTTGTAGACACCAGATGATCCAATCATGAGACAGTCCTTAGAAGTCCTTACTTCCTCTGTTCTCTGGAGAACAGCCAGTAAAACTCCTTCACGGGGACCTCAGGCACAGAGCAGTTTGTGGAAGTGCACAGAGGGGACATCATTCAGAGTCAGCTGCTTGGCAGCCTAGGCCTCGTGGTCTGATGCAAGCTGGGAAGCTCTGTCCTGCTTCTGCAAGCGTGTTTATGGCCCTCCGGCAGGAGGTGCTCTGCCTCCCTGCTGTGGCCCCAGTGTGTGCAGCCAGCCTCCTGTCTGCAGAAAACTACAGAGGGAACTAGGTAAAGATCTCTCCTCTGCTCACAGTTCTGGGATGTGCCCTGCTTCTCACAACTGAGTATTTTTATTTTCCAAGGCTATAAGATCTGTCCATCAAATAGGACTTGGGATGAGGTTTGCAGGTTGGCCGCACACTTCCTGTTGGACTTCCTTTTGACATGCAGAGATGACATAGTTTCCTTTTTCAGTATCTCAGGGCCCTAGGAAGTGGCTTCCTCTACTCACTACTGCCTCTGGACAGGCCAACCTTTGGAGTCTCCTCTTTGCCTCACTCCTCCCAGCTGGTTCACTTCCCATGGGGACATGCACCCAGTGTCCAGACCCCAGTGTCCCCATTAGGGAGTGGTGACCCATACTCCACAGACATTCAGCCAGAATCTGCCTCCCGTACAGTGTACCCTTGTCAGCCCAGTCCTCTCCCCTGGACACCCAAGCCCTTGGTAGCAGTCCCTTTTTCTCACAGTTCTGACCTTCCTAGCATGAGAGTACTAGAGTGGTCAGTGGCCAAGCTGGGGACACGTACGCAGTGTACAGCTGGCCCTTCTGCGTCTGGCCCACAGATTAGTCACCCTTTCACTAACAGAAGAACCTGTGGAGGGGTGGCATGTCCCATACTCACTCTGGCCAGAATGATTTCTCCCAGCCAAGGACCTGACTGACCCCTGTCCAATACCAGCCCTTCCGCCACTGTTCACCATCTCTTTAGAGAACTCTTCCCAAGCCCCACCTAAACCACACCTCCCTGTAGGCCTTTGAGATGACAAGTCCCCTCATTCCTCTTAAGCAGGGCCTATGTGCCAAATGCCTTTTCTTCTGTGGTCCCACTCAGATCATGGCCCTTGGTGGGGAGGCCTGTTGGAAAGTTCCACAGTGGAAGGGGTGACAGTGTAATAAGTGTCACTGCCTAGTGGGAAATGGTCTGCCACTAATGGCTCTCTCTCCTGCCCTGCAGCAAGCTCTCCTGCTAGAGCAGCAGAGGATCCACCAGCTAAGGAACTACCAGGCATCTATGGAGGCTGCTGGCATCTCTGTATCATTTGGCAGCCACAGACCTCTATCTCGGGCACAGTCCTCCCCAGCATCTGCCACCTTCCCCATGTCGGTCCAGGAACCCCCCACCAAACCAAGGTTCACCACAGGTAACTCATGACTCTTGCTTAGGGGATGGGGTGAGGGACTATGGAGCAAGTCACTGATGAGAGGCTAAGGGAGCAGTCTACTGCTGAATCTGGGAAGCACGCAGACCACGCTGCCAGAGACAGGCACCCAGCGCTGTGCCAGGCGTGAGAACCACTCAGCCATGGGGGCACACCATTGTGCTGTTATTATGGGGCTGGCCACAGGCTCAGAGTACCACCTTCCCTTCCCCCGTGTGCTGGCATGGGGCTCCCCAGCTTCCATTCTTGGTCAGCAGCAATAGCAGCGTTACTCTTCTGCATACATTGACAGTAGCATTGCCACAAGGTCACAGTGTCACCCTGTGCAGTGGTTAGTGGAAAGCTCTGCTGGAGATGAGCACAGCAAGCCCTGGAACTGATTCTGGCCCCTCTGACATTGCCCCTCCCCTGTGGGCTGAGAATAGCATCTTAGTGGCACCTTAGCTCGTGCCTTAAACGTCCAGAGGTCTGGAGTGAGCTCAGCAAAAGAGTGTGGACCACAGCTGCATAGAGGCAGGGACAAAGGGGGCCACACCACCTCTTCCAAGAGTTCTCTGTGGTAACAAGCAGGAAGGCTAGGATGATTCTTCATAGAATTCTTCAATCATTCTTCATATGATTCTTCATAAAATTCCTCAAAGAAATTTACCATTTCTTTCTAATGAAATGAAGAAAAGTTATGTAAATACAGAATGGCTTGATCCTTCACAGGTCTTATAAAATATCTTCTTGCAGAACACTGCAACAGCAGCTGTGTTCATTTCTTAGAAGGAAACTTCCTATTTAGGGAAAAGTTTCAGTAGTGATATCTAGAAATTAAAATTAGCCCCCCCCAATTAAAACTGCAGCTCACAAAACCCACCAAATGTTCTGTCCATGAGGATTTGACCATCGGCTGAAATTAACATGTCCTTAAAGGACTGCAACTCAGATAAGGGAACCTCTGTCATGATACCTTGGTGGCAACTTGCATGTAAACAGTGCTCAGTGCTCTCTGTGGCTAGTCAGAAGAAACCTTCCTGTTTGTGCAACTCTGGGGCCAGTCATGGCTGATTCTTGTCTGTGGTCAGCAGCTTCTAAGCTGTGTTCATATATTTACTCATTCCAGATAGGCATGTTTGCATCTCACGTAAGAGGTCCAGCTCCCTTTGTATTCTTGTGTCCATCTTGAGTAAGCCCATACATGCCACCTCTCATCCTGTGCCCAGCTGTTCTGAAAGTTGCCTATTGGCAAGTCACAAAACTCATGCTGGCCTGAATCCCGTGGTACCTTGGACAGTGCCCACCCAACAGACCTGCTTAATTCAGAGCAGTGTGACCAGGCAGACAGGCCTTGAAGGGCCAATGTAGCCCAGAGGTTACACCCAGACCTCAGTGCTGCATGGTCAACTTGGCCCTGTGGTGCAGCCACAGTCTTTCTGAGCTGGAGTGTAGGCTAATGCTGGGTCTGTCTCTTGACTCTGCTTTTATCCTGATCCTTAAGTACCAGCCTGGAAAGGGGAAAGGGTGAACTTGAACCAAGAACCAATCAATCTGCTCTGTTCCCTTCTGGGAATTCTGTTCTGCTGCTGTCCCAGGGCCACCTTCTGGCACTAACTGGCTCAGCCCTAGACATTGTTCTGACTTCAGCTCTGCTTCACTGCAGGCCTTGTGTATGACACGCTGATGTTGAAGCATCAGTGCACCTGTGGGAACACCAACAGCCACCCAGAGCACGCTGGGAGGATCCAGAGCATCTGGTCCCGCCTGCAGGAGACTGGGCTCCGTGGCAAGTGTGAGGTATGAAGTCTATGGGGACAGAGGAACCCCTTTTTGCCTTGCTTATCCCTGGACCTGGCCTGCATCCTGCTGTATTGAAGGTCTCTGCCAGTCTGTATTCATATTTTAGTAATGGAGAGGGTCATCCATGCTGTCTATGAGCTTTGAGAACCCATCTTGGCACCTTTTCTGCTACTGTGATGGAATACCTCAGGCTTCCACTTTATAAAGCAAAGAAGTCTGTGTACCACCTCACAGTTCTGATAGATGGAAGGTCCCAAACCAAGTACCAACATCTGGTGAGAATCACCTGACTAAGCCACAACATGACAGAGAAGCAGAAAAGAGACTGTTTGCTGTGTGGGCTGGCCTTTCTCTGTGACAACCTGTTCATCTGAAAACTAGTTTAGTCATATAGGCCTGAGCCACAACAGCTTCTAAGGGTGTAGTCTTCATTTCTCTGTCACCTTTTGCCAGACCCACCTCTCGCAGGATGCACATTGCCAGCACTACTATTTTGGTCATGTGGCTTCTTTTCCATGAGGCCTCATGGGCACACTGCCTGCTTCCCATGGTGGAGTCCAAACTGCTTCCCTAAGGCTCTGTATCTTCTACAGAAGCTGCCACCACTGTGCTGTGCTCCTCAAGACCTCAGTGCCAGGCTTACTCCCTATGGCTGCCCTTGCCTTCTTCCTAGTTACTCCCCAGCATGTTCACTGTGGCTGACCAGTGGGTGCAGCCGTACTTATGCAGTGAGGGAAAGATCAAAGATCCAAGCCCCAGAGGGAAGATCAGCCCACATGTACCATCGGGCCTACCATCTTCATTAAGACTGTGTTCTCCTGTTGTAGCATATCAGAAAGCTGCTTGAGGATGTGTGGAGAACTCTGGGCCTATTCTTCCTCAGATGTAAAGTTCCATGAGGTAGTGGCCAGCCTGGAAGGTGGCCCCCAACATGGTTCCTCTGGTTCCCTTTATGGCAGGCTCTCTGCCCTAAGAACTATGTGGGGACAACCAGTAGGGTTGTCCTCAGTTTCCTCAGCTGCCTTGTTTGCTCTCAGGATTACTGGTGAGCTGGTCACATACAAAAGGACTCTGTCCAAGATTGTGTTGAGCCTTTCCTTGCTCTCCTCCCATGACACACCAGGTGTGCTGTGACCAGGTCCTGTGCATTCAGGAGTCCTAAGCTCTGAGGAGAAAGGATGGACTTGTGTAGGGCAGGCACAGAGACAAGGGTGCCCGGGAGCTGTTAGTCGTGGGTGGACCTTCTTTTCCCATCTCCCAGAATTGCCTGCAGTACCTACCAGGGGAACGTGTTGTGTCTTCTCAACTAGGAAACCCTCCATCTGTCCCTCAACTTGTCCTGCACATCAGCATAGGTTAGGGCACAGGAGTCTCAGAGACACTAGTAAGTACCTCATAAAGAATCACAGTTTATTTCCTCTCTGTGAGCCCTCCTGCCCTCCCTTATTTATACACTGGAGAATTCAGAGTTTAGGTCAGCCCAGGGCTCACATGGTCCTTGTGTCCCTTACCATTCTCATTGTGCCTCACTTTGGGGGATGTCCCTGGTCAGGCCCACACCCACTCCTGAAGGCACTCTGGGTGGGAAGTGATGAACAGGGCTGAAGCAAGGCCACGGAATCTATCCGGAATGCTATGCCACTGGGGGGCAGCATTGGCCAGTGTGTACAAGCCAGGAGAAAAATCCTTTCCTCACTTGTTCCAGCTGGCCTTGCAGGATGAACCAGCCATCCTGTGTGACCAAATGGTGCCCTGAGGCATCCTTCAGTTGCCAGCATTCACCAGTGTCTTTTCCCCTCCCAGGAAAGGTCACTCAGGCAGGGACTATGAGGCAGATTCTCAGCCAGGAAGGCAGGTGGATCAGGCAGGGATGAGAGGGCAAATATCTGAGAAAACAGAACAAGGACCTCACCTTCCTTAGTTCCTTTGTGGAGGAATGAGAGCACAGGACCCCTAGTCACCTCCCAAAACAAGCTCAGACTCCAGTGTGTCAGCCATGCACAAGTGGAGGGGAGGTGCAGAGAGCTGGTGTTGAGGACACACTAGGAGAGGTGACTTGAGTCCCCTTGAGAATGAGCGCAGGCAGCTGCCCTCACCTCTGACACTGCCTGCCAATTTTAAAGCTATATATTTAAGCCCAGACCCTGGTTTAGAAAACAAATCATTTGTTGAAAATCATTTGTGTGACAGTGAAGGGTATCATGCTGAAAACTAGAATTATCTTTTTAAATGTTTTTCAAAGCTATGATTAAAGTGCAAGCTATCTAAAATATTTTGAAATATTGTGTTGTGTGCTGTTTTGTTTCTACTTTTCAATAATCCAATAATCATGTGCCAACCCCCATACCTGAACTACATTCCCTCTGGGACAGTGGCCTTGCTGATGTAGACACTGAGCTGATGCAGAAGTATGTTGTCACCTTGTGTCCCCACAGTGCATCCGCGGACGCAAGGCCACACTGGAAGAGCTACAGACAGTGCACTCGGAGGCCCACACACTCCTCTATGGCACAAACCCTCTCAACAGACAGAAACTGGACAGTAAGAAACTTCTAGGTACTCGAGACCTTCCATACATCCCTACCAGGTTTGATCTCCTGCAAGTGGTTTCCAACCCTTGGCTCCTGCAGGTGGAGCCACTGTGTGGCTGGGCAGCACAGGAAGATCAGTTCCTGCTCAGGCCGTGGGTGCAGAGAAGCCTGGAGCCACAGTCAGTTCTGGAAACTGTGCAGGAATGCTTGAGACCAGGAGCATCCAGCCCCTTGCCGTATTTGCAGTTCCTTTCTAAGGCTAGTAGGGGAAGGCTGAGAGGAGGCCCAGAGAGTCCCAGGCCTGCCTACACTGAGGTCGTTGGCTGCAGACTAGGGAGTTGTGTGTTGGCCCTGTCAGTCAGCCTCCTCATGGGCAGGTTCTGGCTAGCAGAGACTTATTCTGCCTCACCGCCAGGGCCTTTATCTAATAAAAGTGGGCTTTGACAAACTGTGGGTCCTGTGGAACCCCTGAGCACAGCCAGCATCGACTTCCTGGCTTACCCCACAGATCCCGGCAACTCAGAGACAGATGTGTGTGTCTGTATGTGAGAATGTGCATGTGGCTGCAGGAGTCTGTAGAGGCAGTGGATCCCCAGGAACTAGAATTATAGACAGTTGTGAGCAGAGGAGGAGGAGAGGATTTGCTGCCTGGGAGTTCCATTCCTCTGCATTGTTTCTCAACCATTGCAGAACGCTGCCAGCTGGGAGCCAAGAGGCCTATCCCAGAGGCAGCTCCCATAACATGGTCCAGAGGACAGCCCTGGAGCCCCATGGGAAACAGAGTAGCCTGGGACTATGTGGTCCAGGTGCTGTCTGCTGCGGACTCAGACTGGATGCAGGGCCATTGTGGCTCTAGGGATGCTTTCCAGACAGGAGAGGCAGCATGTAGATCCCAGAATGAAGCAGGACCTTTGCCCAAGATGGGACTTCTTCAGTTGGGATTGACAAACAAGTTCCATCTTATAAGACCGGGACAGGGGTCAGCTAGATAAGTGTCCTCCTAGACATATGCCATTTCCTCAGTCATCCCATCCTTGATCCACCAAAGTTACCAACAAGATAATTTTCTGAGTTTTAACCTAGTTTCAAACCAGGTTATCAAAATAGAGGAACAGAACTGGATGTGTGTCCTGTGGAACAGACGTGTCTGTGTATAAGACTTAGAACAAAATCACTCACTGCCCACCAGTGACTTGAACACTAGTCCTCAGCTTGTGGCCAGCACTGCTCTACTGAAGCCCATCTCTGCATGGGTTTCTTTCTTTGTTAGAATATTTTCCCCACACACCATACCCATCCCTGTTTCCTTGCAGCCATGCCAGGTACACCCTGTGTCCTTTTGTACAAGTGGTGCCCATCTGAGTTGCTCACTCGGTGTCCTTTTCCTTGCTGCTAAACTTTGCTCTTTGGCACTGCAGAAGACACCTAGTCCATCACCAGACCTGGGCTTTGGGTGCTTAGCCATTTGAGGCAGAGGCTAGGTAAGAAGTTGGCCTAAGTAGGAGCCTTCGAGAAACAGCAGGAAGTAGAAAACCGCAACAGTGGACTGATAGTGGCAGGAAATATGCAGTTATGTCCTTGTTCCTGTGTTGCCCATAGTGGCTCAGTGTCCATAGGTGCAGGCCAGGAATGGGCTAGCTTAGTTCCATGCTTGGAACTCCAGCCAGACATGTAGAGACAGCCAAGCTCCCCAAATCCCTGGATCTTCCAGCACTCAGTGACAGAGTTCCTGTGCTATAATATAGGAACACTATCAGGTACAGACAAACTCCCTGGCACAGGATCTATGGACAACATGATGTTTGGATTGTGCAGGGCCATGCCAACTCCTGGGAGATGCACTCACACCTCCTGTGGCACCTAACCATGGAAACGTGCTTTCTCTCAGACTTTGACAGAGCCACTCCCCTTGCACTTGCTGCATGGTGGTAGAGCCTTGCAGTGGAGCCAGTGAGTCTCTAAGAACCTGTCTGGTCCTGGGGTCCACAGCATGCTGTATGAACTGGGCACTCACAGAGCCAGTGCTACCTGATCTTCTGACCCTCTCTTCTTCCCACAGGCTCACTGACCTCCGTGTTTGTCAGGCTTCCTTGTGGTGGTGTTGGGGTAAGTATTTCTTTAATGTGTAAATAGTCTCCTGTTTGTTCTCAGAACCCCAGTGCCCACAGAAATCATTGCCTTGCTCTCTCCAGTGGGTAATGGCTGCCAGGTGTTTTCCATAAACAGTACTATGGGGCGGGTAGGGCCATGTGGAGCTTCAAAGGAACTGAGAGCCAGCCGGGAGCTTTTTTCTTTACTTTTTTCTTTTTTCACCAGATTCAGGCACCTTTCTTTGGGGAAGGTTGTCTGACATTGATCTGGAGCCTTACAAGGCCGCAGCCCTTGTGCACCTCATGTGTAGTAGACTGGGCCTCATAGCCTTCATCCCCAGCAGCACTGTGCTCCTACCCACACAGCCAACAGGGGCTTAGGGCAGAGTGGGCTGTTCTGTGCTACCTTCTAACTTGTACTCCAGACAAAGTTTTCTGTGCAGTGACCAGGCCACTCATGGGTCAGGTGACATTCGTAAGACATTCTCTGGTTTGTGGTGGCCTTGCATTTCTATAACCAGGTGATACGAGCAGCTAGTCACTAGGAGAACAGACTGGAACACACAAGTGGCAAAGGACTTGCCATCAAGGCATGTACCTCACCTGCACAGCCTTAGCCTCTGCCACAAGACCGGCCTTAGGAGGCTGAGGCTCTGCTGTACTCCTGTTCTCTGCTATGAAAGAATGGGAACAAGCCTCCTGTATGGTCCTCTAACCCTCAGAAGCCCACTGCACCACTGTGTGTTAGCCAGCACATGACCAAAGTTGTCCTAGCCAAACCTGTGCCGCGTTTGATCACAGATCATGGGGTGAAGCTGAGGTCTGGATTCTGTTATGGAAATGAAACAAAATTGTTTTCTTCCTGAGTCTTTACAGAAATCGCTGCTTTGAAAATTGCCCCGTCAGAAAGAGAATGGATGGCATCTATTCATACTACCACCAAGCCCTCCTGGAGTTATTTTGTTTTTTTCTATTGTAAATAGGCTGCAATCTCTTAATTCGGGGCAAATTTTTGGCCCAACTTGAAAAGATTTGGATTTGCACTGCCCTGCAGCCAAAGGGTCCTGTGCAAGGCAGCATTTATAATTTGCAATTGAAAACTAAGCGCAGGCTCAGACCTGGGGTGGAACCCAGACATAACTCCTTCACAGCTAACCCCATATCTGAGGTGCAACAGTCATGCTGGATGAGTGCATACTCACTATACAGATGTGAGGCGGGCCCATGGGACCCAGCCTGAAGAAGGGAGTTAGGATCTTCAGGTCTTTTACGTAGGCCCTGAGGCAGCAAGGCAGCCTAGACTCTGCTGTTTTCTACCTCTTCCCTCCTGCAGCTTGACCCCCTGATTCCCATGGCTCACCCAGATTTCCCACATGCTCCATTGTCAGCATTCAGTTTCATGTCCCACATGCTTCAGTGTTTCCCTTCCACCTGTGTCTGTACTTCCCATGGAGCACTTCTATAGCTCCCATTCCACACTGGCATTGCCATCCTGACTGAACAGGGCTGCCCCTCAGTAACCACGTCAAGGGAAGCAGCTGGTGGACAGAAATAGCAACCAAACAGCAGAAAAGCCTTGTCAGGCCTCAGCAGCCTGGGATCTTCAGTGGGGATTGTCCAAGGGTTTATCCCTTCCTCTGCAGAAGGGGCCTTGGCCAGGCTACAGACAATTACCTGGGATGCCCAGAGACTACAGCCTGCAGAACGTCCTGGAAGAGTGGGCAAATGCCATGCATAAGCCCTTCCCCATGTCTTAGCCTGGCTCTTTGATAAAGCCAGGCTCTCTCCTCACACTTGGGCAGGAAATGATCACTGAGCCTGGGATGCCTAGGATACTGCTGCCCCCTGGAGGTCCCAAGGCAGCTGGTGGAGTATCTCCTGCACTGTCACCTTTGATATTATAATGACCCAATAGTAATGATTTGATTCTCCAGCCAAAGATGATCTGCACAGGAACACAAACCAGTGTCTCAGCTTTGAATAGTGATGCCTCCCAGTGGGCATTCCCTTGACATTTAGGAGCTATTTAAAGAACATAGCCCATGCTAAGTACCCCCTTCAACAATGTCTTCGCCCATATAAAGGAATTTTAAGTCTGTCCTGAGAGTAAAGCTTGTGGAAAAGCTGGAAAGAGTTGCTCCTCCCCACTGAGAGAGGTGGTTGTGGGTCTGGATTCCCAGCTTCTTGGAATGCTCAGAGGTGGTGTATGTGAGGATCTTGCAAACCTCAGATTTGTTACCTATTAGGGGGCAATTTGCCCTAGGAGTGCCACCATGTTGGCCCCCAGTGCAAGAGGAAGATCTTAGCCCACATATGACTGTTGAACTGAGAGGGGCTGATATGTAGGGACAATCCACATTGGAGGAGTGGGAAGGGTGGGAGGGTGGAACCGGGAGGGGTGGATTGAGGGCACTGTGATGGAGATGTAACTTGAAGCAATAAATAAACAAACAAAAAAAGTTAAACAGCTGTTAGCCAAGCAATCCCCACCTGACTCCCCCAGGCCACAACTCCCTGACAAGGGCTGAAATTTCAGTGTATCTGGCCTAAGCCCCAAGTAGCTTCACAGGGCACATGACAAACAGTTGTTCCTGTGCCCTGACATTGCAGCCCTTTGATTCCTGCCTAGGCTGTTTCCTTGGGCTTCCCTGTAGATCCAGTAGTGGGACTGTCTTATTTCCCAATAGCCAGACCTTACAAATGCATTCTCCTAGGCCAGCAAGATGGCTCTGTAGGTAAGGACACTTGCTCCCAGTCATCACAACCCAAATTCAATCCCTGAGATTCATGTAGTGAAAGGAAAGAACTGATTCCTGCAAGCTGTCCTCTGACCTCCACAGGAATGCATTTATATGTGTGTGCTTACCCATATACACATATACACATGTGCACGCACGCATACAAATGTAATTTTAAAAGATTGTAACATGTTCTCCTTTGCCCAAGCCAGTAAGCAGACAACCTATTGGCCCTCCTTGCTCTTTGAAGTAGAAGCTAACAGGCCACTTTCTGCCACCTGGGACAGATTTGGTGGTTCTTTTTAATGCGTCTCAGCCCATAGTAGGAGCTTGCAGTTAAATTCAACACAAAATAGAGCTACTCACTATAGTTTCTGTTCCATTTCATTTTATGCTCATGAACATAACTCTTAGTTCCATTTCCATTGTGAAGAGTAAGGAAATCCTGTCAGCTCCAGGTCTGTTGGAGCAGGCAGAGAGAGAAGGGCATCATAGAAGGGATGGAACATGGTGTTTCTGGCCACTTGGTTTTACTTCTGTGTTTACTGTTTTTTAGACATTCTCTGAAAGAAATGTGTTAGAGCCATGACAGGGAGGCAGGGTGTAGCTCACTGAGGGGTGTTGTTTCCACAGGTGGATAGCGACACCATATGGAATGAGGTGCACTCGTCCGGGGCAGCCCGCCTAGCTGTGGGCTGCGTAGTGGAGCTGGTCTTCAAGGTGGCCACAGGAGAGCTAAAGGTCAGTCAGTGTGATAGAGCTGGGCAGCACAAGGAGAGTCAGCCCGATGCCCTTTCCCCTCTGAGGAGGGGGCTGGAAAGGATTGGTCTAAGGAGGTTTCTTTCAGGATAGTGTGGACACTTTCATGCTGGAAAAGTAGGTCACATTCTGAGTTGGATCTGTGGAACCCTTTACCCCTTCCCAGATGCTTAGGAGCCTAGTAAACTTTTGTTCGTGTAGCCCATCTCTTCAGTATCAGCTGTATTGAAATTAAATGAGACATTTTCAGTCTTCATTCTGAAATAACAACAGCATCTGGCACAGTACATGGCAGCTGGAGTCACACCTGCCGTACAACAATGCAAAACCGCTGGGGAGAGTCTTACACTAACCTTGTGTAAGACAAGGTTGAGAAGGTGTCTTGTGGATTTCATAGGAAACCAGAAAGCTTCTGTGACCTGTGCCAGTGTTGGCACATGGCAGATCTTGAAGGCCAGTGCAGTGTGGACCCTGCAGCCTCCTCCTCCTATTGTTCACCCGTAAGACATTTCCTCAGTCAGACAGCAGTCAGAACCCTAGAAGAAGTCATGGATTTTGGTTTTTTAAACTCTTAAAACTACCACTCATAAGGAATGTCTTCCTACGCCATAGGCCCTGTCATCTGCATAGGGACAGGCAGCTGTGAAGTCCAAGCCCCATCACTGGCAGCTCCTGCCCACCTTCTTCCCAGGACTGAAAAGCCTTGTCTACTTGAGAAGTGTCTCAGATCTCCCCAAGTTAGAAGGCCCGTAACAACCTCATCATTACAAGAACGATGGGTATCCCTGAGAAAATAGGGTCTGCCTCAGCTCACAGTGATATGTGCAGAGAGGCTTCCCGGAGCTAGCCTACACATGACCTCACTCAGAACCACTGTGCCGTCTTCCCTGCTCCCCATGATGTGCTAAAAGGTGCGGGCCTGAAGGTGAAAGGTTGTACATTGTGGAAGCTCTGTATGAGGATGTTTGTGGGGACTTGTCCCTTGGGAGTTCATGTGCTGATCTGCGGGTCAGTGTGTCTTCATGCCATGCTCAGCTGCTGCTCCACACCATGTGCACAGTTGTCTGCTCAGTGCCAGAGGCTGGTTGGACCTCTGAAGCCAGTGTCCAAGACTCATCACAGAAAGCAGGCCCAAGAATGAGGACTGACCTTCATGTGTTCAGTTAAAGCCTGACCACTTCCTGGTGCTGCCTGTCCTGGAGCGTCAGAGACGTGGTTGAGTGTTTTACAGCAGCAGTCCCAGTGGTATGCAGACAGTTCTGTGGAACAGCAGTGTTGGGGAGTAGGCTGTACGGCCATACTGCCCGGGGCCAGCTCTGTAGTGGTTCTCTGCATGGGGGTAGGGCTGAGTGCTCTGTGTGCTGTCTGCTCAGGATAGAGGTGGGTCCAAGACCTGCTCAAGGGATGGATGGACCCAGCAGCAGCCTATATGAGCACTCTTTATTTTTTATGGGGATGGGAAAACAAGTTCTCACTTAGCCAAGCCTAGCCTCCAGCTCACAGCATAACTGCGACTGGCTTCAAGCTCCTAATCTTCCTGCTGCACATCCACAGACAGACACCTTTCTTTTGTCCGTATCCATGTCTGCCACAAGGCTGTTAGTGAGCAACAGGCAACAAGACCATGCTGGACCCTGGCCTTCCAGTGGCTACTGCCCTGACCCGTAGGCACTTGGCAACAAAGGAGGGTCTACTTTCTGAGGGTCAGCCTTTCTGAACAGACTCCTTAAAAATGGAGCCAGACTTCCTGTAAGACAAGGCTCAGCTAACCGCATTTCCCATCCGTGTCATGCAAAGTAGTAATGGGGACCACGTCCTCCTGTGGATTCTGAGTCTGGGGACTGGTGTTTGTAATGACTTTGTTGTGGATAAGGAATGTCTTTCCCACTGTCTGCTATCGTCTGCCTGCAGAATGGCTTCGCTGTGGTTCGTCCCCCAGGACACCATGCGGAGGAGAGCACACCCATGTAAGTGGACGCACTGATAAAAAGCATGGGTGGCAGGACTGGGTGAGCATCTGGGGGCCCAGGGAGGAGCTGAGAGGCCTTGTGCACATCACCCAGGGTGTGTTACTTTGTCCCTCTTGCCCACAGCTAAGGTATACATGTGATTTAAGGGCCACACAGGTGGATGAGGAATATGGGCACTGAGGCCCGTTGCCTTCCCTATTGGGTTTAACAAAGAGGTGGTCCAAGGGTTAGAAGTGAGTATGGCACCAGGGAGACTGTGCCAGAGGTATATGGGTGATGCTTCCACTCTCCAGCCCACAGGAGTAGTACCATTCACATTTTCTATGGGTTTTTAACCTAAGTAAGATAATTCCTCACAGCCTTGCCCAGAGGCTGACCCAATTAGATAATCCCAATTAGGTATCTCCTAGATGATTCTAGATCCTGTCAGGTTAACCAGTATTAACAACCATTAACAGTGTCTGTGTATGTCTTCACTGTTGTGTGTGTGCATGCATGAATCTATTTGACATTTGTGTATGTGTCTGTGTATATCTGTGGTGTTTGCGTGTGTGTTGTGTTTACCTGTATGTTCTGTGTGTCTGTAAGTGGTGTCTTACATTATTTACACGTATGTGTGCCTGTGTGTATATGGGGGTAGGTTGTCTTCTATGGTGTGTGAGCTCATACATTGGTCTGTACAAGTGTGTCTGTGGAGGGTGGCGTGTGTGTCTGTGAATCTATGGTATGTGTGTATTTAACATGCATGGCTCATGTGCCAGTAGTCTGTCTTCATGTCTGTTGGTCAGTCACCAGCATCAGTTGAGGTCCCCAGAAGGACCAACGTGTCTTCACATGAGCCCTCCAGAATCTCATAGGACTGTAGATCTCCTGTTATGCACTGTGTGAAAACAGTAACGAGGCATCTCCTCTGCAGGGGGTTCTGCTACTTTAACTCTGTGGCAGTTGCAGCCAAACTTCTCCAGCAGAGACTGAATGTCAGCAAGATCCTCATTGTGGACTGGGTGAGTGGCTGCCTCCCCGGGCAGGTCTGGGAAGAGCATGCAAGCCCACCTATTTCCCCAGTGGACAGCCTGACTGAGTGAACGTGGGGCTTCACCTCTATTGACATTTGGAATCGGGAAACAGTCTCAGAGGTCAGAGAAGTAAACCCTGCACCCATTAGAAGTTGGGTTCAAGACTTAGATCAGCTGATCCTGCCAGTCACCGGCTCTGACCTACCAGGATAGTACCCACAATGAGGGAGGCCACCGTGGCTAGTCTTCAGCAGTGTCTGTCAGGAGGCTGGAGGGTTGAAGGTCATGTTCAGCCTTGACTGTATGCTCTAACTTGGCACATGGACCTACCTGGACCGCCCACTTGTACTAGCTGGACCTCACTTCACACATGTCACTAAGCCTCCATCCTCCTGAATGAGAGCAGCTTCTTACAACCCCACCATGGAATGGCAAGTCTTCTCTGAGACTTAAGCCAAACGTCAAAAGTAGCACACTGTTCCATGAGTAGACAGGTGTCACGGTGTGCATGTCAGCACTCCTGAGTCACAGTATCCTAGTATCATAAGCTCCAAGTAACAGGAAGAGAGGCAGTCTGGGCTTCTGCCAGACCTGGGTCACCCTGGTCTTGGCTGTGGGACGTGGTCCCTAGGACAAGCATGCTGGGTGGCCGTGTTGTGTGAATTGTATGTTATGTGAAAAGTTGTAAGCCAGTGGTGCCAGCTCTTCAGTACCGATGTCTCATAGTTTACTGAGCCCACACCAGGTGAGGACATCATTTGGATTTCAAGCCCTTCTGAGTTTCAGAAAGAAGCAACAAAATATGAACCAGGAGACAAGTCAGCTCTTGGATCCAGAACAGGGCCTGAGCAAGGCAGGGAAAGCAGTGCAGTTTTCTACACACTAGTGAGCCTGTCCCCTCCTGCATCCTGGCCCTTCCTCGAGGAGCAAGCAGAGATGTGGGAAAAGACAGAAGTGCCATGCAGTTGGTGACCACACAGACATGGCAGTTATGTTCTGGGAACAGCTGAGTCAGCAGATGACCCCCATAGACATGGTCTCATCTTCTCAGGGCCGGGGCATGTTCTCCAGAGCCGCACTTTGTATTAAACTGCATGATGGTGACACAGAAAGACACTATTATTCCTTATTCCTCACTTACTGTACCCAGTGTTGCCCATGGTTCCTCCTGCCTGCAAGGACCTGGTGAATGGGATGAGGGGCACTTGCCTTCGTGAGTGGCTGGGCATCCACCTCCTACACAGAGCACAGATGGCCCATAGAGGAGAAATCTTTTCACACACACACACACACACACACACACACACACACACACACACACAC
>CAJQZJ010013540.1:15196802-15215545 GCA_907164525.1 Lophiomys imhausi | reverse complement strand
ACACACACACACACACACACACACACACACACACACACACACACACAGCTAAACAGTGCAGGACCACCTAGCCTGCTCATCCTGGAAGCTAATTGCCATGGCCTACAACAGTGGATACAGGCCTGGCAGAAGCCAAAGCTGCCTCTTGATATAGGGGCATCAAGTTGTAAGAAAACAGCTGATCTTTCAGGGTGGGGGCCTGGACACCCCGTCACTCATAGCCACCTAGGTCCATCTGCCATATATCCTGTGTCATTGGTTCTCAACCTTCCTAATGCTACGATGCTTTAATGCAGTTCCTCATGTTGTGATGACCCCCCCCCAGCCATAAAATCATTTTGTTGCTTCATAACTCTAATTTTGCTACTGTTATGAATCACAATGTAAATATCTGATATGCTAGATATCTGATATACAACCTCCCCAAAAGGGTTACAACCTACAGGTTGAGAACTGCTGCCCTTCATGGTGTGCCTATAAGTAGCCAACCTACAGTTAATGATTGTCCTGAGGAAATGACAAATAAGGCAGGCATATATGATTAATCAGATGTGCTTTCCAGCACAGCCTCAGCTCAGCTGGAAGCCTAGCTCCGACTCTAGTCTCAGCATCTCTATGATGCACATGTACCCCAGCACCTGGCTGTGGGACATAAACCTTGCTGAAGATTCCAGGTGTTGGCCAAATAGGAGCGGCTATCCCAGCGCACAGGGCACGACTGGATGGTGAGGGCTGTATCCGAGTCCTGGTCCTCCCTGAGCCAAGTCTCTTGGTCTCTCAGGATGTGCACCATGGGAATGGGACTCAGCAGGCCTTCTACAATGACCCCAACGTTCTCTACATGTCCCTGCACCGCTATGATGATGGTAACTTCTTCCCAGGAAGTGGAGCACCAGATGAGGTACGTGAGATGTGTGAAACTTTGGGGGTAGCTGGAGGGACAAGCCACCTTGGAGACAGGTTCTGCAGCTATCTGGAGAGCAGGGCAGGTGCAGCAACACCTGACTGCCACAGAAACAACATTTCACACTTGTTTTAGCTCCTACTGCCTTTCCAGAAAATGCTAGCTTGGCCCGGGCCAGAATTGTGTTTAGTGTACCGTGAGAACCAAGCATCACTTCTGTTTGCATTCAGGGCAAGCGAAACATATGCACAAGGGAGGGTGCTGTAGTGCTCCTCAGCACATCTGCTTGTCTGCACCTTCTGGTGGTACTCCAGCCTCTCTTTAGGGGGCATCCTTAAGCAGCATACCCATGTCCCTCTCTGTCCTCTTGGCATCTGGTACTACCTAGTAGACCCGGGAACACAGAGCCCGCCTTCTCCGCAGTCCATCCTAGTTCACAACCTGTGAGCAGCTGCAGCCCTTTGGAAACTGCTCCAGTGACATCAGTGCCTGACACTGGGGTGGCCAGCTTCAGTGGTGAGCGCACCCACAAATCCACAGGACCCACGGCTATCCTGGTGGACATGCCAGTCCAGCACATCCTAGTTCAAGTGCCAGTTGTGCCAGGTATTCTTTTCAGAGGGTCGGTGACAGCAGTTTCTCTCCTTGTGGCCACAGGTGGGCACAGGGCCAGGCGTGGGTTTCAATGTCAACATGGCTTTCACGGGTGGCCTCGAACCCCCCATGGGAGACGCAGAGTACCTGGCAGCCTTCAGGTGAGTACCCCACTGTCCAGCAACAGAGACTGGTCCTTCTGAGTCTAGGGGCAGCTGAGCAGGCTGGGGGCTCTGGGGTTGGTCTTTATACTGCCGCACTTCTGTTACCAGCTCCCTTCTTGTGGAGGCCTGTCTGGGTGCCAGTGGTTAGATGGGGAGATAGGGGGAAGGGGAAGGCTTTCTGCTATGCTGGAAAGTGTTCCATGAATCACTGGAAACTGAAGATGTAAATCTCAGAGATCTCATTTCCTTCTCATTCTTCCACAAACCCTTTGTGAAGTGATAGAAAGTAGAAATGAATAAAGGAGAAATATCCCTTTATTTTTATGAAAATCAAGCAAGAGTTGCCTCACACCACATTATTTGTGCTCTGTGGTCCCTTAGATTGGCTGCAGGGTGGTTGCTTTTTAAAAACGTGAACTTCTGTCATCTATAATTCTTTTTATTTCCATCAGGCCAGACTGAAGCCATGCCTGCAGCCAGCAGTGGATGGCTGGGCCTGCTGCTTTCCTCTTGTTTTACCATGGCAGCTTTTCCCCAGCTGCTGTGCATTGTGGAGGCTCCAGGCAAGTCGGCCACAGCACAGGAGTGGTTCCAGGTCCTAGATGGGCCTAAGGGGCCTTGAGTCTCATGGTCTCATAGACACATTTTTTTGGGGGGGTGGGGGTTTTGTTTTGTGTATTGTGGATAAAAAATGTAAATGGATGCCGGGCGGTGGTGGCGCACGCCTTTAATCCCAGCACTTGGGAGGCAGAGGCAGGCGGATCTCTGTGAGTTCGAGGCCAGCCCGGTCTACAAAGTGAGTCCAGGACAGCCAAGGATACACAGAGAAACCCTGTCTCGAAAAAAACAAAAAAAAAAATGTAAATGGACCTCCAGGGGTCTTCTCTGTCTCTTGTAATTCTAGGGTCACGTCTTGACCTCTGTACTTATGAAGTATGTGTGCAGACATGTGCCTTATGTATATGTAGACATGTATACATGTGTCTTTGTCCTTGCGGGGTGTTATCTACATGACTTTCTGTATATGTTTGTGTGTGTGTGTGTGTGTGTGTGTGTGTGTGTGTGTGTGTGATGTACCTACCTGTGTATGCCTATTTGCTGTGTGCATATATGCCTGTGAGACATAGAACTCTGAAGTTGTCAACACATGTATGTGCATGTATGCAAGTGTGTATGTCCCTAGTCAGTGAGATGTGTCTGTAAAATTTATGTAGACTTGCCATGCGCTCTGTAGCTGTGGTACCAGTTTCACAGAACTTCCCAGCATCTGCTTGCTCATTTTAAAGCAGGTTCCCAATCCCACTTCCATTGGAAAAGTGGTTGGGGTCCACTATAGTAAATTCCTGGCCCAGTGGATATGAATTAACCAGCCCATCAGTAATTCCCAGAAGTGACAAATCTTATTTGACAAAACTACAAAAGTCTACCATTCAGATGTTGGTCGGGTGCAAGTGTGGATCCCTCAGGCCTTAGGAGCTTCATGCTGACTGTGACCTGCCACTCTCCTCTTATCCCTTTGGTTGGTTCCAGTGCCTCAGTCACAGTACCACTGATCTGTGCCCACCTCACTTACAAACTTCCCCCAAACACTGGAAAGTCTATGAAAGCTGAACCTGAAAACCAGGGGTGTCATGCACTTACCCACTAACACCAAAGCCTGGCCCTCTCCACAGCATGGAAAGATGAAGTGTCAATGGTGTGAGAGAAGTCATTGCTCAGTTAGTGGCCTTTATTTCTGAGTGGATGCTGTTTGCAGGTCAGGGGCTGTGAAGGCCTGCCTCATGGTGGCTCTGGTACAGAGAGAAGATGGTACTCTTGATGACAGTAAATGGACACCGTCCACTCACATCAGTCCTTGCAGCCTGGTGATGGGGCTGGCCCTCATACCCCAGGCCTTGCTCCCTGCCTCCTGAATTGCCCTCACTGGGGGTATTTCTTGAGTGTGCCTGCAGTTCTGTGGTCCTGGGCCCCGAGTCTGACCCCTGGTGTCCCTGCCCAGGTATCTGCAGTGTCTGACCTTCCTGGCCAGCCTTTGAGGTGAGCCTTCCTTCCTTAGATACACTGACATCTGTTTTAGCATTTGGCAAAGTGTGTAGATGATAATCTCTTATTGAGGGCGCCTTCTAAAGCTTCACTCGCTTCTTTGAAAGGGGAAATTGTTTCAGGTTGTCTTTTATTTTAATGTAAAGTAGCACTTTGAAGTTCACAATTTATAGTTCCCTGGGCATCAGGTGGGGAAAGCGGGGTCAGAGGCTCATTCCCCCTTTCTTCTTCAGTCTTTCCCTTTGGGGCCCCTTGGGACAAGGCATGCCTCAAAGGCAGCACCTTGTTCTTCAGAGTCCTCTCCTGCCAGGTCACATTTCCAGGGATCAAGCCTCCAATAAAGAAAAGATAAGAAAATTGCCCCTAATGAGATCCAGAAGTGACCGGCACTTTCTCCTCAGGCTCAGAGACTTGTAGGAGAAAAGGGACTATAATTTAAACCAGGCCTTGAGCCAGACAGCTTTGAAGTTGGCGGAGCTCAGGCGGAGCCGCATGGACTGGGAGGCAGAGACTAATACACTGTCCTTAGCCTCCTGGGCCTGTCCTCAATGCCAGGCCTCAGCAGTGACACAGAGTCATGTGTCATCAGGAAGCTTAACAAAGATGTCAGCGGTGTTCTGAGTGGCATCCTTATTTTCTCACTGAGTGGACACAGGCCTCACACTACAGAGCCCAACTGCCTTATAGTGAACCTTGAGCCCTAATTCCATTGTACAACCCCTTCTGCTGTTGCTGCCTTTTCCAAACAGCCTTTTGGGTGGGGGTAGTAAGATACGCAAGGCCCCTGTGAGTATACATTCTGGTGGTACCAGCTGTGGTCACCACTCTGCCTTCCGAAGGACTTCATGTCTGAGAGACAAGCACTCACACTAAAGGTAGTTACAGTTCATCGTGGCACCCCACTGCTTCCTTGGATAGAATTTCAGCAAACACAGTGAGTGGTGCTGGTCTTAGAAGCAGAAGCATAAAGCTCAGCATGGAAGTCCAGTGAATCTGTAGCCTCTGTTGACCTGCTTGGCCCCAGAGAGGAACCAGGGATAAAGCTTACAGCTCTCAACCACCAGGGGGCCTCAAAAGCCCCCACAGATGAGGTCCAGGCCAAGCAATATGGGGGAAAGGGTGTGCCCAAGGAAATTGCCTGTTCACCTCGAACCTGGGGAGCTGTTGAGGGTTTCTTCCTGTCGAATAATCCATGATCTGTCTTCTGTGACCTGGGAAAGACCTGGTCCCAGGATGAAATGGGCAGGGTGTTTGAGTGGACAAGTCCAAGAAATGGTAAAGAGGCCTGGAGGGTGGTACTACATTGCTAAACAGCGACAAGCCATGGCATTGAGACGAACTGGGGCTGATATGAATGTGGGCAACGTGATCTCCAACACTTCCCTGTAGGAGGCTGAGCGGCACCAGGCCAGAGATTACAAGAGCAGGTTTGGATATGAAGCAGAGAATGCTCTGGCTGGGGGCATTTGTGAGAATGTGTCTGAGTTGCTGTTTAATAATCCAGCAAAGAGGTTTGGTGCATTAGGGCAGAATGCTCTAGGTGTGAAGTGAGGACTCTATTCCTATGGTTCCTAAGAGACAGGAGTTTGATCAGGAAGAAAGTCAGACCACCCAACCGAGGCCAGAAGAGCCCAAGGCAGCTTGAGCCCAAGCCTTTGCCAACTCGAGGAGGCCCCCACAAGGTCCGTTGTCGTCCCCCACCCCACCCCAGTGCAAATAAGTGTGAGGAAGTACTGAAAATCAGAGGGGTCCTGTGGAGGAAAAGGCAGGCTCTCAGATTAGGGGATTGAGAAGTAGGGTTGCTATGGTGAGCAACAGAGATGAGCATGAAAGCAGGGCGCCAAGATGGGGAGCGGACTTTGGTAGCTTTGCTGCGTGACATTGACCCCTGGGGTGGTGACAATGCTGGATGCAGGGGACATGGAGGTTGGTGGCCCCCGGATGTGGCAGCCACCAGCCTGGATTGAGTTAGAGAGATGAGTTCAGTGGCTCTCCCCAGATGATGCTCCGGGGCTCCCGAAGCACAGGAGCTGGGAACACCTGCTCTCATGTGGGAACCCAGTTGTTGAGGCACTTGCTGCAGGTAGTGTGCACCTCAGAATGTGTGTCCTCTCAAAAGACATGGCTTGTGTGGCTGTGAACCCCTAGATTTCGCCAGGTACTGGCCCTTCCATGTGGCTAGCAGTGAACAGTTCCTCTGTGAGGTGCAGTCTGTGCCTGCATTCCTGCCTGGTGCACCAGTGCTACCTTTCACCAAACCAGCCACGTGCAGACGGATGTAGGCATGTGTCCTCTGGGCTGTACATATATGCCTGAGAGACCGCATGCCATGGCTGTAGATGTGGGTGGTTGATGTGAGAGCAAGGCCCAGGACAAAACTGGTAATAAAGGTTGCCTGAGCTGCAGAATATTCATCAAACAACACACATCACACAGCATATATAGGATCACTCTGCTGTGATCACCCTCAGAGAAGCCTGCAGCCACACAACCTAGCCACTGTATCATGCATCTGAGTACCTGTGGGGGCCCTCATTCCCTCCCCACAGCAAGGGGTGAACTATGGTCACATTTCCAGCCTTCAGAGGTCTGTCCACTTTAACTCATTTCTCTTTCCTCCAGGCAGATGGTAAATTGATCTGCTGTCTAAATTCATCTCCCTGCCCCTAATCTCAAACTCACAGGCACAGATAATTACATAAACGCACAAAAGGATGGAGGAGAGGCCCACAGTAAATATTTGATTTTCCGTTTCATAACTAAGTTGATGATTCAAAATTTATCTGGGGAGGTAAAATGTAAGCTCAGTCTCCCATTTTCTTTGAACACCAGTTAAATAGGGACATTCTTTGAGGTTCCTTCCTGCAAGGTGGTGGGTAGGAAGCACATCCACAATGCAGCAGGGAGTGTCCAGCTGATACATTAAGCAAAAAATCCATGTCTGAACAAGGAACAAAGACATTCCTATGATGTTACACATGGATGCTGGAGATACCCTCTAGCACATACCTTACGTTCAGGGCCGTTGCCAGTTATCCTAGCTTCAGCACATTTTCAAAGTCAGCTGAGAAGACACCAAGCCTGGGACATTCAAAGATTGTGCATCTATTGACATCCACTGTTGCTGCATCCATAGGCAGTTTGGCTCCAGCCTAGGCAATGGTTTACATTTCTTTTGAGTTGGCTTCTGGAATATAACATACAGTAAGTGTAAGCGTCAGTACCCTTGGTATGAGCTCCATTTAATAATGACTTCAGCAGAACTTTATTTAGAGAAGGTATTGGATAAATAGCTCAGCTATACTTCAAAGCTAAGAACTAAAGCCGACCATATGCACTTGCTGGAGTGCTTAGCAAATGGCAAAGTTGGCACAAGCAGCCATGGTTTTACTTGAAAAGAAATTGGCTTGGCTTTAAAATCCCTGTCAAAACTGTGATAGGTTCTGTTATTCTGTGGAAGATTGGAGTTCTGTGACAATATCTTCGGTGAATAGTTAGTTAAGATGTGGCCCCCTGGTATGATGGTATGACAAACACTTTCCATACATCTTGTCAGTTCAGTGTCCTACACCCCCAAGGAAGACCCAAGACCTCAGAGACACCTGCAGAGCATGCCCTGGGGAGACAAACCCACACCATGCAATGATGTCAGTCACATCGAGGCCAGAGGGTCTAATGGCATTCTCCACCCTGTGACTGACTGACACGAACTCCATGTTCCTGACCACTGACAGGTTCTAGACAAATGCCAGTATACGCACTCGGTAGATGCTCAGCTTAAATGCTTTGCACTGATGAGACGGTAGTCTGATAGGCTTTTGTTGCAGCAGAGCACAAAGACAGCTTTGTAGCCCAAGATCAAGTGGCCCCAAGACTGAAAGGTTTCCTGCCCAGACTTTTGCAGAAAGTATTCTGGCATCCTCTGTGGTTACCTAGATGTGTCCTGTCCTCTAACAGTGGTCCACAGAGCCCCCAAGGTACAGACTGGCCTTGGAAAGTCCCTTCAGCCTGAAGCAAACAATTCCAGGAAACACTAGACTATGTACAACCTCCAGAGCAGCAGAGGCCCAATCCCTCTGTAGTTGCCCGGCTTTGGACTGGAATGTATGTCTAGTTACTGGAGTTGAACATGGTACTCTGTTTAATAGACCTCTGCATACCGACCCGAGCCAAGCCAACTGAAGTAGCATGTAAGGCCACACCACTCTCCTCTGCTTTTCTCCGTCTGAGGTGTCTCTGGGAGCTCCAGCATAGACAGTGTGTTCTACCACCCTGAAGGCAGGGGAACTGGCAGCCAAGGTGCAGCCTAGGATGTTTCCTGAGTTGGTCCCATTAAATTCTGAGTGTCTTTTGGCCAGAATTGATACTTCTGCTAGTTTTGATAGGGAATATTACTAGAGAGGAGAGGTTGAAGGGAGAAAGTGGACTTGTTGGCGTTTTGAGTGAATGATAGGAAGAACCATGTCCTGGCTCATCTGTCTTTCCCTCCTGCGGGGCTCCTACATACACACAGTGTATAAAGGCCCACCACATGTGTAGAAAGGCTGTAAGACACACTTGTTTTCTAGGTGGGACTGATTAGCCTCTGGATGGGTTCACAAACAGGCAGCCCAGAAAGGTGCAAAGGGCCTCAACAAGTCCACAGCCCTACCTGTGTGGTCACATGACCTGACAACACAGCCACCTTCCTCATCTGCTCTAGGAGCACAGAACACTCCTGCTAGAGCTATGAGCCCACAAATACCTTTCTCTCAGGGTCCCTGCTGGCCCACAGAGGGGCACTGAACATTGGTGTTGGCCATTTCTCATCTAATGAAGCAACCTCTGAGGATTCTTGAAGCCTTGTAGCTTCCTGAGTCAGTTAAGGACTGTTTATGCCCCTGCACCATCATACTTGGCCATAGCTGATGGTTTTGTGTTGAGAGATAGAGTGATTTGGCCATTGAATTTCTCAGTGCTGTTCATGTGTTACATGAACACGTGTTCTCTTAACTGTGGCTTCAGTTTCCCCTTTTGCCATTCAAAAGTCTCCTTCTCTTTTTTTCTTCCCACATACACAGATGGCCATTGACTAGGCACAGAGCACTCTGAGGTGGGTGGAAAGCCCATGTGACTGCACCCCAGCAGGGCTTCAAAAAGTTTGCCAGGGCCCTTATATCTTCTGAACAATGTGTAGTTCCTAGTCACTTTCTGCATTGTTGGGACAAAAGCAGCTTACAGGAGAGAGGGTTTATTTTGGCTCACAGTACAAGTGTTGTGGCCAGAAAGTCAGCAGCAGGAGCTTGAGACAGGGGCTCACATTGCATTTACAGTCAGGAAGCAGGGAGGGGAGGCATACAGGTTGTCAGCTTGCTTAGCATTCTTGCCAGTCCCAATTCATGGGATGGTGTCAGCCTCATTTAGCATGGGTCTTCTACCTTAGCCCAGTAGCTGACTTAATCTAGATAATCCATCATGGGCATGCTCAGTGGATTGTCTCCAAGATGATTCTAGATTTTGTCGGGTTGACTTCAGTAGTAACTGTCTCAGTGTGCCTTTCTTAGATGAGAGCCCTGAAACGAGTGCTCTTCTTGCTGTGGGGATGGTGGCTGCTAAGCCACACTAAGGTTTAGGAGAGGCCAGAAGGGGCATTTGTGCTGATTTCCTTCCAGTTCAGCAGGAGCTACCCTCTTGGCCAGCTAACCATAGGGCAATTGGACAGCAGATACCACGGGC
Organism: Lophiomys imhausi; assembly: GCA_907164525.1. Classification (NCBI taxonomy): domain Eukaryota; kingdom Metazoa; phylum Chordata; class Mammalia; order Rodentia; family Muridae; genus Lophiomys; species Lophiomys imhausi. The sequence goes on along the minus strand of CAJQZJ010013540.1, from coordinate 15,206,125 downwards.
CTCAAAGAACAATGTATTTGACAACTACAGTCTTCCACGTGCCATGTCCTTCACTGGTCCAGTGATGCCTTCTCTTGTCCTTTGCAGAACGGTGGTCATGCCAATCGCAAATGAGTTTGCCCCAGATGTGGTACTGGTGTCATCAGGCTTCGATGCTGTGGAGGGCCACCCCACACCTCTTGGAGGATACAATCTCTCTGCCAAATGTAAGTCACCAGAGTTTACCTCCCCACTCTCATGTCTGCTCAGCCCACAGTTGTTTGTGTTCTGTGTGAAGCAGGAGGAGGGACATCACCCGCATTTCTTCCTCAGAATGAGAGTGTGCCAGCAGCCAGCAGCAATCCCTGAGCATGAGGAGACTGAGAGTTGAAAGCCACAGGCTCTACCCTTAGGACAGAAACTGAAAAGGGCATCATGGTCACAAGGGCATGAACCAGGTTGTTAGCTGTACTGTGGGTATGAGCTCTTCTCCAAGTATCAGAGGATGGGCCCCCAGTCCTATTGCTGACATGAGCTCAGTGCTGAGTTTTGTCCTCTGCTAGACGAGCAGGCCCTCTAATCTTTATAGGCTGTAGAGCTGGAGAAGGAACCAATCAAAAGGACTTGTATCATATAGCTGCTGCACTTCTCCATGGAAGAACTTCCTGGCACTGTCTGTGTCCTCTGCTTCTGCCCTGCTGCAGCACATGGAAAAGATATGGAAGGCCTCAGGGCTGTAACACCGTGTGTCACACAGTGGCCTGGCTGTTTCTCACCCATCCATGGTGACCAGAGGCACTAAACAGCCTAGGGTCCTGGAACCTGGCCATAGTGCTTTCCTCAGTCGAGGCCCTAGTGTCCTCTCTGCCATTAGCACATCTAATCACGACAGTTAGCCTGTCTTTCACCTTCACCAGGGAGGATGTGGACTCAGCAGGGAATAATGAGATGAGAGGTGGCCTTTGGGGCGCCAATGGCTCTCCGAGTCTGCTCCTGCTGTGAGGTCCAGATGGGACAAAGAATACCCACCATGCATCACAGTCACCATTACTGCATTCCAAGTTGCAGCCCCGAAGCCAGTACCAGGGTTTCCATCAGAGATACCCGGGTTTACCATCAATTTCTGCCCACTAACTTATCCCAGCAGGCGGCGGGTGCAGCCTAGTGTGGACCTAAATCTGGACTGATGAGTGGGCTGGTGAAGGCCAATGGTTTCCTAGGGCTTTTCCAGTGCCTCCGTCAGCCTGTCTGGCTGTGCATAGTATCTCCATGCCCAACACATGATATGCTGGGTGGGGGCTTGTGAACACAGAGGAGACTCTGTGACCCTAGATGGAAGCAGATACCCAGACAGCAGATGTGGGAAAGCTCTGTGGCCACACAGCAATGGCGTGGCATGCTCCTTTCAACCTGTGTATGTGTGCACAGAGCACATCAGATGCCCAGGAAGTCAGGCAGTGCAAAGCCTTTGGATGGAGAAGACACAGCACTAAAACCAAAAGCCACACTCAGTAGGATGAAGATGCAATCCAAAGCCAAACTAGTGAGCGTGTTAAGCTGGCCTCAGTTACTTGAGATCATGTCTCAGCCCCTGGTGTTTATAGGAGGTGCCGCGTGGAGTTTCCGGAGTGCTCTACTCACTTGTCCCTCTGCCTTTGCAGGTTTCGGATACTTGACAAAGCAGCTGATGGGCTTAGCTGGTGGCCGGATTGTGCTGGCCCTTGAGGGAGGCCATGACCTGACAGCCATCTGTGATGCTTCTGAGGCGTGTGTTTCTGCTCTGCTGGGGAATGAGGTAGGGGGTCACCAGAGCCCTGCAAGATGTGCTGCTGCTCAGGCACAAGGATGCCAAGAGATCAGACAGTGCAGGGCTCCACTCTCTGGCCTGGGTGGGCACTTCACCTGGTGTTGGGCTGCAGCTTTCCCCCTCCATGTTGAAGTAGGTGTGACTTTGGCTAAAAGATGAGTAGAAGGGACGCCGAGTGGCCCACGACTCAGAGGAGCTTGCTGCGGCATGTTCCCCCTTCCTATGATAGTCATGTCAAGGATAATGTGGTACCAGGCTTCCTGTTACTCTCCGGGTCTCCAGTGTGGGCAATTTTCTCTGGGAGCTTGTCCATGGGCTTGGGTGGTGTCAGCATGCTCAAGCTGAATTAAGCTCAGGACTAGGCCAGGACCTCTTTACTCAGGGCCATCTGCCTTCTGCACTCAGGAGTGTTGCTTAGGTTAGGGCTTGGTGCTACAGGACAGAGTCAGGGACATCTGCCTGCACAGCAGTCTTCAAGAGTCTAGTCAGATAAAACCTTTGAGGGCTAAAATAGAGTGAACACTAAGTGGGTTCCCTTCCACTATGCCTGATGAAGACACCTTGTTGACATTCCTAGCTCCTTGTGTGCATAGCTGCACCCAGCGGAGGCCTACTACAGCTGTAGACTAGAATGAGGGTGAAGTTGTCACAAAACTCTGGGACCCCCTAATGCATGTGGTACAACTGCCATATACCTCCCTTGAAGAATTCCCAAATCTGTATCTCTGTAGGCTGGCGGTTCTCAGCCTACAGAGATACTGTATTACAGATTCCCTTTGATATACTTTCTCAGGTTGTGGTGGACCCCCCCCCCCCCCCAGTCATGAAATTATTTTCACTGCTACTGTTATGAATCATAATGTAAATCTTTGTGTCTTCCAATGGTCATAGGCAACCCCTGTGAAAGGGGTCATTTGGACCCCCTGAGGGGTCGCGACCCACAGGTTGAGAACTCTTGAATTAGGCCTGTCTGGCTCATGTGTGTATTTGTCACCCAATGTGTGCGATTCTTGCTTCATAGGGCTTGCTCATATTGCTCCCCTGTGGGTGTTGTTTAGGTACCAGGAAGGAGCCAGCCAGGAGAGGGGAGCTCAGTGTTAGAGCCTATATCCCATGGGTTGCTGGATCTGTACCCTCAGGTAGCTCAAACTAGCAAGTGTCACGGACTAGCGCCTCAGCCTCTCGTTATAGTGGCAAGTGCATCACCAGTTCCTGACCCCACTGTGGTATACTGGGAACTAGAGGTCAGGGACATGGGCACTGGTCAGGTATCTATGGCTCTTGTACACCTTGGCATGGAGTTACGTGGCTGTCCCAGGAGAAGAGGGAGTCTAGATAGTGTGAAAGGACAGAACATGCCAAAGGCAAGGCAACTAAGAGACAGCTATGTGAGCACCATGGAGAAGATGGACTGAGAAAGCCAGGATGCAACAGAGAAGGGAACAGGGAGGAGACGGTGCATAAAGGATCTCTCCAAATCCCAGAGCTTCATGGGGTGGGCCCAGCTGCAGCGGATGGCTTCCCACTGAAGAAGTCAGGAAGACAGCCAGAGCTATGACCCCTGACCACCTGATGAAGGAAGCTTCATGTGATGCTCAGGAGAGGCCAGCTGCAAGTAAAGCCCTGGCTACATCAGGCCAGTACCAAGAGCTGGGGTCCTGCAACCAACAAGACAGTAGATGGGCTTCCAGAGGAACTGAGGGAGGCTGAGGTGGCTTAGATGGTTGAGCACAGAGCCTCAGTCCAAGTCCAGAATCAGATCATCAGGAAGCTAGGCACTACTGAGTTAGCCATGTTTTGCTAATGGCCAGTGGAAAGGAAGGGAGGCTGTCACTCAAATGCTTCTTCTTGAGAAGGCATTGAGATTGAGACTCTAAGACACAGAAACATGCACGCATGCCCTGACTCCACATACAGGAACGTACAAATGAAGCTGCATGTCTTAGAGGAGATGGTGAGGACTTGAAGCAGATACTTGTAGATGCTTACTGAACATAGCCACCCCCAGCCAAGCACTACAGAATAGTAAATTACACAGACATCTCCAATAGCAGGAAACATAGGTGCTTTGTCCTGGGGCCATTTCCACTTGGTACATTTCCAATGTGACATGTATGAGGCACCCATGCAAGTGTTAAAAATGAGAGTGAGACACGGACTACAGCATTGCAGGGCTGGCAGGCCATGTCCCTAGTCAAGAGTGGAGTAACTGAACTCTGTGTGTTACCACATGAGGGACCTAGCAGTGAGAGCAAGCCATCATGCTAGCCCCTCAGGCTACATGCCAGTGGCAAACCTAGGAGATCAACTAGGGCCCAGGGCAAGGCCCACAAGTGTGTCACGAGAGCAGTCATGCAGATTGCCACAGTACCAAGAGAAAGTCACCCAGTGGAACTGGCTCTGAGGTGTCCCAGTGAAGGTTCACAGCAGCTAGTGGGGGCTCTGGGCAGGTGGGATGGAGTACAACTGACTCTCTCCCATTCTGACAGTCGTCCCTTGTCACAACAGTGTTCATCTTAATCTCAGATGTCCTTCTCTCTGGCTTGTGGGTCCCCACCCCACCCCACAGATGAAATCCTGTGCTTTTGGAATGTCCAGACCATTTCTTGCCCTTTGCCTAGTTAAAATGTGACTGGTGTGTGTCAGCAGCCCTTGCTGAAGTGTTAGGACTCTCAGTGCTAGGCCTGTTGTTCCTCATACATTTGCTCTTCTGACCAAAAGAAAAAAAAATTTTTTTACTAAACCATCAGAAAACAGGAAGCACTAGTTTTATCAAGGGCTCTCTAAAAATCTAACTGATGTACAAGAGTTAGATAGAATCCCACTCTGCCCAGCAGCTTTTGGTGAGAGTTGATATACAGTGTGTTGATCAATTTGGCAGGTACTTGTCGGGCAGCCAGCTGTGGATGGTGGTAGCCTACAGGGAGCTCCACTGCTAGAGGAGATACTTGAGTGGCCAAGTGTATGGGTTGGGGCATCTCTAAGAATCAGCCTGGCTGCTAGTAGGCAGTTCAGAAAAGGTTCTTCACAGCCACAGTGAAAGTCATGGCAAGGTGTTTAGGCTGCACGTTAAACAGGAATGCCTGTCCATACTCAGAAGGCCATCCACAGTGCATAGTGTGGGATGGGAACTGCCAGGCCTTCCACAGAAGGTGAGGCAGGGGAGGTAGCAAAGACTGTCACTCCTGTGAGAGATGTTCTGAAGGCTAGCATGTGTTTATACTCCTGTGACATTTCAGGATTCAGTGCCACATATCATTTCAGGTGTGGACCATACAATGAGATGTTTTGAAGGGAAGGGTTCAGTCTCTTGTCATGTTCACCTTGCTGTGCTGTAAGATACAAATATGGAAAGGCTCGGCAAAAATGAAGAGCAACTGTGTGTTTGTGGTGTGTGTAGCAAACTGAGGTGGCTTCAGCTAAGGGCCCACTACTTCCTGTCAGGCTTTTGCCATACTACACTTAGGTACCATGTGAACTTTCACACACTCACATGCACACTCCACTTCAGACAATGACTTTTATGCACACACAGCCATCTTATGTCTGGTCCCCTCCTTCCTCTGCCAAATTGGTTTCCCTCACTGGCCAAAATGACATTCACCATGATGGTGCTGCACCTTCATAAGGGTTCCCAACTTAACCGTGACCAGTCTAGTCTGTGTGGACACTGGTCACATTCTCCTTCCTGGCTGGCTGCCTTCAAACCTGCTTAGTATCCTGTCTAATCTAGCCAGAGAAAGCCTCATATCATCCCTTATGGCCTTTCCACCAAAGTCATGCCTGCAAATAATAGCACATGTGGGGCTACCCTGGGCAGCAAGGTACCCTACCAACGCTGGAATGCTGGCTTGTCCTATGAGTGGTGACCAGCGGTCTCCTGGTTAGGCCACTGCTCAGCTCTTCCCCTTCATCATCACTGGCCCACTAAGCCTCACATCAGTCTGCCTTGTGATCTGCGCTCAAACCTCTTTATCACACAGGCTTGTGAGTCCCTCCAGGTTGTCGTGGTGCCATGGCTCGCTTAGGAAAGCTGAATTTGAGCTTGGCCTCCAGAAGCCACAGTCAAGACTACTACACGGGACCTGTGTTGTCCTCTGTTATAAACCAAATCTGGATCTTTTAAACTTTTTGCAAAAGGAACCATAATTTTTAGTCCTGTTGTTATTTACCTGTTTTCTTCAAGGCTTTCAAAACTTAACCCATCCCGTCCTGAAGGTTTTGCATCTTCATGGGAAAGATCTGTCTATACAAGTGATCACAGATACACGCCTGAGCTAGCTACCTTCTTTGCCAGACAGGTAGGGCCTGTGTTTCTTTTACCACATGGAGGAAGTAGACCTCCAGCTTTTCAAAGAAGGGGGTGACAATCTAAAGGAACAGGCCTGGGGACCAGCATCTGCTGGCCTTGGGGCTGAGTGCCCTCAGAGAGATAAACTGATCTTCTGGGCCTGGAAGAGGATAAGACAGAGATGCTGTGGAAGACACCTCTGCCAGAGGAGGAGCTAGAGCCATGTGCGAATGCTCCCCTCCATGTGGAAGATGCTGCTGATGGCAGAAGGGGCCAATGGGTGAAAGTGAGAGTCCTCAGGAGGCAGCTTCTGTATCTGGATATGGTGTCAGATACCAAGAGCTGAGGATACCTGTCTTCCTTGGTAGTAAGAGAAAGGCAGGGTCAGACAGAAACCAGCTAGACCTGTGGCCATAGACTCACCAAGAGCCCATGGGCCTGGATATGTGCTGTTTTAGGAGTTGACAGCCTGGGACCAGCCAGAGAAATGTCTGATACCTAAGGACAGGGATCTAGTGACCCTTCACTGTTAGAATATTCTTAAAGTGGAAGATTATGACCTCCTGCCTTGGCCCAGATACCCCAGCAAAGAGGGTGATGTTCTGAAAAGCACAGGCTCAAGTCTCCCTGAAGCCAGGACAGAGCAAGACCTTTAGGGTGTTATGGCCTCTTGTGCTTCACCTCAAGTGACCCTGTACTCTTAAAACACTGAAACTGTTACTCTGTGTGACCAGAGAGAGTAGAAAAAGCCTTGCTGTGGTCCTGAATTCCAAGGCCCAACAAAGGATTTGCTCACACACCTGACAGAGGCCTCCACTAGTTATAAGCCTGGCAGGTAAGGCCAGCATTCTACAGGAACCTCTAGCTTAGTCTCACAAAGAACCAGAGCAGAACAATGTTCCAGCAGCCTCCAGGATATTGGGTCCTCCTAAATCCAGAAGGCAAAGCAGGGCCATTTCCTGTGGGGTTATGTGTAGATCCAGAGCCTAGTGGTGGTGGCAGGCCTTTAATCCCAGCACTCGGGAGACAGAAGCAGGAGGATCTATGTGAGTTCAGAAACAAAGGTCTATAGAGCGAGTTCCAGGACAGTCAGGGCTACACAGAGAAACTGTCTCCAAAAAAAAAAAAAAAACAAGAGTATAGATCCAGAGCAAGGAGAAGGAGGGATAGAAGGAAATCAGCCCTTTGACAAAATTATTGGAAACTGTAAGTGTTCAGCTAGAGCCAAAAAGAGGAGCTGCCTGCAAACCTGTTGCTAGTGTTTGGCCCATAGGCTGTGGCAGGACAACCTGAGTCAGGGTCCCTGGAAGGAATGTAATAATGTAATAATATTACATTATTAATACCTCCCCTCCTGAGAAGAAGCAGTGCTCACAGTGGACCCCAGTGCCCTGAGCATCAGGCTGAGGGTTAATGCATGGATTCCAGGATCTAGAAGAGGATGTAAGTGGTTCTTTCCAGAAGTTTTACTTTGATAGGAGAGAACAGAACAGAGGATGGCATTTGCTTAATGGAAGACTTCAGAGATAAAAATAAGACTCAGTCTATTGCCATCCATGAAAAGCAAGTGACATGTGAGCTGCTCTGACTGGCCTTAGATGCCCATGAGAGTCACTTCCTGAATTCCAGTATAGAAAACACAGCTGGCTAGGCCCTGCCACAAAATATAAGAATGAGACTCCAAGTAGGCCCATACTAGAAACAGACATCATCTGGACTACTTTGTGAGCCTCCTTCTAAATCAGCTATTGGCAAGGCTGTAGTCTGCAGTGAGTGGATTGGTAGTGTGTAGTGGCTTTGCCAGTGAAGGGTACCCTGCATAACCAGCTCCGTGGAACTTCCGTCAGGCCTTTGAAACCTCCTGGAATTGTGCCACTTGGCCCACTCTGTTGTCAGGCAGGCCTGCCTTAAGGGTTGCATTAGAAACTGCAGCACACTCTGCATCCCTCCACGCTGCTCTTTCCTCATGGTGCTTTGTACCTCCCCCACTGTCTGTGCTGCACCGACTTTGTGACCTGTACAGATTGTTTCCTGCATTGCATAATGTTGGGCTGAGGTATTGTTCCCTGACAGATTCCAGGTTTCCAGAACAGTAATTGGCACTTTCTAGATTGCTCAATAAACAGTTTTAAATAGAGGAATAACCGCACTGTTTTTGCTCCTGTGGCTCTGGAGTAGTGTGTGGGGGCGAGTACCATGGTCCTCCACTATTACTTTCTGTTCAGGATTGCTTTGACCGCTCAGTGCCTTTGTGTTTCCAGCTGAGTTCCTGGATTGTATAATGAATGTCATCGGAATTTAGATTAAGTCTATAGGTGGTTTTCAATAATATGGCCATTTGTCAAATTACCCCTGTGCCTATAACACATCTAACTTTAAAAATTCTTGACAATATTAAGTCTCCCGATCCATGAATGTGGGTGGTCTTTCCACCTTGTAGGTTTTTTTCTTCAGCGTTTTATGATTTCTATTATAGAGGTATCTCACATCTTGTTTACTTTATTTCTAGTTTTGAACAGGCTTATGAATAGAATTAGTTCAGTTTTTTCTCAGCAGATCTGTTAATGTATTGTTTACATTATTGTATTAATGATGTAATAATATATGATATGATATATTAGTATATAAATAATATTAATGATATTATTACATTATTAATACTTAAAAGTATTGATTTTTTTTTTGGTTTTTTTGAGAAAAGTATTGATTTTTATGTTGGCTTTTATATACTCTTTTCCTGATAGTGTTTATTAGAATTTTTGGTAGAGTCTTTAGAATTTTTAAAGTCTAGAAGTGTTGTAGGCACAGGGATTATTTGACTTGTCCCTTGCTATTTGTATTCTCTATTTCTTCCTCTTGACCTGGCTAAGATGCCAAACCCTGATTTGAATGTGTGCTGGTGGACCGCATGTGGGCTTCATTGTTTTGACATTGTTACCCTCCTGCTTTAGCTGCTTCCAGACCTCTGTTAGGATGTGATGTTTAATTTTGCCAAAGAATTTCTCTGCATCCATTGAAATGATTACATGCTTTCCCTCGGTTTTGTTTCTATGCTACATTACGCTGTCAGTTTACTTACAAGGAACCATGCTTGCTTGCCTGAAATGAATATAACTTGTTGATGATGTGATCTTTTTAATGTGCTCTTGAACGTTGATGATGTGTGATCTTTTTAATGTGCTCTTGAACGTTGATGATGTGTGATCTTTCTAATGTGCTCTTGAACGTTGATGATGTGATCTTTCT